>LFJQ01000010.1:2217500-3417500 GCA_001182835.1 Oropetium thomaeum
CTTCAGGTTCCAGTCCCTGCCGCCGCGTGGCCAGCAGCAGCAGAATCATCATGTGGTGGAGCCGGAAGAGGGCAGCAAGACTACCGCCGAAGGTGGTGGCACGACTAACATCTCCGAGAGCACCACGCTGGTGCAGCAGCAGCAGCAGCAGCAGCAGGCGGCGGACAAGGCTGGGAAGAGCGGCGGAGGGCGGAGGAAGCGGCCTCGCACGGTGAAGACGAGCGAGGAGGTGGAGAGCCAGCGCATGACGCACATCGCCGTCGAACGTAACCGCCGCCGGCAGATGAACGAGTACCTCAGGGTCCTTAGGTCACTCATGCCGGGATCATACGTCCAGAGGGTAACTAACGTTACCTTGTCTTGTTTATCCCTTTTACTTCATACAAACCACTACCTAGTATTGATTACCTTAGTTCACTCATGCAGGGCGATCAAGCATCCATCATAGGGGGCGCGATCGAGTTCATAAGAGAACTAGAGCAGCTGATCCAGTGCTTGGAGTCACAGAAGCGTCGCCGCCTATACGGCGACGCGCCACGGCCGCCGCTGGTGGCGGACGCGACCGCCGGAGCCGGCGCGCCACCATCCATTCAACAGCCTCAGCCGCCGCCGTTCTTTTCTCCGAGCCTCCCGTTCCCGACCGCTTCCGGGGGCAGCGGAGGAAGCGACGGCGGCGCCGCCAAGATCCTCGACCTCGACGTCGTCGGCGCCGCCGGCGGGCTCGGCAACAGGGAGGAGCTGGCCGAGAACAAGTCGTGCCTGGCGGACATCGAGGTGCGGGCGCTGGGACCGGACGCCATGATCAAGATCCTCTCCCGTCGCCGCCCCGGGCAGCTGATCAAGACCATCGCCGCGCTCGAGGAGATGCAGATGAACATCCTCCACACCAACGTCACCACCATCGAGCAGACAGTCCTATACTCATTCAACGTCAAGGTACATTATTATCACAAAGTGTGCGCCTCATGTCGTATATATACATGTGCTGATGTACAGATTAATTAAATGTTGCGCGTACGTGTAACTTGGTAGATTGCCGGAGATGCTAGGTTCTCGGCGGAGGACATCGCCGGAGCCGTCCACCAGATCCTCAGTTTCATCGACATCAACTACACCATCTGATGGATCCGCGTCCACAAGTCCAGATCCTCTGTAGTAGCACCTAGTCATTAACGTGTGGGATCGACTCCACGTGTCAGTGACTGTAAATGAAGAGCAGTTACTGCAGAGGATCCTCATCCCGTTTACACGCAGCGGTCTCAAGAAATGTGCCTTCTCGTACAGCGACTAGATGTATTATTTAAGATGATGATGTGTTTCACACCTTTCGTATGTGCTTAACTATATTGTAAACAATGTTTGTTCGTTTCTATTCATGTTATCTGATTGGAGCAACTAAATTAATTATTTAGTCCATCTACTGAAATTATCAGCTAATTAAACAATCTACTGTTACATGCATGTCTCCATCGTCCCTTCACTTTTATGGAATTTTCTGTTCAATACTCTTTTCCTCTCTTTTTTTTGGCACTTTTAATTTGTTTCCAACAATAAGATTTTGGCCGAAATAGCGCCTAAAAATATAAAAGCGTTTGCTAAAGCTTCCTCAACATGAAGTGTGTTGCTAGTTGCTACACAGCAAAAGAGCACGGGAAAGAGGAAAAAATGAGCAATATTTAATTCAACTGAAATGTTGAGGTTGGTACAAGTACGCTAAACAAGATGTTGAGATAAGAGTCAGTAGGCGGCTGGAAAGCAAATTAACAATAAAAACACAGGCAGCAGTACATATATTATCTGATACCTCTTCCTGCAAATACATTTAGCAATTTACAAGGATTCTAGGCATCAGCAGCACTGAAAGCATTATCTCAAGAGACTAAAACGAAAGTTTGCTTTATCAACAGACTAGACGACACATAAGAAGAAAAGGGAAATAATTACATGGAACTACCAGAACCAAATGTTTTTCTCTGTCAGGAACCATAAGCGCTACTGAAGTAGCTACCGGTAGTATTTCTATTCAGTATCTCCAAGACCTTGACGTTTGCTGAGCTCACGAATCGAGGAGCCTTGAACTGACTCACGGCACCACCGAGGCTCAGGAAGTGATCTAGGATCTTTTTGAAGGTTCCCTTTCTCAGGATTCGTAGCTCAAGGGGGCCAATGGTCTTGATCTTCCTTGAACCCACATAGCCTGCATCAAGGAAGGCTAGGTCCAAGCAATTTGCACAGCTGCTTAAAACCTCGTCACTGGCATCGGAACTCAGCTCCCAGAAGATGACATAGCGACCCGGATCAATTGACTTCTCAACAAAACTCGTGAAATCCACAATCTCAAGCTTTTCACCTTCCAGGAGCTTCGATGCCTCCTCAACAGCCAGCTGGAGGTCTTTCTCGGTGTTCTTGTCGATGTTGATGCTCAGGACTAGGCTTCTACGGCAGATGAAGCGGAGTTCAGGTGTTGAGTTGTGGAAGCCAGCTATCCTCACAATGTCTCCTAGCCTGTAGCGGTACAGACCTACAATGACCCATGAAGAAGGCAATATCGATAGTATTCAGAGATATTATAGTATTTCTCTAGTGATTTAATAAGAAATCTTTTCTATTGCAGTCATTGCCCCACTGAGCTTACGATTATCCTGCCCCAAGCAGGTGTACCTGAAGTTGCTTGTGACAGATATGCTAGCAGAACAGCTGAAATAATAAGGGATTGAGATGTGTTTGGTGACTCCACTAACATGGATTTGAAAACTTTTTCTACCTAATGAGTAGGCTGCACAATTGGACCACAAACGTGAGCAATAATTACTACATGTGCTTAATGCATAACCTCTGTATGTACCCCAACCATGTGCCTTTAGCTTTTATGTTCAAAAAGTGCCCAAGGTTTGCATGGAAATGGATAAGAAGAAAGTATTTTCATTGAAGCTTATGCCTGATGAAAACCGTTAGGGATCAGATATTCACATTATCATATAAACATATCTCAATGACAATGACAGAGTAGAAGATGTGATGGCAACCGAATGCTGATTTTTTTTTCTCTGTGTAAACCTAATATGAATCCAAGTTTCAGGATAGTTGGTAAGAGAGAAGTGTGTACCTCCAAAGGTAGTTATTACAACTTCATAGATTTTGTCAACCTCAACTTCAGTCAGGCCAACTGGTTCTGACTCGATGTAATGAATGGATGCACTGTGTTCTGACTCATCACCATTTGGTTTCTCCAATGGAATGAACTCAAAATAACCAGTATGTGGGAGAACAGCGTAGGTCACCTCTTCAGGTGGCATTGTTGGGTTTATGTTAGCACCAACCCATCCTTCAGAGGCACCATAGTCAGCACTTATCAGTGGTAAGTGTCCAGCGTAATGCCTTAATTTCTTTAGATACGGCTCCATGGATCCTGTCATAATGCCATAAACATATTTTGCATTCGGCCAGAGTGCAGGGATAATGCCATACCAATTACTCAAACCCGTGCATTTCTTGTAGATCGAGTCAGCAAGTTCTGGGTTGGGCTTCAGCATTTTTGAAACAGCTTCACGAATTGATGGCACTGTAATCTTTTCTGAGAGAACACCATCTCTAATGTCAGCACATATATCTTCCCAGACCTCCTCAAAGGTTTGAAATGCATGAACTAAGCTGTGAGCAAATGTTGAAAACACATGATGGACCTCGTCCGAGCATATTAACCCACACAGCAAGTGACAATACAAGGACTGGTGGAAGTCAGGACCCAATATTACTTCATCGGGACTGCAGCACTGAGACTGTATACCCTTCATTCCCTCCTTATAGCGCTGACTCCGGTACAGATTTGTTGTTGCAGTTGTAGCAAGGATGCCACCTTTTGTTAGCACTTGCTTGCTTCCATAAATAAACTGCAAGGCTTTTCCTTTCCCAATAGGATATTCACTGTCAAGAAAATAATATACATTCCATTTAGTCAGGTAAAGTGTAAAGCTTTCAGTAGCAGTATCAATTGATGAATTATATATGTTGAAGTGCTCCTCACCGGTTCCTAAATGCGTAAGAAGTCTGGAATATTTGAAGTGTGGTCTCAAGTAATTCATCATTAAATGGCAAGAACTTGGGCTTTCCTTGTGTTGTACCAGAACTGTGGATCCCCAAAGAAAAAAAAAAACCAGGTTAGTTAACATCTCTTACCAATGTAGACCATCAAATACAACAAGGCCACACGATTATCAAGCAATGAATACCTGAGGGAGAGGGAGGTAATGGGCTTCCCAGTTAGCACTGGGGATGTATCACCGTCAACAATCCTCTGAATGTATGGCTCAAGATCACTGTGCACACACAAAGGGATCAAGGATTTGTAGCTCTCTACATCAGTACTCCCTATGAGGCCAAAGTTCTTTAGGTATTCAGCATCACCATTCAACTCGAGGATCTTTTTCAGTGTATCACGCTGCACACGTGCAGCATCACGTGTTAATGTCTCAAACTCATTGATAGTTTCTTCACATCTACAGATCGGCATTTGCAGTGGCAGAATCTTGGCGTTATCACCTGGTTTGTAAGAGGAAATTTAAATTAAGAACCTAATTAAATCAACAACTAGGAAGCTAGGACTGAAAAATCCCTAGCAAAAGATTCTGTGATTGGTAACCCCTAATTCAGCTGGAAATCAAGAATCTGAACTGCAGTAGGGTCACACCAAGACAGAAAGATAACAAATGATTTAACGATGCAGAATTACCTGCCAACAGAATTACAACCGTTTAATATTGGCAGTCCGGCAAGAGGGAAGGGGGATAAAGGAAAAAAGAAAAGTTATGTGTATTGTAAACCTACTAAAGCTAATGATTAGGACTAGTAAGACCACCTGTAGGAACGTTGACAGAAAAATGTTACTCTGTTAGTTGGCCTTTACTTTCCGACACAACGTTTACTAATTCAATCTGTCAGACTCCCAAAAAAGTAACGCCTTACTCTATTATATTACTAAATTATTTATCTAGAGATTCAACTAAGACAGGAATCGGAACATGAGACAAACCTCTAAAAGCTAGATACATGCTGCCAGGAAAACTGGTAGCCTTCAGACAATACAAGTGATAAAGCAGTATATTAAAGAACAAATGCAGACAAACAACAAAGGCACATGAACAGCAGCATCTTGCAAGTTTAAAAGCTAAACGTAACAGTAACTTGTCCACAGCACCCCGATTCAGCAGTTAACCAACCACCCTTTCGGTGCCCAGGCTAGCAACACGCAACAACCTACCACTGACCTCTCTGTGAGGATCAGTCATAAAGATATGTTTATTCAGTGATTTATTGGCCTAATGATACGATTGCCCAAAGAAATACATGTCAGATTGAATGGTTGATTCAGTAATTATTTAAGCAGGGCCCGTAAGAGGACCTCGAGCTCGAGGCTACAGAAAAAGAAGCAGTTGTGAGTGAGCACGAAATGCCCGGAAAGGCAAAGGCAGGGGGAGCCTTCAACTTGAAGTAGTGGCTGAAGAGACCATGGATGGTAGTGGGGAGTAATTGCCGCACGGCACACTCGACATAGGACGAGCTAAAAGAGGAAGCAAATCCACAAAGCGAACAGTGCAGACATTTCCGCGCAAGGAAAAAAAATTGTGTGTGCTTCGGCCGATGCCAATCCTTTCCTCCCCCCCCCCCCCCCCCCCCCAAAGAAAAAAAAACTGCTTTGCATATTGCACAGTGACACAAAAACTGTTTGCTGTGCGAATCAAGCGAAAGAGGCAAAGAATATATTCGCTGAATTATCCTTCCAAATCCTCTTTTTGCGAGCTATGGGCGAATCAGAGCGCGAGTCAACCTGCGACAGTAAACATGGAGCCCTTTGAATTAGCTCGGTGACCAGAGATTCTTGGAGGAGTTTTACCGGCTGAGGGAATCGTAAACCCAACGGCAGCAGAACAGAAGGTCTCCGCTATAAACAAACTGGACCCAGAAAGAAAGAAGATTTGAATTCCAGGTTGGTCGCCGCAATGAAAGGCTAGAGAACAGGAAAAATGAAAACCAACCACTAGTACTTTTTCTTTTGTATTAATCGAAGGTTAACGACGAACAAACTTCTAGTACTTTGAAGAGGAGAAGGCGAAGAAGGGCTCCTTACCGAGAAGAGAAGAGATGAGAAGAAATCAATTAGCCGGAGCCCAAGCGGATCTGCACTCCCAGCACCAACAGAGGGGCAAGGCGGTTAGGCGAAGAGGCCTTCTCGTGGCGGTTGCGGAGATGGGAGGAGGGTGTCAGTGCGCGGAACCGGCCGCCGGCGAATTCAGGCAGGAGGAGAATGGAACGGTGCCGGACGGAGACGAAGCTCGGTGGCTTCCTTGCCGCATGGGGATGGTGGGATTGACGAGGAGAGAAGGCACCGGTGGGAGGAGGAGGAGGAGGAGGAAGGATTATAACGACAACGGTGATGTCGGGAGGGCGGGAACGGTGATTTCAAATTCCTTGAGGGTTCCATGTGAAAAGATGCAGAGAGGGAACGGTGTTTGACCCGATTGCTACACGTCCCTCCAAACCCGTTAAACCGTCTGCTCCCGGGTCCGCGTCGTCATCCGCAATGATGCGGCCGTCGCTGTCTGCTCTCGCCCATGTAGACCTCCTTGTCTCACGGTCACCTGGCTGATTAGTGGGCCCAGATAACACGTCCGTCGATGCAGCCAAAACCTTTGCTCATGGCGTTGTCAAGCACGAGGGTGCACCTACACTTTCCTGTTTTCATTTTTTTGGGAAGAATCTAATTTCAATATTCACATGCATTTGAGGATTGTTGTGAACGTTGACTTTTTTCTTGAATAACATCGCTATTGTTACTGCTACTCAGTATGTGCTGTGAAATCTCAGGCATAATTTTTCAGGCTACATATATACCTATGTCGATAAAAATAGAAAGAACTAATTTTATCCAACAATACTACATACTACTAACGTTGATGATGTCATAAAAGAACCTACAAAGATACTGTATATTTTACCCTATATATATATATAAGCTAGCTGCAACCCGATCCAAATAAGAGCTTAAAGGCGTCTGATTGTGTGTCAGTGTCAAGAAAACGATTGTTCATAAAATCACCACCGCACTTCTCCAGCTCTCGTCACAATAAATCAAAGCAACATATAGCATGCATGTTCATTGAGCATATCGCTGCTACTTTACTATAAACTTTCCTAGTTTTTTTTTTCTTGAAAGCGTGTCTCCTACAACTCTCCCTCTATTTACCGTTCATTATTTGCCAAAGATAGTATGTAGTGATCCTTCTTTGTGTGTCTACATGCATGAAAACACCAAAACGTAACCCTTGTACGCACAGAGACATATACAAGATATTATATATAAAAACATGAATAAGCACACATATATTATGTACCATCGCTTTGAGAAGAGGAGAGAGATAACGCCGCCATTTCAATTTTTGTTGCATCAACAATGGAGTCTTCAAGGCTTCTAATAAGTTACGAGGATTGCGGTGGTCATAAAACTTCGCTTTCTCCCTACCCTTTTTATAGGCACCAGCACCACACACAAGAGTGGCTGTGCCGGCCAAAGGGCAGAACATGCATGTTGTATCTCTGTATCTTCTTCTTCTTCTTCTTCTTTCTTTTAACGTGTCTTAATACAGTATTTGTCTTGCCATATCTGCATTAATTTGGTTCATATGGCATACATGTATTAAGTGTGTCAGATACGTACGAAGTGTGATGATTTCTTGAAATCTGCATGTGAGCTATTTGTTGGATGTTTTTCTCCTTTGGGGACATTACCATTATTTAGGTGATCTTAGCATTTTGTGCTAAAAAAAAAGGTGATCTTAGCATTTATATATAGAGAGAGAACTATTAAGATATGAAAATTTTTGTGTGTGGAAAAGATATGATTGAGATGACACTCACACGTCGGTTTCAATTAATGTGACCTGATTTATTTTTGAGAAATGATATATGTATATATATACACACACACACATACATACATCCTTGAATTAAAAA
Source organism: Oropetium thomaeum (assembly GCA_001182835.1). Lineage (NCBI taxonomy): Eukaryota > Viridiplantae > Streptophyta > Magnoliopsida > Poales > Poaceae > Oropetium > Oropetium thomaeum. The sequence continues at coordinate 2,225,508 of LFJQ01000010.1, forward strand.
ACGTATTTATTTTGACCCATTGGGATCGATGCATTCACTCAAGAGTTTCGTATCCTCCCGAAATAGCAATATATATTTGGCATGTACTGACAAAACCACACTGCAAGCAACAAGTGGCTCGTCGCCAAAATTAAAAGGAAAAAAAAATGCACAAGTGGCGGCTGCATCATCTCTCACTTTCTCCATTTTATAGTTTTTGAACGTGCAGAGTGACGTCCAGTGAAAAAGAAAACCTCCCACTCACGTCCAGTCACTATGAAAAAGGACTACTCTTGCTAGCTACCATTTACCACAGTTTTCTTTTAATTAACATGAAGCTATACTATGAAATAGTAGTGGTAATCCGTACTAGTTGGTTGGTAAAATCCTGTCCACTTGGAATGGAACACCTAAAACTATGAGTTATCGTACGTGTTATCACGCAGCTCCACACGTTTTACGTGTAGATTCATCACACTGCTTAATTATTGTTATTGTTAACCGGCCACTTGATGATATCAGTACACTGTACTTGTGTGTAGTGCTGCAGCATGCATGCAGATTCTCTGTCCCTGCAAGCATTTCAGGTACTTGTTCTTCGATCGATCTTATCTGTACAGCTGCCAAGAGAGCGTGGTAATGGCAGTGCAGTACTAGTAGTATTACAAAAGTGATCAGTGGCAGCAGCTAGCTTTAGCCTCTAGCTAGCTGGGATTATTGTTGAAGAAAGACGTAGAAGGGCTTATATTTACGTAGCTTTTTCATCCTGCATGCGTCCATTAGAGCACTCGCACTGGCGATCATGAATCGATCTCGATCTCAGGTGATCCACCCAGAGCCAGAGGCCAAACAAAACAGCTGAGCTGATGGTGACTGATGGCCGTCGGTGGAGGGCCCATCTGCTGTGCAGGTGATCCACCACGTACCTACGACACGACACACAGAGAGAGAGAGAGAGAAATAGCAATCGGAAAAGCTCAAAAAAGAAGAGGAAAAAATGGTTCAGGTGTGCCCCAAAATTAGTTGGTATGGGTCTGCATGCATGCGTCGTCATCCGTGCACGTGTGTATAAAAGAACACTACTGCTAGTGCTTTTCCCTCCAAGACACGCACTTTTCTACCATTGGGGCGCTGCACAACATAATACTACTACTATGTTATTCCACCCACCCACAACATAATACCTACATTATGCTGCAATATACTGCCTCTATTCTTTTTAACTCATCGCTATTGAATTTGATCCGTCAACTTAATTTGATCATCCGTTTTATTCAAAAAAAATATTCAAATATGTAAAAATAAAAAACATGTTTTAAAATTTTTAGTGATAAATTAAATCATAATAAAATATATAATATTTTTTATATTTTTGAATAATACGAATAATCAAAGTTTACGATCAAATCAAGGACGACAAGTAAAAAAAAGAACGGAAGAAGTATATACTTTTAATTAATGCGCTCTCTCTATATGTAATCAAACCACATGAGTTATGCGTGCTACAATGCAAATCCTTTCTTTTTTTTGTCAAAGTGCATACCACGCGCGTATATTCAATTTGCTATGTCTTCTGGTGCCTTCAGATATACTTACTAGTCAATTATTCAAAACAAACCCCTGTACGTATACTTTTCGTATCCACATGTGCGCATGCATGAAAAAACCAAAGTCAGGTCAACATATTGAACGGAAAACATTTCTTTTTAATTATATACTTGTATTATTTTACAACTCAAAGCACCATTATTACATACATTATATAGTAGTATTTTTATTTTAGAAAAAAATATGGGAAAGAACCGCCTTTCATTATACTCATGGGCAACAATGCAAGGACTTGATCTACATTATAGACCCAATTAAGCGCTGCCGAAGCATATGCGCTACCCTATTATATAGTCTCTCGATTGAAACCGTTAAGAGATTATATAAGAGTAAATTACTTTCTTGGCCTCCCAAAATTTTCTTCTTTCTTCCTCAGCCTCTTCTGAAACAAAGTTCGTTCCTTGACCCCAAAAAATTTCAAGATCCCTTATCTGGCCTTCCGTTAGGGAACCGTGATGCCTCCCGTCACCCGTCTTCTTCTCCCCAACAGGAATCGTTTCCAACCGCTACCCACCACACAAAAAACAATAAACACGATAGGAACAGGGGAGAAAAGAGAAGGAGCTGGGCGAAACCCTAGCTAGGGCAAGCGGCGCAAAAATGGATGAGCACGATGGTGGCTCGTCCTCACCGCGGCGGCCGTCCCTGCCGACGTCCTCCCCGCCGGCCTCCTTCACGCGGCACTCCACGCGCGGGTGCCAGACGGAGCCGGGATCCACCCCGGCCGCCTCCTCCCAGCGACCCTCCAAGCCGCCCTCCTCCCCGTTGGCCTCCTTCACGCGGCACTCCACACGCGCTCGCCAGTCGGAGCCGGGCTCCACCCCATCGGCCTCCTCCCAGCCGGCCTCCATGCTGCTGGCCTCCTCCCTGCGCCGTCCCCGCTGGCCTCCTCTCTGTAGCGCATGCTCCCCTGTCCTAGGACGTGCCAGCCCCCGTCGCCCTCCTCCCCGCGGTTCTCCGTGCGCGCGCACTATCCCCTGTCCTGGCGCGCGCTAGTCCCCGCCGGCCTCCTCCCCGCGGCCTCCGCGCTAGCCTCCTCCCTGCCTCGCGCTAGTCCCCGCTATGGACTCCGCCCTGCCCTGCGTGAGACCTGCGCTGAGAGGCGAGCGACAGGAGGTGAAGACGAGGCACAGGGCAGCCCTTCGCCAAGGAAGGCCCTTGCCAAGCGACCGGTGCACAGAAGTGCAGATCCTCCCAGTGCGGCTCCTCTTCACGGTGACCAGGTCCATGGTTGTGTTGGGTGAGTGCACTCTACATCTATACAACTATTTGTTCATTTGATTTAGGTACATAAATGCTACAAAAAAATTATGAAAATTAGCGTGCTTATTCAAATCTATTGCCTATTCGAAATAACAGGGAGGATGATAATAGCAGTTTCTTGCTTCAAATTAAAATTGTCGGCAACCTTAGAAAGGCTAGGCAAGATGTGCAATGTTTGACCGATGAAATGGTGGTTGATTCAGACTTGATTAATTTTAAAGATCTTGTTGATTTAATTGTAGACAAGTTTCCTCCACGTTATTTGGAAGTAGCTCATCTAGAATTCTAACTTTGGAGCATCAAAAAGGTACATCATTGAATTTTGAGTTCTTTCAACTTTGCTACTTTTTTATTGATGCGTACAATTGTTGATGTAATTTTTCTCATGTACCATGTAGGTCAAGGAGTGGCTCCAATCAGCCCGAGCCTCTTTCCATTGATGAACCAACACAAGACGAACCCATCAACTGTAAGGCTAAAAAGAAAAAGAAGGTGGTGAGAAAAGTGCAACTAGAGAGCCCCTCAATGTGCACAAGGAGCAAACAGCAAGATAAGGTTACAAGCCCTACAATGAGTACAAGAAGCAAGCGAAGGCTGACCCTCTAATTTTCATGTTTATGTTGTATGTCTGACTCATATGTATGAGTGCTATCTGTGTGTTGTAAAATAAGACCTTTCAATTTGATATGTTTGGTGTAACAATTTGATTGTTACTTTGACATTCCAGTCTATATGTATTATGGAATGAGATGATTTTTGAATTTGATATTATTGGTGTATGTTCATTACCACCTGGACCTTGAGGTCTATATATTGTCAAATTTATGTGCATTTTATGTCTCACATGTATGAAAATGGAATGCGTTTTATGTCTCACGTGTATGAAAATGGAATGAAATTTGCCAATGATATATTATGTTTTCTCAATATCTAAATTTTAAATTGTGATTATTAGCATACAGATTTTGTAGTTAGAAGAAACTTACCCAAGAATTCCTCATTTTATTGTACTAAAATAATATCAACATCAGCCAGCACTCAACATATTTTCGACTCAAGTATAGTGCTAAAATACGTAGTTAAAATCTTATGCTAAAATATTTTTTTGACAAGCTAAGTTAACATATAATATTTTTAATTTATAAAAATAATTTTATTTTGAAATTATAAATGATATTTTTTGATGACTTATAAACATACTGAAATAATGGCTTCAAAATTCTAAAGTTTCTTTCTTAGACCTCATACTAATGTTGTTAGCTTTATCTCTAACGAAAGGCCATATGAGGGATGTTGAAATTTTTTAGGACTAAGAAAGAAACTTTGTTTCAGAAGAGGTCAAAGAAGGAAGAAGTAATTTTTTTAGAGGCCAAGAAAATAATTTACTCATTATAAAGTACTGGTAATAATGAAAAACGTGGCTGTCCATGTCGCTGTACGTACAGATCGAGTCCAACACGAGACAAAAAGCACACGCGAATTCAACTCATAAACTTTTTTCTTCTTTTTTTCAATAAACAACATACAGTACTATACGCACCACACAAATAATAATGAACACGCGTTTATAGAAAATTATATATTAAGCTGGTCTGTATACCTTAAGACTCGATTGATGCTCTCGCAGTGTGTCTATTATATTTTACACTAATTACGAGGACATGAATCACGTGCATATTCTTAATTAAAAGGCAACATATACATTATCCAACATGCATGTTTTCGTTGGATTATTACTTATATAGAGACGAGAAATTAAAGGTTTCATTACTTGAGTTTCATTTCCTACAAAAAAAGAAAGAAAGAAAATGCTAGCCCATATAAATACAAATAAAATGCGGGGTTTGGAAATACTAGTAGGAAATGGGAACGGAGAGGACCATTGTATTGTCGGAGCTGTCGGTAGCCCATCAGTTCAGAACCCTTTGCAGCAAGTACGATAAGGAGATGTTGTTCCTTTTGTCTTCCGATACAGTACATAATTTCAGGTCTTTTGAATGCGTTCCCATATGCTCGTGCTCTATCAAGTCTCATATCAATGTGTTGTACCACAAGAAACTTCCCTTTTTCTCACTCAAAGAGTTACATCATACTACTATCTACCTCCGTCTCATAATATATATTTTTTAACTTAAAACAGAGTCAATCTTTTTCAACTTTGATCATCAAGAGTAAAAACAGTCACAAAGTTCAAAATCATGTGTAAATGATGTTAGTATTAGATTCATCATAAGATATATACTATCATAATATGTAGATATTTATATTTAAAATAATATATTTTTATAGATACAGACAGTCAAAGCTGAAATTGTTTGATCAAATCTAGAAATACTTATATTGAGGGAGGAAGTAGTAATATATATATATATATATATATATATATATATATATATATATATATATATATTATTGATCTTTCGTCTCAGTATGCGGTTGCTTTAATCATATTATATTCCAAGGGATATACTAAAATATTTGTTTTGTGTGGTTAGCAAAGGACCATGCATGCAGTGTGGTTGGTTAGTGCCCCTTCATTTTATTTTGGTCAATGCAAGAAAAGCCTTTGTTGAATTCATTCGTCTTCAACAAACCACTCTACTGCGCTCTGTTGCCATCCATCTCTATATTACCAGCGGGGGGCGGGGGTGGGGGGGGGGGGGGGGGGGTTGCAACAACTCTACAGTGCCAAACCTCCAGTCGTGTAACATGCCTCTATATCGTGTGTCCCGGGAGGATTTGATATACAGCTATCTCTTTTGACACTGATCGAGGTTTGTTCAAAAAAAATGATTGGCTCATTAATTAATTAATTAATTAGTACTCATAGTTTCGTAGTACTAGCTACGGCCGATGAGAACAACCAATAAGCGAGCGCCAAAGCTGATTTGCAAGGACAACGACCTAACAGTAACCCTAATCAGGAAAAGCCAGAGATCGATGTACCATTATTTATGCTACGCATACTGACAGATGCGTGATCTTTGTCGTCGTCCTTGCGCGTTGCATCTCGTAACACATTCATATAAGAAATTGAGCCCTTGTTTCGTTTCCACAAAAATTTTATGACCCAATAATTAAAACGCAAATTAATTAGGGAAACAACAAACTAAAGCATGCATGCATTATTCGATTTCGTAATAATTGGAATTAAAAGGACCCGCCGGCCGGTAATAGGTAGTAGTAGCCACTTGCGTTGCAAGTTGCAGGATGCTCCTGTCCTGTTGTACTAACACAAACACACTGTAGTACTGTAGCTACCGAATACATATCGATCAAGTCATACATGCTAGTACTTTGTTTTTGTTGGGGGGTCATGAGCCATGCATGGGCAAGGTGGGTGTGGCATTGGATGGAGAAGCAGACATCTGGAATCTGCAGGCGACTGCTCAGTAGCAGCGGTGGCTCAAGTGAAGAAGATGGCAAACGACTGGGCTGCATTCTCTTTAGTTAGGCCCAAATAAACATTCCTTCCATTGGGCTGTTGTTGTTTAGTATCACGTAGCCCGGCCACGGGCCTCGTCAACCGTACGGTACGCGAGATCCTCCTAGAAGGAAGCCCAGCAAGCGCAAGGCCGGACCTTCCTTCCCTTTTGTAGCTCTGCTGGCCTCTGGATAGGAAAGCGACGCGTGCCATGGGTCAATCAGCAGCCCAGGAACCTTGTTCGCTTGCTCGTCTTGCGTGGCACACGAACCAGCTTCCGTCCGAGCCCACGACGGCGACGTAGTACAAATTACTAAAACTATTTTTATTTATTTATTGCTCCAACAACAACAAAATTTCGTGATCGCCGTCGGCGTCGGCGTCGCTGCCGGACCAACGGCATCCACGCTTTTCGGAGGCGCCGTGTACCTGTGTTTATCCACAGTTCAACTGGTGGTCCACTCCACAGCCACAGCGATTCGTTGGCCCATCCGAGCAACAAGGGCCAGATTTTCAGTCCACATCGCCCCATCTCCCAACTTCCCTTTCTTTTTCGGGGCTGTACTTGCAATTGCAATCCTTCATTTCGTTTTTCAAGGACATGAATTTTTTATTTTTGGCCAAAGGAAAGGAGGTTAGTACTAATTACCGACAATAATCTGGAAACACAAGACCAAGCGTTTGCAGCACCACTCGTTGAATGCGATGCGAGAGTTAGGGGCAGATGTGTGGAGGACTCGACTTGTAGTACTTCCTCCGCATGATTCATTGCCACAGAAATCACACCAACCATTACTTCATTTGTTTTGTTTTGTTTTTCTCCTACGGAGTAGTACAAGACAAAGCATCATATATAGCCATTATATTTCCGCCCCCCCTTCTATTATTGTACTGAAACAAAATGCAAATGTCATGAAAATTGCCTTATTACCATGAGAACATGGGTTCAATGTCCTAGAAACAACCTCTTACAGAAATATAAGGAAAAACTATGTGCAAAAGACCTAAAATGATTTTTTTTGGACACTATGCAAGCGAGAGTTATGTGCATCCGCAATGCCCTTTTTTATGGAAATCGTTAGCTAAACTCTTGCCACATCTTCATTTTTCATACACTATGGACAAACATTCACATGCCTTAAAATTTTCTAAGCAGTTGTATGTCAACCGTTTTCATATTTTTTTCGCAAGTCTATAATTAATTTCATACGCATTAAAAAAAGTACTACTAATATGTTTTTCCTTTAGCAGCACCGAAAAGCAAGCAGGACCAAAAAGGGCGGGAGGTCCGTTTGGCCAATTGACCACAGGAAGAGAAGAGAGGAGCCCACCCAGCCCAGCTGCCCGGGGAGCACCGAGAACGCCGTCCCGTCGGATCTAGGTTTCCGTTAACCACCTACTACTAATCCTACTGTCCTGCCGTCCACTCTCTGACACGTGGGACTACGTCGTCCATCACGATGATGATAATCCGGGCGTATGGATGGGTGAGCACGGACGGCGAGATCTCCCCGTCCGCGTAGTAGTAGTATATTGTTAGAGAGCGATGAAATGAGAAAACCTTCGTGCACTATTAGAACTCGCAACCACCTACTGAACTTCCGAGCCCACACTACAACAAACCGGTAGAGGCCCCACGTGCATCGTCAGCGTCTGGCACTGAGCGACGTGCACCTACCAGTTCCTCGCCTAAAGCGGGAGGGCTAACCGGAGGCCCCCGCAACAAAGTTAATAGCCACCACCACTTCTTCCTGCGCGCATCTCCATCTCCCTCCTCCTCATCAGTCACCGCACACCCCTCCATCCCCCGCGCCGCCGCCGCCGCCAGCAAAACCCCAACCCGAGCCGAGCCCGTCTCGGCGGCCTCCCCCCTCCGCTTCGGCGATCCGGGCGGGTGAGGCGACCAGCGGCGCGCGCGGCGGGGGAGACGCATCACAGAGATGGCGTCGGAGGACGTGGTGGGCAAGACCAGGGGAGACACGGCCGTCACCACCATCGTCAACCTGGCGGAGGAGGCTAAGCGCGCGCGCGAGGATGTCAAGGGACCGGGCCACCAGCTCCTCACCATCTGCAAGTCGCTCGTCGCCGGGGGTGTCGCCGGGGGAGTGTGAGTTCTCCGCTTCCCGCTTCGATCCTCTTCCCTGTCCCGGCCTTTCCGATTTCGATTCATCGTCACGTGCCTTGCTTTGCTCGGTCTCGGTGGGTTGCCTGCCGGACTGGATTCACGTTCTATTCTACCAGGTCTTGTTGTTACGATCCCAGCTTGTATGGTGCTGCTTGAGGTTTAGGGAATTCAGGGCTTCCGTAGGCGCCGCGATCGTTTCCTGCCAGCGCCGTGTGATCTGTGCTGGATTCGAGGGGCTTAAACCGTACGCGCGAGCCATTCAGATCTTGTTTCATTGACTCGTTAGTTGGTTGGATTCGCTGTCAAACCACGCGGGGATACACATTTCCCATCCGTTTTGTGCCACTCGATGTTCCGATGTCAACTTAATCCTACCGTGCACCTGAACAACCGTTTCCTGGAGAACGATTGATTTGTTACTGATTCGTTATAAATTAGTATTCAGATAGATTGCGCTTCCACAGGTTCAGGTGCATCTGAGTGTTAGCTAGTTGTCGTAGCAGTCACCTCAAGCAAGCATAGATCCATCATGCATTTGCTTCCTGTTATTAATTCCTGTTAAGTTGGTTGTTTGAGGACTATGGCGACTTGATCTTTTCTTCCTTTGTTAAGACTGGTCAACCAGCTAACAAATATTTTTGTACAACTGGGGAACTGAAGTCGGAGCATAATGATTTACTTAGGTCTTCTCTTGGACAAAGCATAATTGCAACACACATGGAAACTAAGAACATCTTAAGGTTGATGGATATATCAACAACAACAACAACAACAACAATTATTGGTATATCGATAAAAAAATATTTATCTGGCTGGTCCAATTATTGGTATCTATTTCTTGGTCTGAATCAGTTTATTTTACCTTTTTGTTTTTGCCACAGGTCACGTACTGCTGTTGCTCCACTTGAGCGATTGAAAATCTTGCTTCAGGTGAGTTTCTTTGTGACCATTATTTTCTATTATTTTGTGACTTATTTGGGACTAAAAGGTTTGGTAGTTGTTGTGCTTGTATCTTGTGACTTGTTAGTGTTATTAATGTTAGGTGCCACGGTTAATTGATTTTTATGGTTTCTTATTTTATTGTGGTACAAGTATTTGCACAACCTGTTTTTTTGTCTAATCATTTACAAGTTCTGGATGACATGGCTCAAAACACCTTGTGGTAGTTCCCATGTCAATCAAAGGACTTAGTAAGGTGAAAAATTAAATTCACAACTATATTAATGTACTTTTTTTTAGCAAATAACGATATTATGTACTTTAGATGCTCTCTCAACTATAATTCCGACACTTGTATTTTCTAGATTGTGGATGTGACCTCTCACATAATTTCCACGGGTTATGCAGGTCCAAAATCCTCACAGCATCAAGTACAATGGTACAGTTCAGGGTCTACAGTATATATGGCGCACCGAGGGTCTCCGTGGTCTTTTCAAGGGCAATGGTACCAATTGTGCGAGGATCGTCCCAAATTCAGCTGTGAAGTTTTTTAGCTATGAGCAGGCATCAAAGTATGTTCATGTTTGCAATTTTATCTTGGTTTACATTTTCCTGTTGTGCACCTGCGTGGTATTGCTATTCTGGAGACCAGTTTTTTGCTGCATCATCAGACTGTTTTGTCCTTAGATTGGTTGCGAGCAATTTTCACTCTTTTGCTCATATACTCAAACAAAGCAATATTAACAACTTTCTCTATTTTTCTTTTTTACAGGGGAATTTTGTGGTTTTATCGCCAGCAAACTGGGGATGGTATGCCTTCTGCTATTAAATAAATGTTCTTGTGCCCATCCTGTTTGTGCGCATTTTGTTTCGTATTGCATGTGTATCCAATGACTTTTCCATTGGCTTCACAGTTATTGTTTCTTATTTTTTGGGATCATGGTTTGGTAGAAAATTGTTTAATATATCAGGTTATGTTGGCATCACACTGACGTATTGTATTGCTGTTTCAATATTTTTTGCTCTTAGCAAAATAGAAATTATATGAAGTCTAGAAATTTTGTGAGCTGCTGCATTGTTTTACTTAAGTTCTACTAAGCACTTTTGCACTTGTTGCAAATATTTCTGATATAAATGAATTTTGGAACCAGGAGCGTCATAACATAGGAATTGGAAGAATGTCTTGTATGTGTTCTCAAGTTTCATCTGTTAAGTGTTAACTTATGGCCTTCTGTAGCTTCATCTTTCATTCTTCTTGCCATGATAAACTTGTTTCCTCACCTAGGAAGTGTTTCTTTCTTCTTTGATCAATGTGTGAATAACTCAATATGTAGCTTGAAGTCAGAGATTATAACTTCTTTTCCAGTATTGTACATGAATGGTAAAGAATAGGTAGAACAACAGATTATGCATCTTTCAAGATTTTCTGCTCAAAGCCGATTATTATCATTCTTGATCATGTTCATCATTTGTGAATAGCGTTATGGGCCTTATGGTTTGCAAAAATATTGCTTACATGCATGACCAATTAAATGATTGGTTTTTTACTTTGTTGTGATAAGAAATTGATGAGGGATTCTGAATTCATCATTTCTGTTTTCAGAGGACGCTCAGCTTACTCCACTTTTACGCCTTGGAGCTGGAGCATGTGCTGGTATCATAGCCATGTCTGCTACTTACCCGATGGATATGGTTAGGGGTAGGATTACTGTTCAGGTACTGGATTTGTTTTATTGCTTAACACTTTCAACCTCTTTAGCAATCTTTACGCTGCTATAAGGAACTTATATTTCCTTTCATTTGCTATTTTCTTGACCATGAAATAACATCTGCAGACAGACAAGTCTCCATACCAGTACCGTGGTATGTTTCATGCACTCGGTACAGTCTATCGTGAAGAAGGCTTCCGTGCTTTGTACAGAGGGTGGCTTCCATCTGTAATCGGAGTTGTATGTTTCCTTGTAGTTATGATCTTATTTATACTGTTGTGCCTTGGACCTTGGTAATGACTAATGAGTACTCATTGCTATATGTTTTGTTATCTTTATGCAGGTTCCATATGTTGGTTTAAACTTTGCTGTATATGAGTCCCTTAAGGATTGGCTACTCCAAAAAAATCCATTTGGACTCGCAGATGGCAACGAGCTGCATGTTGTTACAAGGCTTGGATGTGGAGCTGTGGCTGGAACTATTGGGCAGACCGTTGCATACCCTCTTGATGTCATCAGGAGAAGGATGCAAATGGTTGGCTGGAACCATGCAGATTCTATTATTACTGGACAAGGCAAAGAGGCACTCCAGTACAATGGTATGATTGATGCATTCAGGAAAACTGTTCGCCATGAAGGTGTTGGTGCTCTGTACAAGGGTCTCGTGCCGAATTCAGTGAAGGTAATCTGTTTGATGAAAACATTAAATTTCTGTGAGCTTCAGGACTGTTTGAGTAGAAGTATCTTCTAAAATTCTACTGTTGTGCTTCAGGTGGTTCCGTCGATTGCCATTGCATTTGTCACTTACGAGGTTGTGAAGGATGTGCTAGGAGTAGAGATGAGGATATCAGACTGAAGAGATAGTGGTGGCCGTTATGAACTGGTATTTTTGGTAGGTGTTGAGTTCTGTTTTTGTAGGCAGGGCGAGTAGTAGGATATGAATGACCGTGGCTCCGCTCCATTCAGCATAAGGTGGCCCCTCTCAGCCCATCCTCTGCTGGCTTCAGGTCCTGAATTGTTGCTGGATCATGGGAAATAATAAGTTGGCTGTAAAGCTCTAAACACTTCGCTAACTCATAAAGTCTATTTGATGTTACTGTATCCAGATTGAACTTAATGCGGTATTGTGTGCTGCTTATAGTGATTCTGATGATTCACGTCGTCTCACTCTTGCGAATCAAGTGGTTGCAGACGAATTGTTACGTATTTCAATGTATCAAATTCAAACATTAGGTCTTTCTTGTTGTCTGTTGATTGCTATGGTCAATTCGTGCGTATTTCTTAGAGAAGAATAATTTCAAACATAAAATAAATCTCAAGATCGAAGAAATATCATATGTATGAGGCACGTTCTGTTAACTACTTTTTGTCTAATAACGTACGCTGACATTTGTAAAGCAACGGTCACCTTACATCAGTCTAAATTGGCAAAAGGAACTTTGTGCCGAAAATCAGCCATTCTGCACATCTAGGCCCTAAGCTAGCTCGGAGTCGGAAAGGTGGCCGCCGCTGGAAACGCGCCGCCGCGAAGGTAAAGCAGGAGAATTGAGTTGGCCGTCGGACTTGATCCTCGGCGTCCGCCTGGTAGCGACCTGCGGCGGCCTCACAACGCCCATGGACCTCGACTTCTGCGGCGGCCCTGCAGCAACATTAATTCTCTCTCGTACCATCATGAATCCATGATCATCAACAATGGAGCATGAGGTGTGCAGAAAAGAAAGCTACAGTAATAACCTGCTAGCCTGGAGGTGGCCTTCCTCGGCGACGCCGCCTTGGTGCTCTTGGTCCGGTCCGGCAGCGATCGCGACGTTGCGCGGCTGGACACCGACAGAGTCTCGGGGTCCGGCAAGCTAATACTTCCGTCGTCTCCGCACAGCGAGTTGCCGTCGCTGCTGGAGTTGTCCGAGGCTTTGTCCCTGTTGTTGCTCTGTAGGATCGCCCGCGTCTTGTCCCTCTCCATGACCCTGTACGCGTACATCTGGAACGGCACGTCGGAGACGCGCGGCGGCGCGTTCCCCTGCCACGCCGGGAACCTCCTGAGCAGGTTGGCCTCGATGTCGAGGTAGTCGCACGGCGGAGTCGGCGGCGGCGCGTCCGCCTGGTCCGGCAGCGGCGGCGGGTTCAAGACGAGGTACCGCTTGACGTAGCGGAGCACGCGGCAGATGGAGGAGAATGCCGGGCGCTGCGCCGGGTCGGCGTGCCAGCAACGTTTCGTGAGGCTGGTGAGGTACTTGGGCGTCTGGAACGGGAAGAGCGGCCTCTCGCCGGCGCGGATGTTCTTGCTCATGTGGTCGCCCTGCAGGTGGTTGTCCTCGAACGGGATCTTCCCCGTCAGGAGCTCGAAGCAGATCATCGAGAAGCTGTACACGTCGGCCTTGTCGGTGGTACATCGCTTGGCCGGCGGAGTCGGTTGCTCGCCCTCCTGCTGGTCGAGCAGCAGCACCTCCGGCGCGTACCAGATGCAGGGGTTGCTGCTGACGACGTTGTTGGCTGACGATGCCCTCGTCCTGGGGCTTCTGCTGGCCGCGGCGCTGGCGACGACGGACTGCGCGAACCCGGTGACCTTGACGTGCAGCAGGTCGTTGCCGTGGCGCGTCGTCCTGACGAGCACGTTGGACGGGTTGAGCTCGCCGTGGAAGACGTTCCTCGAGTGCAGGTACTCCATGCCGCGCGCGATCTGGAGCATGACGTCTAAGGCGACGGGGAGCGGGAACGGCACGCGGCGCTGCTTGCCGGTGACCTCCCTGACGTGGGTGGCGAGGTCCTTGGCCATGAGCTGGTCCATGACGAGGAAGAACTCCCTCCGCTCCTCGTCGTGGAAGCAGTACCGGCAGTGCGCGACGTTGGGGTGGGAGACCGAGGTGAGCGCGGCGATCTCGGCGGCCGCGGCGTCGGGGTCGGCGCCGACGAGGTGCCGCACCGCGAGGGACTCGCCCATCCACTGCGCCTCCTTGAGGCAGCTGCTCCCCGCGAGGCGCCGCCGGATCTGGAAGTCGCCGCCGCCCTGCAGGAGCACGGACGCCGGGTGCACCTTCCCGCGCGGCGCGGACACGAGGTCGGCGAGCCGCTGCTCGTGCCGCGTCAGTCCTGGCAGCGCCGACCCCTTGCGGTCCTCGAGCAGCTGCGCGAGGAGCCACCGGTCCTCCTTCCACGCCATGTCCATCCTGGCGATGAGCTCGCGCGTGGCCAGGTACCGCCCGCCAAGCCTATGCCGGAACAGACGGGGGTCCAGCATGTCCCTGCCGTAGTCCTTGGCGAACAGCAGGCGCCTCCTCGCGGCGGCGTCGGGGTCCGATGACCCCGCCGTCGCCGCCGAGACGGCCTCGACGGCCTCGAGCGCGACGGCGACGCACCAGAGCAGGTTGTGCAGGTGGACCTCGACGCAGTCGACGGCGTGCGTGGCCAGGACGGCGCGCGCCCACCAGTCCCGCGGGTCCAGGCACTGCCGGACGTAGCCCTCGGCGTCGCGGACGGCGCGGTGGAGCTCGCGGAGCGGAGACTCCAGGGGCTTCCACTTATTGGCCAGCCGGTCCTCGAAGCTGAGGTGGGCGCGCACCTCGCCGATCACGGCGGAGAAGGCGAGCGCGCACGCGTCGGCGAGGAGCCGGCACTGCCGCGGGTTGATACGGAACTCGTCGGAGAAGGACATGAGCGCGTGGATGCCGCCGAGGGCCTCGCCAACCTGACGCAGCTGCTCCATTGCATGAACATGAACCAAAGGAGAGGATGATCCTCCTCAATTCATGCTCTCCATCCTCAATCGCATTTGCCCTTGCCAACCAAAGGAGAGGTCGCAATACTCTCGCCTAAGAATGGACAACAACACAGCACGGGCTGCTGATTGCTTTGCTTCCCCAACCCCGACAATTGTTGCATTGCATCTCAGATAATCTACCAGGTATACTATGCTCAAGGCCATCTCGGGCGCGAAATGATGTTGTTAATGGGCCAGACGTGGTGGGTTAGTGGGTCGTCAACACGTTGGCAGATTTCGGCCGCTTATTATATTCGCACCGGGCCACGAGCACACCTAGCCCATATGTAGATGCCATCAACCCGTTGAGCCCAAAGGATTTGCGTTTACACCAGGCCAGGGTGCACGAAGCAGCAGCTTGCCACTCTTTCCACTTCCACACACGTACCGTATCTAGATCTCAAAAAAAAAAAAAGGACACACGTACCGTATCTTGAATTGGCATATTGTGAGACAGGCCTGTAAACATGTTCAGTGCCTTGTTTTATATATATAAAAAAGGGGATATAAATTAAGGACAACCTTGTTGTTGGAATACTGAAATTACGTCAGTGGACAAGTTCAGTCCGTCCTCTGCTTCTTCTGCTTACTTTTATTTGTCGCACTTCAATTAGACCAGGAGTTCACTGGCAAATAAAATCGCCGTTTAAAATTCTGATTAATGTCAACTTCGTAGTCCGAAAGGAGGCCATGGAAAGCGGTAGTAGAAAATTCTGTGTCCATCAGTAGTCTTGCTACACTCCTACTACTAGTTTGAATACGTTGAGCAACAGGTTATCACAATCACACAAAATACTACTCCCTCCCTTTTTTGTTTACTCATCACCATTGATTTTCATCAAAAACTTTGACTATTTATCTTATTTTAAAAATTAGTTTAAATATATAAAATTAAAAATTAAATTAAAAAATCATAATAAATCAAATTTTAATAAAATATTTGATATTTTTTATATTTTTCTAAATAAGACGAATGATTAAAGTTATTGGTAAGAGTCAATGATGATAAAAAAAAGAAGGAAGAGAGTACCATTAGCAACAGAATTATCTTTAGGTGTTTGACGAAACATATAAAGAGAGACAGAAGATATGGTGGATGTGACTGGCCGGCATCTTCTGGTAGAGATAAAAGTTGATGAGGCGGCTCGATCGATCGATTGATCGATCATCACGTCAGAAATGAGATCATCCATGACGACAGTCACTGGCCTTGGCCTGGTTTCGTTCCTGCCATCCATACATAAGTATAATTGAGTAGTGCTTATGCTGCCTTTCGTAAATCAGCAAGATGAGGATCATCCACGACGACGCTGAGTAATTCAGCAAGATGAGGATTTTGCAGTGGCATGGCAGGCAGATGAGAGCAAGGGAAATAAGTAGTACACATGTAAAGCCATCAACGAAAACCATATCAAGATTCCTCTGGGCATCAACTAACATGACAGCAACAATATTTTAGAGATACTACAGTAGATTTATAGGTGATGGACACAATAACACAGGGCATCACGTTGCCGCGTCATGATCAGGACAAAGAAACAAAATGCGTCTGTTTTGTCTGTTGATAAAGGAATTTAAGGGGTTCTTCTTCTTCAAACCATTGCGTGCTTAATCTTTGGGAAATTTTATGCATTTTTGCTTTGAGGCGTCTAGCAAAAGCATGAAAACAACAGGAACGAGGCGGCGGCATTAGGAAAAGGATATGCTCTCGAGCTGCCACTACTGCTCGGTACAGTACAGTATTGGTATGGCACCCAAACAAAACGGCTGCTGGTGCTGCTGCTCTCTCTCTGATTAGTGATTTGGACGTCCATGTGCTAGCAGCCTAGCACACACCTCACAAAAAGCAGAAAATACCACCAGTACCTGCTGCTGCTGTTCCAGATCAGGTGAGAATACAGTCTGAACTGTCAAAAGCCTTTCAGTGCAAAAAGGACGGCTAAAATCAGCACTGCACCGCACGTTACAAAGTGGAGGAAGGATGGATGCAGGAGAACAAGGGCAAATGCTTCGCTCCCCTATGCACACAAAAGCTATACTAGTAGTAGGATTGCACTGCATTGCATGCTCCTCTATCTGGTTCCTGTAGGAGACTGACAGGTCAGAGCATTAGCCTTCTACTGCTACTACGTATAGGAGGAGTACCATTATTGGATTGGATGGAGAGGATAGGAAGATTCTCCGTTGCCAATTCTACCAAAAGCAAGCTTTATTTGCTCGTCACGAACGCAGGAACATGGAATTTGTTCGGTCATGCCAAAAGGGGCGGCCAGGGAGAGCTCGTTAAGCCGGGCCATTGCCATTGCCATTGCTCTGGTCAAAAACGGCATCTCTAGTTTATATATATTATTTACAAAAAAAGGTTAGTAAAAAATAAAATACTACCAGTACTAGCAAAAGCGTTGCCTTTTCATGTGAGGCAGAAGACGCCTTTTCTGCTCTCGCCCAGCTCAGACAGCTCACCCACATCATCAGTGTATTACTACTCGTGTAAGGACGGAACGGAATCGATGCGGCGGGTCCCTCTACCGCGCGCACCAAGGACGGACGGTGGCGAACCGCTGCCGCCGCGCCTGACTGCGGGGCCCGGTCAAGATATGTGGGCCCCAAGTCAGTTGGTTAAGTGTTACTGTCACCCACCGATCCTCCCCAAGCAAACGTTGCGCCGCCTCCACCTACTCATAAAATGGCCTGTGCGGCTTCGCGCACATCACTCTTCGTACCCAGTACTCTAAATACTGTATTGTGTTAAAGTGAATTCTAAACTCCAGTTGAGGTTCCATATACGAACAGCGTGATGATGAATTCAAAGATTTCTTGTGTTACAAAATCCAAGCAAGCAAGCTAGTAAACCATATCTTTAAATTTGTTGAGGGCAAAATTGCACTTATAATAACATGAAAACAACAAAACTTTTAAAAAATAGAGAAGCACACCGTTTTTCTATTACAAGGGTCTTGTTTTTGGCAATCATTCAGAATTAAGCAAATGCTAGGTAGGAGTAGTACAACGAAAATAGGAGGAGGCAGTTGCGGGGTGGCTGCAGCCATTTTCGCGCGGCAGCGGCGCCACCACGTCTGCCTCCGGGCGCTCGGCGGCTGTTTGTTGGCTTTTTGTAATCTTGTCGCGTCCACCGTTTTGCCACTGCATCCCCACCCCTCTCCTTGCCGCAGCAGCCTCGTTCTCCACCCACACCACCCCCCCCCCCCCCCCCCCCCCCCCCCCCCCCCCCCCCCCCGCCACCACACGTGTTCGACCTCTTCTTCTTCTGCTCCTCCGCGTCTCAGGTGAGCACCGCACCGGGGGCGCTTCTGGTTCCCTTCTCCCTTCTGTGGCTGCGTGTCGTTGTTGGATGTTAGGCGCTAGCTAGGTCGATGGAGGGAAGGGAGGAGTCGAGATCTTAGGCCTCGTTACGCGTTTCCTTTGTGGCTTGGTTTTGGATTAAGATCTAATCCTTCTCGGTTTTTGTTTAATGGGGACACGGATCTTTATTCTCCCTTCACTTGAAATGTTCCTCCCTGTGCTATTATACTCGTTGTTTCCTAATAAGCGTCCATGCCGTTCGTGTGGAAATTCATTCGTACTGTTTCTCTTCTCCTTCGTCCTCGATCCGTCATGATCATTTTAATTTTTCTTTTCATCATATCTAGTTCTTTTTTGTGTTATAAAAAAAATCATATGCAGTTGTCATTCCTAGGAAATGTTTCCTGCCAATTTCACTTGTAGTACAGAGTTGATATCTTCTTCTTCCTTTTATTTTGTAACCAAAAGAAAGGACCGATTAGTTAAAAAGAAAAAAAAATGTTGGAGAAAGACTCGTCTTTGCTGCTTAGTAGCACTACGTAGTAGATAAAGCGCCAATTTACTTGTACGGCACCAATGCAATTGTTTGCACCTGGCAGATAGGAATGTGTTCTGTGTGAAACATTGGCAGTGCAAGTTGTGTAGTGCGATCTGCATAGGGTCTGCTACCTGCATCTTGTGGGGGTACTTTTGTAGTGTTTAATATGCTTATTGGGTCCTTAACTTGGTATATGTAATGTTCCAGACTTTTTGTTCCTAAATCCTTTCTTTCCTCTAATTGAAATGTTTCGGAGTATAAATTGAAGATATCATATAGAGTTTGAAACATTTACCTGGAACATGAAGCCTATTCTTTTCTCTAATAAATTGTACTAACTGTCTGTCCACTGGCATGTTTATTTATATATATAGCACTGGTATCACATCTGTTTCTAGTTTCATGTGTGCTCCTTCTAATCTACTATTGCTTCTTACACGGCAGGTCTGTTGGTCCTTCTAGAAATTGAAGCTCGGCCCAGAACCCCATAATTCGCCTGACATACTTGAAAGTGGCGAGAAATGGATCGTGATGATGTATCTGGATTTGTTAGTGGTGGCTGCAGAATTTCCTGCTGATACTTCTAACCCAGTAGATGACAACATAGTTTTAATTTCCGGAAGTCAGGCAGTGGTCTCTTTTCATTTTGTTTTTGCTTGACAGTTGGCACTACTAGATGTTCCTTGATTGGAATGGACAGGCCCTATCAAAACCCTGGATCTGGTGTTAATGTCAACTGGAACACAGTCCAGCAAACAGTCGAATGCAAAGATACTGCCTTTAGCACTGTCGTGTATTCCAGTTTTTCTCAGGTTAATCCAGGAGCACTTAAAAGAAAGTGGGTTGATATGGCTGGAGCCGAAAGTCCTGAAAATCCACTGCTCACCCTTGGTCTGGGCCGTTCAGCAAGTTCCTCTGACAATAGCAAAGCTAGTTCACCCACAGCTTGCTTAATGTCTCCATCTTCACTAAAAGAGACCGAGGAAGAGTCATCAATGGATCTTGGCCTGAATTTTGATCTCTGCCTCGGTCATGATATAATACATCATCACAAGAAATCTGCTGGCTCTGAGTATGTGCCATTAGCAGGTGCAGCAAAATTGGATCTTCAGTTGAGTTTGTCCACTGCTTCACCAGTCTCAGCCGTGACCAACCCTAGTACTGCATCATTAAATGTTCATGATGCTGTAGGTACAATTGTGCCTGATTTGGTGACAGATGTTGCAGGAAAAAGATCAGAACCCTCTAATTGGTTTTCTGTGGCTTCATCATCATATGTTTCTGAAGCAACCTACAGCTTTTCTTTGCCAATGACCCCTCAAATAGCTGATGACCCTTCTCCAGATGTCTCCTCAGCTGTTACAGGGAGTGTGAAAAGCATGGCTGCCTGTACTTCCGGCTTAGCTAACACCCATAAACGCAACACTAGTACTAAATGTTGTCAGTTCCCAGGATGTGAAAAGGGAGCAAGAGGTGCTTCTGGGTATTGTATATCCCATGGTGGTGGTAGGCGTTGCCAGAAAATTGGTTGTCAGAAGGGAGCCGAAGGAAGGACCATCTATTGCAAAGCGCATGGTGGAGGTAGGAGGTGCCAATTCCTTGGTTGTACAAAGAGTGCTGAAGGTCGCACAGACCATTGTATAGCCCATGGCGGTGGTCGCCGATGTAGTCAGGAAGGCTGTTCACGTGCCGCACGTGGAAAGTCCGGCTTGTGCATCAAGCATGGAGGAGGCAAAAGGTGCCAGATGGAGAACTGCAAAAGAAGCGCGGAAGGATATACTGGACTCTGCATCTCGCATGGTGGTGGAAGGCGCTGTCAGTTTCCAGATTGTACAAAAGGTGCCCAGGGAAGCACAAAGTTCTGCAAGGCACACGGTGGAGGGAAGCGCTGCACATTCTTGGGTTGTACCAAAGGAGCTGAAGGTAGCACTTCTTTCTGCAAGGGACATGGTGGAGGAAAGCGCTGCTCCTATCAGGGTGGTGGTGTATGCCCAAAGAGTGTCCATGGTGGGACGCAGTATTGTGTTGCTCACGGTGGAGGAAAGAGGTGCTCAGTTTCAGGGTGTACCAAGAGTGCTAGAGGGAGGACAGAATACTGTGTGCGCCATGGTGGTGGTAAGAGATGCAAGTTTGAGGGTTGTGCTAAGAGTGCGCAGGGGAGCACTGATTTCTGCAAGGCACATGGAGGAGGCAAACGCTGCTCATGGGGCCAGGAGGGCTCAAGCTTTGGTGTTGGTGGGCCGCAATGTGATAAGTTTGCTCGCAGCAAGATTGGCCTTTGTACAGCTCACAGTGCTTTAATTGAGGACCACTGTGTCCATGGTGGTGGCTCGTTGGGTCCTGCCATCAAACAGTTGACAACCGATGCCAAACCTGATGACATGAATGTTACTGCAATGAAGGGAGATGTGGACATGGCAAATGGTGAAGGTGAAGGTTTCCCAGGCTGGAGCAACCCTGGCCTAAACAGTTCTATGCCGCAGCAAGTTAGCACAACTCCAATTCCTGAGGGCAGGGTCCATGGCCGTGGGCTCTTAGCTTTACTCTCCGCTGGAGCTCTTGTTGCTGCCAGCAATTCAAACAATGGTACCTCAACTTCTGCCCTGCGGACTTGGATGTGAGGGAGGCATGTTCAAGGAGGATCACCTTGATTTAGGTTTGTTTCCTGTGTGATGAGGGTGAGGGTAATGGTGTCTGGTATTCAACAAAATTGATTCTGCAAGGCTTGAATTTGCATAAACGCCAATCCCATGTACCATAAATAAGGGGTAGCTGACTTGTTCCATGAACTTGTTTCAGTAATGTAATCAGTTAGTATTTTCTTTGTGAAGTTGTTTTTCAGATTTGCTGTCGTAGATTATACAAGTCATGTTTTCTGGGTCTCAACTCTCCAGTAAAAAAATCAGTTACTTTCAGCAACCTGCCTTTTTTTTTTTTTTGTATCCTGAAGTGTTTTTTTATTTCCAGCTCCTCTGTGCTGGATTTATGAAGAAAAATATCATTCCTTGTCTCATATCAACCTTTTGTAGGGAGTTCAGCTTGAGCTCTATAACATAATCTTTCTTTTGGAGCTTCCATTGACCATAAGAATTTTTAAATACCAGTAAGGAAAATAAGTGCCCCTGGGACTTCATTCTTGAAAAACAGACAGAGCTGAACACGATGCTTTAATAAGAAGGTAAAAAGTTTTCCTTCTTATTGATCAATAATCAGCATTTGACCTTCATACAAACAGCTCTACTCCAGTGACAAATGAGTCTTCATTTCTGCACCATCTCAACAGGATTCGTCTGTAGTATGTTTTTCTTACAATATTTGGCATTTGAAAGGCATTTTTATAATCGTGTATTCACTTCGATGTTCTTTCAGATGAACCACCATAATTCATTACCTGCTCAGATTGATGAGGTGAAAATGGACATCTCACCATCAGCTTCTGGACCAACAGGGATCAAAGTTTGCAAATGGCCAGCATGTGATTTTTGGACACCAAAAGGCATTAAAAGATGCAAAGGAGACTTGAGTCCATGAGGAAGCTCCTGATTGCTGTCACATTTTGTGTTATATTCATGACAGTCGAAGTGGTTGGAAGCATGAAAGCAAACAGTCTTGGAATATTAACTGGTGCTGCCCATCTTCTTTCTGACCTTGCTGCATTTGCCATCTCGTTGTTCTCACTTTGAGCTACTGGATAAGAAGCAACACCCAAGCAGTCCTATGGGTTCTTCAGCATAGAGATTCTTGGCGCATTGATCCCCATTCAGCTAATAATGGCTCTCCTCGCTGGGATATTAGTATATGAGGCAATTGTAAGGCTCATCAATGACAGTGGCCAGGTGCAGGGCTCCCTTAAGTTGGCTAATCAGTGGGTAAGGTGCTTTTGGTGTGCCACGTGACAATCGCACGGGATGCAGATGATGATCAGATACTTAATAAGGTCACTGGATACATCAAGACGGAGTACAACATCAGCCATGTGAGCATTCAGATCGAATGTCAGCAGGCTTATCAGAACCATTTGATTGGTTAATACTTGCTTCTGGCATTCGGGAAAGCGTCAGGCACTGGTTTTCAGAACCTGAATGCGCTCTTGAGATCATCTCTAGCTCTGATGCTGGACGGTTTCATCTACTTATCATTACTTGTAGTCTATTAGGTGAACAGATTGTTCTGGTGTGACTGTAGATAACAGTTAGTAGAATTCACATGGACGTGATTTTCGGACAGTTAGTAGAATTCATTGAATTGCATCTGTAGTTTACCACATCTATGATACCACGTGTTTGTGGCAAGGAAAAAAAAAAAGGGTTTTGCTTGCCCTATATTTCGGCATGATTATTGCCTGAATGGACAGAGCTGGGTACAAAAGTAGTCCAGACAAAATTGTAGTTTCCAGTATTTTTTAGTATACGCCATCTGTTGTTTTTCTAAGCGAATTTTTTGCTCCGGTGCCGGTGGCTAAAAATTCGACCCCGACAGGCGTCAACGCTTCAGCTGACAGCTGAATCAATATTTTAGTGAAGATAGGAAGAACCATTGATGCGGCATCTCTGAATAGCAACCATTGCGCTGCTACAAACAAAGGCACCCAGCATACAGGCATTCAGGGGTTAAAAGCCCACCACAAATGTTCTCACTACTTAATTTTCTACTTGATGTGCCTCGAATAAATTCATGAGGAGGAAATAAAGAAATCCATCATCCATCAAAATAGTAAATTTGAAACCATAGATTATTATATTGTAGATAATGACCACGCAAGCATAACATCAGTGGACTCGTGAACACAAGTTCAGTATAACAACAAAATCTTGACCAGGGGCAGGTCCACACAACACAACCAATATTCAGATGACAGAGGTCATGGGGGAATTTAAAGGTAAACAAGACGGGCGGTACATATCAGAGATAGCACATAGCATCCTTCACTTCAGGAGAGTCTTAACGATGGACTTGACATTCAGCTTCTTCAGGTCAGTATAAGACTGACCACAACCAACGAACATGACTGGAGCTCCAGATATGTACACCATGGAAAGTGCTGCTCCAACCTGCATGTTTTTCAAGTTTGCATTGTCAGTGCACTGCAAAACAGGGCGCTATTCCAGTAATGGGGTCTTGTGAAACTTTTGAACAAATTCAGACCTTGTCGTCTATGGTGTCAAACTTGGTGAGCAGGATACCATCAATCAATCTGGCAGTAGGAACAGATGATAGGTCTGCTAATTTCTGTTCAACAAATAAAAAATTTGTTCGACGGTCAGGAGTCAAAACTAAACTTCATATGGCTAAATCAGCATTCTAGTTGTTTTCAACTCCTTGAAAATACCATAAATACCTGGTTAAATTTAGTGAGTTGATCTACAGCATCATTTCCAACCAATGCTTCTCCAACGAACAAAACCAAATCTGGGTTGTTAAGATTGATGAGCTTCGAGAGTGCCCTCATCAGTGGCTCATTGTCCTAATAAAATCAGTCAAACAGATTGACAAGGTAAGTGCACAGCTTGAAATCAAGATGACACTAGCACAAAATATATTTGGAGCACAAACCTACCTGCATACGCCCAGCAGTATCAACCAGAACAACATCAGATTTATTGCGGCTTGCTTCCTGAATAGCTTCCTTTGCTACAACTGCTGGATCTTTTTCATAACCCTTCTCAAATATCGGTATCTGTGCACAATGCCACCATGTAAATTTCCAGATCATGAAAAAGGCCCATGCTCTGATTTATACAGCTCAATGCATGCATAAGCAGTGGGAGGGAGGGCAGTATAACAGTAAGATCAGTTCATCAGTACCTGAAGCCTGCGAGCATGAGTACGGAGCTGCTCAACAGCACCAGATCTGAAGGTGTCACATGCTGCAAGTGTTACACTGAGGTTATGCTGAAGAAGCCAATAAGCAACCTGTGCAAATTCAGAAACACATGGAATTAGTCAGTGTCCAAAGAAAGGGTTCTTCATATTCACCGATAGTATGTGGAAAAACATACCTTTGCCAGGTTGGTGGATTTGCCAACTCCATTCACCCCAACGAAAACAATGACATAAGGCTTCCCATGCTCCTTGGCAGACTGCACATCTCTCAGTATGTCAATTGACCGCCTTGGAGTCAAAATGCGAATAAGAGCCTCCTCCATAGCTGTCTGAAAGAGGGACCATCAAATGAAGTCTTAGAGAATCAACTTATAAAAGTGTTCAAAATGAAAGGTACAAGTATCTGCTTTCAAAGTATGCACTACAAACCTGGACAGTAGATGATATTCTAGTGAAAGACCCTAGCTTTTTGCCCTCAAGGCTAGCTGCAACAGACTCGCAAAGCTTTTCTGCAATTTCCTCTGCCTGTATAAATTATGACAAACCTTCTTTATCCAAACAAACAGACTTTCTGATAGTATGTTATACTAGCAATAAACAAACTTTGAATAAGCACATACCACATTCTTGGTCATCAGCCTATCTTTAAGAGCTTTGAGCGCAGGCTGCAGATCAGACTTCACCAGCACATTGTTTCCCGAAATACTGAGTACCGGCAAAAAAGGAGAATGACAATCAGATGAAAACCGAATCTTATAAGCACAATTCAATATGTTGAAAGGAATTAATTAAGCCATCAATTCCTAAACTTGTTTGGTTCCTCAATGCCACAAAGAAGAACATCAGTACAGCATAATGACTGGTGTGGTCTATTCAACCTGAACCGCTATTCTGCACTGAATTTCATTTTTAGGCTTATTATTTCCTCATCATACTAACAATAATTCGCATAACGGGATAAATGGTTCTAGAAAAGTGTATCAGGTGTTTTGGCAAGAATCATATACCTCTGAAACATTGAGGATAACCATCCTTTCTTCTTGGTGTCCTCTTCATTGTCGCTGTTTACATTCTCGTCCTTATCCATCATGCTCTTTCCCTGGTTGACCAGCACACTTTCTGTCACCTCATCCCCTCTCTCGTCCGCTGGATCGGTGAAATCCAGCTTCTGGTTGGAAGGCTTGTCGTCCCAGACCCTGTTGAGCTTCTTCTTCCTAGGGTCAGGTTTAGTAGTGGTCTTATTTTCGGTGGGAACAGGTTTCTTCCTGTTGTTCCGCAGCTTCCTCTGTAACTTACTCACATCGAAGGCCCCATTGTTGTCTTTGGGGCCTCCGTTCTCCTTTCCTACAACAGCAACATCACGTGGCTCCTTGAAGGCACCGGGCTGGTCCTTGTCGGAGGCGGCGTCAGAGTCCTCATCCTTGGCCGAGCCACCACCCTTCTTCCCACCAGCAGTGTTGCCGCCACCACGAACGTTGGGAGCAGTAGTCCCCTTGTTGTTGTTGAGAGTCTTCACGGGACGGGACCCGATGGGCTGCGGCTTGAACCTCTTGAGTTCATCGGCGCGTTTTTCGGCCTCGAGATGCAGCTGTCGGAACACGTCGTCGAAGTCATAGTAGTCGGTGCGCTTGGGATCGTAAATCTTGGAGAACTCCTTGCGGACGCAGGCGAGCAGATCGTCGACGTAGAGGAGGTGGAGCATGCGCTGGTAGACGGCGACGAAGACGAGGCCGAGGTCGTTGTTGAAGGTCCACTTGAGCGCGTAGTTGTCCTGCGAGAAGCTGGCGTCGGCGGAGCGCTCCTCCAGGAGGCAGGAGCGGATGAGGGCGTCGATCGGGGAGCCCTTGAGGGCGGCGCTGCCGAGAGCCCGGCACGAGGACCAGAGGATCAGGCCCCCGCGCGTGAAGATGAGCAGCTCCTCCAACATCTTGCACAACCTGATCGATCGATTGATCGATGGATTAATGGACGGAATTAGAATCAAATCTACAGTACAGGACGGCGCGAGGATTCGCCGGATTTGAAGGTGTGATATCGTAAAGGGGAGGAGAAATTCCTCCTGGAAATTAAGCAGAGGGGGGAGAGAGAGGAGATCGGATCGCGTACCTTTCTTCGAACGCGGAAGATCGATTCCTTGTCTCGGTTCTCCTCTGCCTTCTCGCCCTCCTATATTATATATGGCGGCCGGGCTGGGCCGGGCTGGCTCCGACCCGGCCGGAAAGAGAGAGGACCGTGTGTCAAAAATCGGAAAGAAACTGAAAATCGGAAGGTGACCGCGTGCCAAAAATGCCGACCTGCCGTGTTTGACTGGGATCCTCTTCAGCTTTCAATCGCCGTCGTTGGTTAAGTTAGATTCGCTAATTCTATTTTCAAAGTTATCATTAAAACAACCGCTTCAGTTTATTTTTAAACTAAAGTTTTAGATTTTAAATAATAATTTAAAAAATAAAATATAAGTATTAGTTTGAGATAGAATTATATCTTTCAAATCTTAGATTATATATCGGTGAAAACCCAACATTAAATTCGTATAGGGTAGATCAGGCATTGCTACGGTTAACCATGATGCACCACGGCCTAGCCATGATGCACCACGGCCTAATGTTGACAGTTCAGACCTAGCTCTGAGCTTTGGAATAATAAATAGAGACCTTATTTGTTTCAGATTATAATCTATCAGATTATCTAAATATTATAATTTAAAAGGTTAACAAATCGACTGTTCATTTTTTCAGCTTATATAATTCAAGAATCTAGATTAGATAAGTTTATTTCAACTTATTTGATACAAAAGTTCAATACTCACACAACTTTCAAAGAACTTATAATTTTTATTATAATATATGAATTATAATCTAAATTATATAATTATAAATTATAATTTAGATTATATAATCTGCTAAATAAATAAATAGACATCTATACTAAGATATATAAATTTGTGGGGTGGTGGTCACCAATCATGTCATCAAGAAAAAGTTGTGAAGGGCATCTTGCGCAGGACGGTTTGGCTCGTCAACCGAACACCCACCACGAAAGCGTCCAAGAGCAGATTTGGTACAAATTGTGGAATTCAAATGGAAGCTGAAAGATATTATTTTTGCATTTTACAATGTCATAAATTATTTTGAACTAAGTTTTATTAGATTGTGATAGAGATAAGTTTTACGTATTTGTCATTATTGCTCAACTCATTACATGTACTTATCTATATAAACAACAATACTAAAAATTAAAGTTTTAGATGTTTCACTAGATTTTAAAATCTTTTTTAGAAATACTAGATTTTAATAAAATCTAAGGCCCCCTTTGGCAGAGATTTTCGGAGAGTAATTCTCAGTGAGAAGTGATTCTCTGAGTTAGAAGTGATTCTGTAGCTGAAATTAATTCTCTTTGACTCTTTATGATATACTCTCATAATCAGGACAAGGAATCACTTTACTGAATCAGTAGAAGCTACTTTTTCAACTCCCAACCCCTTAGGTGTGTTTGTTACAGCTTATTGGCAGTTTATTATGAAAATAAGCTGCCTAGGAGCCAAACGGTCTGATTTTCAGCCTACTTATTTCGGCCACGCTTCTTCTATAAGTCCGAATTGAACTGGACCGCAGAAGCACCCGCGACCCAGTTTTTCTTAGGCGCACCGCTTCTAAAATAAAAGAGCCATGAGAGTTGGGGCAAAATTACCCTCAAATGCCACTGGGTTACCCGCAACCGGTCAGCAGCCGTCCCCACCTTCGGACCTCATTCGCACGAGCCAAGAAACAGAGAGAGAGAGAGAGCTGCGGCTAGGGTTAGCTCGCGTCCAACCCCGGCCGACGGCACTCCTCCTCCTTCCAGGCGGCACTCCTCCTCCTCCCAGGCGGCGCTCCTCCTCCTCCCGACCCGCGCTCCCGGCCGGCCGTCGTCCTCCCGGCCGACGCTCCTAGCCCACGCTCGTGCTGCCGCTCCTCGTCCCGACTGCGCTCCAGACCCGCGCTCCCGCTGCCGCTCCTCCTCTTGGCCGACGGTCCCAGCCGACGCTCCTCCTTCTGGCCGGTGCTCCTCCTCCCGGCCGCCGTTGCTCAAATCAAATCAAATGAAAGAAAGAGTTTTAGTTGCTGGTCCTAAATCCCCGTGACTGGATTTGTAGCATTGGAGCTAGCGGTAGTCGCATTACACATGATGCCTTATGAATTGGGAAATTGTTCCTTTGTTACTAAAGCTAATTGCGAGATATTTGGGAGAGAACCAAAGCTAATTGTGAGATTGTTCCTTTGTTACTACTTTTTCTGTCACTTCCTGCGAAGCACAGAACACTGTACCTATATATACCATTGTTTGTTCCAGTAAATGTTAGCCTAATTTAAAGATCACTGCACTACGCTAGAATACATCAGGTTTTTTTATCATAAAACTTGTCAAACTAAACAAAATATCAATGTCTACGTTTTTTTACACATTCAAAGAAGGTACAACTAGTTTCAGGGACATATCAGACATTATACACTCATTACTGAGAATCTATACTAAATTAATCAGGTTGCCAAACACTCAGTTTTTTTTCAGTGCAAAATTTTTTTATAGCTGCTTCTATAGAAAAACAGGCTTTTAAAAAAATCTCTGCACAAAAAAGCTGTGCCAAATAGGGCCTTAGTTCATTTTAAAGAATCGCTTCACAGAATTAATTAAAAATTATTTTTTCTATAATATAGCACTTTGCAGAGCTCTCTAATTCTGTTTAAGAATCAGCTCCGTGAAGCTACGACAGAGGGAGCCTAAAGTTGAAACTTAGTGGAATAATCGCTTGGGCTGGATTGGGCCGTTGAAGGCGAGGCGCCGCGCTGGCTTGTAGAGGACGTACCGCGCACTGCCCTCCGCCCAACCCTAAAATCACCAGCCGCAGCCGCCGCCGCCGCCGCGCCAGCAGCACACGACCAGGCAGCAGCACTGCAGGAACGGCGAGACTCGCCACCGTCTTGCTGCGCCTAGAGTAGAAGTTCTCGGAGTAGAGGGAAAGTAGGTGTTCTCTAGGCCAGATTTTAGGTGTCGCGGCTGCCCTACCTCGCCATATTGGTCGGTCCGCCTCTGCCCCATCCTCCGACTCGAGACCATGGCAGCGACATCCCCCGCTCTCCTCTTCTCGACGTCCTCCTCTGCGCGGGTGGAGGCGGTGGTGCTCTTTAACATCTGCGACAGCTACGTGCGCCGCCCGGACCAGGCGGAGCGCGTCATCGGCACCCTCCTCGGCTCCGTCCTCCCCGACGGCACCGTCCACGTCCGCAACTCCTACGTCGTGCCGCACAGCGAGTCCGCAGACCAGGTTTTGTCACACTCCTCTCCTCGACAATCTCTTCTGCCGGGATCTCCAGCCTGGGATTCTCACCATCCTTTTGCATGATGATCCAGGTCGCAATCGACATCGAGTACCACCACAACATGTACGCCTCGCACCAGAAGGTCAACCCCATGGAAGTCATCGTCGGATGGTAATTCAATACCGCCTGTCCATGTTCATCTTTTTTATATCCTATGTGTTCATTCTTCATTCCTCTGATATGATCGTGATCGTGCATAATTAAGCATTCGTGCAAGCTCCCTATACTGGCCACCTTATAATTTTTTTGTGCAAGGGGCCACTGTATAATGGTCTTGTGCATAGCTTTTTCTTTGTCATAAAATCCAGTTCTAGTTGAGGTAGTTACAATGCTGCTGTTCTGTTTGATAGCACACCTGTTAACTCAGTCGTAGTTTCTTTCTCTTTTTTTTTTTTAATTTTTGGTAAGGAACTAGGTCGTAGTTGAAGTAGTGAAGCCACAGCATCTTGATGCTATCTGGTTTCGTTTGATATGGTGAATTTAATGTTTCTTCTGCTTCATACCTGAGTTAGCCTTAACAATTACTCCTCCCTTCATTTTTCCGTGTCGTTTCTGACACAAAAAACTGAACTAGCAGCAAGTGTATTCTGCCGGTTGGAACGACAACCAAAAAAAGATGGAGGAGTTTCTCGTGATTCTTGTTCTAATAGTCCATTGTGCACTCAGGAGTCAATGAGTCTTTGCTTTGAGCATCAACTCTTTCTTTCATAGCATCTAATACACAGTAGTAATACAAACTGGCCTGAAAATCTCTACAAAGTATTCTTTCCCTACTGTATGAATGAATTAGATTGCAATCTGTCCTTTTCTTAGTATATGAGAGAATTAGCTTACAAAGTGGCCTTTCCTTATCATCTGCCTGTCCCCAGGTTTTCGACTGGCTTTGGTGTTTCCGCAGGCAGTACGCTTATCCACGATTTCTACTCGAGGGAAGTACAAAACCCCATTCACCTTACAGTAGACACTGGCTTCACTAGGAGGGAGGCTTCTGTCAAAGCCTATATCTCAACCAACCTGTCCCTTGGAGATAGACACCTAGCTGCTCAATTCCAGGAGATCCCTCTGGATCTGAGGATGATCGAGGCACAAAAGGCTGGATGTATGTTTACTTCTATTCTCATGTGAATTTGCCTAAAATTTGACTTTTTAACAGGAAATTATTCTAGTTTGCACCATGCATTACATACACTGTTTATTTTGTGGAGACTATCAGCAGTACTAGACAGCAGATATCTGCTGTTGTAGGAATGTTCATTTTCTACTTGTATTAGTACGAGCCGTTCCTGATTTGTTGATTTTTTTTCATAAATATTTGCATTAGTAGCTTGACAGTCACGTTTCCTTGGCAACCTTATCTTACAAACAAAACCTTTTGTTACTCTTATTGCTCCTGTTACAGATGAGATCCTGAAATCTGCAATGGTGGAGAAGCTCCCTAATGATTTGGAAGGAATGGAGTTGTCCATGGAAAAGCTCTACACACTTATCGACGACAACTACAAATATGTTGACGATGTTGTGGTGAGAATCTTTGGTCAGTAAATATTGTACATTTACCAAATCATTAGGAAGGGCATGATGCCAAATACATTTTTGTATGACTGTAGGAAGGGCGTGTGCCAGCTGACAACAGAATTGGGAGGTTCATCTCTGACTCAATTGCTTCGATGCCAAAATTGTCTCCAGCTGCTTTTGACAAGCTTTTCAATGACAAGATTCAGGTAAAATTCTTGAGCAATCCATGCCTTGGCTAGTCTAAAATGATCACCTTTTGCTCCTCTTGCTGATCAATGAATAACCACTCCCGGTGCAGGATAACCTGGCCCTGGTATACCTGTCAAGCATCACAAGGACACAGATCAGCATAGCCGAGAAGTTGAACACAGCTGCTCAGATTCTGTAATAAGTTGTGTATCAGGGTGGATTACTTTTGTGATGTTGAGCATTGTGACGACTAAACAGTCTTGATTTTGTTGGCAGAAATGTATTTCCCCTTAAATCAGGTAGTCGTGATTTGGTCCTACAGTCGATTGTGGTGTCAATATTTTCCTTGATTTTTTGATTCGTGCACGAGAAAATGCAATGTGCAGAGGTGTCAGCCTAAGTAATTGAGGCTGAAGGCATGTGTTAATGGACACCATCTGCTCCGGCAGCGCCACGACTCGACGAAGAGGTTGAAGCCTGACGTGGATGCAGATGCAGGTTGTTGGGGACCCGCATTTCATTATTTACGGTCGCCGGCGAAGGCTAGGCCTAGGCTGGAGCGCGTGTTCTGCAGGAAAGGGAAGGTCCCGGTCTGGTTCGTCAACTGCATCAACCACCGCAAACAGCTAGTCAGTCAGTCAACCACCTTGTCTCGCTCGCTCATTATCCAGACCAGAACAGAACCAGACGCCGCGCCGTGCCGTGGCGTGCGCCGGTTGCCCCCGTCCGTCCGTCCGTCCACACCAGCCGCGCCGCGCGCTTTCCTCGTCCTCTCCACTTCACTCCACTTCCTCCACGCGCAAACCAAGAAAATCCTGTCATGCTTATGCTTCCCCTCCACTGAGACACCGCGTCCTCCTGTTCTGCGATCAGAGCCATGGGCGGCCGCGCCTCCCGCCACCGTCAATCGCCCGACCAGACCCCCCGAAGCTCGCAGTCCAAGCAGAGGCATCAGCATCAACAACCTAGCCGCCCGGCGCCCAAGCACAGGCAGCCACAGCCACAGCCGCCGCCGAAGCAGCCGCGCGCTCCCCCGCGGCCTCCCGATGCTGCGGCCGCGCCGCCGGTGCCGGACGGCGTCGGGCGCGTGCTCGGCCGGCCCATGGAGGACGTCCGCGCGTCCTACACCTTCGGCCGCGAGCTGGGCCGCGGCCAGTTCGGGGTCACCTACCTCGCCACGCACAAGGCCACGGGCCGCCGCTACGCCTGCAAGTCCATCGCCGCGCGCAAGCTCGTGCGCGCGGACGACGCCGACGACGTCCGCCGCGAGGTCCACATCATGCACCACCTCACGGGCCACCGCAACATCGTCGAGCTCCGCGGGGCCTACGAGGACCGCCACTCCGTCAACCTCGTCATGGAGCTCTGCGAGGGCGGGGAGCTCTTCGACAGGATCATCGCCAGGGGACACTACTCCGAGCGCGCCGCCGCCGCGCTCTGCAGGGAGATCGTATCCGTCGTACACAGCTGCCACTCCATGGGGGTCATGCACCGCGACCTCAAGCCGGAGAACTTCCTCTTCCTCAACAAGTCGGAGGACTCGCCGCTCAAAGCCACCGACTTTGGACTCTCCGTCTTCTTCAAGCCCGGTATCAAATCCACATCCTTCATCCACTCACTCAATTGGCGGCACCCTGACAATTTCATTCATTACCTGCTCCAGTAGTACACCCTCATAGTGGTAGTGGGTGTTCACGCATCCAGTGTGTTTGTTGTGTTGTGTACACGTCAGAAAGTGGATTGGGGAAGAAACCTCAAAGAATCTTATGTCGCAACAGAATGTCTCAAAAGTCAGTCAGTCAGGCATTTTTTTTTTTTTGGTGGAATCAGGCGCTTTTCCTGTAGTGTAGTTGGACAGCAAAAGCAGAAAAGGGCCTCAATTTTCAGTTGTTCGATATTTAGTAATGCATATCTACTGTCATGCTGTGCTCACTCCAATGAACCGAACTGGGATAATGCAGGTGAGCAGTTCAGGGACCTAGTTGGGAGTGCGTATTACGTCGCTCCTGAGGTGCTTAAAAGGCGCTACGGAGCCGAGGCTGATATATGGAGTGCCGGGGTTATCCTTTACATCCTCCTATCCGGTGTCCCTCCTTTCTGGGCCGGTACATTCCTCTGCTGCTTCGTATACCAATTTGTCTGATACCTCATACATTAGTATAACATTGGTTAGTTTTGCCAGAGAACGAGGATGGTATATTTGACGCTGTTTTGCAAGGCCACATAGATTTCTTATCAGATCCCTGGTCTTCAATATCAAATGGTGCAAAAGACTTGGTCAAGAAAATGCTACGACAAGACCCAAAGGAGCGGCTTACTGCTGCTGAAATTTTGAGTCAGTCTCTATACTTAAAGTGCTCCACCCTGAACATTAATTAGCAGTCTTGATTCTGCAGATGGTACCATCATGGTGCTATCTTTCGTTTTGTTTGTCAGAGTCCTTTATGCTATCTTTTCACACACAATTTTCATTCCCATAATGTTTGTATCTATTGTCTCAATCTGATGTATTAAGCGCACAAACAGGGCATCCATGGATTCGAGAGGATGGGGAGGCCCCGGACAAACCGCTCGATATTGCAGTAATCGGCAGAATGAAGCAATTCAGGGCAATGAACAAGCTTAAGAAGGTTGCTTTGAAGGTAATCAAATGTTCTGAGTTCAAGATCATTTCTTCTCTCCTTCCAAGGATTCCAGTCCACAGTTTACATTACATCTTGCATTGCTTCTATTGGAATCAGGTTGTTGCAGAGAACTTGTCAGAGGAAGAGATCGTGGGGTTAAAAGAAATGTTCAAATCCCTGGATACTGACAACAGTGGGACAATAACTCTGGAAGAACTAAGAACTGGCTTACCAAAGCTTGGGACCAAAATTACTGAATCAGAAATTAGACAGTTGATGGAGGCTGTAAGTTCATATATTGTAGCCCATTATTTTTCACAACGTTGTTAGTACCTTTTTTCTCAGTATGCTTCAATGC
Source organism: Oropetium thomaeum (assembly GCA_001182835.1). Taxonomy (NCBI): domain Eukaryota; kingdom Viridiplantae; phylum Streptophyta; class Magnoliopsida; order Poales; family Poaceae; genus Oropetium; species Oropetium thomaeum. Next base: position 2,260,016 of record LFJQ01000010.1, read on the forward strand.
ACCTAACTTAATATCAGCCATCATCCCTTGAACTTAACAGGGATGGTGGCAAGTTGCTTGTTTTTCTGTCTTCTGTATTAATCCCTGTAGTGCGCGGGAAAGGTTGTAGATTTTTTTTCATCTACAAAAGGAGGATACAAATGATACCATCTAATTTTTGTCAGTAGGGAAAACTTGTTGAAATGAGATTTCATTCTAATAGAACTAGTCTGGTAGCTCACATGCTTCCTGCTTCAGCTTGAACCTCATCATCTACATTCCTGAACAGGCTGATGTTGATGGAAATGGTACCATCGATTATGCTGAATTCATATCAGCAACAATGCATATGAATAGACTAGAGAAGGAGGATCATATATATAAAGCATTTGAGTATTTTGATAAGGACCATAGTGGGTAAGTCATTTCTAACTTTACATTTTGTTAGTAATTTACCTATTATAAGCTTTTACGCAACTAACTAGTTGCACCTCCATCCCTACACAGGTACATAACAGTTGATGAGTTGGAAGAAGCTTTAAAGAAGTATGATATGGGTGATGAAGCAACAATAAAGGAAATTATTGCTGAAGTGGATACAGATCATGTGAGTAATTCCACAAAATGCCCACGGAACCTCAGTTGTTATTGTTTCATCTTCGAACAGTTGAAATGTTATCATTGCTTTTAGTATGTTGAACAATATATGCAAAATAGAATCAACAGGATTGTCCAAATATATAAAGTTTTCCAGAAATTTTTAGATCATTTTTATTAAGAGTAGCATGTTTTATGGAACAAAGTAACAAAATCATTTAATTTGTTGGTAAGACCCTTAGGACCTTTAGTGAATAACGTTCCACCCTTTTTTCCTAGTCATCAGAAATTATTTTTTTCTATTTGATGATTCGAAAAATCCTGCTGTACCTTGCCTGGCAAGTTTGGGCGTCAATGCATCATGAGATCATGTCTTCCCTTATCAATTTGAACCTTAGTTGGGCACATGGATACTGCCTGTCTCGCTTGCTAAGTGCTACTTGTGCTATTTTTGATTGCTTAGGATGGAAGAATCAACTACGAGGAGTTTGTTGCCATGATGAAAAATAATAGTACTGAGATTGTTCCAAATCGGCGGCGGATGTTTTAGCCTTCAAGCCTTCCTACATTTACTGTGGATAACAGCTTTTAAGAATTTTTCCATGGTCTCTGTACATGTCAAGGAGAGCAATTCATGCTAGGATGTTGCATCCAGTCAAGCAGTGGCACAATGATCTCCCAAATTTGGTCGAGTTACTAATGATAGATGACAGCCGTATATTGTGCTCTGACGTCACCTGCCTACAGATCATTAATATAAGAAAATGTTTTGTGAAACAGATTCAAATGGTCTTATCAGGCAGCAGTGAGCAGTACTGAGATGTGGCCTCCACTCCTTTGTGCTTTCTTGGCCTCTTGATCATGTATCTAACAACAATAAAATATAAACAGAGTAATATATTGATCGTATCAGGTGTGGGCATTGTTGTATCTAGTGCAGTGCTTTGGTTCTAATGACATGCGTTGTGTGTTATTTGTCCATGAATATTCGAACTTAAAGAATAGCATACGGTACAGAAAATAAAGGGGGCAGGCAGAAAATGCTCCAAGGTTAGAGAACATACTGCTTGGCTGATCCAAGTCTACACATTAGCATTCACTATATCCACAATATTGAGCTGGTTTGTGGACTTTTGATGCCTTCAGCTTCAGCAGTTGATAAATGACGGACATATTACACCAAATATACCAAATGTTGATTGAGCGATAAAAGTCTTAATTTCCCAATTTATTTGAAAGCTAAAAACCGAAACTTATGGCAAGCTTGGGGAACTAGTGTGCTGATATGAAGTCATTACATTTTGGTCATCAGCAAGATGACATAACACCAGTTCTGAAACAAAGACGGCAATTGATATTCGGCAGTAAACCACTAGCATACTGAACATGGACTCGACAGGTCAGATTTACAAAATTATGCTGCACTGAAATTTACAATGACATCGCCAAGGCATGAACCAATCAACGTACTGGGACCTTTTTCATCTTCGTTGATTTGTGCTTGATAAAGAGAGCAGCTAACATGCTTTTAGTACCAACAGGAGCCTTTTGTATTGCACGTCCTTTAGGGTTGTCGAAAGAATGAAATGTTGTCAAATCCTTGGCACCAAATTGGTTCTGAAAGTAAATGACATGACCTGTTAAATATCTATTTATGATATGAAGAGATATAACTTTAAAGGCGTGATTGTTGTTATATGAAGAAATATAACTTGTAGATTGAGGCCTTTTGTTCAGCATCAGGATAATGCTCTGGTTTACCTTAGAGCCAACCTTTTGTGTAGCTTCAGAACTGGTACTCCGATTCAACTGCACAGGCCTGCGCATAGGAGAAGCAGATCGCTCCTTACCTGAAACATCAAAAATTCAAATGGAAAATTTTCATTTCTATACATATATTAACCAGATAACTCTTTGGAGTTAGCAAACACATGCACTTGGAACTTGGGTTTTCAAATCACATTGATGTCCTTCCATGCCTACTAACAAATAAAATAGCAGTAAGGAACGTTCAAAATACCTGATGCAAGTTTAGACGTTGTGTCCCCTAGGCTGTACAAAAGCAGATGACACAGAGTTAGATCATACTGTACATGACATAAACCCCATTGCATCAGCAAACGAACAAGAATTAATGTATCTAACATTGACTAAAATTGGAGGCTGTCTTACACAAATGTATGTCTGTCTATTCTGTTTGATGTAGTGGTGTTCTCTGATGCCAGATGCCAGGAAAGGGTCTTTGCTGCGCCAAGGAAATGAAATACAGTTTTTTTCGTAAGTAAGTCCATTGTTTTCTTTACATGTAAGGTAAGTAGCTTGTGTTGAATCAGTAACATGAGCAAAGAGAGGAAATAAGAAGTCCCACCTGAGGGATAAGGTCTAGGTTTTGATTCCTGATCAGAGTCTGGTCGCAAAGCCTGGTTTCTTTTTTGACCAGCAGCTACATTGGCAAGGAAACGTAAGATGTTAAAACTCAACACATTTTATTTAGTAATTTGGACATGGTGTTCCAAGTTTTATATCCTCTTACATGGCAGGATGTAGTGCTTGTGGTGTTTGATGTCCGTTCCCGTCATTTGCTGCTGCCTGAGGCCTTCTTTGTCCGTGTAGACTTGGCATGTGAAGACTTGCTAGAAATTTGATGATATGTCAGTATATTACCTCCCATGGAGTTACCAGCATAAACAACATATGTCGCATCACATCTAGATAGGTAACAGTACCTGGTTCAGGCGTACAACTTTGAGCTCAAGGTTTGAAACTTCTGAAGCTTGCTGCTCCAACAGGTCTGTTAGTTTATAGGCAACTGTACCCAGGTGATCAACTGCATTGACGACAGCTCGAACAGCATAATCCTTCAAATTGTCCAGAACCCTGATGCAAATTAATATGTTCAGTTGTCAAAATATGGATGGTCAACCTAAAGACGGTGACAGCATGGTTTGTCCCAAAATTAACAAGTTAAGTTGTAAAAATATCAGAGTTGCAAGCTGGAAATATATTGTGTGAAGGGGCCTCTTTGAAAGTGCAATTCTAGTTCAGGCACGTTCCATCCATATTCTGTACTTCTGAAATTCCTTCTACACTGTCAGGTGTGAAATATGAAGGAGGGCCCTTTTACCGGGATTGCATTGAGGACCATAAAAGTCCGAAGCAACGAATCACAAGTACTCAGTACATAGGTTGTCGTCAGACAAAATTCCAAAAATCCAGATAATACAAAAACTCCAGTACATGCTTCTCTAGCCAGCAAGTGGAATTTTGTTTTCTAGTCGCATCTCCGCATCAAGTCTCTTCCTCACACCTGTTCGTCATTGGCTTAGCCCCCTCCTATACCTGTCGATCTACTCCCACCATACTCGGTGGGCACAGTACAATTGTGCACCAAACGCTCCAATTCAATTCATCCCCTATGCTAAGTGACAAGGGACACCCAGATACTAGCATGCAAGATGCAATTGTACAAGGAACAGCCAACTATGGCCAATTCACTAGTAACAGACAGGGAGTAATTTCTACTACTACGGTGCAAATAATAAGCTGACCAGAGCCAGGTGATGCAGTAGTTAGTAGTAGTAATGTCACTCACATCTGCTTCTGTTCGCTGTGGAGGTAGGACTTCTCGCAGTACTCGGAGGCGGAGTAGAGCTGCGGCCGCAGGTTCTTGAGCTCCTGCACGCAGACATGACCACCACCATCAAGAACCGAGAAACAAAAAGGACTCGCCGGATCGACAGAAGAAGAATAAAAATCATCCTTTTATTTTCATGTGTGGTGGGGGGATGGGGGGATCTGGGCCTGTAAGCGGGAGGGAGGGAGGGAATGCAGGAAGCAGAGAGATGCACCCCCGCACCTGCAGGGCCTTAATGAAGGTCTTGCTGCGCTCCATGGAGGCCTCGTCGACGGTGGTGGGGCCCGCTCCGGCGACCCCGCCCCAGCCCGCCATTGGACCGTGGCGCAGCGGCTGCATTCCTCCGTTTCCTTATTAGACTCCGGCGTGGCGGTGGGTGCACGCACAGGCACAGACGCACAGCAGGGGAGAGAGAAGACGCGGAGAGGGGAAGGCAAGGCAAGTGCTGCCGGTCGCTCCTTCCTCCACTGGAGACAGAAGTGGAGAGGAAGGGAAGCGATGCCTCGCCAACTACTGCTGAAGTATAGTATTATTCTACTTCTACTAGTAGTAGCACGCTCGCTGGCCGTGGTCCTCGGAGAAGAGAAGATAGAGGAGCACGGGCACAGCAGCCAGCGGTGGCCGGTGGGTAGATTGATGGCGACCGACCGACGGGGGCCGCCGCCGGTTAATCCATCCTTCTTAGGGTTGATGGTTCGTTTTGGTCTTTAGCCGAGAGAGGTTGCGATTTGGCGAGGGAATCATTGGTCACTCATCACAGCGGGGATTCGCTGGTTTGGCTGCTTCCCTTACTCTTGGACTGCCCGTACTACGGCGATGGATCTTGCTGTGCTAATCAATCCATCAGTGATCTGAGTGAAAGGAGCAACAGTGTTGTAAAAGTACTCCAGTAATTACACAGATTGGCTGTCGTAGTTACGAGTAGGCCGGAGCAATGTACTACTGGTACGGCAACATTTTTGTCCTGAGACTGCAACTCGAGTTTTTCCTGACCAAGGAAGGAATGCCTGAGCTGTGCAAGGAACGAGCGTTCGGTGGAAGCCATGAATGCTTGTCCATGTCGCCTGTCGTCGGTCAGGAGCTTTTCACGTTCACCATCGCTAGGCCCGGCGTCCATCAACGGCATCATGCAGTAATGTACAGGAGCCATTCATCCGTTCAAAGTGATTGATAATTACACACCTATACCAGAATGTAGTACTTCCATGCTCCAAGAGCTCCGGGAAGTTCTAGTATTTTGTTTCTTACTGTATACATTAGTACTACAAAAAAATGTGACCGAGACAAATTAAATGAAAAGTTAAATGGTATAAACCGTTTTTAAATCCTTGTACTTGTTTTTTTTTTTTTTTGTTCAAGGAATCCTTGTATTTGTTAGGAATACGAATACTGGTGCATTCATCCTAGACCCAAGTATACAAGTTGAAAACACTGGCAAATCAAGATGTCTACCCGTGCTGGTCAAACAAATTCGTTAGCAGATCAAAAGGCAGGAAAATGGGCCTAATGCAATACTGTAAGGTTCACTACAGATGCAGTTGGTCAACGAGCCGCCGGCAAAAGGCCCATACACTTTTTGATTCGGTAGTAAATGGGCTGAATTGCATGACTACCTCGATTGTTTCCCCCTTTCTTTTTTTTAAAAAAAAAGGAATCGAAAAGTAAGGAAAGGAGTACTTGTTGGACTGGCTGAGGGGGAAGAAAATGAGGTACTGACAGAACAGATTCTGAAAAACGAGACCCTGTTGTTGCTGCAGTGGAGAAGACCCCATAACCATGAATACAAACATTTGTCCACGACCAAAAAAAAAAAAAATCAAATGTAAAGTTCTGTTGATTACATCCGATCCTTTTCATCGCGAATGGCTCAAAGGATATATCATATCTATCTATCTACCACTGCCAATCAGCTACTGCCCAAAATTTTTTTTTAAAAAAAATTAAGCAACTACCATTCAGAAACAAAAAAAGCAACTCCGACCGAAGCCTGTAAGTTAGTAAATCGTTGTCTATTTGGTTTGGTCGTCATGGCACTGCTACGGCTCTGCTGCTCTTCGGGCCATCGGTGACGGTGACCTGCTTCTGGAGCTGCTATTGGAAGCGTCAGAGGAGCCGCCGCCATGCCTTGAGACGGCGAAGACGGTGGTTCCTGAGGATCTGAGCTGCGCGAGGATCTTGCTGAACTTGGGTTTGGGCCTGTGCGTGATGGCGATGGAGACGTCGTTGGGGAAGAGGTCGCGGCGCACGAAGGCGTGGTACACGGTGGTGGCCAGCACGCCGGTGACCGTGAGCGTGGCGATCCCGGCGAGCCCGACGGCGAGCGCCCGGGTGAAGACCGTCCTGACCTCGGACGCGTAGAGCGTGGTGGCGATGGCGGCGCTGGTCATCGGGAACGTGTAGGCCCACCAGGCGAGCGAGAACCTGACCCCTCTGAAGAAGTTGACGCGCACGGCGAGCGACGCGTAGAGGAAGAGCGAGACGAAGTAGGCGAGCCTGGCGCCCGTGTTGAACTCGCCGGAGAGCCTGGCCAAGGCCATGGAGGCGACGCTGGGCGCGGCGATGAAGAGGAAGAAGACCGGGTGGAGGTCCTTGGGCAGCTGCACGTTGGTGGGCAGGCGCTGGTACAGCGTGACGAAGAGCACGAGGTAGTGGGCGAGCCCGACGGCGAAGAAGAACACGGGGGCCTCGTGGAGGCCCATCCGCGCGCCGAGGAGGGCCCCCACGAAGTTGCCCACGACGGCGAGGTGGTTGGACGGGTTGGCCACCTTGGAGAGCCGGCGCGCGCCGCCGGACATCCACTCGCCGTAGATCTTCAGGTCGAGGCAGAGCACGGGCGCCATGAGCGCGTACCAGACGCCGTGGCTGAGCGTCCACACCGGCCGCGGGAGGCCCTTCACGAGGAACAGGCACGCGATCCACGGCGCGAAGAAGAAGTTGACGCGCACCGGGTGGTGGAACTCGCGCCGGACCGCTTCGAAGTAGAAGACGCACTTGAGCAGGTAGATGGAGGAGATGAGGGCCATGAGCGCGACGGAGACCCACCACAGGACGTGGTTGACGCCGAGGCTGACACGGAGGAAGGACGTCGAAGGTTCCGACGCCAGCGTCTTCCACAGCATCGCCTGGCTGCTTACGCCAAGGCACATCCCAAACGCGCTGATCGGGAACCGCAGCAGGAACGGCCACGTCTCGTCCTTGGGGAGGAGCACCGGCTCCTCCGTCGCGCGGAGCGTGTCCAGCTCGGGGCCCTCCAGCGCGGCGAAGTACCGGTCGGCGGTGGGGACCTCGTCGTCGGCGTCGTCTTCCTCGCTTTCTCCCTCCTCGGTGATCTTGGAGGAGTCGGCGGGATCGGGTTCAGCAGGCGGCGCAGCCACCCCGCGGAAGTTGGAGAGCTGCCGCTCGAGCCGGCCGGAGAACGTCTTGAACTGGTCGAAGCGGCGGTTGTTCCGCGTGCTGACCGTGCGCTGCAACGGCGGCGGCGGCGGCGGCGGCTCCTCCGTCCTGATGGTCAGCGTCGGCTGCGAGTGGAACCGGGCCTGGTTCACGAGAAGCGGCGGCTCGATCTTCACCTCGGTCGTCGTCGATGGCAGCACGACGTCGCCGTCGCGGGGCATGGAGGCGGAGAGCTGCGCGAGGTGCAGTCCCGACGGCGACGCCGGCACGCTGAACGACACCGAGTACGGCGGCACCTCCGCACCACCATACTCAGAAGAAGGCACCTGCACCCGAAGCGGCTGCGGCACCCTAGCAGCAGCGCCGTCGAGGTCAAGTACAGCACTCTCATGCTTGCTGGTGGCCATGGCGCTACTACTACACTTTCCTTCTTTTATTAATTTTCCTGCGTGTATCAAATCAAAGAACAGTGAGTGACGTCAATGGCGCGCACCTCATCTGCCAGTTCGATCGAGTTTCCACTGTCTTTGGATATATAGGCAGAGGAAGCGAGAGAGAGAGCATGGGACGGGCATGGACGGACGTTGCAACTGTGTAGACGAGAGTGCAAGTGGATCAGTGTGCGGCGCCGGCAGTCAGTGACGCGGACAATCGGAGCGAGCACGTGGCCACATCCCGAACCTTCGGGGCACGTATCACAAAACAAAGACCCCAAAAATTCGTTTGGAAAAAAAAGATTCTTTATTTATGAATATATTTTTCTTCTTTACTCACACAACAATCCCGTACGTGGGCTAACAGTACCGTATTATCAAAAGGGCAATAAGTACAATGTAATTAATTTCTAACCTTAACTTTTTTAGTGTTAATTTAGTTATGGTGGCAGTTGTTATATATGGACTCCTTTATATTTTATAGTTATTTTATTATCTCCCAATCTAAAACTATTATAATTATTTATTTGGAATTATAATATTTATGACTGGGCTTTTCATGCTAACTCTCTTATTGTTATATATAGTAGTTAATTGTTATTCTAATTGCATAGATGTGTGTAGTTTACACCATATATTAAATCTAGTAATCGTTATTATTCTAATTGCATATATGTGTGTAATTTACACCATATATTAAATCTAATTACTATACTTTGTATACCATGACATGATACCATCTGTTTTTACGAATTGCTATTTGTGTGAATTTTTACGATTTTTTGCTTATTAGTGTGTGTGGGTGGGTGGGTTGTGGGGGGGGGGGGGGGGGGGGGGGGGGGGCTGAAAGAAAACTTTCAATTGGTGGTAAATATATAAAACTTTCAGGATCGAACGAAGTAAACATGCTCATAGTACTATACCAGTGGGCGATATATTTGGAGAGTTACCATGGTACTACAAACTACCATTTCTTTTTTGAGGTAGATGATACAAACTACTAGCTAGTGATGCTTCATTTGCTTTGTTGGTGTTTGACCGGCAGAAGAGAAGAGAAAGTGCAGGCATATATATACTATAGAGGTCAATTATATATTGGACCTGCGCATTGATGCTTCAGTCTTGCCAGAAAAAAAAAAGGATGCCCCTATCAAACTGCTGCTGACGAATGACGACGGTCGACGGTTATCAATCGGCCGGGGCCCCCCACCCAGGGGGAGGAGGTCGTATCTGGACAGTGACTCGGCTGCTCGGCGCACGGATGAGCTCTTTTGATATTTTATACACTACGTCCAGTTACGTTAGTTCAGATTCAGAAATATTAATTTCTATTCAATCGACTGTGAAATCCATCCAAAGGATTTTCAATCAACGTTCAAGTTGTGAAGTTGAAAATGATGCCATGCATATATATAGCCACCCGATCACGATGTACAATGCTTCAGTGTCTTGTGTGCTGCTGGGTTACTCCACAACCACAATATATATATATATATATATATATATATATATATATATATATATTTTAAATGAATTCATTCATTTTATAACAACAAGTGGAGAGAACTAATACAACAAGAAAATCAACTTATGAAAGCGTTGATGTCCTGAATTCTGAAGACTAACGAAACCCGTAAGGACGTACTACTAAAGAACAATCGAAGCAACACAAATTTAAATAAAACTGCAACAAAACTAATACTCGCACCTTTATTTAATTTTCTTTGAGCTATCATTATATGAGCTGCGCTTCACGGGGTGGCGCGTGTGCTAAACGTTTGTTTTGTGGTGGTGAAGCAGGACAGGAAGCCTAACTATAGGTATACCTATACGCACGGCTGTAGCTACTCTACTGTACGTATTCTTTTTCAGTGAAAATTCGCCAACTGTTGGGCACTTGGCACAAGGTACCTCAAGCTATATTATGTGCTGCTATATGTAGATGCTTATGTATAGAGATGCCAATAGGCAGACCTAGGATTTTCTTAGGAGGGAAGGCTTGAAGGTTGCAAATAAAATAAAAAAGATCAAAAGGAGATGCGATAAGTCTTTGGAGACGAGAGACGAAATTTGACAAAAAGAAGCGAAGTGTGGGAGTCAAAAGTTGAAAGCAGCCTCTGTTCTCGTGCCAGAATATAAGATCAAGATCGATCGACCATTGACCATAATATACTCCTGTATAGAGGAAGCTTAATTAGCTATACTAGCTAGTACGTCACCACATACCTTTTTCATTTCCCACGCTTTGATTCCGTTAAACATCAGCGTCGTCGTATTTCGCGTGCTGCACAGTGCATAACACAAACCTTTTTTTTATGTAAAAGATATGGAGGAAGAATAATAAGCACCATGAAACGATATGCCAAATTTGATGCCTCAGTAATTTACGGACTTGATTCATTCATCCAGTGCTAGCTAAGGTCTCCTATATATATTCTTTAATTTGTTGTTCTTGTCTCTTAACCCTCCATATATAGACACACAAGAAGGGCTTATCACTACACAGATCAACACAATTACCTACAGTGTCCATTCAAGTGGCCGACAGTACCTTATGTTTTTTACTAGCATCTAGAATAACTGTAGCTAATGAGTTTGTAGGAAATTGGTTTGTTGGAAAATTGTTAATACTGTAGGTAAACACACCAAATTGTATAGAACACTGTTAGCCATTCTAAAAGAAAAACACTAAGGATGATTGAACTGTAGGCCATTCATTAAAAACTGTTGGGAAAGATTGATTATTTTGTAGTGTATACTTCTGATCACCGATGAACACGTACGTATTTGCAACGTTTACAAAGGAAGAAAAACCCAAGCATAATTCTGATTCTTCATCCAAGGGGAAAAAAAAAGAAAGAAAGAAGGAAATCCACACGGCTAGCATTGGTACGGACATCCAAATGTGTTCGTTGAAGAATCACACGCAAGCGCCTGAACCATCATATCACATCCGTTATCCGTACGCTACGGTCGATCGATGATGGTTCTAGACAAGCACCGGCACCAGTTGCAGCCGGCAGCTAGCTAGCCATAAGGGATTGACTTAAACTTGTAGGTATAATTATATGTTATCTCTTTCCTGTCTTGTGATACACTTAATCAGGATTAATTTTTGTTGTTTGTGAAGTTAATTGTAGATACTTACAGCTCGGACAAAATGACAAGCGAACTCACGTCACGTAATGTGCGTGACACAACACAAAAAAACGCAGACCCACACACTACGTTGTATCATCTCGTGGCATATATACTGTCCTTTTGACACAATCGAGATCTCGACAGATACTGATCATCCAACAAAATGACAAGGAATCAAACAGAGAGTACATGTACTGTACATCACAAGAAAAATTCCAAGGCAATAATCAAGCGAAAATTGCGTTTGCGGCTGATGATGTTGATTGAGAACCTTTTATTTTTATTATTGTTCCCTCTAAGGCACTATATTATTATCTCTGTTTTTAATTAATTATTGTTGCAAATTGTACCAATCAATGTCAATAACATAAATTTAGAGAAAATAGATAAATAATAAATTAGTCATTGTTTTAACACACGAGAGAGAGAGAGAGAGAGAGAGAGAGAGGGGTACATCCGAATGCTTAGCCGCGTTGTTCTAAAAAGTCGTGGGCAGCTAGCGGCGGACGCAGCCGGCTGCCGCATCCGCCGGTCGTCGTGTGTATATCCACGTACGGATGGAATGGAACCAGTGTGAAAATTAATGATCCAAGTATATTATATTCCTAGCAGGTACCGGATTCATATATATAAAACCACGGCAGTCTCGGCTGCCAATGTAAAAAGAAAAAAAGAAGAAGAAGAAGAAGAAGAAGGAAAAATGCAAACACGATTTGCCACCAAGGAAGAATAATAATAGATAAAAAAAAACCCCGGCCGTGATGAAAAAGGTTGTTAATCTAAAGGCGCTTTATGACACGTACTGATACTTAATGAGCTTTGTGTGATGCATAAGTGTATAGTGCACATTTGGCTTCTAGAAAGAACTAATTAATTAGCAAGTTTGGGATTTCTTTTAACAAATAAAGAGAACGTCGCGTGGAATAGTTAACAATTTCATATACGCTTTTGCTTACTGGACGCAGCGTAAGCATCACGTGGTACTGTATGTATGATGATCAATTAATGAACGAGTCATATCGACGTGGACTTGAGCTAATGCATGGATGGTGGAGTATTTTTTTTAAGGACGGTGCTAGAGCTCTTCGATCTAATTAAACTTTTTACTACTGTACGCACGCGTTTGCATGGGTCTTTATTGAGAGGTGTTCGAGACCATCTTTTGATTGGGACGGATCGGATGTGAAGGACCAAGACGGACTTGCCTTTCCATTTCTGCTTGCAGCCTGCAGGGGCGGTCCTCTGCCCGGTCGCCGGTCATGCATGGTCGCGTGCGCGGCGACTGACCGGCGGCCGACTGGGTGCTCTCGTCGTCGGAGATATAAGTGAAAACAACGCATATAAAGCTAGCTGGTCGCTCTCCATTCCGCGTGTGTGAGACCATGCATGCATCACGACTCGAATTAATACGTACTACACTACGTGCAGGTCACGTTCGTTTGTGGCATGGTCGCATGCATAGAGGTCGCGCGGAATATCTCTATTACATGTCAGGTCCCAGTCCCAGGAGGTAAAATCGATAGAAAATCGTCTAGCGTGGTTCTGCTCTGGTCTAAAACCCTAGCTAGTATATGTGTAGGCGCTCCATCGAAACAGCAATGGCGCAGGCAGCTGCTTCTTCCTTTGCTAGCTCGATATGCATATAATAATGCAATAATGCCACTTTTCTAGAAGAAAGAATATATATATATATATATATATATATGACCGCAAAAAAAGTCGGTCAAGATTTTGGTGCTTCCTCTGATTGTGCGCATTTCCGCTTCCGCGCATACATATAGGCGCACACAGCAAGCTAGCAACATGCTGGTCTTAATAACTTGCATATATCTCTCTTGTGTTGTAATTGTTGTTTCATATATATATATATATAGATATAGATATAGATATAGATATAGATATAGATATATATTAGCTATGTGTCCGTGCGTTGCTACGAAAAGATAAAAATAACATAATTTTAATAGTAAAATATTAAAACCTATCAAAAAATAAAATTTAAAGCATGAAATTATATATGACATGGCCTTGCCATGGTAGAATTTCTCAGTCTCAACATAACCTTACATGCAAACAGCGGAAGAAAGAACCATTTTACTTCTCTCTCTTTCCTTCTAAAACTGATTGAAACATTTACAAAGCAATGGTCATTGTCCTTTAGCATTGATGGACACTACGACAGATTGATACCACTACGGAAAAGTGTCCGATGAATTGCATTCGATAAAGGTCCAGACACTCGACAAAGGGTCGGTTTTGATTGAAAATTATAACCACCTATATAAGAAATACAGTACTAACAAATACACCATTCCTATATTTTTCATTTATTTATATTCTGTATCATAAAGTATTCAAATAAATATAGTGAGATGAATATAAATTTATAATTCATTATAAAAAAGTAAATTTTACAAACTACAACTATTTGGCCCAAGATTTACACTACAACTTTTAGAATCCATTTCACAAAACTATAACTATTTTGACAATTTGTTTCACAACACTACAACTTTAGTGCGCCTACTTTTAAGACCCATCTGTTAGTCTCACTACTATCATTTTATCATCCACGTCATACCTGAGATGGACGTCATGTCACTATGTTAACGTGAAGGCAAAAGGACTCAAGCTCCGATTGGGTACGACTTCGTGTAGGCGAGAGGACTCGTCCGACCCCATTGTATCTTTTCAGCAGCACAAGCCGCTAAATGGATTGGCCAGTTTGGGACTCCATATCAGGATGGTGATATGACGTCCATTTTAGGTACGACGTGGGTGATAAAATGATAGTTGTAGTTTTATAAAAGTAGTTCTAAAAGTTATAGTTTTCTGAAACCTTGACACAAATAGTTGTAGTTTTATGAAATTTACTCTAAAAAAATCTAATAGCCCACTATATGAAACTAAAGGTCACACGGTCCAGTGCAACCTAATCTCTCTCCACCATCAATCCCATCCCTTCGTCCGTCTCTATCTATCAGCACTCACGAGCAATGAGCACCACCTGGTCAACTTCATTCTTCGCCCTCCCTACTCTCTCTTTCTCCTTTGTCTGTGTTCCCTTTTCTTGCTTTCCTCCTCCGGTCAGATCTTCTTCTCTTCTACCTCAAGATCGAGCTCTTCCTAATCGGATTTGGTGGCATACCCCTCTTTCAGCTATTCCCCCCCCCCCCCCTTCTCGCAAGATCTCTATCGACGTGGAAGTGAAGAGTCACCTACTGGCAGCCCGTACGGAGGCTCCACCCAATCCAACCTTTCCCATCCTCCCTGTGACTTTGAGGTGAACGGATCTACGGGCTTGGAGTTTTTTTCCTCAAATCATTGTCGATTCAAATGTCCACCTTTTTGTTTTTGTAGATTGAAGTTTTTTCCTCACATCTTTCTTGATTAATTTGCTTCCATACCGTTGGACATTTGCATGTTTGTTTTACCTTGTTTTGTCTGTCTGGTAGGAGCATTGCTTGCCGCACATGGACTCTAGCGTTATGCTTTTTTTGCCGTGGGAGAAGGTATAGCTAATAAAAGCTGACAGGTGGGACACTTGTGACAGGGACGGATTAAAAGGTGCACGGACGATGATTACGAAAATAATAAGTAGTATATATATATATATATATATATATATATATATATATATATATATATATATATATATATATAAGAGTAGCAGCTTCACCTTAGTTTTAATAATGTGACTGGATGTAGTACGACATGTGTTGTAAGAAATATTTAAGGTGGTGGTAAAGCCAACATGATACACAGTATAGATACCTGGATGCAAATGTAGTACGGCACGAGTGTGGGCTCGACGACGATGCTTGACTTTATTATTTCTGCACCATCGTTGATCGTTCCCCTGTGCTGCGGCGGCTATTAGGCTAGCTAATAGTGCGCGCCGAAATAATTCTTTCGTTCTTCTTTGAAGTTTGAATATCTCAGGAGGCTTTTTCTCTAGTCTAACGTGAAATGAAAGAAACCGGAAACACAACATGGTCTTAATTTTCCGACGACAGGTTTGTCAGTTCAAATATGAACTGGTTGTCTTGTTCTAACGATAATGGGGGGAAAAAAATCTGATGATGGAGTGTTTTCTGAATCAAGAAAAAAAAATTGTATGGTCGGTCAGTAGTACGCGTATGTGTGGTACTATAGGAATAATTCAAGGTATAAAGTTTCAGAAGCGGCGGTTATCGTCCTTGAGTGTTAGCACAAGTGGAGAAGAGACTTTTTTGTTGATCAAATTCAGGGCCGGCCGGCTAGCTAGCTAGTGAAGAATTTTGACATTTGAATGACCAGTTGTTGTTTCGATGACGATAGCTCGCTTTGGGAGTAGATGCAGCAGTACGACACGATCGAGTTGCATTGGATAGCAGCATCGATCAGGCGCTGCTCTTGACCCTTAATTATTTCAGGAACGAAATTAACTGGAACCAGAATTTTCGTTCGTCTATTCGTACAGCAGTGGACCCCTTGCCTCGCTTAATAAAGTATATTCTATGCTATTCACTTTTTTTTCTTTTGATTTGACTCGGAAGTACTAGGAGAATATTCTATTCTGTTGACGCACGCAATGAATGGGGAAACTTGCCTTCTTTCGTGGCAAAGTTTATTTATTAGTTGGGCTAGAGCTAGACGGACTTCTGGCCCAAAATGGATCATATGTCCGGAACAGATCGAGCCCAGATGAAGTTGCGTCTGTTTCTGTGGGCCTTCACACATACATAAGAGCGAGGACCAGATCGGCCCGACCATCTTCTTAGATGTGCTTGACAGAGATTATTTAGTTGATTATGTAAATAGATTATCATCTATAAGTAATTATTACTACTAAATATGTAAAAATTATATAACTTAAAAGTAGATTATGGATTATTTTGACCATAATAACTTATGAGTTTTTGATATTTTACACATAAGAGGTAACGTCCTGCCTCCTCGAGGCCGAGCCCGTTTACATCAGGTAGTTTTTTATAGGACATAGGCTGGCGTTACAGACCAACACAAGTCTTTTTTACGCACATTTGTCCTCACTCGTGCACACCCCGGAATAACTTTCCGGACGGTCACCTATCCTGAAATTGCTCCAGGCCAAGCACGCTTAACCTCGGAGTTTTTCGGAGCTAGGCTACCGGAAAACAAGTTACAACTTGTTGATATCAGTATCCTATTAATCATATTAAGCTCTGGATCGGGGTGTCACATACTCACCCCCTTAAGAGACCGACGTCCTCGTCGGTCAATCCCAAGCCAGAAACTTTCTCTCTTGGTCACGTCCATGTGTCCAGTGCCAGCGCATGTGTCATGCCGTGTGACCACTCTGGATCCACACCAGCCATGCACACCATGCCTGCGCAGCTGCGACACACACGCTCGTGGAACCGCGAGAGTCGGCTCTGATACCATTAGGTAACGTCCTGCCTCCTCGAGGTCGAGCCCGCTTACATCAGGTAGCTTTTTATAGGACATAGGCTGGCGTTACAGACCAACACAAGTCTTTTTTACGCATATTTGTCCTCACTCGTGCACTCCCGGAATAACTTTCTGGTCGGTCACCTATCCTGAAATTGCTCCAGGCCAAGCACGCTTAACCTTGGAGGTTTTCGGAATTAGACTACCGGAAAAGAAGTTACAAATTGTTGATATGAGTATCCTATTAATCCTATTAAGCCCTAAATCGGGGTGTCACACAAGATCACTTATGAAATATAATTCAATTATATAATCAGTTTCATAATCCTTGTCAAACAGGCTCTTAGTATATTTCAGTAGCTTATAAATGGAAAAGGGATCTCCGTCCCATGTCTAAAAAGCTACTCCTACTAGAACAAACCTAGGACTAGTGGGTTAATTAGGGAGAGGACCACACCCTAACCATATCCATCATATTTTCTTTTCAATATATGAAGCTCATCATTCATTCTCCCTCACAAAGCAAAGAAATCTTGGACGATTGATCGTCCGCTAGCTAATCATACTAGGCAGTAGGCACAAGGGTCAAGGAAGGAACAATAATAGGAGCTGCTGCAATTCAAGCCGCCACGCCATTGGCCAAATCACTTCGCAGAAAGAAGCCATGTCCATGTCCATGTGCGCCTTCACTTCGACTTTGCAGCCGCCATGCCCCTCTTGTTTCCTAAATCAAAACTCGCAGCCGCCATCATTCTGACTTCTTCCCCCTCAAGTCCCAACAACCACTTAATTAAGTGCATACCTGACTACTACTAAACAGAGTCTATTTATATTTGAAGGAAAGCAACTTTTACCAATACCCCTTACATGTGCATGATATATACCACTTTCAACGACTAAAAAAAAAATGCGACCTAGTGCCACAACGATCATCATAATATATATGGGAGTCAGAATCTACAGTGCAACTTTTAGCTAGTTAGGTTACTATGTGTGTTCAAAGTTCCGGACTTAATAAAAGTGCTACATTGTATTTGCATCTGTATATATTTTTAGTGTATGATACACAATGACGCGTTCTCATTATTATCTATGCCACAATTAAAATCTTGAGTTGATGATAATGATGGTCCGTCCAACCACTTTGCTTCCTAGACTTTACGACGTCAATCAGCCACTAATTGACTAATAGCACGTAGAAATTTTGAAATAACCGTTAGCAATAACACAAGGGGATTAGGCTAGTTATTTGTTGAGGAGTGGTGAGCTATCTTGCATCTGCACTATATAGTATCTTTCCGCCAAAAAAAAAGGCTCTATTGGAAAGTTGAAGGAGACGGCAAATCATGACGAATAGTCAACAACTTTATATGCATATATTTTGACACGACAAAGATCCTGGTCCCTGTCATGTGTTTAATTAATTGGATTAATTTGGATTTCATAAGCTACCTAGTCTCTTCACCTGTGTATAGGGGGCAGTAGGGGTTACATGCATGCATATATATAGTTCAGGGGCAGGTGTGGCAAAAAGTGCCTTTAGGCGTCGTGGCCAAATAGGATACCCACTAAATACGGCTTCACATCATAGAGACAGAGACATACTTCCTCTGTTTTTTCTTACTTGTCGCAGTTAAATTTGATCATCAACTTTGTATATGTAGAAGTCGAATGACGCAAATAATGTGTTTGCTAAGTAGTGGTATGCAGATGCTTGTTAAGCAGTGTTCTTCCTATTCTTGCCTTTACTTTGTGGCCGGCACTTTAGTATCTTTAATTACATTATATTGCATGGTTGAAAAACCTAACACAGCTAGCTTAACTAGCTCCCGCACATGAAAAGTCAACAACTAAAATTTGAAGTATATGCAGATCGATTCTTTAGTACCCGGTGCAATTTTAATTCTTCCAAACTGTATGAGGCAAATATGGTCTTTTATTCAGTACCTAACTACTCCACTAGCATAGAGTATACTACGCTCCCTAAAGGCTACTCCATACAGCACAATATTGTATACATGTTAATTTTAGAACAACACTTTAGGCCAGTTATGGACGACGACATGGCTTTGCTTGTCCTAGCGTCAAGAGCATCTGCAAATATAGTACTAGAGGGGACTACTACTAAGTACTCTACTCCAGTACAGTTACATGTACTCTACTGCTACAGTAGTACTAGTATAGTATCTTTCTACAGATGTGCTGTCGTTCCGAGATGCAGATGCAGTAGTAGAATATTCCCCGTGTGTATCATGCATACCACACACACTGCCAGCATCCACACAAGATCTTATCCTCACTGATGATATGAAGCTGAACTGACTGACATATGCTGCCGAGAGCCGGCCTGGGGCCTGGGCCATCCAACAGAGACGCGAACTGGACATCGACACGTCAAGCTAGATCGATCAAAGAAATTCTCCGCTGTAGGTAGCTAGCTAGGTTGCAGATTCAGACTGCCCATCTCATAAAGTTGTTTGTCAGTTGCCTCGCAAGCACACACATGGATTCAGATCACCAGTGTGCCATCACATCCTCCCCTGTCTAATTTGGCACCAGAGAGAGAGAGTGCCGCGCCGGCCGTGAAACTTGTCACTGATCCATCGGTTCACATACAAAATCCTTCGATTTTATTTTGACCAAACCACAATCCTAACAAAAACATATCCCAATATCATCACAAATTTAAAATTGATAATGTGTTGATTATCAACACAATGTATATGTTCTACAACTTTCAATGCTAGTCAACAGCTAGCACATGATACATTTATAATTCAAAGATGGTGTTAAAACTTAATGATGCCAAATATTCGAAATCGGAGTAATTAAGCATGTTCCTGGACGAACAACATTAGTCAGCAGCATGCATGCATGCATGTTCCATGCATAGACATTGCTGCATCCAACAAATAATGTAAAAGTAGATGATGATGGGTGCGCCCATACTGTGCCCAAGTAAGAACCTTTCTCCCCAAGCAAAGAGGCAAAGAGCTAGCTTGCACGCACTAGTGTTCAAGGCCCCAATTCGAAAGCAACGCTTCAAAAAGTTTTGAGCACAAAACAAAACGGCGACTAAAAAGTAAGGGGTGATGACAAAAAAAAAATAAAAAGTTAGCCGAGGTGACTTGCTTGGTTGCTAATTAACCCAACAAAGCATTATATTTCTTTTCTCATACATATATTGTGCATTGCTAGTTCGGTATGGTGGTGTAGTATATTTTGGTAGTAGGAAGTGGCGGTGCCGGGTACATGCACCTTTTTTCACCTTTCAGAAACCTCTCCCAAGTCGGACCTTTGTTTACCTCTTAGTTGTCAAAAGGGTTGCACAGACGACAACTTTGCCACGTTGGAGAGGCACAACACAATCGCCGCCCCAACAAGCATTTTCTTTAAGGCTTCCCAATATATAGAACAAGTAACCAAATCCCCTTAGTAGTTAAGAATATCTTATAGTATTGCCTGCTTTTGGCACTTTGGCAGAGCTTTTGTAACATAGATACCAGCTATTAGCCACTCATCAGTTTACTTCTTTAATCAACTAAACTGGGTGCTCAAAATTTCTTTCCACTCAATGTGCCGTGGTAACTTTTTTTCTTCATATAATCTTTTAATCTTTGTCTCCTGTTTCTCAAGTTTATTAGGACTACTTTCGATGGTGCATATAGCTTTATTTTCCTATACAGTATTATTAGGAGTATTTTTCTTTCAAGCACTGTTGATGTGGTTTCAGGAGATTCGCACAATACCTAAAATGCGACCGTGATGGAAACATTGACAATTCCATTATGGCACCCTTGTAGTATTAAGTAGAAAGAACTTCCTACAACCTTGCGTTTTTTGTAGGAATGCCCTTTTTCCTTTAGCATGTTCATAACTTTCACCGCACACTAAGTCTTTTTTTTGTAGTGGCCGCCAAGCCAATACACAAGTAATGGACCATTACTTTGCTTACAATTAATTATTAGCATATCATGCACAAATGAGTTTTTTTTTTCACCGCCATGCTTTTTTTTTTTGGACAAAACCATGTGTAAGATTCTACTTGTCCTTCCTAGTATAGTCGTGGATTCTTTTTCCTTGATGGAGGATATGTGCCGGTGAGTGGAGTACACATATTGCTAATTAAATTTAGTACAATAATTAGTAATATATAAGGTACCAATCACACACATGATATGCGCTCTTTCATTATGTTGGTACTGCAAGAACAGAGGTAGTACGTACGTAGGATCCAATAATGAGGTATCATGTGTTGGACATGAATGTATCATAACAGAAACGTTAATGTTCTAGTACTACCTTTTTGTGAAACCGAATGAAGAGAATATTACAATCGATCTGTGTGTACTTGAGGCTTCACCAGTGGAGTACATGCAATGCAAGGCTGGCACGTTTGGGCCAAGGGAACCATTTTGTAAAGCACTTGACCTAACTAACGAACGGCGACCAATTAGGTTGCCCCATTGGGATTGGGAGATAGTACTCCTCCATCCGGTCCGGTCCTCATGAAGCCGTACAATATGATTCGTACGGATTTTTAAAGAGAGAAAGTATTCTGAATCAAGCTTGTATTAACTAGTATAAATTTATATTAAAAAACATTAATAATTAAAAAATGAAGGTAGTAGGTAGCAATTGGCTTTGGTTTGGTGGATGGTGGCTGCGGCGCCCGTCGAGTCGGATCCACGGCAAAGTCCAGGCCGGCCACGTCAGCTCCCATGAACACGACACCGACCACACTCAAGTCCAGACAAGTACCAGTAGCTGGACACTGGAAAGCAAACATTGCTGGAGCCAACAGTCGAGGACACACAGCGCCTAAGTATTGACACTGATGCTGAATCTGTCGATCTGAGCGTACAAAGCATGATCCAACAAGATGCAAACAATACATGTAGTGCTCATCCTTTTTAGTACCAAATATTCTAGTAAGTCTCTGCAAATATGCTTAAGAAAATATGTCTTTTTTAGTTAATTTTAAAGAAATTTGGTGAACAGAACAAATATCCACCGTTGGGCTGAAACAACTCCAACTCAGCAAGTCCGAAAAAGTAAGCTTTTCCATGAGAGAGAATGAGGCCGATTGGCCGAAACGCATGTTCGCAGCCGCCAGGCCCGCCACCTCGTCTCCCTCTATATAAACTCTGCCCACCCCGTCCGCCATTGCCCATTTCTCCCATCCCACTTGGCATCCCCCCTTCCTTCCCCTTCACTCTCTCTGCTACCTGCCTCCGTCGACTTCCAGATCGCGCGGTCAAGCCTGCTCGCTAGGGGAGGTCTGCCCGGCACCATGGAGCAGAGGAACCTGTTCGTGTCGGCCCTCAGCGTCGGCGTCGGCGTGGGTCTGGGGCTCGCGTCGGCGCGGTGGGCGGCGCCGGCGCACGGAGACGGCGGGGGAGGTGGAGCGGGAGTCGGCGTCGCCGAGTTGGAGGCAGAGCTGCGGCGGATGGTGCAGGACGGCAACAAGAGCGAGGTCACCTTCCAAGACTTCCACTACTATCTCAGGTACGGAAGGTAGCGAAAGAGGTTGCTTTGGTTGGTTGGTGGGATTCGAGGACGATCCTATTGGCTCCACTCCTGCGCGCGCCGTGATCCGATTCCAGAAAGTTGAGAGCGATCGAGAATTTCATGGCCTCTCTCTCTCTCTCCTTCTTTATTCAATCAATGGTGGAATAACGGACTCTGCTCTACCCCCTACTTCCTAGAGAGAAAAAAACTGACTTTGCTCTAGTTTAATACTCCTGGATCATGCGTATGCTTCGCAATTTCAGTTCTCTCTTTTTCTCAAACGTCTACACCATCAGCATGCGTGTTATAGGAGCTAAAAAAAAAGGCAAAAGGGAATGCTTGATTCACACAAATCTTTCCACCACTCGATTCTTTCCTATGTTTTCCCCCTCTTCCGAACTAGTACTCTGTTTATTCAGGAGCGAGATTTCTAGTCATGTTTAGTTCAGTTACCGACTTACGATTTCTACTCATTACCTAATACAAACAAACTACTGATATAAGATATGGTGCTCTGCCCATTTCGCAGCGAGCAGACCAAGGAAGTGCTCATCAACTCGGCTTTCATCCACCTCAAGAATGCGGAAGTGTCCAAGCACATCAGGAACCTCGCAGCCGCAAGTCGCGCTATACTGCTCTCAGGACCCACAGGTTCCTCTCTCCGCCGCAAAAATCGCTTTCTTGCTGATCAACTAGCATGTGGCGTGTAGTTAACTGCTGGTTTTGTGCAGAGCGTTATCTGCAGTCCCTCGCGAGGGCTCTGTCCCACTCCTTCAAGGCGCGGCTGTTAATCCTGGACGTCACCGACTTCTCCCTTCGGGTCAGCAACACACTATTATTTATTATATGACATTTAATTTTGACTTTGCTGCTGGAGTGTTGTTTCCTTATACTCTTTCCTCGCTGCACCTTTCTGCAGATCCAAAGCAAACATGGGGGCTCCAGCAAAGCCATGGTGAGTTACCGAATGTTTTTTTTAATTCAGAAAAATGTCACTGATTTAATACTACCGAACAAGGTTCCTGAATGTTTTTCTTTTTTTTTCTCTCTCTCGTCAAGTGAAAATGCTTTTCCTTCTGACAAAGTCGTTCCTGTTCGATCATCTTTGTGTACAGTATTTTACTAAATTCAATATGCAGAGATGATTTCGTTACAACTTTCCCTGCAGAAAGAACTCAAATCAAGCAGCACTTAGGTCTCCTGTTTTTCATCAACTGATATTGATGAATTGTTTAACTTGATCCAGCAGGTTCAGAATCAGTCCAAAACTGAGACCACATTTGGGAGGGTGTCTGATCTCATTGGTTCCTTTATAGCGTTTCCCAAAAAGGATGAGCCAAGAGGTACTACATATTCCTCTGCTAGATACTTATGTTGTTTTGATTTCAGTTAGCAAGAGGCAGTTTGAAACCTTTCTGTGATGTGTACTTTGATCTTATCGCTTTTTAAGAAGCTTTTCTGAAACCTTTCTGTTGTGCAGAATCATTGCATCGACAGACAAGCAATACGGATGCAAGGGCAAGGTAATATCACACTGGTTATATAAAAAAAAACGAGACGAGCAGTAATCAATTCTTCAGTTTTATTCATCCATCCTTGTTTTTCTTCAGAGGCTCTGATGGCTCTAGCAGCACACCATCACTTCGAAAAACTGGTTCTGTATCATCTAACATGAGTGATCTTGCCTCACAATGCTCCGGAACATCAGGTTAATTTTTTTTGTTCAGTTGGTCTTTATTTGTTTTCTTTCAGTCATTTTGATGTCATATATGTGCAGAGTTTAGTGTAGACAGCTCCTAGATCACACTTTCAGACAGCGCAGCTAGCATCTCACATTTTCTGGTAATCTTGTGTTCATGTGTCGATATTAGTTCTGAGTCTTCTGACGTATAAATGGTCTCTTTGTGTTTCTGTATTGCAAAACCTGTCTACATTAGACGTGTCCTAGAGTAGAACAAGGGAATCAATTCGCATAGAGGTTTCTTACAACTCTTCATTTGTCTGCACAAAATTTCAGTGAGGAGGTCAGCTAGCTGGTGCTTCGACGAGAAAGTTCTAATACAGTCACTCTACAGGGTGAATATACCTCTTGACTGAAATTGGTTTTCTTTTTTATCGGTATGGTGTACTTATTTGGAATCCACTTCTGTAGGTCCTGGTTTCTGTTTCTGAAAACGATCCAATGATTCTTTACATAAGGGACATCGACCATTTTCTCGAAAGGTCGCAGAGGACTTTCTATATGTTTCAAAAAATGTTGGACAAGTTATCTGGTCAACTGTTAATACTTGGTTCAAGACTACTCAACTCTGATGGTCATACCGAAGATCCGGATGAGAGAATTTATACCCTGTTTCCTTACCATGTTGAAATTAAACCACCTGAGGAGGAGACACATCTTGATTTTTGGAAAAGCCAAATTGAAGATGACATAAGGTTCATCCAGAATCGAGACAATAGGAACCACATCATGGAGGTACTCTCAGAAAATGACCTAGACTGTGATGATTTGAGCTCAATCTGCGAAGCTGATACTATGGTTCTCAGCAATTACATAGAGGAGATCATTGTATCAGCAGTCTCTTACCACTTGATCCACACCAAGGATCCTGAATATAAAAATGGGAAGCTTATTTTATCTTCTAAAAGGTGTGATAATTAATCTTGATTTCCATTGACTATTATAACTTATCCTGAATTTCTATATGGTTATTTCATACTAGTTTTTTTAATGTCCATAACATCAAAATATTTTGCAGTTTATCCCATGGATTAAGCATTTTCCAAGGTGGCCATGGTGGGAAAGATACTCTGAAATTGGAAGCAAATGATGAATTAAAGGTACGCAAGTGTCCTGTGCAGCTCCAAAATAATGAACTGATGTACTATGGATGCTAACTTCAACGTAACTGTGTAAAAGGGTGGAGTGAAAGGAGCCACTGGATCTAAGAAAACTGACGCAGAAAAATCAACCACAGCTCCAGTAAAAGATGGCGATGGCCCATTGCCACCACCAAAACCAGTAAGTCCCAAAATCATTCCTCCAAAAAGTCCAGTAAAACTACAGCAAGTCCTTTAGACATGACTGACTTTTTATTGGTCAATATAAACTTTGTTTAACTCCAGTAGCTTAACATGTCTGGTAGTTCACTTGATGCAGAACCTAGTATCATAGTTCCTCTGAGAATGTTATTAACTCTGAACTTCTATTTTCTGAGCAGGAAATTCCAGACAACGAATTTGAGAAGCGCATCAGACCAGAGGTCATACCAGCTAGTGAAATAGGAGTCACATTTGATGATATTGGAGCGCTGGATGATATCAAAGAGTCACTTCAGGAGCTTGTTATGCTTCCTCTTCGGCGGCCCGATCTTTTTAAAGGAGGAGGGCTTCTCAAGCCCTGTCGAGGAATTTTACTGTTTGGACCACCTGGAACCGGAAAGACAATGCTTGCTAAGGCTATAGCAAATGATGCCGGTGCCAGTTTCATCAATGTAGCAATGTCTACCATCACGTCGAAATGGTTTGGAGAGGATGAGAAAAATGTCCGGGCATTGTTTAGCTTGGCCGCCAAGGTTGCTCCTACAATTATTTTCGTGGATGAGGTAGACAGTATGTTAGGGCAGCGCGCCCGGTGCGGTGAACATGAAGCGATGCGGAAGATCAAGAATGAGTTCATGAGTCACTGGGATGGTCTTTTGTCAAAGTCAGGTGAAAGAATTCTTGTTCTTGCTGCAACAAATAGACCGTTTGACCTGGATGAAGCCATCATCAGGAGATTTGAGCGCAGGTCAGTTTAAAATGGCTCTTCTTGGGCAGAAAGAACTGATGTAGACAAATAGTATGATCTAAGATATATGATTAAAACTGTTTCAATCTTGTGCTGTACTGAACAGGATCATGGTTGGGCTTCCTACTCTAGAGAGCAGAGAGCTGATTTTGAAGACGTTGTTATCAAAAGAGAAAGTAGATGAGAATATTGATTTCAAGGAGCTTGCAACCATGACCGAAGGTTACAGTGGCAGCGATCTTAAGGTTAGTCTTCAAATCCCACTGATCAGTGCAAGTTATGTTCATCTTAGTACCTGATCAATCACAAATATGCTCTGCCTTTTTATGTCCCAGAATCTTTGTGTCACAGCTGCTTACCGTCCTGTTAGGGAGCTCCTGAAGAAAGAACGAGTAAAGGAGCTGGTAAGATCAGATAATTTTAAAATATAGTACTAGATGCTAAGCCAAAATTTTTTTACGAAAAATATCTTCTGCTGCTGTCCATATAATGTTATCCATTGATTTGGTACCCAGGAAAGAAGAGAAAAGGAGGCTAAAGAGAAGGCAGCTGCCAATGAAAGTTCAGTAACTTCAGAGAGCAAGGAGAAGATTTCTGAAAACAAAGAACAGGATTCAGAAGGCAAGGCGAACAGCTCTGAGGCAACGGCGGCTCAAGATACCAAGGAAGCTACCATAAAACTGAGGCCATTGACAATGGAAGACTTGAGACAGGCAAAGAACCAAGTGAGTGACGAGGCCCTCCCTTATTTCGCCTGTTACAACTTAACTTTGAAACCTTGTCACTGAAACGTTGTCCCATGTTGATGATGCAGGTTGCAGCAAGCTTCGCCGCTGAGGGTGCTGTGATGAACGAGCTGAAGCAATGGAATGATCTCTTCGGCGAAGGGGGCTCCCGGAAGAAACAGCAGTTAACATACTTCTTATAGAAAAATTGCACCGGAATCCAATGATCATCTGCTGATTATAGTAGTAGTTCACTAGATGTGCTTGTTGGGTATTCTGAGTGGCTAGCTCAGTGAGTTAGTAGTAGTTTACAGTAAGTAGGGAGATCATTGTGTACAATTCTTTTACATGTATTTCTGAATGTGCATCAGCATTCTGGATTGTAATTTCTTTTGTTCATTGGTCTGTATGTATAACTGGATTGAATATCTTAATTAGTCCTTTGGTTATCTGCTCCTGTTCCATTCATCTTCCTCACAGTCCTGTGTCATTTGTCCTGTCTTTGATCAGTGGGCATAAAAATTGCTCTTGCGACTAATAGTACATTTTAGCAGCGAAAGCGTGCGCATTCAGACTTTCACAAAAACAAAATGAAAAGTTGAATGGAATCAGTAGTTTGAAACAAGGGGGAAAAAAAAATCCTTTCCTATGGTACTAGTGCATAGTAGTATTTCTTAAACCAAGAGAATTTCGCAAATGGTACTAGCATCTCCCAAACACAAATGTTGAGCGAGATTTCAGCGACCAGGTTGCTTTCCCTCTCCGAAGGCAAACTTGGACGATACAGCACGGGCAAAGAGCTGTCCATCCATAGGTCCCTCGTTTTTCTTTTCTTTCCTTCTTTTTTTTTTTTTACAGCAGCGTTGATTGATTCAGAATGTATCCGTGACAACAGATGTAATGGAACCAAAAAAAGAAACTCAATCACACATCCACGAATCCACGGACGCTTTCGTTTCTATTCGAAGACTTTATGTTTGTTAGGGAGGCCTCAACACACAGTAGTGGAGATCCACGCCTCTCTGCTGGGATCTTCGCCAGAACACATTCAAATTAATTTTGGGGAGAAATGTTGCAGAAGAATCCCGATCTGGCAGACATTCCGTTCTGTCTGGCGAGGATTTGGGTGGGACTCAAAACGGCAGATGGCTGTCCGAGGGGTAAAACTGGATGATACCGCACAAAGGAAAGCGGTGCATCCCCAGGTCCCTCGATCGCAGAACAAAGGCAGAGCAAATCAATGTGCTACAATAGTAGTTGAAGAAGAAAATCACGAACCAGAGAGAAACCATAGGGAGGATGCTCAGCGAATACGAACCAAAGGTAAAGGTCAAACATCATGCCACCATTGGAGGTGACGATCAAGCGTGTCTACACTCTTCATCGCACCCTAATCACAGCCAGGAAAAAGAAAGAAAGAAAACACCGTCAGGTATGCACTGTCGTGAGCGGAAGAAAGGACAGGCGAGTGCGAGACGAAGGAGAAAGCAAACGGCGGCGGCGCGGCAGGTCGGTCGTTCTAGGGTTCGGCGGGGCTGGTCCGTATAAATAGAAGCTAGTACTAGAGTTCAACTAGCCTGTTGGACCAACTGGGCCGTATTTCATCACAGGCCGCAGGGAGGTCAAACATCTCAGCCCGTTACTCCCTCTCCCTTGGAAGGAATAACTGCGGATCGCTTCGGTTTTTCTTCTTCTCCGAGAAGCATGCTTCGCCTTCGCCATTACCAACCACTTCATGTATACTAGGGTTAGCGAGACGAGACTTCATCAGACACGGCAAAGCGAGAGCCCAGAAAAAATGCTTGTGGCAGGCGGCCACATTTCCGTTTCTGAATAGAACCAAAACGGCTTTGACGTCAACGAATGAGTACACGCTAGCTAGCTGGTCAGAAACGTTGTCTGAACAGAGCCCCAAGGCTTTTGGTTGCCTTTCGGCCAACTTTGTTGCCTAACTCTTCCACTGACAACCATTTTGATGGATCGACGAGACTTTGCTTCTTCCTTGCCTCTACAAAAACACTATCATTAGCGAGTTCGCGGCTTGGATTTGCCAAACCGCAGTTAGTCAAAACTTTCAGTTACGGCCTTTTCTGGGAATCTGTCGTGTTATTGTCGCCATTTTGTCTCTGCAGCCGTCGTTTTTGGAGAGATTCCTCAATGGCAATGAGGCCTGAGGTCAGTGGGGAGCGTTTTTATAGCGCCGCCAAATGGGCAGCAGCCAACCAGCGAGTCTGCGGGTGGCAATGAAGAAATTAATCCATGGTCCATGGAGTAGTACTAATACTAGTGGAAGCAGAACTGATTGTCTACTCTACTGTTAACGAACTGCAGCTGAACGGTGAACACAGTATACGTGTGCAGGATTGAGAATGAGAAAACGAGGCAGTCAAACGTCTGTACCATCGCACTGATCGTAATGCTACCCGTAATCAAACGAAGACTTCATGATTGGCGGTCAAACATTGTAGTACTACTGTCAGAAGACTGATCATCCCTCTTCTCAAACTTCACCAACCAACCCAAGAGATCAGGGGTACAGAAAGAGAGAGAGTGCATGCGCCAGCCGTTTTCTTTCACAAATGCAGGTCCGTCGTTTCAGATCAGAACCATACTGGGTCCTGCCACTGAAGAACTGCACCGATTTGGTCGGTCCAGTCTCTCTCTTTGACTGCCCAAATAATGGCAATACTAGACCTTCTGGAGGAGCTCTGAAATGGAAGGAGGGGGAGGCGAGTGAAGAAACCCCAGTAGTACTAACAGTAACAGCCAACCAGGAAAAGGGAAAGCTGTAAAAGCGGGGTTACTCGAGTTACATGACCCATCGAGTGCAACGCAGGCAGGCTCTCGGTAAAAATTCTGCGTCTTTATCATTCGCTGCAACCTGCAAGACACTCCATCCATTCTCGAGTGAATCTTGTTCACTTATTGACGAAAAGAACAGCCCCGAACGAAAATGCCCCAAACACAGAGAGAGCGCCATGGATGCTTTCTCTGCCAACGGAGACGGAGCCTCCTCCTTTATTTCCCACGTCTTTATTTTTTCAAGCTTCATTTTCTTCCTGCGCGTCTTGTTGCGTTTGTTCGGGACCCTGCTGGGCACACGAGTGAAACCAACCAAGTTCGCTCGTCTTCAGCCATGGACTGGACTAGTAGGATTTTCATTCACGTCTTGTTTGATTAGACCGCAATCCATATGAATTAAATGATATTAGAATAAATTAAAAAAGATATTAATTTATTTTTTACAGTAAATCATTCTAACCTTTTTCAATTTATATGGATTGAAGAGTAACCTCCCTCAGCTGGAATAGAAAAAGTCACGAAACTAGTACCAGCCACGGCGGCTTGAAGGACGATGATCCATCACTGCCCAGTCCCGATCCTCGTGGTTCCACGAGCCCGGGCGCGCGCACATGGCGCGCTCGTGCTCCGCTTCCGCCGCCCGCCCCCCCCCCCCCCCCCCCCCCCCCACGCAAACAGACGTTCACCAATGCGAGGCACACCGAGCGCGACGCCACGGATCACAAAGATCTCCGAGCGTCGCGCCGCGCCCGTGGCGCGGCGGCACACCACAAAGACGCCTTTTTTATTTATGTCTCTGCGAGTGCGACTCCACCCGCCCCGCTTCCCTTCTTTTGAACCAGCAGGCAGTTTAAAAGGAAAGCCGCGTCCATCATCCCCTTACCCAAGGGTCCCAAATCCACCACCCGCCGCTCCCAGCCAGTCTCTCTCTCGCCGCGCTCGCCATGCAGGTCCTCCGTCTCCTCGCAGCGCGGCGGCGCGCCGTGGCGAAGACCATCACGGCGGCGCCCGCGCACGCGCGCCCCTCCGAAGAGGTCTTCCCGGCCGACAGCGAGCCGGAGGAGGACGAGGGCCCGTTCTTCGACCTCGACTTCTCCTCCTCTGTCCGGGCCTCCTCCTCCAGCTCCTCAGGCTCCGAGGAGTCCGACGACGCGTGCTCCTCGGACCTCGACTTCATCATCTCCCTCCACCGGAGCCGCTCCGCCTCGCCGTCCTACCGGGACCAAGAGGCGACGACGACCCTGTTCTTCCAGTCCGAGCCAAGCACCAAGGCCGGCCTCGGCCTTGTACTACGGCCGCAGTACGACCCGAAGAAGAAAAGGTCGAACAAACGTGGCGCCACCACCAGCCTGCGAACGCTGAGCTTCGGGGCCGCCAAGCACAAGTTCTACTGCGGCCGCCCGAGCTTCGCCGGCAGCGCGCGGTCGTTACGGCTCTTCATGGAGTCCCCGGCGGATGACGACGACGACGAGGATGTCGTTGACGCCTGCAGAACCAGGGAGCCCGCCAACACCAGGCCGTCGAGGGACGTCATCAAGAGGTACCTCACTAAGATCTCGAGGCGGTTTCGGAGCTTGCGCGCCGCCGGCGACACGACCAGAGGACGACTCCACAACAGCCGCCTCCTTCGGAAAAGCCGGTCGGCGTCCGCGGCCGAGACGACGCTCGCGCCGCCGTCGCGCCGCGACGACTCGCTTGTCGAGAAGCTGGACGGCATCGCCAGCGCCATCGCGCACTGCAAGGAGTCGTTCCACCGAGGTCTGAACGACGACGTCGTCTCTCTGTTTGAGTTTCCTATTACCTGGTCACGGTTAATTAACAAAAAAACACTTGTTCTGATTCCGCAACGATTTCCATCTCTGGTATGTGCAGCGTCCCTGTCCGAGTGCGACTCGTCGTCCCTGATACGGTCACGGAGCGATCCTGGGAAACGTGCGGCTTCGCCATCATAAGCATAGCTGGAACGACGACGGAATTGACTGAAGAAGAACAACATGCCAGAACGAATTGAGCCAAGAAGAAAAGGAGTATTTTGCAAACTAAAGTGGCCGTGAACAACATATGCTACATACTAGTAGTAGACAAGAGATCTTTAGATTTGTTTATGGGTGTGTGTGTTTCTGGTTTATTTAGCTTATTAAAGTTTTCGTTTCCTTTGTTGGAAGCGTGGGAAAAGAGCTCTTTTTAGGCTTTCTTTACCCCCTTCCATGTCCATGCATGACTCCATGTTAGTACGTAGTACAAGCGTGGATTCTTTTGTTGCCGGTTTTTTTTTTTCCCAACTCTTTCCCTTCTTTTTGTGAGTTTGTGTGATCTGTTTCATCATTTCCTTCCTAGGTTTAAGGTTTTGTTCGTTACAACTGACTTTGTAACTAAGCGTAGTACATTGTGAGCTTTCAGAATTGAGCTGTGTGAACTCTTTCTGTGCCTCATTCTGCTGCCATATCACATCAGCTTGAAGTAACATTATTAGTTAACGAGTGTTCATTAGCACTTACAGTGTATGGAGACTACTGGAGAGTATGCGTTCATGCTGCTAACGAGAGGGGCTTTTTCTGCAAAGGTGATGATGAGACAGCAACTCAGTCACGTAGAGTAGTGCCATAGGAGTACTATGTAAGAGAAGAAGAAAATAAAAACAATAAAGCTGATAGTATAGGAAGGAAAAGGGTTGCGCCATGATGAGAAACACGTACGATGCCGGTGGCGAGGAGAAGACAAAGATTTGTGCGTGATTCGGAGGGAGCCTCGGGAACCATTTCTTCTCTTTTGTTTTGCCCTACTACGAAGTAGAGTACACAGCTTGCTTGCTTATCTTCTCTCTCTATCTGCTGTAGGAAGAGGTGGCGGAAAGAGGAGAGGAGAGAGATGAGGAGCAGCAGGCAGAGGCAGCCTTTGCTTTTGTCACTGCTCCGTGACTTGCTCCGCCTTGGTCGCTGCTGCCTGCCCCTGCCCTGCGTCTGCGTGGGACGATGGGTCCCTTTCGTTTACCTCGCGCGCTTTTGCCTCAGCCTCACCCCATAACCAACAAAGCAAGCTTTGACGACGGACGGCGGCAGGGAAGAAAAGAAAGCCTTTCACCTTTATTTGGTCTCGCTTTGCTGCTTTTTTGCCCTTGGTATTCACTTTATTTTCCCTACTAGTACTGTAGTACAGGTGCTTTAGCTCGGCCTAATTCTGCCGGAGCGACGAGCAAAGCTCCTGCGTGCCTCGCGGTTCGTTTTAGTTCACCGTGACCGAAGCAGCTGGTGCAGTGGTTTGGTGAGGGAATAATGGGCCAATGCTGCTGCTGCCTGGACTGGATAGTCACCTTATTACTTGATGGTCATGGTCAGTCAGGTACCGGTAGAACCATGATTGCATCCATGTCTTCTGGATGGATTGGAGCGAGTGAAGTAGTACTAGCAGTAGGTTTCTCAGTTCTTCCCTCTCCCCGATGACAAAACTGCATTCTTTTTGCGCCTTTGCAATGATGCTCGTCAACAACGGAGGTCCCTCCCCCATCCATTTCGGACACCTTCCTCCTCCAGTCCAGTCGTCCCGAGGGAGAGAGACAGACTCTGAAAAGCAGAGCACCAGTACTTCTTCAGTTATCTGGTAACTGTACTATCAGGTTCGTCCATGTAGCAGTGCTATTGGACTATACTACTCTAGTACTAAAAGACAGTAAAATTAACAATCGTAACGTAACATTCGACTAACTTGTGGAGGCTAGCTGAAACGAAGCACGTTACCAGCAGTAGCAGATCAGAGAGCAAAGCACCCGGAATCCCAAAGGCAACTACCGCGGCGAAGTACACCGAACTGGAATTGGATGGCTGCTTTGCTTGTTCCTGACACCCGCCGGCGGGCACGGTAGGTGTCGCAGCCATACCAACAACCCAGCGAACAACTGTTTGCAAAATAGCAAGCAGTCTCCTCGACGTGGATCCATCCTGTTTGAGGGAGGCTTCAGAGGTGCATGAACGTACCCAGATCCCAGTTCCCAAGCATCATGCCCGGAATTAGGGACGACGCGAGGCGATCAGACGAGAGGATCTAGTAATTAATCTCCTCTCCCCACAGCCGAGAGATCACCTTCGAGTTCCAAACTACCAAAACATACATGAATTCTATGGTTACATGCATTGCCCTTGGATTTCGATTGGATACTCTACTGAGTCTACTCCTTCTAAAGTCGGCGAGGCCGACGCATGTCCACAACAGCTTCCACGTGCTCAGCACATCAAATTCACCAGTTTCTTTACCTTTACCTTTCTTTACCCAGGAATAAAACTATTTTTTTGTCAAAAAAAAGAGAGTTTTTTTTTCTTCATGCTTTTGCTTTCCCAAAGCGCGCTGTATTTCTACGAGATGAGGTTGTCATCCTTTCTTCTTTATCCCTGGGAATGCATGGAGGGAGAAAAGGCAGTGCAATGCATGCATTGCGTGCTCTATCTATCTTTCTTTTTCCGTCCGGGAGCGTAGCACGTACAGTGAAAAAGAAAAAAACAGTGGTGGTATGCTACCTTTGTGGCGTGTAATGGAACACAGGTGAGAGTCAACGTACTGCGGCTGAGCTCGCCACAGCTGCACTGTACAATGCAGTTCTCAGCTGACTGACTTGGACGACGATCTCCGTCATTACAGTATTTCACACTACTAACCTACTACTAGTCCTGGTGCATGAATCATGCATGCTGGAGCAATTGCTTATTGGGATCTCCTCATCCCAATTATTTCAACATTCTGCATGGATACGCTTGTCTGCTGGGCAAAATTCATCATCTACCTTTTTTTTTCTTTTTTCTCGAAATAAAAAATTCATCTTCTTGTTTTTTTTAGCACAAAATTCATCTTCTTGTACTTGTGCTAATTATTATCTTCCCCTTTTGTCGAGGGTTGAAGCTGACAGATGAAGGCGGTAGTCATGGGCTAGTTTCTTTCAAGGAAACCAGGCCGCCGGTGCTGTGACAACACTTGGGCCGAAACGAAAAAAAGACTGAAGTGGGTCCCTTTTCCCAGCTGAAGCAGAGGAGACTGGTTGCTGAAGAAAACGACTCGGCATACATACATGGATGTGAGATGAAGGGAGATTTTTCATACTAGCAGTTACGCTACTCAGCAGGAAGTTACAGTTACACACAATACATGAGGACTGGAAGAGCGGTTATGTATGGTACAAGACGAAAGAAGGAAAACAAAGCAAGAGCCGATGGACGACATGCCGCCGGCGGAACCGGAACTAACTTTAGTACGCCGGTCATCGCCGGCAAGGAGAAAGGTCAAAAACAGCACAGTCGTCAGCACACCCACACAACCGCATGATAAATTTAGTTCAGCGTGCAAAGTCGGCGACGCAGGACGGGGACCCCGCGACGACGCCGGTGAGCGACACGCACAGGGCTACGCGGCAGCGCATGGCGACGCGCACGGTGCGGCGGCCGTACAGGCCCCCGAGCACGCTGACCCTTCCATCGACCGTCGTGTGGCTGGCGAGCCTGACCTCGCCGCCGCCGAACAGCAGCCCGACGGCGGCGGACCCGACGACCCTGTCGACGAACACGTCGATGTCGGCGGTGACGCTGGTCTCGCCGCGCGCCGCGACCGTGCCCGGCGGCGCGCGGCCCACGCCGACGAGCACGCCGTCGTCGTCGTCGTCGTCGTCGTCGACGAAGATCTCCGTCGCGCTGGCGCCGAACCGCATCGACTCGTAGTTGGGGTTGCGGATCGCGATGGTCCCCGCCAGCGTCGCGTTGATCCGCAGAAAAGTTTTGGCAGCGCCCAGGCGCACGTTGAACCAGCGCACCTTCACCGACTCCATGGACAGCGTCGGGTCCCGCACCTTGAGGACTGTCAGCGACAGGACCAGGATCACAAGCGCCGCCAGGGCGCCGACCACGGCCAGGCAGACGCACGTCCGGCGTAGTACCGAGTGGCGGCCCGGAGGCGTAGCGCCGCCATGGCCGCCGTTCTCGTCGTCGTAGCCGGCTTTGGTTCCGCCCTTGGCCTTGGGCTTGGGCTTTGTGGGCTTGGCGGTGGTGGCATCAAAGACCAAGGAGGGTGTGGAACCTTTGTGGTTGGCATCGTCGGCCATGAGTTTGTTGTTGTGGCTGGGGATGAATAGAAGAAGACGGCATTGTTAACCGGCTAGCTAATTGCGGCTGCTCAGCAACAGGAGCTGCTGCAGTTGGGGGTTGGGAGCTGCTTTAAGGCGGGTACCTTTCGTGGCTGCTCTGCAACTGCACCTGCAACGACGGAAGGAAGGATGGATGTTCCAAGCACTACGGTGGGAGGTTGGAGAGTTCCACGTCGCGATCCCAACCAGGCTACACTATTCCACTTCCATCCTCCATTAAATTCGGTCAGAGAACTTGCGGATTAGTCTGCTGCAGAGCAGGTTCCTGGGCTCTGCCTTATGGGCTAAAGTATTCGGCCCGGAACGGTCCACTTTCCAAGGTTCTACGAGCCCATATCACATCATTGCTTTCGGCCCATTTGTGTTGCTGCTCAATATAGTTGATGTAATAAAAAACATGTTGTGGTGGACCAAACAAGGCGGTGGCCGGTGGCACTGAGAGACAGAGAGAGAGACGCGGTCGGAACTCGGAAGTCAGCACGCGAGGTGCCGATGCAGCACCGTCCGTGGTGCCGAATCGCGCCGCGTGGGGCCGCCGAACCTTCTTCTCCCTCCGGTCCAGTCGGCTTCAGAAGTAGTATCAAATTCCTCTTGCCTGCACCCAATTTACTGACGCGTAATTTCGTGTACAGCAAGCACTACAGCAGCAGCAGCACGCACCCAGCTGGACGATCGGGTTCCACGCGGCCCCTAACGTGGTGCTCGCGCCGAAGCCGTGTCCTCCTGCCTCTGCTCTTCTTCTTCTCCGGCTGCCTGCAGCCTGCCTATAAACTTCCCTTCCTCTCTGTCTCCTTATCCTCTACTAGGAGATACGCATTTCCATTTCCAGAATCAACCATCGACCAGAAGGCAGAAGCAGGAGAAAACAAGATCCAGCAGCAGCAGCAGCAGCAGCAGCCATGGCTTCCGAGCAGCAGCCGAAGCAGCCGGGGCTCATGGACAAGGCGAAGAACTTGGTGGGCGCCGGCGGCGAGCAGGAGCCGAAGCAGCCGAAGCAGCCGGGGCTCATGGACAAGGCGAAGAACTTGGTGGGCGCCGGCGGCGAGCAGGAGCCGAAGCAGCCGAAGCAGGGTCTGATGGACAAGGCGAAGAACTTCGTGGCGGAGAAGGTCGCGCACGTGCCCAAGCCCGAGGCGACGCTGGACGGCGTGTCGTTCAAGAGCATGAGCCGCGACTCCATCACGCTGCACAGCAACGTCAACGTCAACAACCCCTACGACTACCGCCTGCCCATCTGCGACGTCACCTACAAGCTCAAGTGCGCCGGCAGGGTCGTCGCCTCCGGAACCCTCCCCGACCCCGGCTGGATCGCCGCCAACGGAGACACCAAGCTCGAGATCCCCGCCAAGGTGCCCTACGACTTCCTCGTCTCCATCGTCAGGGACGTCGGCAGCGACTGGGACGTCGACTACACGCTCGAGGTCGGGCTCACCATCGACCTGCCCGTCGTCGGGAACCTCACGATCCCGCTGTCCACCAGCGGGGAGTTGAAGCTGCCGACGCTCAAGGACATGTTCTAAATTACTAAGTAGCTGTCTTGTCCTTTAGTACTACTTGTGATCAGTACCGTATCGTCCTGGTTTGCTTGCAAATAAAAATAACGGGCGCTAGCTACCTTGTTCCGCCTCTGTTCCAGTTCCAGCTCTCTTCCTGTACATCCATCCTGATGCACAATGGATGCCTGGATTTTTCATGTTTCCCCAATGTGCCTGGATCTATTATTATTATTATTATTATTATTATTATTACTATTATATTTTTTTAGGGAACCAGATGCTCAATCATGATTGGCTGGCTGCTATACTAAAAGAAAGAACAAATTGTTATCAGCTTCGGATTCATTTCACGCGGCTCCGCACATAGTGCCCACTTGTCATCCCCACGTCCACGGTCCACTCTCTAGCCAGCTTCTCCTCCGGCTGCCTATAAACTCTCCTTCCTCTCCCCAGTCCGCTCCAGCCTGACACATTGATTTACTACTTCACAAGCAGAAGCAGGGCATCGCCACCCATCATCCCAAGAGGGAGTTGACCGACCCTCTTCAAGAGAGAGGCATCGCATCTCCTCCTCCAGATCATATCCAGCAGCAGCTAGCCATGGGTTCCCACGGCGAGGAAGCGCCGATGCCGAAGCAGGGCCTGCTGGACAAGGCGAAGAACTTCATGCTGGAGAAGATCGCGCACATCCCGAAGCCGGAGGCGTCGCTGGACGGCGTCAGCTTCAAGAGCATGAGCCGCGACTCCATCACCCTTCACAGCAACGTCAACGTGGCCAACCCCTACGATCACCGCCTGCCCATCTGCGAGGTAACCTACACGCTCAAGTGCGCCGGCAGGGTCGTCGCCTCGGGAACCCTCCCTGACCCCGGCTGGATCGCCGCCAACGGCGACACCAAGCTCGAGATCCCAGCCAAGGTGCCCTACGACTTCCTCGTTTCCATCGTCAGGGACGTCGGCAGCGACTGGGACGTCGACTACACGCTCGAGGTCGGGCTCACCATCGACCTGCCCGTCGTCGGGAACCTCACGATCCCGCTGTCCACCAGCGGAGAGTTCAAGCTGCCCACGCTCAAGGACATGTTCTAAAATACTATCACTTAGTATCAATCACTACAAGAAGCTACTGTCCTTTGCTTTCCTTGTGATGTATGCTATCCTACTTTGCTTGCAAATAAAGGCATCTACCAGTAGCTTGTTGCTACTCTGTCCCAGTAGTACTCTTCTTGATCCTATATAGAGCCTCCTGAATCCTGATGATGGCCGATGAATGGTCGTGATGAATAATAGTACTCCACATGAGCTATATGAATGGCCTGAATTTTCTACGTGTTTTCCTCACGCGGATCGGAAACGATACTTGAGCTTTCCTTTTTCAGCTTGACGACGATCCCGATTATTCATTTCTGTGCTGATGATCACATCGACTGATCGTTTCTCGTAAGATAAACAGCGCAAACGCCTGGGATGCAAAACATTAAACATCGCAGCATGTACAATGGATGGACCGTTCTGTTCAGTGTTACCAAACAAAAGGAGGATTTTTTAGGATCTAGCATAACACATGGGCCAATCCATTCAGACATGCACAGCTGAGCCTAACCCATATGAAAGACACAACAGATCGGGTCGACAGCCCATGCTACCTTCGGCCTGTATGGAAGCTGACACCCAAGATTGGCTGGACAGCCCATACGGCCATACAGGCCCATATGGATGAATTCCGTAGGCATGAAGATTGACTAACAGCTCAAACAATTAAGACCTTCATCATCTGCGTCTATATAATATTTTTCCTCCAACAGATGTCACCAAACAGAAACTGCTCAAATTTACATAGCACACTTTTGCGTCTAGTTACATAGCATCACAATTCACAGGCGATGACAGATAATCACTTGTAATCATTATCCTATACCTCATGATTTTTTATTTTTTATTTTTACAAAAAACATAGTACATATGAATAGACAGTTATCCCTATTTGCTGAGAACACACACACGCACATACTTTAATTACCTCTACTAGCTAATGCACATCTGGTGAAGTCATCAGTTCCAACATAAGTAACTTATCCAGTCCAGCTGAGCTGTGTTTGATTTGCATGACTACATGTGGATTAGGTACATACGTACTCCCGACGCATTACATACTTCGGTGAAGTCACGAAGAAATGCACTGTAAAACTGCACGAAAATAAAAAAGATTCTACTCTTGGGTACACACTCTCACTTTTGACACGCCTTATGTATGTTGATGCACCAACTTATTATCATTTTGAATATATGTATATATTAAATCTAACATACTCCAAAAGTGATAACCATGATTTTTTTTAAAGAGCTCTTATTTTGAAGGGGCAGATCGTTTACAAGGGTTGTCTAGGTCGTTGTCCGTTCTCATAAAATGGAGACGATTCCAGATCTGCAACCTCTTCTGAACGAAACAATGTGTGTCTGAATAATGCATACAGCAGCACCACGCCATCGTCGTGTGTTATTCAATGTTTGTATCTAAAAATGTTTCACAAAGCAGAGTAACTAATAAAGTAGTACTACATATTAGATACAGTAGGTTATTGTTGTTACGAGAGTGAGTTGGTCGTAGAGGTGAGTCATGCTTAGAAGATCACTATCTGTGTTAACTATAATCTTAATCACGATTAGGACGTGACACAAGCGAGGCGTTTCTCCGTAGGCAGCTGTCGTATTCAAGAACACATCCATACCATAAAAGAATCGAAACCGAACATCAGAATGAACACGTACGGTCAAAACGTACACAGTACGCCATGTCGTCTAGTTGCATTGCATCTTCATCAAGACACCAACCTCTCTTTAATATAGAGAAAATGCAGTATGCAACTCGGGAAGTTTTGCGATCAATATTCAGTGGCTTTCAATCCGTGTTGTCTCCGACTATAGCGACATCCGGCGTTGAAGACCGCCTTGCTCGTCGTCGCAATCGAAAGAAAGATCGGCGACGACCTCATCATCAAACGGGCCTAAGAAATCATCGAACAGCGGATACTCGTCATCAAGCAGCGCCATGTCCACTGGCCACAGGTCGACGTTCTCGCCGTCCGGCGGCGTCTCGCCGCCGCCGCCACCGTCAACGGTCATCAAGGAACACGTGTCGGCGCTGTCGTTGTCCTCGCGCTGCTTGTTGCCGCCGCCGGAAGCCGCGTCGGACTGGTCAGGGGAGGACGGCTGATCCGGCGGCTTGTTTCGCGTGGTGCCGGCGAGCGAGTTGAGCATGGTGGGCACGGCGTGGCAATGCTCGGCGATGTAGGTGACGACGAGCATGTCAGGCTTGTCCAGGCTCCGCTCCACCAGCTTCCGCGCCATGCACGCCTTCAGGCTGCTGCACTTGTAGTATCCACTGCAAAAATTACAGAAACGGGCATCATGAGAAGGTCCTATTGTTGTTTGTGCTCTCTCTCTCTCTCTCTCTGCAAATAATCATGAGAAAGGGCAGAACCGCAGAAGGCTGCTGGTTGAGTAATTACATACCGAGGATACGGCGAGCCCTTGATCGGCTTCTGGCCGTACTTGCGCCACGCCCACAAGTCCGTGGAGACGCCGCCGTCGGCCGCCGGCACCTCGCACACCACTTTCTTATGCTGGTTCTTTTTACTGCGTACGAATTTAGCATCAACGACTGCTATTCCTTTCCTTGCAACACGATCCGTGTATGTCAGTGGATAATATGAGTCTCTACCACGTACGTACCTCCTTTTCGGCCTGGGTGCGCGAACGCCCGACTTGCGTCCGGCGGCGGTCTGCTTCCTCGACTGCCCGGACGTCGAGGCAGCCGGGAACGAGATGAGCAGCTCCTCGTGGTCGTGCGCCCTCCTGCGTTGAGCAGCAGAAGCCGGCGTGATCGAGAAGAACGGCCGCTCGTGGTCCAAGTTCAAGTAGTCCAGGTCGCGCAACGCGGCCTGCGGTGGTTGTTGTTTCCCTTGCCGGAGGAAGTCAGCACCACCGGCGCCTGCGACGACGTCGTTGTCGACGATAAAGGGGCGAGCTGATGCTGCCTCCTCCTCCTCGTCGTTGCTGCGCCGTAGCGGCGGTGACGACGAGCTGGTGGTGGTGCACGGCGCCGTGCCGCAGCTCCTGACGACCGCCTGCAGATCCCAGTCGTTGTTGGAGGTCTCCATGAGCAGCAAATACGACTTTCCGTGGAAATCGTGGGTGAAGGTGGCGATGGAGAGGTTCACACATACGGAGGCGGGGTTGACTTTTGGCGCGAGCGAGGGATGATACCGTCATCAGTTGTACTGGCGCGTATTTATAGACAGCATTAGTACGCGCGTGTTGGATCGTGTTGGATCAGCAGGTAAGAAGTCAAACATAGTAGCGGCCTGGTGAATCGATCGAAGCTCTCTAGCTATAGCTAGCTGCTATACTACTACTAGTATACTAGGAGAACTACAGTGTGATGGTATAGGTATAGCTAGTGCGGCGCACGAAAAGCGTCTCCGATGAGATCGATTGATCAGTTCACTGGCCTGATGAATTTATTTGTGGATATAGTATATACAAATGTGACTAGTAGTATCAGATTTGCACGCAACGAATCCGTCAGTGGAACCGGCCTAATTTAATTATCCTGTTTTCTCACACGTAGTATGTGTCGTGTGCTGTGTAGGCGGCGCTTAATTACTAGTAGTATACTTGACACAGGTGATGACAGTGGTGGTGTTTTGATTTTTCAAGAAGTTGACTTTGGTGAATGTCAAAAGGGAGAGAGAGAGAGAGAGAGACGGTGGTGGTGTTTTGATTCTTGATCGACGCTGCATCTGTCTTACAAGTTCGTCGTCATGACGTGCGAGACGAGACAAAAGAAAAAAAACAAAAAAGAAATACTACATGCAGGTGGACGTGATACGCGCGTGGAATAAACCTGGAATCATGCTTCCTAATTGGACTTGTTTATTTTCTCTCTCTGAACTGTAGCTCGACAGTTGTTTAGGTGCAATTAAGTAGCAAACAGATCATCATAACAGCGATCGAGTAAACCTTCCTCCCTTCTAATTTGGGATAAATCTGGTACAACACCGCCGGTTTGGTTTCCATTTGACTTTGCCCAAATGTCAACTCTCCCTCGTACACTACACTACCGGGTAAGGAATCTCTGCAGCATATCCGTTTGTGTGCTGAGCGCAGAGCTAGGTTAATTAAGCGATGGGGTGGTGGTAATGGAGGAATGGACAATTATATTTACCCTAATAAATGAAGTGAAGCGGCTATCTGATCTAATGGTGAGAGAGATTGTCTTTACGTGTCTGCGTGCGCTTTTGGTCCAGTACTGTTGTGACCTGTGAGAGAGGCGAAAACACTACACGCTGACGATTCTGCCGTAGTACGTGCCAGTTGGATTGGATTGCTGGGTGCGTGCGGTGGGCACCGGCCAGCCGGATTGGATTTCCAACTGTCTAGTAGCCATTGTGTTGTGACTTGTGATGCATGAATAAATTGAATCTTGCAGTGGACGTCGCTGGCATGCATCTTACTAGCAAGTAGTAATTGTGGATCGGATCGACTACTACTAACCTTTTTTTTGTTTTTCTCAACTTCTCTCGAGAAACAAGCATCTTATTACTGCCGATCAACCTGCTAACGCGTGGACACAGTTTCTGTTAAAAAGAAAAACACTTGTTTTGCAACCGGTGTAATCTTTTTTTTTTTGATTATTACTAGAGTACATATAAAAACGTTGGGACACTTGATATACTGTACGTCGGCGATAATTAATTAAGCTCAAGGTCAACACGTACGTAATTTTCATGGTTTGGCGCGCACGCGTGATACGTGCATGCGCGCGGACGATGGTGCAAGATGCGGCTACTATGCCACTTGAATTCATCCATAGGATCTTCCTCGATCCTATGAAGACGACTGATGCATGGCGACATCGATCATTATTTCTTGGCTTTTTCTTTGAAAAAAAATCTATTTTTAGTTTTACTAGGTCCTTTCAATTGTTCAAAAAGAAAATAAAATCAAATTCCTGCAAGTGTGTCTATGGGCTGCAACTAGCCTCTCGATGAACTGGACCATAAGGTGAGTGAAATTATATGGGCTACAAATTTCTGTATGACAGACAGAAGCTGTGGTGTGGCCCAATGCTATTGGGCCTAACCATGATTTTTTGATCCAAATGAAATGATTAGACGTCTCTCTCTCACTGCCCGGCAAAAAGAAAGACCGCAAGATTCCGTTTCCTCGGTCGAGTGCAGCAGACGAGGGTGACGTATAATATTGCCTCTGTTTTTATTTTTATGTCGTTATTGGCTTTGATCAAAAATTTTAATCATTGATCTTATTTAAAAAATTAATTTAAATATATAAAATAAAATTTAACATTAAAAATATTTAGTAATGAATTAAATCTTAACAAAATATTTAATGTTTTTTATTTTTTTAATAAGACAAATGGTCAAATTTATTGATTAAAATCAATGGCGACAAACAAAAAAGAACAGAGGAGGTATTTATTGATTGGATTAGCTGCCCGCTGCTGACACTCACTAATCCCCTGGATTATCATAACGGTAAGGCGAAACTTCCGTGATCTCTGCTCTGCACCTACTTGGTTGGTGGGCTACTTCCACACTTCCACGAGCTCTCTGCTCACTCGCGCCACCCCTGTCCTGTGCTATTAAATTTACGAATAGAAGATGA
This sequence comes from Oropetium thomaeum, assembly GCA_001182835.1. Taxonomy (NCBI): domain Eukaryota; kingdom Viridiplantae; phylum Streptophyta; class Magnoliopsida; order Poales; family Poaceae; genus Oropetium; species Oropetium thomaeum. The sequence continues at coordinate 2,303,735 of LFJQ01000010.1, forward strand.
TATACTATTTAAATTCAAATTTGATACTAGTACTTGATACTAGTACTTGTTTGTTCCTATTACCACAACCAGCTAGGATGGACAGCAGCCTATACTTACTACTATCAGCATCATTCAACACGGACCTGATGAACTGAGACTATTGATTGCATCAAGCTAGACAGGGTAAAGCATGACACACACACACACACACGACGTTCTGACGTTCATTGCAAGAATGATGGTGCTTGCTTGTACTGGTGGATATACATAGAGCGGGCCATCTGGGTCGAGGACCTACTTACCACAATCACCAGGAACGTGACCATTATTCAGTACTAGAGCCCAGAATTCTGCATTGAGGAGGACGAGAAAATGGAGAAAATTAATTATACTACCTGACAGGATGGATCCACAAACTCTACTCTCGATCGTTACAGAACACAAGCACACGCGAAGAAATTGTACATAGTACTATCTAACACATGGTCCATGGATGGACGAAGATGCCGGGAAACTAACTAATAATCAAAGGTACGAAAACTAGGAGGAGACGATGACGGCCTCCTCCCATATGTCGTGGAACGCGGAGAGGATCACGGGGTGGAGCCGCGGCGAGTTGAGGGACAGGTACGACGCCAGGAGCTCCGTCAACGCGTCGGCGCGGCGGACGCGCCGCCCGGCGACCATCTCCGCCATCGATCTCCGGAAGTCGGCGTACGGATCGTAGGATCGCTTCACCACAGCCACGGCGGCGTTGTTCTTCTCTGATGATCTGGTGGCGGCGGCGGTCGTCTTCTTTCTGATTCTGAGCAGCTTATCATCACCATCATGATCCGCTGCCAACGTTGTTGACGGCGGCCGTCGGAGTGTGCTGTCGTCGTCCGCTCTTATCGGCGGAGGCCGCCGGCGGTTCGTCTTGTGGCGCTGCTGCTTTGACCGCGTGGTGGTGGTGGTGTTATAGAAGTCGGAGGCGGAGTCGGAGGAGAAGCTGCGTGAGGAGAACAGAGTCGTCGACGATCTCGCCGTGTCAGCCTCGCCGCCGCGCTGCCGCCGCCTATCGGTGTTGGTGTCGGTGCCGGTGGAGGACGAAGACCAGCCGCCCGCGCGCATCTTATCATCATTACTGACCTTGTTGCTCCTCCTCCTGCTCTTCGTCACGGCCTGCTTATGCTTGACTCCATCGACCGCTGCGGCGCCGACGACCGAGCGCGCGGAGCAGTCGATGGAGATATGAACGAGCGCCCGCTCTCTGCTGCTACGCCGGTTGTGATGATGGCGTCGGCATCTGTTGCCGTCGTCGTTAACGTTGGGCTTCTTACTGGACCGCGACGCCGGCGGGGAGGCGCGTCCAGCTGAAGTCGGTGGCTCTTTTGCGGTGGCGACGGCGGCATTACTGGTTGTGCTGCTGGCGTGGCCGACGAAGGCCGTGGCGGAGGTGGTGGCGCAGGACGAGCGGACAAGGATCTGCGCGAGCCGCTGCTTCAGCCGGCCGCCGACGCCGACAGCCTGCTTGTCGTGGCTGCGGCTCTTATTGTCCATGGGTGGGACTTGGGAGGAGCAAGCTCCTTCACTTCAGTATCACTACTACTGGTCTGTGACTGTGCAGGTGAGGTGTATGAGCCGTCTTAAAGTCTCCTCCTGCAATGTGCAATGGAGGGAGGGGCTTAAAATACTCGGGCGACGGGAAAGTCCATGTGCTGCTCTTTGCCATCGATTCTCCGTGTTGGTCGCGCCACTGTTCTCGTTGTTCTTTGCTGCTGCAGCCTATCGTCATCGTCTCATCGGTCGTCTGCTTCTCCGACTCCATGAGCATCGGTGTTGATAAATGATGATCATTACCACCGGGAAGATGACAAGGGTTTAGCTGGAATGCATGCAGGGGAACCACCCGGCAGAGTGTCGTCGCTTAAACTATGTAGCGCTATACTATATCAGATCAGATGCCCTGGACGCTGTTCTTGTCGTATCCTCCTCTCTTCTTCCCCAGGAATCATTTGGATGTTTACTCGATCGATCTCCATACAATCGAGCGAGAGAGAGGGAGGGAGAGAGAGCACACTTGAAATCAAAAGATAGCATGGGAGCCGGCCGAAAAGAAAAAGGTTCAAGAGCACATCTAGCGCGGAAGGAACGAGTGAACACAACACAACGCGCAAGACAAGAGAATCTTCAACGAGATCTCTTAAAAAGCTCCTTCGCTCCCAATGATATGGACTGATCGAGGTCGATCCACTGAAGAAAACAAATCAAGAAAAACTTCCTTTGTTCTGTTGTATAGGTAGGCACCGCACGAAACTCTTGGGAAGCAGCATGCAGCAGCAGCTAGCGGTTGTTGAACAGTGTCGATCGTACTATGTGCACTAAGAAGCAAACACATTAAGCTTTGCGGTTCGCCGGCCGGTTGATCAAAGCTATCACAGTTACGTGTGCAGTAGGTATCTAATATTGTGCCTCTGACCTGAATTTGTCTTGTTTCCACTACACTACGAAAGACGCAGAGATCTCACGTCAAACACAAACGGACATCTCGATTGAATTTCAAACAGTCAGCCCAGCAGTACAAGTGACGCGTCATCAGGACATGTTGGAGGTGCTCTAATATAATGTCAGAGATTTTTGCAATCCCCATCGCTAAATGCTTGCCGCAACTACAACCACCACAAACACATACAGCACTACCATTCCCTTCGTCATCTCATATCTTTATTGTACAACCACCACAAGCACATACAGCACTACCATTCGCTAAATGTTGGAGATGCTTTGAATTCATTCAGTGATTCAGTCCTTTATATACGACATACATACGAGGGCAATCTTCTTCAGCCCACACCATGGGACGAGTTGCTTGTGTTTTCTATCTAGCTAGTGCGCTGTAGGAATGAGAGGTACCGAGGAAACTTGATATACAAAGGGAGGGCAAGTCCACTCTCTTTCAATGTGACATGCCTCATCCAGGATCCCCGAAAGTAAGAAAAGTGCATATAGATCCACCCCAAGGCTTCGTTTAGGAGCAATGTCAGGGAAGGAAACCCTCAAGGGGAATTTATCTTCAAGCACATTCCATTTCCTAGCGTCCAACGATGCATCCAAACATGCAACAGAGTTGTCAAGATCATTATGTAAGGATGACCATGGTTGTACTGTGTTATGCTTTTCCTGTGCTTATCTTCATCTTTGGATTGGCTCATGCCAGGTGATCCGTTATTCTTCTTTTAATGAAACATGTTTGCTAAAAAAACATTATTTTCCATGGGAAGAGGATTGATTTCCTGTTGCAGTTTCCAAAAAAAAAAACATTATTTGATAGATTGTCAGAAGAAAGGTTCAGAGATCCGACAGAACAATCCCATGTACGTCAACCGCTGTAAAGATGATGCAAGCTCTGGCGTCACCATGCTTCACGGGGATCCTGTGCTTGTCTTGGATCAAAAAGCTGTTCGGGTCCGGTTGAACAAGCATCCCAGACACAACTAGTACGCAGTGGCAATAACAGCAGATAGAACAGGGAGAATGAGCCAAAACAAAAAAGGCAGTACGACGTTCACCAAATGGCAACTAAACTAGTATTTGGCCTCATAAGGAGCAAAATCGTTCATGATTTCAGATATAAAGATCATAAAGTTGTACTCCAACCAACCAGAGCCATATATTTGGTGCTCGTCTCGTGTTCTTTATCAATCAACATGCCGAGTTGCATTGCATTAGCAGGGTACGATTACAAAGTATTACACCCAAGCCAAGAAAGGATATATCAATCCTAAGCTACTTTCCTTTCAGGCTGCCTTATGCATGTCAAACTTGGCGGAAAATATCACCAGTCCGTTGCTTGGGTACAAACCCGGTTTACTTCGGTCCAAGGGGAAAATGGACCATTCTCTCACAAGTTGCTATCTACATAGTATACACACTGCACAAAGTCGCCTCCTTTGAAGCCAATAGAATCAGATAGCAATCCTGTAGTACCACCTTATTTACAGGGAATGGGTCAGCACTCTGGGGAGACAATACGTATTTCAAACACTGCTCCCTGAACGACTCATCATTCCAGGGTGCGCAGTTGCTGTTTATCTTCATGCCATGTCCTCACCGTGCCATCTAACTCAGGAAATGCAGCTCGAACAAGTAGCTCCACGAGTTCAAAAGCTAGCTGCTTCAAACAAACTGGGGACTGTACCCAAAACCGAATACAAGTCAAGGATCAGAGAGCTAGACTTGTTTCTCTCTTATACTACTGTATGTAGTATAATTCTTTCAGTAATGGATGACTAATTTTGGTAACCAGCTTCTACGATAGTGTAACCCACCTTGTACCGTACAGAGGAAAAGGATATAAGTTTTTACCTGCAGAAAGAAGAAAATATCCTGAGCACACCTTTCGTATTCCTTTCGACCTACCAGGCTCACTAGTGAATATGGCGCTTTATCTGTCCAGGAAAAACGAAATAGTAAGAGGGTAAGAAGCTGATCAAACTCTGATGGAATTACATACTTGCACTAATGGGCGTCAATGTTTAAGAAAAAGGGGTAGTATCATTCAGGCATAAATTGTGTATCAGAAAGCAGGAACTACTGTGCAAACAATGAAAGCAAAATGAAAAGTAAATAAAATATGATTAAACCTACAAAAAGGTTTATAGGCTATTGTCTTCACCTATTATTAATTCACGAACAAAATTTGCATGATGAGCAGCTTCTAGCCGTTGTACATCAGTCAGATTGTTGTTGATGCCATTTTCATGACCACTAGGAGGTGGTGTTGCTTGTCTATTTGGATGTTTTGTCAAGAAAATTCCATCAGGCCATAGAATCTGTACACAACAAGCATAGAAAAAAGAGTAAAATAAATCAGAGAACATCCTAAACAAAAATTTATTAATAATGAACAGTGATACCCGCATAAATATTGGTTATTGTCGGCACCTTTGCCGAAACATATCATCTGCTACTTACCTGTTCAACACGTTTAACTGCAAAAGCAATTATCCTCCCCTTCCTAAGTAACAGAATTTTCTCAACAAGCCAGTCATCAAATGTGTCTCCCATTCCCAAGTGCAGTATTTGTTTGGCGACCCAAAATGCTTGACGCCTAGAAAGGAAAATCAAGAATTCAGATTGAATATATAGGCAGAAGAAATTGAGTTACAGGTGTAAATTTTTTTAAAAAAACCATAACAATGGGAGTGGATTAAACTTGCCTGATCCAGCCTCCATCATGGAGCTGAAAAACCACATCAACGAGATGAAACAGTGGAACACTAAGATTTGGGGCCATCCACTGCAATGATGTATGTTTAAAATTATCCGTCAGGGAGGCTACTCAAATAAAGCAGCAACACAAAACGCAAATAGTATATTGCTGCAAAAATGCAATGAATATAAAAAATTAAGAGTAAAGAGTTTTGTTATGTACAGCTCATTCTTTTTTTATACACAGAACAGTACCGCAGTAGGGGCCAGCACTATGTACACACCTTGAATGAAAAAACTGGATAAAGAGTTTACAAAAACATACAACTTACGTCATTAGGAGTTAGTGAGTAATCATCAGGCTCCAAAATTTGAGATGTGTCTTCAGTTTCAGTTGACAGTGATTTCTTAGGATCTCCAGAGTTTACTGAGAGTGAGTAACTATTCTGCTCTGGGTCACTTCCAGAATTATCTTGACAAATATCGGGAGTAGTGTTGCTAATACTAGTTCCTGAATTATTTTCAGCACTCCCTTTCCTAAAGCTCAAACCATCACCACGAGCAAAGCCCCAATCCTTACACACAGAATTGTCTTTAGCTCTATGCAAAGAACTTCCAGAGATTAAATTACCACTCAAAGCTTCTGCAGACCTCAATGCTTTTCTATCCATCTCATTCGATCTATCATCTGAACTGACTGCAAAATCTCACGACGCGGGCGTTAAATAATGCCAAAACATAGGAACTTAATAAATAGAATAAAAACAGAAATTGAAGGGAACATGCACCTGACAATGTCTGGATAACTGAGAGAGAATCTGTGAAAATGTATGTCTGCAATCAGGACACTGACCCAGTTATTACATGAATTTTAGAATCATTGAGCTAATAAGAACTATGTAAAGAAACTAACCTGTGAATCAACACTTAGAAAATCCCATACTTCTATACAGCTCGAGACAATAGGAATTTGAAGAAGCTTCTGTGGCAGAGAGTAAAGATGATATAAGTTTTTTGAGCTAAATAGCGAAACTTAACAAGCAGGTATCACATCACATTATGAAGCATGGCAAACGATATAGGGCAGAAAATGTTTACATCAAGTATAGCTACTGTAGAGCAACAGAAGAACAGAACATAAATCACACTGATGTTTACTAAAGATATAATAAAACAAAGCAGAATATGTCAATTATTAGCTCTTCATGTAATGAGATGAAACGAAAAAAAAAATCATATGCGCTTTTGTAATTTGACTTTGAGTAATTCTAAGAAGCAAAGAAGTTCTTATAGTCCTAAGCAAAACTTAGGCTCGTCTTCTAGCGAAACATGTCATGCAGAATGTCAAATAGTACAACTAAAGCATATTCAAATAGACAAGAATTTTTTCTCGAAAACGCAGGAGAGCTGCGCTTCATTATATTTAGAAGAAAGACAGGACAGGAATCCGGTTACAACACACACCACAAATAGACAAGATTTACCTTCAGATATTTATCAAGCAGCTTGCATCGCTCTTTAATAAAAGGAACCTCTAAACCTGATGAGAGAAAATGCTTTGGAGGCAAATGAAGATTATATTGAGCATATTCTTTCAGTCGCCGATGCAGCTCTTCGAAATGACGAAACCTAATTAAAATGCACAGAAAGCACAGCACAAATAGTAACCTTAGGAAAAAAGAAAGAATCATATTTGAAAATATTTCAGATGGATCGTCAAGCAGGAAAAGAACTACTCACCTTCTCTTGATTGACCAACTATTACCATTGGCATCAGTGACTGAAATAGAATACACAGCAAACATGCCGGACCCACTTTTCACAATGCTAGCTCCTACGACCTGAATTAAGAAAAGAAAAAAAAATAATATAGATATCTACCACCAATCCGATAGTTTTTGAGGAATGATGTAGGTTAAAATGAAAGTAAGTACCTCACATCTTAATTTTAAATAATTGTCTTCCAGCACGTTGGCGCCACAATAATTTGATGAATAAGAAAAATCAGTTGGTGCCAATGACAAAGACGATGCATTTGCACTACTAAACATCCTAGCCATACTATCCACCTCGGTATCACCAAACAGTTCATTTGTCCTTGAATCATTTGCAGATGAATTTAGTATATCTGAATCATCCCCAACCAAGAGAGATGATCTATCTACTTCTTGCCAGACAGGAGACTTTAGAGCATTTGATCTTGACCTTTTTCTTCCTGAAGAAGTTCTTGAGACTTTCAATTTCCCCACATGATTTCGACCCTTCTTTGTTTTGTGGAAACCAGAAGATTCAAGTGGATGATGTATATGTGATGAGGTGACATTTCCTTTACTTTTGCTGTCCCAAACTCTGGTAACAGGAGAGTCCAGCCCCGTTACATTACTGCTTTCTTCATCCTCGGTGGTGTATGAACTCTCACTCTCCAGTCCAAAGTCTTCGGGGTCAGCATGCCCTGCCATTTCTGCTGATAGAGTTTTCTGCAGATGGTCCGTGCCATTTGAATATGTAGGTGTAGTCAAGTGTCTTATCAGATGCTGATTCTCAGAATAAGGTAAATTTGTTTGCCTTTGAGGAATGCTAGGACGATGATGAACTGAAGTGCTGTTGGGAGCTGATGGCTGCACTGAAGGAGTCGAGCCTAGAGGTGGTACTTTTCCAACATGTTTCATGTTTTCTGATTTGTAATTCTTCCCCTTTGTCCACATATTCTCGAGGTGCTCAGGTGCTAAAGCTTGATGTTTATGTAGGGACCTGATACCCAAGGAAGGTGCACGCTCCCTCCCATTATCTCTAGCTTCTTGGTCACTATTTTTGTGATTTGATGGAAAATCATTATCCTTAGCAATGTGGGAACTGGAAGGTAAACTCGTTGACTCAAGCGGGTGTGAACCATTGATCAAAGAAGTATCTGAGGATTTTTGTTTAAGACATGAATCTTTACTTTTACTGGGTTCTATATCTGATGCAGTTTCAGATTGACCCTCACGAAATCGAACTAGTTCAACACCTGGACTTGAGTGGTCTATTAGTGTAGAAAATTCATCAACAGATGGCAAAGGAGGTTCCCTTGACTTAACAGTTGTAGCATCCTTCAAGGATTCTGCAACTCCTTTCTCTGCCTTGTTGGCCTGAGAAAGAGCAAATGATTCAATCCGTTCATTTATAAACCTGCAAATTTTACACCTCAATATGGTGACACTATACACCATAAACCATCATATGAACAAGGAAGGTTGAGATATCACCTTGGATTTGCTAAGTTGACGACAGGTCTCAAAACTGTACATGCAAGAAGTTCTCGCGTGGTGTATCGGAAAAAAGAGCACTGCAGATCCTGAGGCTTCACTGTGGCTGAGATCAACCCATCAGCAAGACTTTGCAAGACCTGGAAGGAAAAAGAAACAAATAACATACTATAGTAATGCTCAACTCACCAACAACAAAATTATCAAATGCTAAATTAAGACATTAATTAAGAGCACTGTTATCAAACGTGATAAAAAAAACATGACGTAAAACTGCAAAATGGTATTATATCATAAACATCTTACGCAAGAAATTACCCTAAGCACATACTGATCAGATATTTATTAAACCAGAACTAAGCCATGGAAAAATTACTATTTTCTAAAACTTTTGAATAGAAATTATGCACTTCTGATTATTTTTTTTAATGCAGAGAAACAATGTCATATCGTCGAATTATAGGATTGAATTTAAGGGTGATAATGCTCCTTCAAAAAGAAAATATTACTGTGAATTACTGTCAATATGGAGGCGAACGTTTTGAAAAAAATTAGAAGTAAAATACTGTGATTAATGTTCTATCATAGTTATTATCATCTTGCATGTGCAAATCTAGCTTACATAGTACATCGTTATGATCAAAAGTTCAAAACAGCGTGATATGGCATTGTCTCATCGTTTTGACAACTTTTGTATACAGGTTTATTGGAGAAATAAAATGGTAAGGTATGGATTGACCTAGCAGCATCAAGTAATCAATGCAACAATGTTATGAAACATGATTGTAATTAACATAACCCAAACATTAGACATAGCAGGCGCAGGTCAGTAGCAAGTAGTAACACCTGAAGCTGACATGTTTTTCATTTGTTTTAATACAATATGAGGTTCTCTCATGTGATCGAGGGAGGGGAAAACTAAATGTTTCACAATACAATATTTGCATATCCAAAAAGGCCCCACCTTGTATTCGGCACTGGCTGAAAATAAAGCAGGATGCAACTTATTTTCAGCCATAAGGGTCATTTTCAGTTCAGCATCACGACGCTCTGACGAAAGGCTGACAAACTTATCTTTCCCAATCTTAGCTTGACAGTACTGATAAAGCTCCAAGTTATTGCATATAAGATCAACCAGATCCCTGGAAAAGGAAGAGGAGGTTTTTTAACATAAGGCACGCAAAGTACTTGAAGGGTGTACACTGCTCATGTATTTAACGGGATGAAACAAAATTGTTACCTAGTTAGCAAATCGATAAGGTTAACATTTCTCGCCCGGGCTGAAAACTCTCCAAGGGCAGTATTAACTACATTAATGAGCTCCTCTGGACCTTCCTTATCAGGTGTTACACGGGAGTACCACAGATCTGTTACCCACTCTGTAACAAGATGCCTTGTGAATTGTTCGAATGCTGCTTCAACTGGTGGCGAATTCACCTTGCTCCTCCAGTCCGACATTCCATCATTTACAGTCGGAGGTATTTTCTTTATCTCAATACTTTTTGGTTGGACAAGTGGACGACTCACATCGTGATCTGTGGTAGTTGTGGCCTTTCTACGGATGTCATAATCAAGTGATATGTAGCGAAATAGAGCAATCAGTGCTGTGGCAAATGGCAGGTTAATCCATGCTGAAGAACTTGTCACTGCAGCAATGAGTATTGATCAGTTAGCAGAATTATGAACAAGAAGTGGTATTTGCATGTCTACAATATAGATTTGTCTCAAAACATAGCCCTTCTTTAATTATCACGGAATTAGATATCAAATTTCTGCCTATTTGAGCATCCTTTATCGATCTGGCATGTTTGGGCTTATCATTCTTCCCTGTAGGCTCTATAGGGCTGGCTCACATACCATTAATGTACATTTGAGCAGCACAAGCCCTACCCTTGTGAAAATAGCTTCCACTGGATGTGACATATTGCTAATAGACTACTGTGGATAGTAAATAATTAACATATGGTTTTCGGGATCCTGAATAAATGGCTGATCACTAAAGAGGAGAACATCGTACCCAGAGGCAAGTCCATTGAAGTACTGTTCAATGCAACAGGTTACAACAACAACAACAACAACAACAACCAGCCTTTTAATCCCAAGCAAGTTCGGGTAGGCTAGAGATGAAACCTCAAGTACCAACAAGAAACTCAGGAAAGGACCAAACCGAAAAAGAAAGAAAAAGGAAGCTGAGAAAAGACCAAAAGGCCAGAACCAAGGGAACGGAAGGTGAAACAGCAAACGGAAAAAGGGAAAAAAGAGGGAGGCAAATCAAGGTTCTGGCACATGGATTGCCAGTCTCCACAAACTCCTATCTAAGGCTAACTCCCTACCGATATCCCACTCCTTCATGTCCCTCTTAACCGACTCCTCCCAAGTCAAGTTTGGTCTTCCTCTTCCTCTCTTTAGATTAACCGGGCGCCTAATGATGCCACTGCGGACCGGTGCGTCTTCAGGTCTCCGTTGGATATGTCCAAACCATCTCAAGCGGTGTTGCGTGAGCTTCTCCGCAACTGGTGCTACTCCTAATCGCTCTCGTATGTCTTCATTCCTGACACGGTCTCTTCTTGTGTGACCACAAATCCACCGTAACATACGCATCTCTGCCACGCTTAGCTGCTGGACATGTTTCCTTTTAGTAGGCCAACACTCAGCTCCATATAGCATAGCCGGTCGAATCACAGTCCTATAGAATTTGCCTTTGAGCTTTTGTGGAACTCTGTTGTCACATAGGACACCAGAGGCTTGACGCCACTTCAACCATCCGGCTTTAATTCTATGACTGACATCTCCATCAATATCTCCATCCTTCTGCAATATTGATCCCAGATATCGAAAGGTGTCCTTCATGGGGACCACCTGACCGTCGAGTCTGACATCCCCTTCCCCTTCTTCGTGTGCAGTGGCACTGAAGTCACACTTCATGTACTCTGTCTTAGATCTACTAAGCCTAAAACCTTTTGCTTCCAAAGTCTTCCTCCATAATTCTAACTTCTGGTTAACTCCCGCCCTAGTCTCATCCACTAGCACAACATCATCTGCAAAAAGCATACACCAAGGGACCTCTCCTTGGATGTCCCTTGTGATCTCATCCATCACTAGGGCAAAAAGATAAGGGCTCAAAGCAGACCCCTGGTGCAACCCTATAGTAATGGGGAAGGCATCCGTGTCTCCACCGCTTGTTCGGACACTTGTCACAACATTATTATACATATCCTTGATGAGGTTAATGTACTTTGTTGAGACTTTATGCCTATCCAAGGCCCACCACAAAACGTTTCTAGGCACTTTATCATATGCCTTCTCAAGGTCGATGAAGATCATATGCAGGTTTTTCTTTTGTTCCCTATATCTTTCCATGAGTTGCCTTATCAAGAAAATCGCCTCCATAGTTGACCTTCCAGGCATGAAGCCAAATTGGTTATTGGTGACATTTGTCAACCTCCTCAAGCGATGTTCAATAACCCTCTCCCAAAGTTTCATTGTATGGCTCATTAGCTTGATCCCCCGATAGTTAGTACAACTCTGAACATCTCCTTTGTTCTTGAAGATTGGTACTAAAGTGCTCTGTCTCCACTTCTCGGGCATTTTGTTTGATCGGAAGATAAGGTTGAACAATCTAGTGAGCCAAACTATCGCTATGTCACCAAATACCGAAATATACTAACTCTACAGCTCCATAAGCACAAATGTAAGGGATGCAAAGTAAGCGTCCCCATATATAATTTTCTGAAACACGAAGTCCGAACCTGAATTTACGCAACGAGAAACCAACATAAACCCTAACCACGGGAGAGCTGGCCGAGCAATTCTTCGACAAAATCGCCGATGCGCAAGAATCGCACCGTGCAGCGATGCTAGAAGCAAGTAACTAACCAGTACTAAATTAGGATTCAGGGGGAACTCACGGGACATGAGGAAGGCGAGCCCGAAGGCGAAAACGAGGAGCAGGACGGCCCGCTTCTTCCCCTCCTCCGCGAGGTCCCGCAGCGTCTGCGCCCTCTGCCCGCCACCTGCCCTTTCCATCGTCGGAAGCTTCCCGGCCCGGCGGCGGAAGGGCAGGTGCGGGGGAGGACCTGAGGAAGGGCGACGGCGGCGGTAGGAAGGGCGGCCGGCCTGGTTTTGTTTTCCGGGAGGTGGTGGTTTTCTGGGGGACGCTTTACAGGTACTCGAAATATTCTTCTTTTCTATGTAATTTTATTTTTTCTGGCTTGCTAAAAAGCTATTCAAATTTCGAAAATGACGCGTTGAGGGCCCTTCCTACTTCCCAGCTGAGCTCTCCATATTCTTACGAAATTTTAATTCATTCAAACTAAAACTAATCTTATGATACATTTTTAATCTTCTTTTTTCAGCACTTTTCAATCTATTAATCTATATTCTCTCTTTCCTTTCCTCATTATACCATTTACGACCATCATAGGCTGTCAACGGTGTCGACCACGAGTCACCTTAACTGCTATCATATTGATTATATTCATATTAATGTCAAATTTGTCATCATAATCCTCCTACCATGCAGATGATCCCCTAAAAAATCATATATATATATATTGAATACTAAAACTCTCAACAATCATCACCTTTTACTAACTCAACAACTCAAGAGTTCTAAACGTCAATCCTCTATCATTGGTGACATAATGACTCTATAGTTGTCTCATGATATCTCTTATACTTTCAAACAATCCTATGTCATCTCTAATCAGATGGATAGCTCAACTTCAATTAGAAACCTCAGAGAACTCCAAAAATTTTAGTATATGCTCATTCCAATCCTCAATTCTTCTTTCGAGAATCAAGCGTATCACCTTTTTAAGAATTTGCTCATTTGATACTTTAATAATAGAGACAACGAATAAAATATGATTCTAATTAAGTATTTCTCTTTTCTTCTAGAATTGAACAGAATAGATTTCTGTGCTATGGATGACCTCCAACATTTACATCTTTAGTAGTGATTTTTTTTGTCTAAATGCAGTCTGATGGAACAATGGAAAGTGATCTCAAAAGGCTTTTCTTTTGTTTGGGGTCGTGTTATATAGATTAAAGACATGTTTGGGAGAATTTCATACTATTTTTTTCAGATATGTTCCTAAAATTATTGGTCAAACATTTTATCTCCACCAACTCTACATCTGAAAACTTATGAGAATGTGCTATGAAAATTAAGGTTTTTAGAGTCCTCGTATATAAAATTAACCATCGTTGTCACCGACTACACATAACATTCCTCATATATGAATGACGGCCATTTTGTGCAGTAAGACGCGTCAGCACATGTCCTCGCGCATCCGAGCCCTCGCGTCGCGTCTCCACTTTCTCAGCTCCACCGCCTCCGCCTGAATCTTCTCCGCCAGCACCAACAATTGAGGAGGCGCCGGCACCGCACCGCACACTCATCCTCACTGACGCCTCCACGAATGGCAGCACCATTGCTGGCCAGTTTAAAGGTTGTGTGCCGGCCGCGCGCCGAGCCGAGTCCTACCCTGACTGAACGAAGAGCAGCAGGAAGACGTAATAGAGGTGCTGACAATTTCCCCTTGATTTGTCAATCAATTACACAGACACATGCAAAATTTTAGTACCCCCTCTTCAGCCTAAGGTTTTATTCTGAATTTCTGTTGTTGTACGTACTACGTACTGCACTAGTATGAACAGCAAAATCATGGCTTGGAGTAGCAGAACATATGGCTGTCTCGAGTGACGAATTATTTGTATTTCCAATTTGGTTAGCATCTTTGGTCCAAATACGTGGACTGAATCAATCCTGAATGGCTCAATCCAAATCCTCCTCGTTGCTGCGGTGCCATAAACTTGTGGGACGGCCAGCAAGCAGATTCAGGAGCAGCGCCTGGTGCCGTGGTCACTGAACAAAGCCCGCGTGGAGCAGCCAGTCCTCGATCATCTCTTGCGCGGCGCGTCCGTTGTCCGCCCTCCGCCGGCACGAGGTGCCCGGTGCAGTACACCTCACGATGCTGGTGGGCCCCCGTGGGTCAACCTAACCATTGACCCACCCGACCCAGCTCAGGCCGGATCGGAGCGCTGCACGTACCCGGCGAGCTCACCGTCGGCGAGCCGCCACACAGCTCGCTCGGCATCGAATAATTAAAGCATGCAGTCCGTCCCAGCTCACCCCGCGGAGCCACGCCTCGGTGGACACGACGCCGTCGCGGACGTCTCGGATACCCTGGTACAGCATCACGCGCAGCTGCGTCCGCCCTCGCCGAAGTTGTTCCTGCCTTCCGCCATGGCGTCTTTTAAGTCAGGCTGCGGGAAACCAGTACCGCAGCAAGCTCGCGGTGCGGAATCGATGCCCGCCACTAAACCTCTCTGGCCTCCTGCTTTCTTCTCACTTGGGGTTGGAGCGGTGGTCGGCCAGCCGGCGGGGTGGACGGAGCACGCAAAGCCCTGTGATTCCCCGCCGCGGAGGCCAGGTAAAGAGGATTGACTGAATCGCGACCGAACAAATTTACCCATGACCCCCTCGATCGGATCGCGATTAATAACCGCGACCCAAATATTTACATTTACCCCCCTCAACTGGATCGCGACTAATAACCGTGATCCGATTATTTACATATAAACCCCTATTTTGGGTACAATAATAGCTGTATGGTCCTTCTTCTTCTCCGAGACGGGCGACCTCGTCGCTGACGCTGTTCCTCCACCGGATGGCTTCTTCTTCTTGTCCACGGCACCACGGTCTCGGTCAGCTAGCAGCGCTTTATCTTCTCAGCCAGCATATGTTAGCAATTCGAAATTGAGGAGGCACCCGCACTCTTCCTGACGGCTCCATGAACGGCCGCACGGTCCAGAAGCAATCAGACGTACGGCGGCACCAGTCCGTGGCGCCATTGCCGGCCAATCTGAACGGTTCCCTTCCGCCGCACCGAGCCCCAGTCTGAATGAAGAACATCAGGAAGATGCAATCCAGAGTGCAATAATAAGAGAAAGAGAGAGAGAGAGACGCTGACAATTTTCCCCCTGATTTCTCAGTCAACTACACAGAGGCATACAAATGTTTCTCCCACGGCCTCAGGTTACGCATTGCACTAGTATAAGCAGCAAAATCATGGCTTGGAGTAGCTGAACATGGCACTCTGCACTAGCTAATTATTTGTGGGGCATCTGAAATGTGTTTTAATTTAATTAGTACCATCTTTGGACCAAAGATATCGGACTGAATCCAAACCCTGCTTATTGCTGCGGTGCTAAAAACTTATCAGGCGGCCGGCGGCAACCAGCATCAGGAGGAGGGAAACAATCCCGCCTGGAGCACCCAGTCCTCGATCATCTCCTGCGCGGCGCGTCCGTTGTCCGCCGGCACGAGGTGCCCGGCGCCGTACACGACCGCGTGCGAGAGCGCGCCGGAGCGCTGCACGTACCCCGCGAGCTCCCCGTCATCGGCGAGCCGCCAGACCGCTCGCTCGGCGTCGAGGAACGCCTGCAGGCCGTCCCAGCGCACGTCGCGGATCCACGCCTCCGTGGACACGACGCCGTCGCGGAGGTCCCGGATGCCCTGGTACAGCAGCACGCGCGTGTTCCGCAGTAGCAGCGCCTCCACCTGCGGCCTGACGCTCTTCATCACGTCCGCATGCATGGCGGCGCCAACCGCGTCGCTGCACTCCTCCCACTCCACGCCGTCCGCGCGCGCGCCGAGCGCGGCCTTGGCGTCCGCGCGATTGAGGAACGCGGCGAGGGGACCCGTCGCGTACGGCCGCAGCTTCGCCGCGTCGTAGAGCGTGGCGAGCCCCGTCACGTTCTGCAGCCTGCGGAGCACGCGCCCGCGCGCGTCGGCGGCCTCGGGCCACCGCTCGGCCTCCGTCAGCGCCACCGCCTCCGCCTGCAACGCCTCGAGCTCCCGCTTCTGCCGCGCGTTGACGAGCCCCGTGAAGTAGGCGGAGTCCGCGTGCGTGGCCACCTGCGCGACCGGGTGCGTCAGCCCGTTGCCGATGGCCACGCCGCGCAGGTTCACGCGCTGCGCCTTGGGGAGCGTCGGGTTCGCCTCCAGTACGATGTGCGCCCCCAGAGCGGGGACGTACTTGCCGGCGTAGCTCTCGCCTGTGATGAAGAAGGGCCGCGTGCGGAGGTCGTCGTCGAGAGCGAAGAAGGACTGCAGCGCGGCGAGGAGGTGCGCCGCGACGATGGACTGGTTGGTCGGGATGGCGGCCGGGGACGGCGCGAAGCTGAAGCCGGTGCCGAGCGGGCTATCGATGAAGAGCAGGCCGAAGCGGCGGTTCCACGAGAAGGGGTTGCGCCTGAGCGTGGCGCCGTCCGGGTTGACGAGGTAGGGGCCCAGCTCGAAGAAGTTGCCCGTCATGCCGGAGCACCCCGGGCCGCCCTGCAGCCAGAGGAGGAGCGGCGTGGACGCCGGAGGAGTGACCGGGTGCGTGGCCTCGTAGAAGGCGAAGAAGAGGGAGGCGTTGGCGGGCGGGATGGGGAGGTAGCCCGACTTGGTCGGCAGCGCTTCCTTGGGGAACACAGCAGCTCCATCTCCATCGGTGCAGCGTGAGGCGGCGACGAGGGCGACGGCGAGTACTAAGAATCCTGCAGGGAACGACGGAGCCATTGGAATATCGCAGGCCCCTCCGTCCGTCCCCTGTCGGGATTGGAAGGGGCTATGATGACGAGGCTTGTCAGTGTCTGACTGAGCAAGAGCGACGAGGAGGTGGTAGTTGCACCGAACAGGGTTGGTGGAGTGTCTTAACGGGGCAGGGCACTTGCAATGCTGTGGATCACCACAGGCAGACTGACTCGTGTCCGCCGCATATAATATACACTCGTTACGTACGTATGATCGTTGCTGCCTATGGCTAGGAATGATACGACCATGGTAAAAATGAGTGGCCAGGAACGTTTGTCATTGTCGTTGCCTTTGGTCATTGATGCTGGCGTTGCATCTGTTGTAAGAGCTGTTGACCGGACGGACCGGATGGAGAAACCGAAGTCTCCTCTAGCTCTAGCTCTATGGATGTGTCGTGAAAATGGAGATTTTGTAACGCAACCCGAGAGCAGGAGAGGATCAGGAATAGTGGTGACTGATGATGAGATTGCACAAAAAGCTACTAGTACTAACGATATTAGTATTGCGCTGGGAATCAGCCGGCCATCCAGGCAGCTACGGCTTCAGGACGCAATCCTGCGAACGCAACACGAAAGCAGAAGGGGACAGATCTCCTTTCTACCATCTTGGCCACAATGCCATCCATCGGCATCAAGGATCATCTGACATGCCAGGCATCAAGCATCATCCCAATCCCAAGAGACGTCTAAGGAAAAAAAAAAAACTAAATAAGCGCAACAATGATTTTCTATATCACCTCGAAGAATTGGACCCCATACAATGCCACTCACCAAACAATTTAAAATAATAAGCACAACCATACAGATTTTCTGAATTATAACAAACTCAAAATGATGTCTGCCATCCGTGATATGTTACAAATCACCCGATCAAGTATTAACCGTTACAATTCAGTTCACATAGAGAAGTCATCATACGAGCACAAGAAACAGTACAGACCCACCTAACAGCAACAGTTTCTTTTTTCCGAATCCTAACAGCAACGATTTAGAAGCATGCAAAGCGAAAGGTAACACCAAGGCAGCTCAATGCGACAACGCAGTATCTTCACTGCCTCCCACGAGATTTCGCCCTGTTAGCCTCCTCCTGGGTGGACGGGAACAGCTCCACGTACCGCGTCCCAATGGTCATCTTATCCTTGCACATAGCAGTCTTTGCAACTTCAGCTGTTGGGAACTCAACAAAGGCTTCACCTGTAGCCTTTCCGTCCGGACGGTACCCAATGTGCACGTTCTCCTCTGTCAGCTCGTACTCCACAAAGAACTTGATGATGTCCTCCACGGTAGCAGAGTAGGGAAGCCCACGAAGCTTGAGCACCTCAGTGTACTCCATACTGCTCTTGTCTTCAACCGGCTTCTTAGACCTCGGAGGTGGCGGGGAGTGACGGTACTCCGAGTCAAAGAAACCGCCCTGGTTCACCTCAGAGGCAACAGCGCTGTAGTACTCCTGCTTCTTGCATCTGAACACCTCAACATACCTCCTACCCATGTTCTGCCTGTTGCGATGCAGTGCCAATTCAGCCTGCATGCTTGTCGCAAACACAACATAAGCCTCTCCGCTGAAGCGGCCATTCTTGTGAACCAGGAGGCAGTCCACTATGTCAAGCCCCACAAAGAACTTGCAGATGTCAATTTCGTTGCAATCAAAAGGGAGCCCTCGTAGTCGGACACTTGGAAAGCTTTGCATGCCAGTGCCAACCCCTGCACCGGGTAAGTTACCGCCGAAGGGCTGGTAGAAGCCACCGCTGCCAGCACCAGCGCTGCTGCCCATTCCTCCAAAATAGGGAGGGCCTGGTTCCATCATCCTGGCTCTCTTTGAGACATCCAGTGGAGTCCCTGCGTTCGCTGCAAAGTAGGGATTCGATTCCATCATCATTCGTGGCCTCTTTGATCCCTCGTACCCATCCGATACCCCCCAGCCTCCCATCATTGCCCTTCAGATAATCCAGTCCCAAAAAAGACAAAAGAAAAGGAGAATAACCCCCCATCTCTCAATCCCAAGTTCAAAAAATAACCCAAATATAAAGATAACAAGGCAGGAAGTAAACAGAATAAAGTACACAGCAAGTTTCATAAGTAAACAAGCATATCTTTAACTAGCACAGTGAAACTTGAGACCATAATAAATTAATGCAATTACTCCAATATACGAATGAAAACAAATTTCATGTATGATGGCATTCAAATGGTCAGCTCTACAAAAATTTCTAAGTGAGGTTTTCATATATCCTAACCCTTTCTATAAGGTTTCCTGATATTAATCTGGTGGAAAATATATTTGTGAAAAGTACTTTCTGTGATGATATGTGATGTTTTTACACAAAACAGGTGCTCAACGTATACAGTGAAACCTTTGTCGCACTGATAAAATTTGTGAAAAAACTCAATCTGACTGACCACAGTTGGACGGGGTAGCTAGAATTCATACGTCAGGGGCAAAAATTTGTTAAAGGCTCTCCAAAGACAGACATGTTTATTTCACAAAGCACCTATTCTGAATTCTGATATAGTTGAATTATCAAGATGAAATCATATTCTGATAATGTAGATAATTAACATGGCATACAAAAATCTATACAGCACACTGAATCGAGAATGGTATTTGGGTACCAAATAAATTTTCAGTGATTTCCTAGCCCAGATCACACGAAACACCTCGCATATGTTTTAGACCAGCACAACACATACGGCTATTTGAAACGCCACCAGTGGCTAGACGGATCTCGGCGGAACCAAAACACAGATACCAACTACCGCAAAGAAATCTAACCAATCCGCGACGAAATAAACGGATTGAATGGCGCCCCGGTATTCGAGGGCTCATAGCAAAGGGCAGTTCTTACGGAGCAGCCACGGCTTGGGAATCGAGCAATAAAAAAGGAACAAATTCGTGTGAAGAAGTAACAGAGGGTGGATGCGCGTACCTGGATCTGGATGGAGGCGTGTTCATGTTGATCAAGGCCTGTACGGAAGCGTTCGGGGAGGTGGGCGACGAGAGAGGGGTAGATCGCTCGGCGGCGGTGAGGAGTCGGAACGTGGCCTCGGGCGGGGCTAGGGTTAGGGAAGACGGGAGGACGATGGATGATGACGCACTTTTGGGCTGTGAGGTGACAACCCTTTTATGAAACTGGGCCGCCCGCCTGTATTTGAGTTTGGCTCCGGCTCTCATGCTCCCGTCTTTTTTCCCCGGAATGGAATGAAACACCCAGGCAATAATACCAGGCTTGTTTGCTTCTTGCCGCCCTTCCAGTCCGCAGGCGTCTGAATCCAGCTTTTACTAGTTCTTTTTCTAAAAAAAGACAATCACTAAGACATCCATCTACCGATATGCTATCAGTATCAATTCCAAAATGACGGATCAGGTTTCATCTGCTACTGTTATTGCCATATGAAAAATAAACTCAGCTTATGAGCAGAGAAACATTTTAACGGATCTTAAGAGTTAGGTATTATTAAATCAACTAAAAGCCAGGGAGAATAGTGTTTACTGTTTCCGGCCAAGCAAGTTCCCAATGAATTTAATCGATTAATAATGAATAGTTAAATTGTGCAAGAAATAGCACCTCTTCCGCCAGAATAGATGGCGCAAAGTTACAGACAACAAATGGGAGACACGTCGAAGACCCTGTCTATATTCGTATGACCGAACAACGGTTGCCACTTCTTCCAAGCTAATCCAGGAGAAGCAGCAATCTAACCCGTGTAATCATTCCACCAGCTAGTACATCCTTGACATGCCAGAGGGCACAACACCAATACTCCTATGAGTACCGGTGCCAGTGCCTACAGATGCTGTGGCAGCAGCAACAATGCCGTTAAGGGACCTTGTGTAGATATCAGTACCCGATCCTATTCTATCTAGTAATGAGTTAGTCTTGGGGGCAGCTGGAACATGGAACGGTGGAACGCTCATCTTCACAGCAACATCAGGCGTGGCCTTGCTGTTTGCACGAACATAGGACTGTGACTGCATGGCCTGTGAAGGGTTGGCACTCTCCGATCTTGCAGGCATTTGGCGCTGACCATACCCTTGTGGTATTTGCTGTTGATGAGGAGGATACCCTGAATTCGTCACAGAACCATCGACTCTTCCTGAAACCGCTGGAAATTAGGAAATAACTTTAGAAATGAGCAACCAAGCTATAAACAGAATATCAATAGAGCCTGTGCATGTGAAAACTATAACCAAAACGCACCTGCTTGCAGCCCTTGTGCAGCTTGAGAAGCCCGGGGAATATTTCCAGGAAATCGTTCTTGCTCCCAAGTATTTTTACTTGAATCATAGGAAATGGGTCTACCCTTCGAGGGGGCAGCAAGCGGTTGTTCCTTGGCAGGAATTGGATTTGAGTGCACCACAGTAGACCTGCAAAATGAATTTGCAGATTAGCAAAAGACGCACCGTTTCCCTGAATGAAATAAAACTCCAGTGACGCAAAGATATAAGATCCCACAAGTCAAGCAACTGTCAATGAACATTCAGATCAAGTACTCAACTCTCAATTTAATTTAGAAATAGAATCCTGACTAACAATTGACCGTAATAATTAACAGCAAACTGAGTTGAGAATTATATAACATATAAATATCAGTTATTTAGCATGAACAATGAAGCAATTCATACCAAGATAACACGGCCATATTACCTGGGAAGGGATGCATGTTTTCTCGCCATTGGATCTAATGGGCTACCACCACCATTTTCTTCAAGGTGAGAAAATTGCTTTTTAAATTGATCAACAGCACTGCAAAAAGTTTTCCAGTCAAGGAGTTGTAACAAAGGAAAACATGGACAAATACATGCATGCGCAAAGCACCATACATGTCCAAACATAGAAAAGCTAAAACCTTGGGTAGAGAAATGTAGTTCTCTCTGTGCCATTTATGTAGCTATTAAGCAATTGTGGATGATATTCCAATATCTCACGGAATATCATCTCCCTAATATCTTCTTTTGACATTCTTCTATGCTCGAAATCAAATTCCACTTTTTTGATTGGCTGACAGGATGGTTCTCTTTCAGGCCTGGAAAGGCTTTTGAAGTATGGATCACGTAGTGCCTGACATAATACAGGTATCAAAATAAATATCACAATACTGACCCAAGCGAGGTTGCAACATCAAAGGCCTAGATGACAAGGGGGAATGAAGTAAGAAACCAGAATGTTAAGAGCAAGCAGCCTAGCACTGAAGGGTTACCTCTTCCGCAGTCAGACGATCTTTTGGATCAAAAGCTAATAGTTTCTCCAAGAGTTTTAGAGCCAAAGGATCTGCATTGGGAAACTTCTGAGAGAATGGAACTGGGTCCTTCTTTCTCATGCTGCTCAAGTATCTTCTTGCTTTCTCATTCCGGACCTGCCGAGGATGGAGAGACAGAGAACAATAAACTCAACAAATTCTGAACCCATTTGAGAGACAGAATACAAAAGGAGTTTCCCCAGGTTACTGGATCATACCCGAGAAATTGTATCCAACGATGGCGTGCCTAAAAGATCAGTCATCAAGTCTAACTGATGGACAACATTTTTACCAGGAAATAAAGGCTTCCCAGTCAATACCTCAGCAAAGATGCATCCAATGCTCCAAATGTCAATAGCTGGTGTATACTGCATTTTTGGTGGAACAATAAAGGACACTAAGATTATAAGCACAATGAAAATCCAGGCAACGATTTATATAACAGTTGAATGCTTCCATCATTATGACTAGTAAGAAAATTCATTTGATCACTTTTATGCTGCTACTGGAAAGAAATAAGCGACTGGTAAGCTGCGATAATGTCTCCCAGTGGAACTTAATGTAAAAGATAATGGAATCAACTATGTGCCAATATCTAGTGTAACACATTACTCGTCACAACTTTCTCAGAATAAAGATATGGACTAGTACTTTTAAAGCTCACCTTTGAGAAGAAGGAACCACAGAGCTCAGGAGCTCTGTACCATCTTGTTGCAACGTAGTCCTGCAGGTCATATGTATGATGTCAATGATAGTTTCAATCAAATCAAACCAAAAAAAATAATTGATCTTTCTGTCTCACATACCGTCCAGAAGACTGTTGTCGGCGTATCATTGAATGCAACTCGTGCTAGTCCAAAGTCACATATTTTCAACTTGCAGTTAGAATTTGCTAAAATATTCTTGGGCTTCAGGTCACGGTGATAAACATTAGCTGCAGTTTAAGTTTACTATCAGCATGAAATGATGATGGCCAAATTGTTTAACACAAATGTAAAAGTTCAGTCTGCAATATGGTCACTGCGAGTTGCATTGTGAAGGAGACGAAAGGCAATGAAACTCATAGTTTACATTATTAAAGTATGGTGAGCATTCAGGAAATTGTCCACAAAGAAGCATATAAAGCTAATAGGTCCATACCAGTGTGAATGTATTTGAGGGCTCGGAGTAACTGATAGAGAAAGAATTGGTAATGCTCTTTCGTCAAGTCATCGTTGGCCTTTATAACTTGATGGAGATCAGACTCCATAAGCTCAAAAACAACATAAATATCCTTGAAGTCCTTTCGTGAAGGAGGTAACATAATATGCTTGATCTCGACAATGTCAGGATGCCTCAGGAGCCTCAGAAGTTTAATCTCCCGTAGGATCCTTGCGGCGTCAGAGACATGCTCAAAGATGTTGTGTATCTTCTTGATCGCCACTCTCTGTCGAGTGTGTAAATCGATGGCAGAGCAGACAACCCCATAGCTTCCCTTGCCGATGACCTCTTGGATCTTGTACCGGTTTGCGTCACCGTACTCTGTGAAAAACTCAGCCTCTGCAGAACTCTGCAAAACGAGTAGCACGCACCGAATCAACAATGTGCTGGAACAGATCTTCATTTTCAGAGAGCTCCAACAGTCAATTTGTACGAATGGTGGGGTTACAGAACCGTTGCCTATACGTTCTGAATGCAAGAAAATAAGCCGTGATTAAGCAGTTACCGTACACATACTACCATTTTTTTTTTAAAAAAAAACACGTAACCACCAGTTTTACTGATGAAATGGTTTTCATCACAGGGAAAGGGAGGCATTTACCGCACCGACAGGAGAAGGCAACAGCACGTATTTGTGTTAATTTGTGACAGATGGCATCTCGAGACAGGACGAAACCGGTCAACTTTCGCATGCGAGATATGAGCTGTTGGTAGTAACTCGGAGTTGAGTTCACGCGGCATTTGACCTTTCATACGCCAGCAATAACCAGATCAAACCTATATGCCCTATATTGTTGACAGGTATGAACACCAGAGGCAGTCTCATCGTAATACCTTTTTTTTCAAAAAAAAAAAAACAAAACGCAAATATTCACAAATAGTACTAGCGTGTTTGAAAAGGGCAATTGATGCTTCGAGATTATTTACGGTTCCGAACAGAAAGTAAGATCAAGAGGCAACGCTGACGTCTTGGCCAAGTTTTTGGGAACAACAGGAAAATAAGAACACAGAGAAAGGTTGATAGATCGACGGCTGGAAGACCCAAACCGACCTTGTTCCGTTGCTCCTGCTGCATCGTCCTCTCCAGGTCACCAGATCTCCCACCAGAACGGCTTCAAACACCAGTGGTCGTCCTCCCGCTGCCCGCAGACCCACTCACCCACCTCGCGGCCGCGTGAACCTAGGCGCGCGCGCACGGCATTCGCAGCTCCCCGCACCGCTGCGCGAGACCCGAGACGGATCGGGGCAGCTGGCGGCGACCGACCGCGGCGACGGCAGGGAAGCGCTGCGCGAGGATTGCCTAGGGCCGCGGCCTCCGCCCTCCTCCTCCCGATCTCGCCGGGCGCAGCGTTCGAGAAGAGAAGCGAAGCGAAGGAGGGGGAAAAGGAGGACCGGAGGAGGGAGAGAGAGAGAGAGAGATTTGTTTCGTGTGTTGGTGGCTTGTTGCCGTTGCCGTTATAACGTGGAGGCCAACAGTGGGTGGGCTACTTTGCCCGGCGCCTCCCGGCCGTCCGATCTGCATCTTTGTGTGATGCACCGATCGTCCACTTGCTTTTCTTTTTCTCCCTACTACCCAGGTGTTTATGATACGGAGAGAAACATTTATTTATTACTTTTTAAAGCTAATCTATTTTATTATTTTACGGGTAACCTTCATCAGTTGCTCAGTTGAAACAAATTTATCAGGTACTGTTTTTTTAGTTAGGATATATACTTCTGCAACATCGCTTAGAGTTATTCAGCTAGTTTTATATTATTAACTAACATCGACAAAATAAAATACTCGTTACCCATGCACATGAGAAAATGCACTGTACTTGGCGTAAAAAAAAAAAAGCACTGGATTGCGTGGGTTCATGACAATTGCATTGGAGGGGGTTGTCGGTTGGGGGTTGGTCGGTCTGGTGAGGCGAGGCTCTTCAACACGCGGCGTACCGTGGTTTAGGTGGCGAGCATCTGTAATGGGAAAATTGAAACGCCAACTAATCATTAGCTTGGCTTCAATTCAAATCCATCATCCGCTAAGCTAACCCCTTGTTTAGCTCTCTGCAAGTGCAAGCCACACAGGTCACAGATCACAGATCACAGAGAGGGCAAAATGAACCGAACCGGAGGTCAGGTGCATCTTGTCTCGCCGAACCGGTCTGTCCCCTGCGTGTGCATGCAGGAATGGAACGGCTTCACATGGGAGGAGCATGCTTGCCCGTTACTGCAAACGCTGTACATCGTCACGCGTGTCTCTTCCACAGGTCCAAACCATTTTCAATTTCCTCGATGCAAGCACAGCCCCGTTACTGAATTGTTATTTAGATTTCACCAGTATAGTAAAGTACTACTAGTACAATCTCTGCTCTCGTTATACTATTACAGGTTAAACGAATACTAAATAAGTAATTCATAGTAGTATAAAACCGGAAAGCAGTCCGTCCCAAAAAGATATACCGGCTCCATCAATCGCCTTCGCCTCCAGTCCAGCCAGGGGAGAGGACAACCGTGAGAATATCAAAGAATCCGTTCGATGTCGCGTCAGAATGCGCTTCACATACCATAGAAAAGAATGGTTGTCCTGCCACCGACCACTAATAGAAAAGAAGAGGACTTGAGTGGAGCCTGATTTATACTACAGCAGTACAGCACTCACCATACCAGAAAATGTTACTACTACTTATGATGATGAGCATACTAGTGCATATTATTAATGCACAAGTGTATAGCTCGTCCATAACAATTTCATCACCGTCCAAAAGAGTAACCTGGTGCTATAGTACAAATATAAAAAGAAAATCAAACGTAATATTGACTATATATACATCATGCTTCTCTTTATTTACTTTGCAGTCACATGAGCTGCAAAAAACTAATAAGATACTAGTAGTAACACAAGTGCTCCCATGAGTTTGGTGGGTACGCGGCATTGTCGGCTGCATCATGTGATGCTCATGCACCAATGATCTCCATCAGGAACCAACATGATGCATGGTTCCGATTAAAAAGATGGATCTCAGGAGCAGGATCTATTCTAATAAAATCCCACATGGAGGCATCATGTACGTACGGCCGGGCTGTACCATGGTACTATCACACAAACTGCATACGTATTATTCGTCATTCAATCCTTTGGAGATTATACTGCACGACTTTCTCCAGTGTGCTTCTGAACTCGCTCCTCGGAAGGCACTGCAGGCTCTGCACAGCCAGGTCGCCTTTCTCCTTCGCAAGATCCTGGGCCCTTCTTATCCCGCCGCTTCGACGAACCAGCTCCATCGCTGTGGCCAGGGAATCGGGTTCGCTGAACTCGGAATCGATTATCTCCCGAAGACGTGGCTCCTCGTGCAACGCGAAAATGACTGGAGCCGTCAGGATTCCCTTTGCCAGGTCGCTGCCTGCAGCTGGTTTCCCGAGCTGCTCCGCTGATTGGGTGAAATCCAGAATATCATCGACTATCTGGAAAGAGAGTCCGAGATTCCTTCCGTATTCGTACATCTCTTCACACATATGAGTACCCACGCCACTGAATATTGCAGCAGACCTCATGCTTGCTGCGACCAGAGACGCAGTTTTATAGTAGCTCTTGAGAAGATAATCGTCAAGGGTCACGTCGCAGTTGAAAAGAGTAGATGCTTGTTTTATCTCACCACTGGCAAAATCTTTAATTACCTGTTACCACCCCCCCCCCCCCAACCCCAAAAAAAAAATTTAGTCCAGAACTAATTAAACATGTTTGATTTTAAAGAAGAGATATCAACATGTTAAGGTACCTGACTGATCAGCTTGATAACTTCAATGTTTTCTAGGTTTGCAAGAAACCAACAAGATTGGGCAAACATGAAATCACCAGCAAGCACGGCCACTCGTGTTCCGTAGAGCTGATGGATTGTTTCTTTTCCTGCGAAGGATCGGATCCAGATTAGAATAAATAGGTCAACTTATTGATTTCCTCATCAAACCCGTATATATTATGGCCAATATAAAGTGGGTACACACGAAACAAAGATTGCCACGTCATGACTGGCAAGTGATATTAGCAAAGAAATATAAAACGTTCCATCCTGATCTCAGAAGTAATCTATGCGTCTACGCCTACACATTAGATAGGCACATCACGTACTGTTATGCCCAAAATCATTGAAAAAAGGAATATTTACTTAGAGGTTTTCAACTAAAACAAATACAAAAAAAACAGCAGGAACAAATAATGGTTTTCCATTGACAGCACAGCTGACTTGTTCGTAAAAAAACGTTGTATTGTGCATACCTCTTCGCAATGCACTATCATCTATGACATCATCATGTATCAAACTTGCAGTATGAATCATCTCTATGATCTCGGCCAAGCGTTGATGTTCTGTAGTTAGCTCCCTGGAATACAAACGCAAAATGTTTCAGTGTGTAATTTCAAATATGCTATCAGGAAACAGCGGTAATTCTGTCATCGCAGCAAAAGAAACTTACGGCAAACCAGCTAGGTCGGCTGTTGCTCTGGACACGAGAAAAACTAATGCTGGTCTCAATCTCTTTCCACCAGCACCAAAGATTTGTTCGGCTGCAGAAACTAGGACTGGATTTTCTGCACCAACAACCTATTTGAAGATATACCAGTTAGTTTAATGTGGCAGTGACAGATAGGAATTAAGAACTGCAAGAAATCATAATAAAAAGTTCTTGAGTAAATTGTTATGCATTAAAAAAATCAGCATATTAGTGCAAACATACATATTGACTGAATTGTTATGCATTAAATATACAAAGAAATTTTTCCTATGGATGAGGGACTTTAGAGATGCCATCGATGAAGTTCCTAAGGAAAATTTATATAGAGGATGACAAATAAAAATTGTTATTATGAGGATCTATTGCACCCATTGTCCCAAGCTAAACATAAGATTTCGAAAGAGCTCCACTGTGATCCAGGACTCGACCATCACAGTTAATTTCAAAAATAATAATCGTGATCCTCTTCTTTTCTAGCCAACAATCAAAAATAAAGATTGTACTGAAGTGATTGGTGGTGTACAAAATTTTACTACAAAACTATAAGCAGAGGCATGCTGAAATTCAAGCAATAAACTGAAGTTTGCAGAAAAGGACAAACAAGGTAGTGAAAGAATTTACGAAGCCACAAAAAATGACAAAGAAGGGCAGCAGAGCTATAGAATTAATCAACCCACTCGCGGTGCGCTAAGCTCCAAGTCATCAAAATGAGCCTGTGCTTGGAAATGGATGCAAGCAACTGTATACTCCAGAAGTTTCAGCAGGCCACTGTTATAGAGCAGGAGCAAGGATGCACGCTTGTAGGTTGCATTCATACCCACTTATTTCTTTGTGGCTTACAAATTTGCCTTCAAGAAAGTCCATGTAACTCATGTAGAAGGTTTTTTTTATACCAGTCAATTATAATTTCTGAATGATATTTACTGTTTGTTCTTGCTATCTGCAAGCTTGAGGAAAATGTCAGAGACAGGAAATTTTGAATTTTATTATTGATTTTTTTAAATAGACAAACGGTCTAAATATAAGTCAAAAGTGACACTTTTCATGGACGGAGAGAGTAGTACTTTTCTACATAAAACCGAGCTGAATATGCTACCACTTATTGTAAAGCGTATAATGAGTGGCCTCCGTCATAGCTACAAGGTTCATAACGGCACTCACAAAAAACAGAAATAACTTTGTCACGTGGATAGCCTAAAGATGCACTTTTCGTAAAAAGAAACAGAGAATCAAAGATTTTAGCTTTTAGACTTACTGATTTGAGATTGTTGTTAAGCTTGATTAAGTCATCCGAGACGACCTCCATGAGCGACGCAACAGAAATGGGTTCAGGGACGTTTGCTGTCGACGCACTAGGTGCCGGCACATGAATTGCAGCAAGGCCTGCACAAACACATTAGCAACTCAGCCTCACTCCACTGTTACTGAAATGATGAAGCTTACATAAAGCACTTATAAATATACTACAGTAACAAGTGAAGCATTGGAGAGAAGAAGATGCAAACAAACCTGGCTGGGTGGTGGAAGAAGCAACGAAGCAAACACATGGCGTGCGCCGGCGTCTCGGCGGCGCCCCAGTGGCAGTTACGGCGGCCCAGCGGCACCGGCAGGAGGCCAGCTGCCCGAAATTGAACGCCTTGTAGCTCATGGCCACTCTCGGGCAGCTCAGGGACAACATCTCCCACAAATTAACCGAGAAATCGATGAAATGGAACTAAACCACTTTGGTGGTGCTGGAGCCTGGAACTCCCAAGAACCACAGGCACCCTAAACCTTTTGACCTCAACAGGCTCTCCCTCCCTCCCTCCCTCAGATGAATAGATGATTGATACTTGATTGCAAAACGATTGGTTTCGTGGGCGAATCAATTTGGTGGGTGAGGTTTTTCTGCTTGAGGCTCCCAGTTGGAGGGTCTTGCGACGGCGGAGAATTTAAATATTGAGCACGCTGAGCAGGAGGGAGGTGGGATCTGTGTATCCACGAGGGCCAAAGAATTGGAAGAGCTTGTTTGTGATGAGCTCGCTCCATCGGTCTGCCTCTGCCGCCAGCCTTTGGAACAGAACGATGGTTTTGCTGTGGACTCCGTGTTTTTTTTTTTATTTACGTTTTCTTTTTACATTTCAAATTTTGATCCCCAAACCTGCAAATTTGTTTGTGGAAAATTTCTAAAATTCTTTCACCTTGTTTTTTCCAAGAAAAAAAATTGTACTCTACGGTGATTCAGATTCAGTAGGCGTCAGTTGTTGGACTCGTTGAACTAGTACTGTAGATCAGTACAGTACCTTTTAGTTGGTGTGCTAGTCGTCACTGTTAATTAATTAAGTTAGCTTATCGAACGAACCCTACTTGATGATGGTGACAATTACAACATGTCCGCATCATGCATGATCAGAGGCCATAACGAGGGATGCAGCAGAGTTCAACGCAATAATCCCGATCTTTATTTTCTTCGCTGTTGAGTGTTGACTAAACACAAAAATAGAACTATTAGTTGATCCCTGACTTGTGCCTAACAGTATAATTATTTTGGATATCTTACTATGCCACCCCCCCCCCCCTTACCCTCACGCAGTATTATCTAATTTATACTTAAAAAAAGTCAATAATTAAAAAATAAAGATAATACTTTATAATTTTATCGGTGCCAAATTGTGATGCAACCACGTTGGAGCGCAACGCACTCAAGCTCAGAGACGTTCGTTCGTGTTCCCAGAAAAGAAGGAAACCAGCAATGCTCAGGATGGCATCTCGTGCGGTAGTGAAAGATTGGGTAAGAAGAGAAGGGACAGAGGCGCCAACGTGGCAACATGACATGTGGGCCTCATTATCACATGTGTGTCAAGTTGAAAAAATATCATCTCTGATTTTGAAAGTAAACTCAAGAAATAGTTGAGGTAGCTAAATACTAATTTTTTTTTCTTTTTCCGATCGAGAGCCGCTGGGCACATCGCACATGGCTATATGCCGGGCCGATCGCGCGCAAGGCTCAATGATTAAGCAGAAGAAGTGAAGAAGGCTTCAATTAATTAATTGGGCCTTCTCGGCCGATATAACGGCCCACGGAAACTGCTGCGTTTACGGGTGATGATGAGAATGAGATTTTTCCCCGTCCTCCGTCGCCGATGTGACCTCTGCTGCCCGTCCGCAAGAAACAAATCAATCTCACTCTCACCTGAAAGACAGTGGAGGCCTTGTTATTATTTTTTTAGATAAAGGGAAATTCTATTCATCTAAGAGAATGAAAAAGCATCTCAATGTTTATGTCTTTTGACATAGCCGATCATTCATTATTACAAGTTTGATACGACGCCATACAATTTGTTCATAGTGAAGGAAACAAGATTATTACACCAATTAAAATGATAAAGATTAAATTAAGATCTAATAGCTTAATCTATTACTAAATTTTCACCCATTCTTGACAAAAATGTCCACGGTTGATGTTTCCAAAAGACGGCATGCTCTTTTTAAAGGTGTACGCCCTTATCTTTTCTGTAGCAAAAATCATATCCTTGTTCAACGTTGCTCCTGTAAATAACCAGTACGGGAGAAAAAAAACTGTTGCTTTCTCAAAAACCATATCATTTTGACTTAACCAAAGTGACCGACAAATAGCGGCAACACCAATCCAAATTTGTTTCTTTAACTCATCATCAGTACCATTCAACCATGAGCTGAACATATAAGAAACATTATTTGGTGGAATCAAATCGAAAGTGATATATATTATTCTTCAAATTAACTTAGAGAAAATACAATCATTATTATTAGTTCAAGCCAGACATGTGTATGATCATTGCTCCCACGCAGTCTATTGGACGACGTGCTCGGGATAAAAATATCTGTCCAGCTGACAGGGCGGCCGGTAACAATCATTTGGCCATCTCCTCGTCGAAAAATTGCTGATAAATAACACACGCCAGTTGGAAGCAAGCCAGTTACAAGAAGAGTACAAGGTCCACCAGCCCGGACGGCAAGGTCCATCCTCGCCGTACTCCCACTGTCCCACACCAATGGAGGCTCCTCTTCTGCTGCCCGTCGTCTCCACCGCCGCCGGCATATCTTCCTGTATCTCCATCGTCGACGACGACAGTACCGTCGTCGAACTCTCGCTTCCTCCTCCTGCTCCATCCACCCCTTCCACCCGAAGCATCGTGCTCCGCGTGGCCGCCGTCCTGGCCATCGCGTGCGCGTCGCTCTTCGCGCAGCACGAGGCGTCCAAGGGCTTCGCCATCGCCGTCGCGAGCAGTCCGCGCGACACCACGGCCGCCGGCCGGCGCTTCCACCTCGACTTCGCGTCCAACGGCAGGGCGGAGCGCGTCCTCCAGTACGCCAGCCGCGGCGTGGAGCGGACGCTGTTCCCGGACGCGTCGTTCCCGCGCAAACGGGTGGCGCGCGTCACCGTGCGGATGGCCGGCGGCGGCGGGCACAACCTCACCGCCGCGGCGACGGTGGACGCCGTCGTCGCAGGCGGGGAGGAGTACGTCATCTCCCTGAGCCCCGGGCTCGTCATGTCCAGCAACAAGAAGGCCGTCGCCGCCGCGGTCCGCCGCGCCGTCGCGCGCATGTGGCTGTGGGACGGCCGCGGCGCCGCTCCGGCGCGCGTCACCGAGTCCATGGTCGAGTACCTCGCCGCCTCCTCCGGCGACGATGATGAGGTGGTGATCACGTCATCGCAGGCGCAGCCGGGGAAGCAGGAGGAGGACGACGAAGGGCAGCAGGAGCAGTGCATGTCGGCGCCGTTCCTGCGTCACCTGGAGCGGCGCCGCAGCGGGTTCGTGGCGCGGCTGAACCGTGCGATGAGGGACCGGTGGAGCGACTCCGCCGTGGACGCCGCGCTCGGCGCGCCGGCCCGACCCGTCTGCGCGGCGTTCCTGACAACTGGCGACTCCACGTCGGACGGCAGCCGTGGGTCCAGCGTGGCAATGTGAGGCAGGTAAGGATGGGCAAGCTGGGTGTTGTACAGTGTGTATGAGCTATAATATCGTGGCTTGTGGTGAGTAGGCTGTCGCCGTCACTGTGCCTGTGATGTTGCCAATAGATTTTTTTTTTTCTTGTTGACGTGGATGAACCCGGTTATTGATAATGATAAGGAGAAGAGAAAGTTCCAGATACCCCATGCTCTCTCTCTCTCTCGATCGCTTTCAGTGACCAAGTTTGCCGCCCATGTCGTGAACCAAGCTCGACATGGGATGGGATATTTTTCGTGGAGAAGCGGCAGGGAGAACCAGCTGAACGGAAGGTCTTCTGTTTCTCTGGCAGTGTTAGTTTTTCAGTCAGTTGAATGCTTGCTGGCTGTCACAATCACGCCATGGCCCATGTTCATGTTCATACTACTGGATCGCGGTGGCCGCGTCTTACTCTAGATTAAACTACACTAGTACAATGGATCTCAATGTCTTGCTAATCAACACCATGTGTGTGCCCTGGATAGTAGACTAGTACTACAAGGTATTGATGATGATCACCTCTCTCTCTCTCTCTCTCTCTCTCTTTTTGTCTTTAAAAAAATTGATCTCAATATACTTAGAGAGAGAGAGAGATCATGCGAGTTTTTATCGTGTGTACTCTTCATAATATAATATCGAGAGACCAGTTGGCTATTCTTTTTATCTTCAGGCTCAGTCTCACAGGATTCAGATAAACGTGGTCAATGACCCCCATACGCCATCTCTGGATGGGACTCATTAAACAACGCCAATAATAATGGCGCAATAGGGATCCAAAATACTAATGCTCGGATGAAATGGCAACGATTCGACTCTCCACGCCACCCATGCCGTCTGCTCGCTCCATCGCAGGACCGTTGGAGGGAGGTTTTTCCAGACGCGAAAAACCTCTCTGCAAACTGCTCGCAAGCTGCTGTAAAAGATTCTTGTTCTACCTGGCTGCTATCGAAAGTTCCTTGGCTCAGGAAGCTTCAACAGGCAATAATCATGCCGTCGTGTCAATCAGTTGAACGAACAAGTGACTGTAATGTAACGGGTGAGCTGCTGGCCCGGGACCTTCGGGTCGGGCGCTGCTAGCTGCTGATCAGTACTCCCAACGGGAGTAGTAGTAACTCCAGCTGCTGTCATGTGCGGCCAACTCTGCAGTACGGTGCTGTCCTGTAACCACCGCCGCTTATACTCAATTAATATTACTACTAAATACTAGTATATATATTCGCATTATTGCCTTGTTGGACGAGACCGGACGACGTGATCAGTGAGTCGGCTTAGGTTCATGGAAAAATAATGCGCTTTTATATTAGTCTGATCGGACTCACTGTCTATTCATTCTTTCGTCAGAGTCAAATGCCCGTCGCTAATAACTCGTGTTAAGGTCTTGTTCTGGGCTGACGGGGGCTGAGCGACCGTTCATGGCAGTCGACCCATGGGCTACTCTCAGAAGCACGACCCTAGAAATGCCAGGCCCAACAAAGTGGAGCCTGGCAGAGAATTAGTTATCCTTTGACCATTCCTTCAAAGAAAACAAAAAGAAAAAAAAAAGCCTCTGAACGCAACCAACAGCAGCCAGCAACCATCTTGCCTTTTTCTGGTCGGATCCGAGCATTCTTAGCACCAGCAGCCTCGAGACCTTGAATCAGGCGGCAAACCTGCAGACGGAGAGCGTAGCCTTTTTGTGTCCACTTAAGCCGCGGGCCATGACCATTATCGCAAGCAAAGCATTATATGTATGTATATTCAGCCTTTGCCCAGCATACCCTGCCTGCTATGCTAGTAAGTGCTGGCAGTGTTGACATCAATCCCGAGCAACGGAACGGAGTCCTGTCTATCCTAGAGCCACGAAACCGATCGTCGTAGCCGTAGAATAATGGGCGCAATGCGGCGGCAGCGGCTCTGTTCAAACTTTCTTCCCTTTTTTCATTACAAAAAATTCCACCAACAGGAATCACTCTCTAAGCGTGTCGTTGGTCTTCTAATCTCTCTTCTCAAGCTATACAACCAAATTTGTCAGCACAAACAGGGACCAACCAAGTAACAGCCAACACAGTAAGCTCGATCATCCATGTGTCCTGTTTTTGGCGAGTGACCAAAAAAAAAAAAAAAGACAAAAGGATTGATTCCTTGCTAGGTTGACCCCACCCCATGAAATCTCTGCACCTGAAAGTCTTACGCTGGAAGCTTTCTGACGGGAACGGCCTCTGGCTAATATTCCTTGCCTTTAGTAGTATAGTACTCTACACCATGAAGTCCTGTGCGACTTCGCATCTGTTCGTGTCGCCCCGCGCGACTAGGCTCTGTTCGGTAATCGGACGTTTCATTCAGGCTTATACTGTACTCGTAGTAAGTAGCAGCTTCGGCCTTCAGAGAGTGGCGACCATGTTCTCTTGTATTAGGCGGCGCATAGCTAGCTAGCCTCGGACAAAAAAAGCAGAAATCCATCATGATTCATGGCAGCAGGCTAAGCCATCATCATGAAGCCATTCATGATTCATTACCCCACCCTATGATGGCATGGCACGGAGAATTCTTCTTCTTTCACCACCCGAGTCATCGATTCCTTACTTTCCCGCTGCTTTCGCTTAAACTATTTATTATATATTGCTCGATTGATCATCTCGTAAACTTGCGTGATCCTGCAGAGCTCCTGCCCCTGCCTGCCTTATTAGCATCCTCCCCGCTCAGGTTTCCTCTTATTCGATGATTCTGTTCTGTCTACTGAGTAATGAAAACAACTTGCTCATATGCGCTCCTACCAGCAGCTTCCCCCTACAGATGCAGTGACTAGACGAGAGTGAGAGCAGCAGCACATATATATCAAGCTCGCTTTACGCTTGCTGCTTAATTACCACTCGCCTCGCCTCGCCTCGCCTCTTCGTTGAGAGGCAGAGGAGAAGAGGAAGCTGCGTGTCCTGCTACCGGTGACGGAGTCATCCATGGGTGCTCTAGTAAGGCCAGTCCATTGCTTGGCGTTCGCCGTGCTGCTGCTACTCATCTCCCATGGTCAGTTGCTCCATCAACTCTTTATTGTCTTGCTGTGTAGCCGCTTGCTTCATCTGTACTAGTTCAACTTCAGATCGTGCTTATATAGGCTATGAACTCCGCCTATTGCGGATGGTTACCAATCTGTACTTGTTGGATTATGGCAAGGCCAGTGCGTTGGAGATCGTACTCTTGCTTGTTTATTTTCTTTATAAGTATGTAAGTGGTAGCTGCTGCAGTATAATTTGATAAACTGAGTGTCATGTCACAGCAACAGACAAGCGCTCACTTTATCAACGATTAATAACTAGTACAAAATAAACCCGTGCTTTATTTTTTATTAACTACAAAAAAATAAAAATAAAAATAAATACTACCACCGCTTCTCTTCAGCTAAAGATTGTGTAGTTTTGTTTCAACCCTGCAGCTAGAGGAGGAGGAATCAGAGTCAGAGCAGAGGAGGACGCACCGAGCACGCCAAAGCTGCTGCCGGAGCGTGACGTGACCACGCCGCTGGCCACGGTCCCGGTGGTCAACCCGACGGTGACGACGACGACACCGACGACGGCGATGCC
The DNA here is from genome assembly GCA_001182835.1 of Oropetium thomaeum. Taxonomy (NCBI): domain Eukaryota; kingdom Viridiplantae; phylum Streptophyta; class Magnoliopsida; order Poales; family Poaceae; genus Oropetium; species Oropetium thomaeum. The sequence goes on from LFJQ01000010.1 coordinate 2,340,167, forward strand.
CACCGCGACGCCGGCGACGCGGACGCCGTCGGTGGCGAACCCGGGGGCCGGCGGCGGGAGCTGGTGCGTGGCGAGCCCCAGCGCGAGCGCGACGGCGCTGCAGGTGGCGCTGGACTACGCGTGCGGGCAGGGCGGCGCGGACTGCTGGGCCATCCAGCCCGCCGGGACCTGCTTCAACCCGGACACCGTCCGCGACCACGCGTCCTACGCCTTCAACAGCTACTACCAGAAGAACCCCGTGCAGACCAGCTGCGACTTCGGTGGAACCGCCCTGCTCACCAGCACCAACCCGAGTACTTCGACGTGCCAGTATCCGGGAACGAGGTAAGTTTCCTGCAGCTCACCAAAAAGCTTCCTGCAGTTCTGATCTCCCTGCTTGGTTTCTGTTGGCTCAACTGTCTGTCTCTGACAGCACCGGAGCTTCGGTTCTGAACACCACGACTCCGCTGACGCCGACCACCTCTTCGGGGTCTCCTGGCTACGACAACTCGCCTCCTACTGGATACGGCGGGAACGGCAACGGCAACGCCCCTCCGCTCTACGGGTCGTTGTCACCGCCGGGCTACGGCGACAGCATCAGCGCCGCCGCCGTGCTGCCGTCGCTAACGACGACGTGCCTCCTCCTCCTCCTCCTCCTCCTCGCAGCAATGTCACTGACCGGCTGACAAATCGCACACGGCGAACTCGAGATCAAACCTGCAGCGCTGCTACTGTCGATAATTGGAGTTGGAGTTCAGATGCCAAACTAAATGAAAGCGACGTGCAGGAAGAGCAGCGGCGGCGGACCGGTGGAGATGCCGAAGCGGACGGGACTAGCAGTAGCATGGTCTTCCCCTTGTTAGCGGCATATGTATAGAGATACTTAGATAGTAACAGCTGTACTGCCTTAGGAACGGAGAATTGGAGAGTGAGTAAAAAAAAAAAAGAAAACATTGATGAGCTTCTTACTACCATCTTGCCAGGAAGCTACCGACTCCCCTCTGTTTTATTCAGAGTTGGTGTTAGGATTTGGCCTGACCATTTCGAGCGACTAATCTTCGAGTCTTTTGCCGCCCAGTCTCAACCACTCCCATACTGAGCGTGCGGTTGCGATTTGTCAACACGCGACAGCTAGTAGTAGTAGAACGCGTCACCTTTGCAACATAAAAGGGGCTCCGGACAGAGTTCGCCTGGCCTTCGATCACACGGGATCAGAAGCAAGCGAGAAGAGCTCAGAAAGCGGAGGATCGATGGCCGGCGGGAGGAAGCGGGACTGGGTGCGGAAGAAGATGGCCATGGTGTCCGGCGGCGGCGGCGGCCAGCAGTCGCCACGGTGGACGCTGCGCGTTCGTGCGCTGACCGCGGCGCTGCGCCGGCAGCGGGGGAACCGGCCTGGAGTCCTCCTCCCGCACGTCGGCGTGCTGCAGCTGCTGTACGAGAACGTCGTCTTCCACCTGCTGTGGGTGCTCGAGTCCATCGTCGTCCTAGCCAAGCTCTGCTTCTTCTTCCTGCGCTTCGGCTTCCGCTTGTGATGACGGTCTAATCGGTGCCCTAGCCAAGCTCTAGATCTGCCTCTTCCTGGCAGTGGCAGGCACATCAGATCAGGGTCGCTGTAAATAATTCTCGAACATGTAAATAGTGTGGTTCCTCGGTTCCGCCTTGCAGGCCCAGTCAATCCCATTGAATCCAATTTCTAAAAAAGTTTGGTAAATCTATTCTCTTTGATTGGGTACAACTACTGTGCGTACCACGCAAAATATATCCAGTTGAATACTTATTTTCGGCAAGATTACAGACATGGATATCTACCTTCAATCTTTCAACGCCTCTGCGTAAGTACCGCAGAGAACTGGATGTAGGCAAAACATGCAAAATAACCTGAAGCCGGCAATACGGTTGATGCAAAATTATGGTCATCTTTTTGCTTACTCGAACAATTAATGGTGCTGCTTTGTTAGATATTTCGGGTTTATTGCCACAAAATATGTAAACAACCGAGAAAAAGAAAAAGAACGGTCTTTTTCTATCAGAGTATGAATAAATTGATGCACTACAGTTTTAGGCCCACCCTAAAGTCAAACATGCTCGAACATATATCTCTCAGGCCTCTCAAAATGGTGTCATGGCAGCAACTCACGAACGCAGTTGTTGCTACTCGGAAGCATGACATCTCTGGCGTCGCACGCACCAAAACATGACTGCCTTCAGCTGTACTCGGCTACCCAAGGACTGCCTTCAGGACTGCTGATGTGGGCTGCTTCAGTAGCCGTTTGGCCACATTGGGTTAGGCTGAGCAGCAGCGCTTAAGTTACTATCACTAGGATTCCGGTGTTCAGGGCCCAGGCCTGCCTGTGCCTGCCCCCCAATTGTGGCGCCAAACTGTGAAGGTACCTGGCCCTGCCGAAGACCAACCTGATGACTCTGCCCTGGATAGCCATACAAAGCATTGGCTGCAAGTGGGGGCATCGCTCGCGAACCAGCTCCATGCATCCACATTGCAGGGTTTTCACCCTGTCAGCAATAACGGACAAGTTAGTGAATAATCTTACAATCTGTCAGTTTTTTTATGTAAGTTGTGTACATCCATGTAGTACCTGCTGGAGAGAAATGAACTGACTTCCATCTTTGTACTGTGACGGCACTGTTCCATCAAACCCAAGGGGTGCACTTGCTGTTGCTGTGCTTTGGTTAACATTGAAATTTCCAGGCATATTGTTGGCAGCACCGAAGGCTCCAGCATAGTTTGAGAGCTGTGGTAAGCTAGCAAGTGCAATGTTGCTTTTGTACTGCTGTGGCAGAGGGTATTTCACATTTGAGTTGGGAACTGCAGCTGCCCCTTGGTGGAATAGACCACTATTAATGTATGGCTGCTGAAAAGCACCAGGCGGGATATATGCATAACTTTGAGGCAGGGATGGGTATCCAATCATGCTTGCATATCCTAGGGGAAGGGTAGCTTGAGCAAAAGGATGAAGGGGAAGATGTTGAGGCAGGGGAGGAGCTGACGCAATGCTGGTGCTTGGTTGAGCCTGAGTCAACTGAGCATTTGATAAACCACCTGGGTTATTCTGCAAATATCCACCAATATAAGAAAACAAAATCCATGCAGAAAATCAGTACAAGTAAGAAAGTCATTTACAAAGCAGTAACATATAAGTACCATGAGCAATTAGCTGATCATAAGCGAAAAATGAGAGGAGGTTATATAGTTTAGGTTCTACTAGCATGGATTTAACTACAGACATTTCATTCTTAATAGATATTAAACAGCTTCCCAGCACAAGGGCTCAAAACCTCCAGTTTCCATTTTAAGTATCTTGGTAGCTATCAGGTTCTATTATTTCGCAAAAAAAAAAAAAAAAAAATTCACATTGAAGATGGACCAAGAGTAAATAAACAGTAAATGACCAGATAAAGACAAATATGTCACAAATGGTACTTGTAAGGCCCACAAGATGAAGAATGCAGGTCAACAAAAGACGAACTAAAGCCAAAGTACATATGGAGTTACCCTCTTCTAGAACATAACTCTTTATAAAGGAAAATAAATGTTACCCTTTCCTAGAACACAGATCTTTATAAATACATGGAGTATAAATAACAATATAAAAATGTAAAGTTGCCTAAAACTTCAAAAATGTTGCAAAGCTGAAGCGCATTATCCAGTGAGGTGTTGATACCTCTTGTGGCTGCGTAGATACAGCTGTGTTCATGGAAGGTGACGTTGTACCAGGAACCATTGTAGCGAATGGAGGATTAGTAAGCAATAGAGAGAATGCTGGATCAAATTCACGCATAGGTGGGATTGCTGGTGGCAGCAGACCATTTGGTATGTTTCCTTGCTGCAGAGACAAAGGGTAAGAAAAGGAGCAGTCAATAACGAAAAACAACAAAAATTAATCCAGGCATAATAATATGTGAGTAAAAGAGAAATCAGCTAGACTTATTATTGCACAAATGCACCTTAGTTAACAACTTGTAATGGAATTTCTTAACAACTACAGGAAATCAAGTAACTTTGGTTATGCTTACAAGTTATAACAGAGGTATGTAACAGTATAGTATAAAGAGGAACATTGGACACACATACTAGAGCGAAAAACTTTTAATTTACACATGACACTTGCGCATGAAAACTTGCACCATATTGACTCAAATTGAAATCATAAAAAAAACGGTACATACCATATAGCTTGTAAGAGGTGAGATGTTTTGCAATTGTCGACTCTCCTGTAGATAATTGTGTGAGGCAGAATCTGGGTGTGCCACACTAGAAGCTGTATAATTAGGTGGATTGTATTCGGTACTGTTCGTAACACCTATGAAATCTGTCCTCGGCACCTCAGCCTGTTGCACTGATGTATCATTGAGGTTCTCCATGTTGCTGTTTGTAGCAGAAGCAATATACTCATTAGCAGAAGGTGTTGTCGTTGCCTTGTTTTCATCCTGATCGGTTCTGAAAGGAAAATATCTAAGTATTCAAGCAACAATGGGGGTGAAAAACCTTTTTTTTTTTTGAAAAAAAATACCTGGCATCTGAATGATCAGTTGTCTGGTTATCGGACACCACCTCTCCATCATTGTTAAGAGGTTTTACAGACAAAGGTGCATCGAGTGTTCCCGACACAAAACTACCAAATGTCAGGTGTACGAAATCAGCATCTGGAACCTGAAGATGTTCAGGGATTATTACAGCTGGATTATCATCAGATGGTTTCGATCTTTTTTCCTCATGTAGAGTTAAATGGTCAAAATGTTCCACTGTAGTTGAGATAACTCCATTTGAACCTGCAATTTGAGAGGAGCATGGTCACAACAAAAATATGAATAATGGCTAGGAAGTGCAAAAGGAGTGCTAAACAGCTGAAAATATTAACAGTTTGGCATATCTCCATTGTCCTCAAGCCCGTCATAAGGCACCCAAACAGGAAACAAAAGGTTGGGACACTAGAGGATATTATTTCATGCAAATGTGAACATGAAAAATACATAGAGCACAGGATGGGATATGAAGCATTAGGAAGAGTCCCCATCAAAGGAAATGTTATACTTCTAATGAACAATAATTTTATTGGCTCGATTTCTCATTTTATGTTCCTTCAACATCTCAAACTTGTCACAACAGTTCCAGCTCTAGGATAACAGCATAGTTCTAGAAGATACTGTATGCTTGTTACATTTTAGATTTCAGGTACCTAGTGAGAACTGTTTGGTTCCATTTAAGGTTCACACAAATAAAATAATAAGAACAAAGCCTTTTAGTCCCAAGAAGGTATGCTAGAGATAAACGCATGAATCAGCATGAGAAGTTAAAAGGACTAAAAGGAAAGCATAAACAAAAAATAAGCAAATCAAACACAAATAAACAGGCTTGATCCCAAATACAAGCATAGGGCCTTCAGGATCATAAAAACAAAACAATAGCTTTGGTTTTCATCTATAGACAAATGAAGAAAACGTGAAAAAGGTATTTATGCAGACTTACTTTGGTTATGCTCAAACGAATGGTCATTGTACTGAAAATCATCTGTTTTTATCTCTGAGCCATTGTCCAGATGGCTGGCAATTTCAGTTTGTTCTGGTTCTACTTCTTTACCAGAGGTAGAAAATTGTTCAGAAACTGTAATACTCTCTGCATTGCCACTCACTTTCTTAGCTTCCTCTAAATCTTCTTCTTTCACAATGCCATCTGGAGTTGATAAACTTTTTGAGTTCGTATCCGCAGAAAGAGCACCAATAGATTCCACCACTTCTGATACATCTGCTGTAGGTGTGACATCAACTGATGAAACATCATTAGATAGGTTGACCCCAGAAGTACCATTTGGTAATTCAGTAGCTGTAGCAATGCGATTAAATTCCTTGCCACTATGACTTTTTGCGTTGGAGGTAACTGATTCAACAATAGCCGGCATGCCAGTGGTGCTTGCAGCTGATCTGTTTGCAACTCTAGCTTGAGGTCGGCCCATCTTAACTATATCAGCCATGGAAGGGCGACCAGGCACACCCCAACTATGCTGCACTTGAGGTGGAGCTTGGACACTTAAGTCCACAGGTTCATTCTTAGCAACATTGCTACACATAGAAGCACACAAGGTTAGGAGAATGCCAAAGAACTCTTCAAGCTGTAGTTGACCAATTATCAGAAGAGTTCACATTCTAAGTTACATTAAAAGTCATACTAGTATAATACCATCAAAGTTTAAACGATGTCCCAATTCACTGTACAAAATGATTATGGTACGATTATGACGTTACCAAGACAGAATTTAGGACAAATGATACACAATAACACAGGCTATATCATTCCAAAGTCAAAATGTGAAGTCTTAATGCCGCATAGTAGATTTCACTTGGTGGTTTAGGAGATCAACATGGTGTCAAATAATCAATTTTTTTGCATTGCTTGTCTGGATTATATTAGCAGATACTTGTAGTCTGGGACATCAACATCGTGTTAAATAGATATTTTTTTTGCCATTGCTTTTTTCTAAACTATATTAGCAATACATAATGAAATTAAATTACTCATGACAAATCTAAGTAGTATGTTTCACATGAGAAATTGAAGTAAAGCACCATGCATATTCATAAATCCAATTTGAAACTCTGATTGTCTCAGAAAGAGCCAAAGGAGGAGTATATAACGAACAACAATCATTTTAAGAGTATAGCATATGAATATATCAATGAGAATTACTAACCCAGGTGCAGAAATTGTTTCTGTAGGATTGATTGCCTTCACAGAATCCAAGGCTGATGAGTTGTTTGAAACAAATTGTGCTTCTTTCTTGGTAGGGCCTTTAGCACCACTTGTCGAGTCTGCTCCTATGTGGCGGGAAGGAACAAGAAAAGAGCTTATATTATGAAAAAGAAAAACAAATTATATTATCATACCTCCATAACATAATTTAGAACGCAGAATGTTACCTCCCAGTCCAGCTTGAAAACGGCCACCGCGATCAGAACCAGCCTTATATCCTCGATATAAGGATTTGTAGAATGGTCGAGGCCTTGTTTCCTGAGGAGCTTTGGTCTGCAAAAGGTTGGAAAACCAAAACAAAGGTCAGAAAACCAAACAGCAAGTAACTTGCATAGAAGACACCGATGCAAGGAATAAATGCATATACCAACCTCTTTTTTCTTGTCGCGCTTTCTTTTCACTTCATGGAAAGTATCTGCATAGCCACACAATTGAAAAAAAAAAGGAAAGATTAATTCTCTGGAGACATTTATATTTTTTTCTCAGTGATATAGGCTACGTTTTTTGCATTTATTAGGAAACGCATCAGCCAAAAAATGGTGGCACTTCATTCAGCACAGAAAATAACAGATAGGTAACCATTAGCTGCCGCGTGTAGCCTATGACCAAACAAGCGTAAAAAATGAAAGAACACAATAAAAATAGATCTTTATGAGCACTTGCAACAACAAATGACCATTGGCACCAAAGCATTTTTATAACTGAACAGCTAAAAATGCCGGGTTCTAACAAACAGACGCTAGTCATGATGTCAGCCTCGACTATACCAATAACAAGCTAGTACTAAATACGTTCCAGACTGTTTTCACTAAGACCATCACAGTAAACGCAAAATCAATTCCTAGAAAAAGAAAAACGAATGAAGATGCATGAGCAGTCTTAAACAACAATTTACAGTACAGATGACGATAACGCCAGCTTTATCTCATTGCATGCCATACAGAGCCGCTTATATGCCAGAAGCAACATCAATAAATGCAAAAAGCACGTCTCTTGACAACAATGCTTAGGTCCTTGATGCAGGCATGAGCATCACAACTTAAAAGGTACCAGCACGCTTTCACAGTTCTATTAAATCAAACCTACCAAGTTGACGGCAAAATCCAAGCCAAGGTTACAGTTTCTAACCGAATTAGTCAAGAATTGGCGCGGGATTCAATAGCAGCCGTCCAATTGTGAGTTACAAAAGCCTAAGATGAATTACAAGCACAGCTAAATGACGAGGCATGGGAATCAAACCCTAAAGTCTGCTGACGAGCACCAAGACACGACATCAGCGAGAACCGCCAACTATTCGAACCGCGATAGAGCGAACGGGCGAGGGAAGGCTCCTGCATACCTTGGGAGATAAGCCTTTCGACGGCGATGTCGGGGTCCATGCCGCAGTCGCAGAGCGTGGCGTAGATCTCGGACTCGGAGCGGTCGGCGAGGATCCCCTTGAGGCTCTGCACCATATTCCTCGAGCTCGGCGGGATCGCCGCCGCATCCGCTCCGTTTGGCGCCGCGTAGGGCTGCCTCCCGCCGCCGCCTCGGCCGCCACCCCTCATGGCGCTCCTGCTGCCGCCACAGGCGCCGCCTCCTCTCCCGCCTTCTCGATCCGGCGGCGACGAGCTGCGGAGGCGTCGCCGCTGCGTGCGCTGTGCGGGAGCAGCAAAACCCTCGCCGCCGCCGCCTGCAAACCGCACCCTGGTATTGCAGCCGCACGAAGAAGAGGAGAGGAGAGGAGAGGGGGGGCCGGCTCGTGTAGGAGCTCAAAAAACTAGTGCTAATAATAAAACCGGGGCTGCGTGATTTGCAAAAAATGGATGGGTGCCTCTGTCGGACGGACGGAGTAGGGTTCCTTCCTAAAATCCCAAACGCTTGACGCACCCGGGCTCTCCTCTGCCGCCTTCACGGGTCACTGACAAGATGGGTTTTTGGTCCAAATAGAAGATTTATACCCCTAATGATAATGAAAAAATTACGAAAAAATTGTATTACGGTTTATGAAGCCAGTACATCCAAGGTGATGAGATAAGCAACAGAAGCTTGAGAAGCAACCATATCACGCGTTTTCATCATGCGTTCTAGTAAGCAAGCAGAAGAGAGTGAAATGTTTGGTAATGTAAACGACATAATATTGCATTAACATGTCGGCCGTTTGCGACAAAGAAACCTTGCGTGATACCATGTCACCAACTTGTGAACATTGATAGCTATAGAAATGCTTGCAACATTGATACATATTGTTCTAGTGTAAAACGTTTGGAGTGATGTGATGAGGTGGCTTATATGGAGAGTTTTGTACTTTTGTTAATAGATAATTATAGTATAAGAAGAGTTTTTTTACAATAATTAACCATAAAACAAAAAAAAAGTTAGAGATGAAGCTTAAATTTTGGTTGTATTTCTTCTCCTTCCTTCCTTGTAGACAAAGATGCCTCCTATGTTTTAAATTTGTTATTTTTAAGATAAAAGTATTTTATTCAAGAATAAATTAAAATTATTATTCTAACGATAACAATTTACCTTTGAATGAAAAGAAGTGGAAAGGGCTAAAGTATTGCACCTAGATTGCTTGCATGCTAAGGTTTTCCCCCTTGTGGCTTTAGCTCACCCGGCGTGCTCGGTGGAACATGTTATGAGCTGGACCGTGTTGTATTGAGTAGTCTATGGGCCGAACCGAGCTGCCAAGTGCATGCAGGCCCTAGGTTTGTCACTCCGAGGCTGGAGTGTGAGCCGTACTAAGTAGGCCACACTGCTGTTGGCACTTTTGGAACAGAATGGGCTGCCACGATGCAGCATTTATACGGTACTGTGGCTGGAATTCAACAGTTCTGTATAGCTAAGCTTTCAACTTCTCTCTCTCAAAAAAAAGAAAGAAAGAAACTAAGTTTTAAACAAGTTCTTAGAAAAATATACATTTGTCGCTGTATTGGTGCAGTTGATGCAACGTCCAACATCATGTTGGCACAGAAGTTGCTGGCGTGCTGCCATATGTATTAGCATAGAATCCAACAAAACACTAGCGTATTTAGTACTACCGGTACGAAAGAAATATCGAACGACAAAAAAATGTGTTTGCTTCTTCTGGTGAGAAGGAACGAACTACATATTATGCATGCACCAACCGGTTGCATTTGAAAACTCTTCGTGTTCATCATCAGTTGAGAAAAAAAAAAAAGAAGAAGAAAGGGGACAGGTAGGGTCGAGAGGGTTGGGTGCGGCAGAGTAGAGTACTACTTACACTAAGAAGCCAAAGCAACAGAAGTAGTATTAGAACCATAATAATACAGTACGATGCCATCGACGTGGTGCGGCTAGATTCGAAAAAAGCCATTTTCTGTTCTGTTGCAGCAGTAGCAACATCCATCGTCTACTAAAAACCCAAAGGAAGAAGGAAGGAGAGGACACGATGGATGCATTTTTTTTTTTTGCTCTAAAGGATTCTAAAGGTCGGTTTTGCGGTAAACAATTCGAAAGAGGAGAATGTTGACTCCGGTTTTTGTAAGTGCTGCCACCAACGCCAGGAGAATCATTTCGTGGATAATGGATTCGGAGGGCGAACGAACGACTGTCAGTCAGTGAGCGAGGGACTGGATAACATTGATATTATTATTAGTACTCTCTCTCTCTAGATCGGTAGTAGTGGAGATGAAATAGTATTCATACTAGCAGTACTAGTATTAAGAAACTGCGGGCAAGAACAAAGCAACAGCTATAAGCAATAATGAGTCGGGTTGCCAAAATATTAGCCGGCAAAGGAAGCAGATGGATACAAATAGCACATAAAAGGCTTCCAAAGTACTGATGACTGATGAGTGGTGGTTGAGTTGAGTGGCGATTAGTGGCAGTGATAAGCTACTACTAGTAGTAGTGTCACGGCTCACGGGGAATTGCTTCTTTGGCTTGTTGGTGGCATCATGAAGAACGAGAAGCAGCAGGTTCTTATACTGGGACACAGGCAAGCAGAAATGCTGAAAACGATGGACACAAATTCGCCCCCGAAAACCCTTATTCCATAGTACAGTAGTAGTACTTTTACACGCAGCAACGGGAAGCTGCTGCTCTTCTGCTCCCTCCCCCCGGAACCCAACTCAACCAGCACCACCAATCCTCCATGGCTCATGGCTGAGAGAGATGAATCAATCAATCTCAGAGCCAGAGAGGACAGGGGAATCTGTTCTCTCCTCTCTCTCGCCGAGTCGCCAATCTACCAATCATCTGCTGCGTGGCGGAACACGAACGAACGAACGAACAGAACAGCACAGCAGTGGACTCCAAACCCACACTCCACGCAACGTCCACGGACGGATGGATCGAACAACGATCAATCTTGTCCAACCCAAGCTGATGAATAGCCCACGATGATGGACCACACGGTGCTACAGTCAGTCCACGGAAGCTCAAACCAACCATATCCAGCAACCAAAATCTTGCCACTTTAAATTCGTTATTGCATCTTCTCGATTTTACCGTCAGTTGCGTGCAGTACTGGCGGTGCTCGTGTACCATACATACTATGCAATAATTCATCAGTGTTCGGTTGTTTAATACGGAGTAACCTATAGTATACTACTGGACTACTGGTAGTGATTAATATAATACAATAATCTAGTGATTCCGCACTTTCTTCATTTTGCGACAAAAACGCAGCCTTTTTACATCTCTTTGCATCTGATTCTGAATTTCTCAGGTCACAAGGATGTCCTGTCTCGAAGCGCAAAAGATCATGGAAGATCAAACATCCAAATTAACCATGATTTATTTTGGCGCAAATAGGGTACTCAATTGTCGCTGAGCAATTGTTGTGCCGTCGCGTACACCCTTCTCTCAATCTTGGACGGAAACGCGCCAAAAGAAACAGTGTATGTTTATCATCAGATCTCGAGAGCAGGATCGTGAACACACGAGACGAGACGAGTCCATCCACTAGTAATAGGACTATAGAGAGAGAGAAAGAGAGCTTGTTTATGTACTTTTTGCACAGGGTGTGGTGTGGGTTCTTTTCAAGAACTGCAGAACCCAACTTAGTAGAAATATTTATTTATTCGATAACGGCGAGAGCGCCGGTGAAGGCCGGCGCCGCCTCGCAGTGCCTCATGGTGGTCATGATGGACTCCTCGCGGTGGAACCTCGTCTGCCGCGCGATGAACGCCTCCACCTGCCGCCGGAACTCGTCCGCGTCCTCGCGGCCCCAGCACGCCTCCGCGTCGCGCGCCGTCACGGACGACCGCCGCCGCCGCTGCCCGTCGTTCTCTGACTCGCAGCGCCGCAGCTCCGGGGACGCCGCGCGACGCGGGCGCGGGCCCGCCATCTTCTCCGACCGGCTGCGCCGAGGCGCGCGCGCCTTGGTGGTGGTCGTCACGCGCACCGCCGCCGGCGGATGGTTGCTGTCGTGTTCGTCGTCGAACACCTTGACGCGGGCCTCGCGCGCCGTCAAGACTGCCGCCTCCCGCGCTTCCTCGTTCGTGGCCGCCGCTCGTGATGACGGCGGTGGAGCCGCGGGGGTACTGGCGAAGGACGCTGCTGCTGCTGCTGCTGCTGCGACACCTCCCATGGGCGTTGTTGTCGTGGTGAAGGAAGGGAAGCTGGTGTCGGCACTTGCGACCGGCTGTAGACACGACAAGGAAGGTTGCTGTACTTGTGGCGGCGGGGTGGCCGTAGTGGAAGCAGCAGGTTGTTGTTGTTCTTCTTGTTGTTGTTCGTCGTCGTGGGAGGAAGAGGCAACTGATGAGACGGCGGCGTCGTGCCTGGAGAGCGCGAAGAGGAGGAGCACGATGGCGTTCCCGAGCAGGAAGACGAAGCGGGCGTTGAGGAGGAGTGACCCGGCGAGGCGCAGCGCGGCGGCGACCGCGGACGGCACGTAGGACGAGGACCAGGACACCAGGGCGACCAACGCCAGGACCTCCCCCGCGCGCAGCATCCGGTAGAGCAGGCGCAGGCGCAGCGCAGCTCCGGCCATGGCGCTCTGGCACTCCACCACCATCGTTTGTAGCACTGCACAGGGGCAGCACGCGGCACAGCACGTGTTGGGTTGGTGCTGCTCTGAGGCTTTTTGGGTTTTGGATGGAGAAGCGAGCGTGAGGACTGATGCGTGAGTGAGAGCTTGGAATTCTCTTCTGGCTGGGGTGAGGTGGAGGTGGGTTTATATAGGCGATTATCCGGGTCTTTTTGTCTCTGTGCCTTTTTTTAATTTCTATTTTTTTTTCATGTGTACTATAAAGAACGGGTATATGTCCCCTCTTCTTAACAATGTTTTTATATATAGTGTGCCTTTTTTTTTGTATATATATCTAGCCATAATATGCTTTAGTATTTTTTTAAAAATATATATATAAACAAATGGTAGGAGAATTGGTGCTGCTGGTGAATGGATATAAAGCATGCATGCTCGGCAGGAAAAAAAAAGAAAAGAAAAAGAAATACACTGGTGGTCTCTGCAATCTTAAAATGGATCGAGGTACTACGGTTTGGTTTTTGTTGGAACAATACGTACAGTGAGGGTATGATTGATCAGCGATTATACTAGGACAAGTATATATGATTGCGTCGGGGCGGATAGGGCATTGGAACCACCAAACTGAGAGTACAATTTCTTTTGTTCAAACACACAACATGATGATGAACCTAATAAACCAAAATCATTTTGACAAGAAAAAAAAATAACTATAGGAGTGCCAAGGCAATATGGCAAGGTGTCCTACGTATAGTGGGAAAGAGCGTGTGGTTGGGGGGCGGATAGCAGCAGCAGGTGGGCATTGGTTTGGGCTGGCTCGGAGATTCGTGCGTGGTGGAGTGGACAGTAGGGGCGGGGCATTGGTTTGGGACGAAGACGAACGAGCTCTTCCAGCCGCATCACTCACGATGTGGTGGCTGGTGGACTGGGGTGGGGGCGCTCCCGTCGAGGCCGGCCGGCGCTCCCTCGGCGCAGGCAAATGTCTGTCTGTCTCTCAGCGGCTCAGCGCACCTCCGTCCGTCCGTCCTCACGTGGACCGGCCGAGGGGAGGATTTTAGCCAGTCAGCCAGGTGGTCCTCCTCAGCTCGGCTCAGGCAATCCATGGCCGTGGCTCTTGTTTGCGTGCACGGATTTTCAGGAAGGGCGCGGGCGGCCCTGCGCCCCTGTCTGGCGCTGCGTCTACTGTAGACGACGTGTTTCAAATCTGACACTACTGGTACTAGTACTAGTATTAATTAATTACTGGATCTGTGTAAGCACCGGCCGGAGACATGGCGAAAGGGGCATGGCCGACGATCCGGCTAACGACTCCATCTCCGTGCAGTTCGGTATAGGAGTACTACTACTGCTCAACAGTCAACAGTCAGGTCGTGGTATCTTGAGCCGCCACGGCCGGAAGCCGGGCGACACGTGCGTGCGGGGGCGGCCGTCCCACGCCCCTTCTTCTTCTTCTTCAGTTCTTCCCTCCCTTCGGAGCCGGTACTGTAGCAGCTAGCAACTTCTGTACTGCCTGCCCGATTCTTCCAGTTCCAGCTCCCTACCCGACTCGCCAGGGGAGGGAGCACGGCCGGGCGCTGTGCACACGTGTGGGTGGTGCACCGGCAGACCAGTACGTGTTCGCCGTTCGCGGCCGCTACGTGACAATCAGACAAGCCAGGAACAACAGCCGTTTCTTCCCGTCGGCGCCGGGGACCCAGGTGTATGGCAAGCCTCTCTGCTGCCTAGTACTAGTCGGTACGTAGGCTCTACCGCTAGTGCTGCTAATGCGAATCACTATAAAAACTAATTTAGCTCACCTCTCGCTGTTGCGCCGCAGAGGCACATGCGCATCATTATACTACTAGTAGTAGCTTTTTTTCTTTTTACTAAATAAAAAAACCAGAATGATTAGCCGATCGAACCAAGAAAACTGGGCCGCTAATTGCTTTCTCCAGTTTTCCTCGATCCCTGCTGCCTGCCTCCGGTATAAAAAAAAATAGTTTAGGACAATAATATAGTCTTCAAAACATGACTTTAAATTTAATTTTAATAAAAATATTTATTAAAAAATGATATATATATATAGTTTTATGAAAATATTTTTTAAAATAAGTCTACTCATATGATTTATATATTTTCAAATATAAAATTTAAAAATTATTTATACTTTATATTTTTAATGTTTGAACGAAACTTTATTGTAAACTGTATTTTTTTTGACATCAGAGTGAGTAACTTTCGGTAGGAAACAAAAAGCGCATTGCGAAATCGAATACCAGTACAATTTAACCTCAACTTTATTTTCTCTTTTCTTTTTGACGTAAAGGCTTCTTCTCGATCAACTAGCATAGGAGTAGCCTAGTAGTTCACATAGGTTATTAGGAGGGCTGTTAAATTAGTGTGAAGTAGTAGAGCAGAGGTCGCGTTCGTGCGCATGTGAGGTCGCCGATATGATGCAGGGAAAAAGTTACTTTTGCGGGCTCTACTCTTTTGTGCTAGTCTCTAATAGTATGGAATGGATCATCACCTTATTAGAATTGAATCATCAAACTATTGGTATTATAATAAGAAAAACGAAAAAGAGAGGGTTTGGTGGGGAGACACGGCTGCACCATCCGCCGTTCCTCTCGCTAAAAACTAGTTATACTCCACCGTACCTAGCCATTGGCTCCTCCTGCTCTCGACGACGACGATCTTGTCGATCGCCACCTGCCTAGCTATAGCAGCTTCTTTTTCCCGTCCGTCGTCAAAGTTAAGCAGCACTACAGGTTTCGTGGACTTGACCTTAATTGCTCTGCTCATAGTGTGCTACGAGTTAGAAGAATAGTGCGAGGCAATGATTGACTATTCACTAATCACTAGTATAGCGGATAGTAATCGATTACAGTAATCATGTCGGGCAACTAGGTGATATGGCTAATAACAAGTTGATAACATGCTATATGTGCTACCAATAAGTACTCATCCTTTCTTTCTTACGTGACGTTTCGACCAGTAGATTAGTAAAATCTACTGTGGATAATATAGTTTTTTTGTCTTGAACAGACATAAAAAAGGATGGAAGAGTATTACTGTACTATACTCATTGTTTGATCAACTGCATAGTGCATACAGCATATGATACGACTGGTTATAAATTATCTGACACACAGCCGGACCTTATTACCTCCTGAAGAATGCCAAAATTTTTCTTTTTTATTTTTAGAAAATAAAGTAGTAAAGTGGTGATTCAAAAAAAAAAAAAAACAACCGAATCAAACACAATACGTACGTACTTGCAATGTCCAAATACAATGTGTCGCGTGGAAGTTCCAACAAAGAAAAAAAATGAAAAACTGAAAACGCGCCAGGTAGGGGTCGAACCTACGGCCTTCTGCTTAGGAAACAGACGCTCTATCCACTGAGCTACAGGCGCCTTCGTTGTTGTGCTGCAGGTACGAATAAATTATCGATACCTCTAGTACGTAGGATAAACCTGCACGAGCAGAGCCGGGAATACGAAAAGCATCGATTCATTACATTATATTATTACCAGGGAGCAAGGAAGGGGAAGATAAACTCGGATTATTCTGTTGTTCTCCCCTTTTGAGAGCACTCTGATTTATTCCACCAAAAACACCTCAAATTTCAACGACAGCCGTGTTAAGAAACGGATATATACCTTGCAATCAAAGAATAGAATCCGATGCCGAAGCAGCTTAGCTAGCTAAAAGCACCACCAACACCAAGCTTCTCTTATTTGCGCCACCACGCTTTACCACTTGTCCGCCGCTCCAATTCCAAAAGCATCTTTCTAATTCCAAATTCTGCCCCATCTCCTTCTCTTCTTCTTCTTCTTCTTCTTCTTCTTCTTCTTGTTCTTGTTCTTCTTCTTCCATGCGTTCGCATTGCATCGTGTCTGTGGCCTTGTCAACTGTCATTAGATTGCCGCCACGGCAGACGGCAATACCCTTACCCTGTTCCGTTCCGTCTTAAGATTATTTATTATTCGCGGTTCGCGGCCGCATCTTGTGCAATCATCAGCGATTCCTCTTGCCCACCTAATAAGTTTCAGAGCTTACCAGCCTTTTTCGATCGGGCGTTCATCCTCAGCTCAACACGTCGGCTACCACACCTAATAGCTCTTCCTCCATGCTCTCTCTCTCTCTATACAACTACTGTTGCTGTAATAGTGCTAGCTAGCATCTGCTACCACCAACCAACCAACCAAATGGATGCTAGTAGTACTCTTTAGCTTCTCTTCTCTAGAAGCAAAGGGCTAGTCGTTAGGAAGAGGAAAGCAAGGATTATTAGTGATTTTCTTTCTACTAGTATTCTACTAATACCACTATACTAGACTAGTACTAGTGCAATTTGGAGAGGTTGATGGCTCTCACTCCATCATTGCGGACATTATAGTAGATAGATACCCTGTGGTGCTTTTGAGACACATTCATGGTCATGGCGTATGAATGAATAATGATTCCGAGTAGGGCCTGCCCTTGCTTGGTTTGGTGCCTCGGAGTCACTGCATACAACGGCTGTCTGTGGAGGACTGAGTAGGACAGAGTTAGTTAAAGCGTCCCGGAGCCTAAGCTCCATCACCCAAAGCGGCATCATTGCCACCACTCCATCCGTGATTTTTGTTTCTTTCCAAGTCAAAGTGTGCTCCTCCTATCCTACCCTTTTGCTTTGCTTAAATAATCACTGCTAATGGCGTCCCGATTCTGCTCTTTGGGCCTCACGTGCTTTTTCTGCAAAGATAAAAAAGATACTACTACATTACCATGTTCTAAAGGGATTAATAACTGCGTTGGAATATCCAGATTCCACTCAGTTGCTTTACTTATTTACTACTAGCAGTCATTGACATGCTCTTTGACACGGGCATATATATAGCAGCATCTTGCTGATCAACCAGCAAAGAAAATGTTCATCCAGAGCTTGAAACTTTGATCTAGAAGACCATTAAACATTCAGAACAAACACAAAAGTCAAAAAGATGTACACTAGACATTAGACAAGGTTAACCATTACGTCATGTCTACTGTCAACGCTATAAGTTATCATATGACAAGTTAGAATAAAGGTAACAGTTCTGTCATTGCATTATGAGGATTGAAATTGTCAGCAAGGACAAAAAATCCTGAACAAGTAATTAATGAATCACTCTATAATCTAAAGTATATAGTGTGAACCAACCACATATGATGTATTAGCAGAATATACAAAAGTCATGCCATCTTCCATGCATGTTGTGGTGTGGTCTGGTCTCCCTTACAAGAACAAATGAATAAGACCATAACCTATAATGTCAAATGGAAGATGGTATCTAGTCTTGTTCATGTCTGCTCCGAGCCATGCTGAAAACTTGCACTTGCTGGTAGAGTGGTTGACTAAACTGTAAGCTTCTTCAGTACAAATCTATCTTCAAATAAACTTGGGCATAATTCAACCCATAGGACATGAAATTCGCGGCAATGATCCAGAGTTGTTGCTCTGATAAAGAGATATCGGCTAATTAGTCTCGAATTATACGTCATTGCTGTGGTCATCCTGTCAAGACCTGTATCCACATTAGCACAGAATTAGGACACAAAAGAGACACATCACTGGCGGAAAAAAAAAAGTCGAGATGACATGACCAAACCTTTTCGTTCTCTTAGAATGGATGTTCATCCTAGCAAGGCCTAGCACATAGCTCTCTTCTTTATCTTTTGCATGCAGTCAAATACTCATTTTACAGTTATCCAGTTAATTATTCACTGCCACCTCCAGTTCAGACTTCAGACGGTAAATCCAAGTGATCCGGAGTACATAGACCATAACCAGCTCCATAATACATCAACTCAAGCATCATGTAGATAGCACTGTGCTGGGGATGTGTCCGATCTCCTGAAACAAAAGCTCCGATTCCTCTATTTTCCCCTCCAACTTCTACTGATGACCACCCTGCTCCTTTCACAACTCCTTTCTGCTTCATCAAATGGCGCTCTTGTGCTGCATCACGCCATTGGCCCTTGCTGGCAAAGAGGTTCGCCATTGCCACATGTGCTCCTGCACCCCATGGCTCAGCCTCCATCACCCTCTCTGCAGCTTTCTTTCCGGTTTCCTCTTCCCCCCGAGCAGCACAGGCCCTAAGCAAAGATGTCCAAACCACACCATCTCTTTCGTAGGCATCAATTCCACCAATCAACTCCTCAGCCTCATGGATCCTACCCGCTCTGCCCAACAAATCCACAACACAACCGTAGTGCTCCTTTGCAGGCTCCAGTCCATAGGTTTTGTTCATTGCATTTAGGTATCTCAATCCGTGCTCAACTTCCCCAGCATGACAGCATGCACTGAGCACGCCGATAAACGTAACGTGGTCTGGCTTTATCCCGAGACGGCACATTTCCTCAAACAGTTCAAGTGCCTCCTTGCTGCAGCCATGCTCAGCATACCCAACGATCATTGCAGTCCATGAGATCACATCGTCTTTCATACGATGGGAAAATACGACATCAGCATCTGACATGCTGCCACTCTTTCCATACATGTCAACTAGAGCACTCCTTACCATCGCATGGTGTTCAAGTCCAGCAGCAACAGCAAGAGCATGGAGCTGCCGTCCAGCGTCCAATGCGGCACGGCTTGCACACACGCTCAGCAGACCGGCAACAGTAAACTCATTTGGGCGAGGACAGCTGCTGTGATGCCGCATTTCTGCAAACAGGGCGAAAGCCTCCCAGGCAAGTCCTTCTTGCGCATAGCCTGATATAATACAACTCCAAGAAACAACATCCTTGACTATACTCTCCCTGAACACAGCATCTGCTGCCGAAAGAAGACCGACACGCGTGTAGAGTTTGACAAGGGAATTAGCCACAGATCGTGAGAGAGCGAGCCCTCTTCGTGCAGCCTGCGCATGCAACTGCTCTCCGAAACGTAGATTTGAAACATTTGCCGCTGCAGCAATAACGGCAGAGAAGGTGTACTCATTGGGAGACGTAGAATTCGATGCCTCCTCCTGAAGTACTCTGAGAAACGCCACAACGGCGTCTTCCGATCGACCGGTTTGGACGTAGGAGGCGATGAGCGTGGTCCACGCGGGCACGTCGCGCGAGCCCATGCGCGTGACCGCAGCCAGCGCGCGGTCCACGTCGCCGCACCGCGCGTAGAGCGTGGCGAGCGTATTGGCGACGTAGGGCACGGCGTCGAGTCCGAGCTTGGCGCAGAGCGCGTGCACCTCGCGCCCGCGCGACAGCATACCGGCGTCCGCGCACGCCGTGAGCGCGGCCGCGTAGGCATGGGAGTCGCAGGTGACGCCGGACGCGCGCATCTCGGCGAATCGGCGGAGGGCGTCGTGACGCCGGCCGGCCCGCGTCAGCGAGGCGACCAGCGTGGTCCACGAGACCACGTTCTTGTCCGGCATTTCGTCGAACACCTCGAGCGCCAGGTCGAGTCGGCCCGCCTTGGCGTAGGCGTCCGCGAGCGCCGTGCCGACGAACACAGAGGAGGCGGCCAACGAACGGACAGCAACCGCGTGCAGCGCCGCGGCGTGCAGGAGCACACCTGCGTCGCCGCCGCCGGCGGTGGCGGCAGCGGCGCACGCCTTGAACACGGGGCTGAGGAGGAACGGGTCCGCGGCGGCGTGCGGCGGGAAGGAAACACGGAGGCGGGCGAAGAGCGCCATCGCGCCGCGGAAGTCGGCCGCAGCGGCGTGGCCCCCGAGGAGGATGGTGTAAGCGACTTCGTCGCGGTGCGGCATTGCTTCGAACAGCGCCACCGCGTCGGCGAGCCGGCCCGAACGCACCAAGAGCTTCAGCTCGGCGTGGAGGTCGTGCTCGCCGTGGGTGGCGAGAGGCGGCGAGGCGGGAAAGGTCCAGATGGACCGACCCAGAGGGATGAGGCGGAGGGGCTTCAGGCGTGGAAGCGAGGCCGCCGCGGCCATTTGGAATGGGTTTAGCCAAGGTGCGCAGCGTTATTAGCAGTTAATTTTGTAGATTGCAATTGGCATTACTCCCTCCCTCGTCGCCCGCCGAGGAGGCAGGCGGAGCTGCAGCCCGCTGATAGAGGAGAGAGCATGGGGAGGTCTCGCCGCCAGCCAGCGCGTGGACGACGGTGACGGAGGAGAAGGAAGAGAGCCGTGGTCGTTTGAGCCCGTTGACCTAGATCGACACCGCACATCATTGATCTAAAAGTCACGAATAGCCCATCCCCACTTGCGACCTCATTCGCGTCGCGCTCGGTTACGCCATGGGCACTTCTCGACTTGGCGTCCGGTGACCGCCGGCTGCCTAGTCCTTCGGATGACATCTCGCTGCCAACGGCGTGTCGCCGGCGAGCAGAGACACTCCACGAGCCGAGTTCCGACGAGAGTCCGGTTCGCAGTCAATGCACATCATACATACCGTTTCTCACAGGCTGCTCCTACCTCCCGTAACTCCTCCCGGTCGTGCTTGCGACAAAAAAAGAACAGAGGACTGAATGCAGTGTCATTGAATTCGGAATGCATGAAGGCTCACCTATACGAACAGTTCGAAGCAGGCGGAGCAAGATAACAAAAAGTGCCCCAAAAAAAGTCTATGCTACTTAACATTAGGTAACACCACCAATGACCAGATAACACCTTAGCAGCAGTAGATCATAATAAACTATATAAGTCGCATCAGCTAATTGCGGAAACAAATTGATAAACAGCGTGCAAAAGTATCGACCGTCTCCACCATTATCAACAGAGTTAAATGGAACTAACAAATGCTACATAGTAGATGACCATCTCCACAATTATTAGCAGAAGAAGTTCAATGGAACAAAATAAATAAATAAATTCGTAGCGAGTTCAATGAAACAGTAACAGATATTGCCGCTAGACTGTTACCCCGTCCCCCACCCCCCACCCCCCATCTCAATTCTAGTTCTGCAAAATCGGATCAGTAGTGTCGTTCCCACTCTGCTCCCTGACAACCTCGAGCTCAAGGAAATCACCTGGCACGCTCTCAAGAAAACATTCAACACCAGCAAATAAAACCCATTTACCAGTATCATCATCGCCCTCAATACTCATAGTGTCCCCAGCAGCCTGCTCGTTGTTGCCAACCGCGTGCTCAACAAGTGTTGACGTTCTCCCAGTATCCTTCATGAACTGGTCGTAAGCAAAGTATTCATCCATATCATCGTCATCACTGGAACTGGAAGGATGATCAAGACTCACGGTGACCTGATCATATGGACCACTATCTGTCGTCTCCTGTCCAGGCACAGCGCCATACCCATGCCCCTGCTGCTGCGTCTCGTAAGGCTGGTCATGAGAACCATCAAAGCCTTGCGCTCCAATAGCGTCGTCACTCTGCTGGTTAATTTGATTCTGATCATCAGAGTCTTGTGCTCCGATTAGTCCAATAGCCGCATCACCCCACTGCTGGTTAATTTGATTCTGACCATCATAGTCTTGTGCTCCAAATTGACCAATAGCCGCATCACCCCCCTGCTGGTTAATTTGATTCTGACCATCATAGTCTTGTGCTCCAATTTGACCAACAGCCGCATAACCCCCCTGATGGTTAATTTGATTCTGACCATCATAGTCTTGTGTTTCAATTTGACCAATAGCCGCATAACCCCCCTGCTGGTTAATTTGATTCTGGCCAAGTCCCCAGTTGTAGATGTTCTGTGTGGCGTTGTGCGTGAAGGAAGGACCCGCCTGTTGCAGTAACTGGTTCCCTGTGTAACTAGGCTCCATTATATCGCAGGGGGGGAGACTCAGATGAGCTCCGTCGTCAAAGTTGCTATTTGGTGGTGGCATAAGATGTTGATCACTCCACATCAAACTCGCTTCCTGGTTGCCAAATATCTGCGGCATATTGAACTGAGAGGTCGTGTCGCTGCTGCATGGGTCACCGTAATTCCCCATACTGTACTGGTGGTTGCCTAATGTCTGCTGCATATTGTACATGTTCTGCTCGTGCCCCGTACTCATCGGCACAGAACCTCCAAGAAACTGGTTTCCATACGGTGGATATTCCTCCTGCTGCTGCTGCTGCTGCTGCTGCAGTGGCACGGAAGGGAGGTTCGGCGGCGGTGTCTGGTGATCTGGCTCGGACAGCGTCAATGGCGGCGGCGCCCCTTGCTTCTTCTTCTGCCGCGCTGGGACCACCTTCTTTCTCTTTGTGGTCTTCTTGTCGGGCTCTGCGTTGACTGTTTTCTCCTTTCGCTTCCTCTTTTGTTTGGGCTTGTTCTCTGTATCCGACTCTTCTTCGTCTTTCCTCTGTATCTCGTGGATCGAGTATAGGGCATACTGTCCAATCTGCACGCGTGCATTATGTTTCATGTCATAAATAAAAAGCAATAACGTTACTAGTATATTAGTTTATGACGACGGTCTCTCGTCCAAAGTTGTTGTTAAACGTGACATATCAGTTTGTCAAACTCATCTCCATTATTATCACCGGTAATAATTAAACATGACGATATCTGGTTAAAATTTAGATATTTGTTATGGTGTTTGGAGTTAATAGGTATCGTTTCGTTTGATCAAATCTAATAGATAAAAATATAAAGGTAACTATAAAAAAATACTTTAAATTACAGACCAGTATCAAAATGAATTGATCATGTACTACTTTTTTTAATGTCCACGGTTAGGAGTAATTCAAGGGGATACCTAGATATAACTTCAAGGCACTGTAACAAAATTCTAAAATTTAATGGCATCTTAATAAATAATTCGCTCCTTCTCCTGACGTCTGACCGCCAAATGTGTATTCTAGTTAGTATAATTAATTTGTCCTAAACGTCGACCAAAAAAAATGGAGGAGTTTAGAGCAATACAATATTCAGTGCTATGTTTATTATATTTATTTTCCAATCACATTTACTATTTTTATCTTAATAAATAGAAGCAGTCTCAAATTGAGATTCGTTTCATAATTAAGTTCCCGCTGAATGTCCCCGCTCAACCCGTCAAAAAAAAAAAAAGTTCCCGCTCTAATTTACTAGTCTAGGGTAAAGATCGAGACAACGTGACTGTGCATGGTTCGAACAATTAAACGGGATCTAACAATCTAGATATAATAATTAAAGGGGTATATATGCAATTGCATGGCGTCCCGACCGTCGTACCTGAGAGTAGGCGTTGACGACGTGCTCGTGCATGCTCCACTTGCCGTCGTCCTCGGCGTCGCTGGAGTGGTAGATGAGGACCCTCTTTGTCCCGATCACGGTCCCATCGGCGGGGCCGACGGCACCGTACTTGTTTTTGCCTTCCCTGCGGACCTCCGTCAACCTCCCCGACGCCGTCCACGTCGCCGACACGCCCGGCACCCTCACCTTCCGGCCCGACTCCTCCTTCTTGTTTGACGACGACGGCTCTCTCCTCGAGAAGAAGTACCACTGGTCCTCGCCGAACGCCTTGTACTTCTCTACACGCATGCAAAAAAAAAAAAAGTTTCATGCATATAACAATTAATTAACTAAAAGTTAAAAAACATATACAGCATGTTGTATTATGTACGTAGCACGTATCGATCGATCTACTTAGTAGATCGGATCAATACGCTACTTGTGTGTTTTAGATTGATTCACCATTATTACATTGCAAAAGAAAAAAAAAGGATACTAGTTAGTAAGACAAGAAG
This sequence comes from Oropetium thomaeum, assembly GCA_001182835.1. NCBI lineage: Eukaryota > Viridiplantae > Streptophyta > Magnoliopsida > Poales > Poaceae > Oropetium > Oropetium thomaeum. The sequence continues at coordinate 2,364,426 of LFJQ01000010.1, forward strand.
GAGAAGAACAAACTAAAAAGTGTAAGTAAAAAAGAAGGAGGCAGTAAGTATTTGGTTACGTACCGACTAGCTTGCCGGGCTGCCACTCGAGGATATTGACCTCGTTGACGATTTCGACAGGCAGCTTCCCGCCCTCGATCTTGCGGCGGAGGTAGACGTCGACGAGCTCCTCCACCGTCGGCTCGAAGTGGAACCCGATAGGGAAGCGCAGCTGCCGGACGAGGTCGTGTGGCTTCGTCGAAGAAGAAGTCTCGGGACGATCCATCGTCGTCACACGCACACACGCAGATGGATTGGATGGATTTTTATTTTACAAGGAATGTCGTCGCACTCGCACGAGTGATTATAATGATGATTATGATGATGAGTAGCGGCGTTAATACAGCACTTATATTAGGTGTGATGGCGGCCGCCTGTACTAAGAGTAAGAGACTTCCGATTCCGAGCCGCCGGATCCCAGTCGTAAACGAGTACTACTCCTAGTGAATTACTAGTAGTAGTATTGTTTTGTTTTGACGGACGCCCGAGCCCGAAAGATTCGGAGGGAGGCCGCCTCTCTAGCGCTCGCGCGCTCCCCCTACCGCGAATTCGCGCCGTCCCCGATCGACTCCGTTTCATTTTCTTTTTCTTTTGGCGCGCGCGGTCTAGTCATCAGGCCAGACTCCGTTTCTTTTCTTCTTTTCTTCTAGTAGAGCTAGAGTCCGTTCCTTTTGTGCGCGCCGTCCCCAATGTTTTTCGACAGCGAGGAGGAATCTCACGAGAGCGGTCAGTATATATTGACTATTTTATTTTCTTGTCTTTTTTGTTATTGCGCACGAGCGACATTTTAGTACTAGTGCATCGGAACATTTTTTTTTTCAAACATGGAACGAATAAAAACTGTAACAGGAACAAGGTTTGATCCATATGGATCAAATGAAAAATAGTAGCTAGAACAATTGTATTCCAATCAAGAACAGGTATCCAGTTTACAACGCACAAAACAAAAGGTTCTCTTCATGTTAACTTCTCTCTTCTCAACTTATTACGACATCACACTAGCCAGTACGGCTCCAGTCGTACAGAATATCAATTTCAGCGAACTAGTACTACATAATCTCTTGCTTCGAGTACTTGCTCCTAGAGTGCAACTAGATAAATATTCCCAGGCGATGCTACAGCTCGACACATCCCTAGCTAGGCATGTAATTTTAACCTATGCCTCCTCTCAAATTTCCCAAACAACACAAATAGCTTAAGATTCTGCGACTTAAACCTTAGTGCCTTATATAACTTACTAAATGAGGCCTCTTCAGGCAAATGTAAAAGCCATATAATATTAACACGAGCCGAGATGTCCGAGAACATCAGTAGCAAAACTGTTTCGGGCATTGAAGCACCAAATCACATCTTTGCTCCTCTGGAGATCAAGATGTCTCCGTATGGTTCCAGCTGAGTAACCTTGATGTAATCAAAAGTTGCCAAGACTGCACAAAAATTGTTCCTCAGTAAGCAATATGTTCCATTCTACCAACAGTCAAATGGAACGTACTACAACATTCAATCATTTACTGCTCGTGTCAATTAATGATTTCAACCAAATTCAGCGTCATTACAAAATGAAGATTACATGAAACGTAATTTTGTTCAACAAAATGTGAATTTGCCACGATAGTTAGTTGACGCGTCACTGGTAAAACTCTTTAAGAAGCAGGATTAAGAATTTTGACGTCACCTTGCAGAATTTCCTAGAAATAATAGCCATGCACGTGTGGCATCTAAAGTGTAAGTTGAACTAATTACAGGGACAATATATAATCAATAAGTTGGCAAAACTTTTGTAACTGTGTAACAACATCAAGTCAGGAAGACCTGCTTAGTCTACCAACAGTACTATCGCATTGTCAATATTAGCAATGTTGAAAACAACAGATACCGTTCGTTTGGTAGAATAGCCTGGCAGCCTTAGCTGCCGTCATCCCATAGGCTAGCTGGCTTAGCGATTCAGACTGAGGTGCACCTGGGGTATCAAAATGTAGTTTGAGGTGCCTGCATGAATTTAACTTGAACATCAGATAAATGTATGTGCACCTGTAGCTGTAGCATACATAATGGAACAACCTTATGCTGACTAAGCATTATCCGCAATGCCTTCAGGATACTTACGACTGGATTGATTGTGTGACCTTGTCAAAAGGATTGGACTGCTTCTCATATGGTGTTTGAGTCGGTTCAGTTTCTTCCAGAAGATCTGAAACCAAAATTAATTGGTTAGATTATATGTTGGTTGGCAAAACTATAATCACGTTTGCATGTGACACAGAGGATCTGACAGAAATTCAATCAACCAGGAGTTGGTTCAATATCTGAAAGCCTTCTCATCTTGAAGTCCCTCACTTCTTGCTCCAGCGGAACTTCTTCCTCAACTGGATCAAGATTCCCTAAGCTTCCTCCAGATGAATGCTGCCTCCTTTTGGACCTGTCCAGTAACAATCATACCAAGCAAACATGAACAAACTATTTATTGTTTTGATTGCACACGTCATCAAGAATACGATACAGTATTTGGAATATCGAGCATAAGAAAAAAAAAAGGAATGCCAATGAATACATTTGCTATTCATCAAATCACCTTCCAGATGGCAATTGAACTTCTGGATCCAATGGTATAAATCCACGCCTGGTACCACCAGAGCTTGAAGCAGACCTATGACTTAGCCCTGTTCAAGTATTATGTTATATACTGTCCAGAGAACCACGTATGAAATTGATTCTCTTTTACGCACCAGGACTTCCTGGAGTAACACTGTGGTCACTATACAGGGAATCATAAGCTCTTTCATATTCTGAACTCACGTTTCCTCTGAGTTTCTCCACGCCATCCGTGAATTCCATTGGCTGAGGTCCCATATCCGTGTCAAAGTATCCTTCAGGCTGCAAATGCAAGTATGCAACCACTCGTCACTTCGTCAGGATAGAAGAATCCGACAGTAATGATTATCTGCTCACCATGGAAAGATGTTTTCTTTCCATGAAGAAAATTTTAACTTTTTTTTCTTTTTCTTTTTTTTTGAAAACCAGAAAAATCTCACCTCTGGTGCGACGTCCTGAGGTGGTGAGTTTCTCGGTTGGTGTTCGTCTGATGAAGGCTGCCCTTCTTTAGTACAAAAGGCAGTGATGTTTTATATTAGCATTGTTAAAATGGTACGATGTTTTTGAGCCAAGAAAAGCAACACAAAATTATAAATTATGAAATGACCTGGAGATGCAGCTTTTGTGTACTTGACTTCAGTACATTCCTTCCAGAGCTGCACAAGAGGCTTAGGATAGTAAAATTCTGATGGTGCCTGGTCCGAGTAGGATATTAGAGCAACCGGGGGCATATCCATGAGGTCACTTATCTTGGTTGACCGAATAAAATTAAAATTCTGCAAGCATTATTTTTGTTGTTAGTACAATGCATTGTACAGTAGTCTCCAGGCTCCAGGAAATGAAAGTTAGTTTTTTCGAAGCAAACATACACTGTTAACTTTACGCCTTTTGGAGACCAGGCTTGATGCGTCCTTCAGCCATGTCTGATATATGTTACCTGGGATCATTATCTGGTTATTATCCACAATCAGTCGGGGGAGTCTGCTTTGAGCTTTCCGCTTTGATGGTTTTGATGATTTCTGTTGTTGTGTCAGGAAAAATGCTATCTCAGGTAAAGGAAAATAAAAACTAACCAAAAACTCCACTTCCTTTTTATATACTATATAACCTAGAGGTAAATACTTACCTCCATTTTCTGTTCCTCTTGTTGCTCTAAAGAACCCCCTGGAGACAAAATGTTTTTTTTTTATTTTAAATAAGAAGACGAAATGTTAGTAACTGAAATGATAAACTCACAATATGGGATAAGTAAATCAATAGATGAAGTCAATCAAGTGCTAGTCATCAGGCAAGGAGAATTTCACATGGGGTGGGAATGCAAGTCTTTGTTTGAAAAGTGTAGAAAAGGTTTAAATGTGAGATAAGTTGAATTTCCAGAATAATATTCTGTTAAGTGATTGTTGCCATGCTTCAAAAAAAAAAAATGGTGTGTCAAGTTAGCAACCTTTTCCCATATTGCATCATATATAAAACGATGCATGATTTACATAGGGAATCGTTGTCCATTGATTCAAAGCTGAAGTATTTTCTAATTTTGTGAAACTGAAACCTTTTCACATATAGTACTGTATAGAAAAAGATATGCATGATTTAACCTTGCTGAGGCTCTTCTCGGGCAGGGGATGGGGCAGCATAAAATGGTTCTTGTTGCTGAGGAGGGTCTTCCTTCCTAGATGGTGAGGGAATCAGCGTGCTTGGAACCTGTCGGTCTTCATCAGGAGTGATATTGACTGTATTTTCATCATCTGCTATGTCAAATCTGAGAACAAGGTACAATTGTATAGTGAATATTGGGCCGACAAATGCAACAGGGTAATAGCAGCATACAGACATAATAATAGAAGAGTAGTAAACCAAAATAAGAATGCAACTCCGCTTTACCTCTCAAAACGATTGAATACATCAGTTTCTGCAAATCCAGACTCAAAATTATCAGCCAGGGTGATATTCTCCGCCGCAGCTGAGATAATATCCTAAGGTTAGAAATATAAACCCTTAATCATACACACCATAGTTCATGTGAACAAAAAGACAGACCTTGGTGATGATTATCAGCACGGGAGAAGTCATCGTCCTCTAGGTGCACATTAACATACTGTTCATCCAAATCATCCAATCGCTGCACAAGTATTATGTTATCAGTCAGAAGAGTGAAGACAATCAGGCAAAAGTCAGGAAGCAGAACAAGGTGTTCAGGTGTAATAAATAGGAACCAAATTGTATGCACATAATTAGTTTTTCTTTTCAAAATATATATGACAGACATACCATTCTTTTTCCTCAATAGAAGAAGGGTTTCTTACCATTCCCTGGAATCTGGAAGCATCAATCTCTGAGAAAATCATAGGCTGTTCAACCTCCATGTCCACAAATCTATCTGCAAGTGTTACTGATTCATACCTGCATGAAGTTCCAGGATCAGCCAAGCACGCTACATTACTTTCTTATCACACCCATCACAGAACAATCTTCTCTATATCATCATTCATACCCATTTCATGCTGTAGAAGGCCTTCTGCTTAAGAACTAACAGCAAGGACAAAAATATCATTGAAATTGTAACAGAAAAAAAAAATTGTATCATATTTGGAATTGTACAGAGGAATTGCCTTCAGCAAGCACAACAAGAGCCATCAGCCAAGTGAGTATGTGCCAATGGATTCCCACGGCAAGAACACACAGCTAGCTGTAAATTCCAGTCCCATTCACTTACAACGCAGCTATCTCAATTAGCAGTTGAACCCAATGAAGCTGACAACGTATCAATCTCCTAAAACCATCCATAAATATGGAGGGCATATTGCAGCATGAATCTAGACCAGTTAGACGAACCGAACATAGCACAACCAAAATCAACCCATTTCCTGACTGCCGGGAAACAAAAAAGCGCACACAGAGGCTCACTGAAACAGAAATGCACGAATTCCCAATCCACAGAGCGCAACCATCTAATAGAAGCTTTTACATAGGAAAAGAGACTGCAAGAGCACTTACTTGGCTTGGGCTTTACTCTTGGGGAGGACGGTGGAGTCTGTAGCCCGCTTGACCCGCCATGCATCATTGATCTCAATCTGCGCCAGAAGTTAGTGCAAACATACATCATACTGGGTTCGAAAGAAGAATCAAACGGACCGGACCAAACAAATAAGCAGGGCGTAGAAAGTTTATCTGGCAAAACTTTGGACAGACTTCTTACCAGAAGCCTGGACACGTCGTCTGCGAGAACGAGGGGAAACAAAATTAATTCGAATCAACAAATACACAAGCAATTCAAAAAAAAAAAAACCAAAATACTAGAAGCTAACTTACCGTATAGAAGCTTCACCTTCCTCTCGTACACGATCACCACACCACCTGCTCGATCAGGCACGCAATCCCAAAATCCCCCACCATCAACATCAACGCAAGTGAGAAAACCATTCCGAAAAGAAAAATGTGATTAGAAATTTGGGGACGACGGCAAATCGAACTAACCCATGAGAATTCCAGAGAGCCTCAGGGCCATGGGCACGGTCGGGTTCAAAATCTCCTCACTGATCGAGAGAAAATCGCACAAGCAAAAAAAAAAAAAAGAAAGAAAGAAAACAAAATCAATCACCGCCCCAAAATAAATCCCCGACGGGATTAGAATCGAGGGAGGCCAATTCGCTCACCAGATTTTAATGATGTCGAGCTTGTCGAGCCGCTTGCGGTTGATCTTCGAGTGCAGGGTCGCCGCCATCCTGCAAAGGTGGGAAGCAAACTCAATCGGTTACCCAACCTACCTAAGCAGCATCAAATGGACGCGCAATCGCAGGGAATCGAACGCATATATCAGAGAAAATTAGAGAACGAGAACACATTCCGACGCTGCGGAAGCCAGACGAGCACAAATAGAGCCGAAACGAGGGGAGGGGGAGATTGAGAGGTGCGCGAGACGAGGGGCGCACCATATCTGGCCGAGCGGCGCCTTCCGCGCGAGGAGCTGGTGCGAGTAGAACATTCTCGATCGCGCGGCTAGAGGAGGGAGGAGGAGGAGGAGGAGGAGCGCGGCGCCGCGGACGGATGGGGAGGAGGGGCGGCCAAGCGTGTGTGGGGTTTTGGTAGTGGTTTAGAGAGAGGAGTGATGGAGTGGGTTTCTTGCTTGCGGTGAAGGAAGAAAAGAAAAGGGCGAAGCGTGCGCGCCTTGGTGGGGAGGGGGAGGGCACAATCGGTAACTTCCACCGCGGGGATCGGAGCGCTACTCGCCGACCTACTGGGCTCCAGTACTTGAAAATGGCCCAGGTCGGAGATGCCCGGCCAACCCAACGACGGCCCATCGTTGCGTCAGCTGCGCTGTGGAAAATCTGAGCCCAATCGTGATTCAGCTGAAATTCATTGGGCTTACGATGACACTACCAAATTTTCATCGACTAAGCCCAGTAGTATAATACTCCCTCCGTCTGGTCCATATTACTTTTTTTTTTCAGGCTGCACCATTTATCCTAAATTACTTGTCTTTCTTATTTCTTGATATATATTTTTCTCTTTTCAATACTTCTCTATCTTTATCTCTCTACTTCCTAGTTTTTCGTACACCTACTTTATTCCTCTTTTCTTAATCTCCATGCACAAAACTAAAACTGCATCTAATTTGGGACGGAGGGAGTACAAATTTTCAGCAGATAATTATGCGTTATTATTATACTACTATACCGGTGAAGTTTAGCAAAAAAATATATATCGACCATATGTAATGTAGCAAAAATAATGCCATTACAATTAATTCACATTATCTTGATGTCTACTTAGACAAAAATCTCAATTTCAAAAGAGTGCTGCAGCAAGGTGTTGTATATAGTCTTGATAATTTAGAAGATGATCCAAAACTAAATACTAGTACTACTCCAGCAGGCAAACATCTCATAATATAAGTAACCTCTGCCCAACTTGCATAAACACGCCCTCTTGACCTGCGTGTAAGATAGCAGTCCATTCAATCTTCAGTCGCAGCTCGTAGGGACCTCGGCAGCAGATCATATCGTCGTCCCAGTGATTTAGAGCGAGCTCAAAGCACGCAGCTTCTTTAGTACGACGACCACCACCACCACCTTCTCTTCCTTCTCCTTCTCGAATACAGATACGAAGCATCAGCTGTTCGTTCACCGGGACGGCTACCAAACAGCGAGACAGCGGGACGGATCCGTCGTCTCCGATCTCCGTCCTGGTGCCTGCAATCCTGCTGTTGTATAGAACGATCCGGTTCCTGTCTCCGCTGGTCCAAGCGTGGACCTCGCCGGTGAAGACATCACGCGGCAGCGCCCCTCCCGAAACGTTGATCGCGATAGTAGCCGCGACGGCGGACGGCACAGCCCTGTATGCCAGCTGCAGGGTGCTGTGCCAACTGGTTAGCGGCAGAGTCTTGAGCTTCCTATCGCTCGTGACGACAAGTTGTTCGCGTTCTATGAGGCCCTTGCTGAAATCCGTGCCGTCGCCGTCGACCTTATTAAGGACCTTCAAGTTGATCTCGAAGAACAGACCCTCTGTTATTCCAAGTCCTCGGCATGGATCTGTCAGTGCTAGCATATCCTTCTGTGCACAATTTAATTAAGCAGGTTATTGGTTAATTTCAGGAACACAAGAATATATAAAAAGAAAAAACTGAGATCATCCATGGTTAAATTTTTTAGGAACAAAATTAGCACGCAAGTGAGAAGATGAAGAAACGGACCGGCGAGCTGATGACTTGAGGATTATCCTTGCCACGGTTGAACATATAGATGCACTTGTAGTCAACCTGATCCCTCACGATCACGGTGCCGAATACGCTGATAGGGTAGCCCATATCAGACTTGAGTATCTTTAAGGAAACCACGTTGACGGAAGTCGCAAGCTCATTCCGATCGCGTAGCGAGAGAATCGGTGGCCCACGAATAGCAGAAGAAGCTATAAAAGTTGACATGTTATTACATTATTTTTTTTTATATAGAATGATGATAATGATCGATGAAATAACAATGGTAGCGAGCTACTGACGGGAAAGAGAAGACTCACATTCTTTGTCAAAATCGAAATAGGCAAGGTTCAATTTGTAGAAACGAGTAAGCACGGGTATGCCGAACATAGGGTCTTCTTGGGTGATCTGGTGCAAACGAACTAGGTGGAGAGCTTTGACGACATGTTCCTCCCAAGATGGCACGTGATTCATACTTGGAAACATATCTAGATCAAAGTCACACTCGTGATCCAGATCCTCAAGCTGTGAAACATCATCCAGCTGCAGACTGTCCAACTGATCATCCATCATGTCTAACTGAAGAACAAAGAATAGATACATTCCACACATGAGACAAACTTGAGAGTCACGAATAAATAATTATTATTATGAGGGATACTAGTAAATCAGATAAAAGAATTACCTCCAGCTGTAGAGCGTTGAGTTGATCATCCATGTCCATGCCTAGCTAAAAATCAATCAGTGATGGATCTAGTAAAGATTTATTGTAGATACCTACACAAAATTAATTATAATGAGACATAATATATTTTTATACTACAACTCAAGAGTATTATATATACTAACATTCCATGAAAGCAAGGAATAGAAAACATTAAATCAAAAGAGTGTGAGATTGTGAACTATATAACAGGATTATTTACTTCATACATCTTCAGATGGTTCAGCGTGATCTCAAACCAATAAGTTTGTATAAAAATAAATAAAACAGGATGGGCATGCATCAAACCACACAAAAGACTGACCCGAGTCTAAGTTTTTTTAGTCAAACTATAGAACAGTTGTTACTGCCTTTTATATAGGGCAGCATTTAACTCCGATAGAATTAAAACTGAAGTGCTAATTTCTAATCGGCTAAATTTAAGTCTACCTGAGTACGAGTTTTTTTTTAGGATTAATTGACTAACGAAACATATCTTCGATTTATTGACTATATAGAAAATTAGAAGCTGTAGTTGCTAGATATAGATCTTTAACGGTTGCGAATATTGAGTAAAACGAATCCAAAATTTCAGATCAAAATTAGGCTCTCACAAATTGAAATGAATCGAATCGAGCCGTGGGATCCGTGACCACATTCAAAGATTAAAGTCGAGGCACACGATTTTAATTTTATTGAATCAGAAGAAGAGTGGAAGGGAAAAGAAGAGGAGGATGAATCGTAGAAAGAAGATACAGTATTGCATACCGTGAGTCCAACCGACAAATCTTTTGATCTCCGATGGAGCGAGTGTGTTGACGCGAAGATCGCGCCGTTAGACACGAGCACGCCCTTGTGCGAAATCCGCGCGACGAATCCGCAGAAACCGTAGCCGCCGGTTAGCTCGAATCCGTCGCAGTAAGACCAAGGATCGCCGCTCCGGGAGGGACCCCGTCAGGAGCGACGCGCGGTGGGTTGCCCTAGACGAGCTAGGGCGCCTCCTTGCACAGCCGGTGCGCGTAGAGGAGAGAATTAGGGTTTAGAGAGGGGATTAGGGCAAAAGGGATAAAAGAAAAAGTAAATTTGATAAAAGTAATGTTTCGATTGGAGTTGGTTGCCCTCAATCGGCCGTGGACCCTTTATTTATATAAGGGGGGGTGGTCTTGTCCCTTTCCAAGCCAAAAACGAACCGAATCGCGCTAGATCTGAAAATCCGAGTCGGTATCGAGACCCACCGGAACCTCCGGTCAGCCACCGGAACCTCCGGCACCGGACACTCCGGTCACATACCGGATCCTCCGGTGAACCCGTCTCTGTGGACTCTGGAAAAGACGCCAATTTTGGTCACCGGAACCTCCGGTCAGTCACCGGAACCTCCGGCGCCGGACACTCCGGTCACATACCGAATCCTCCGGTGAACCCGTCTCTGTGGACTCTGAAAAAGACGCCAATTTTGGTCGTCAACATATGCCCCCCTGTTTTTTAGCAACGATGAAGTGCTGAAAAACATTCCTAATGACCAAAATTGTCTAAGGACGATGGTTTTTTGAAATAACTCATCGGCCGTACCAATTCTACGTCCGATATTTATTCTATCCTCTTCTATCATCTCACAAGTATCGTTCATATTCGAACGATATTGCTCTACTCTATCTTGCAACCATTTTACATTGGAATCCATCTAAATTACAATGTGGTTGAACCAATTTTCAATCGATTTTGCTATGATGGGTACAAAGCCATCTTTAGACACACTAAGGAAGTCATAATCCGAGAGATCCGTGCCCGACAAACATTTAACCGTGTCTAATGGTAAAGCAAGCGGATCTGCTAAAGCAATGCAAGCCGGTGTTTCTCCATGAACCATCTCTACACTATCACCGACCCATTGTATCAAGAATTGGTGCAAGGAGGAAGGGACACATCTATTTGCATGAATCCAATCACGTCCCAAAATAACATTGTAGTTACCTTGCACATCCGCGACGAAGAAGGCTGTGGCAATCGTCTTGCTTTCAATAGTGAGCTCCATGGAAGCGACTCCCTTGGCACCGATGGGCTTGCCTCCCTCTACACCGGTTACCGTCATGTTGGTCTTGATTAGCTCATCATCGCTCTCGCCAAGCTTCTTGTATAAGGAGTATGGCATCAAATTGACCGCGGCACCGCTATCAACAAGCATACGCGAAACCGGTGAACTATTGAGATGACCCCTCACGTATAAAGGCTTGATATGGTTCTCTGATTCTCTGGGCTTCTCAAAAGTAGCTTTCTCTGGTCCGAAGTCGAATTGAGCTACCTCTTCCTCATCTTCACCAATAAGAGAGTAATCATTAGTAGATAAATAAACAACGTTAATATCCATACTCTCCCGTGGTGGCGAATCTTCATAGTCCAACAAGTCGTCATATTCATCTTCTGGAGGCGACCCTTGGACCGTCGGGGAAGGCGCGGAAGGAGGAGTGGAGATCGCGCAGGAACCATTTACCGGAGGGTCCGGTACTTGACCCGAACTTCCGGACGCCGGAGGTTCCGGTACATCACCGGAGTGTCCGGTTACGGTGTTCTGTGGCGTTTCGGCGGGTGCCCTTGGCACGAGCGGTTCACGTCCAGATTTTTCCTTCTCTCTCCATTGCTGCTTCTGAGCTGGCCTTGGCTTGATTTTCTCAAATACCTCATCTCTTTGTTTTTCAAGCTCCCTAGCCTTAGCCTCCCGTTGGCGCAACCGTTGCAAGTTCCTCTTTTGAGTATGATTTAACCCTGGAGGACACCATCTCGGTTTGTAGGTTGGCGGTACAGCTTCACTACCACTAGCTTCATGATCGTTGGCTCTAGGAGATACCTGCATAGTGGTATTTGAAATTTTTGACGTTGTCGACCCACGGATGACAATTGGTCCATCAAATTTACCTTCAATGGGGACACTGGTTGACCCAATCCGAATCACCTCATCGGATGTTGTTCTATGTGTATCATTCTTCGTAACAATTCCCCGATCAGCTTGAACCTCACTCTTGCGACGCCATTCTTGTTTGGGAGGAGATTGTGGTCTTCTTGGGAGAATTGAAACTTCCGGCTTGAGATCCGGAATTCTGACCGATAATGGCTTGATCGGTCATGTCCATCGTGTGTGAGCCTACCAAACACCGATTCTCGTGGTGGGATCCACCCTGGATGAAACGGTGAAAATTGCATTGGAGGAGGAGGTAACACCCATGCGCCCTGGTATGGATCCCACATCGGAGGCGGAGGATAAAACATCGGCGGTCCCCAAGGCATTGGCATGTTGGGCGTCATCGAAGCTTGCATATGAGGGCCATCGTCATGCCTAGCAACCCTCCGTGGTGGAGAATCATACCTTGCTTGTCGCGGAGGTGACCTTGGTCTTTTTGTTGACCGATTAGTCGATTCGCTCGCTTTTTTGGTGTACTTCTCTAGAAGCTTGTCGAATGTGACCGCCGGTCTTGCTTTGACTTGAGCCTTCCCTTTGTTCACCTTCCACTGCTCCTCGGGACTCTTGGGCTTGATAAACTTTTGCTTATGAGTCGAAGTTGCACCCTCAGCCTGAAGACTGACCGGACCGTCCGGTCTCTGACCGGAACTTCCGGCGCCGGACCCTCCGGTCCCGGACCGGACACTCCGGTGTTCCTGCTCTGAGGACTCGTGGATTTTGGTCTCTCGAGGGGCAGGTTTGACCGACGATGATGCTTTGGCTTGCCCCCCGTGCTCGGATGCCTGAATGGTGATTTCAATAGTTTCTTCACCATCCGGAAGCTTCCTAATTGACACGGCCCTTGTTGGAATTTTTCCCTCTTTGGACTTGGGCCTCTCTTCTCCAACAAGCACCTTTTTACCCTTCGTTGCATTGGCTTGCTCCGGCCGAATCAACACGGTAGCGTTGGTGAAATCGATGGCGTTCACCGGGAAGGGATGCTTGTCGATTTGCATCTCTCTAAGACTCAATCGGCCTTCATTAATAGCCGATTGTATCTGTCGACGAAACACATTGCAATCATTAGTAGCATGAGAATATGAATTATGCCATTTGCAATATGCTCTCCGCTTGAGCTCTTCAAGCGGTGGTAAAGTGTGAGACATTGTAATGTAGCCACCCCTATGTAATTCATCAAAGATCTTATCACATTTAGCTACATCAAAAGTAAATTTCATCTCTCCTTGCCGGTTTTTATGGACCGGTTTAAGAGATTCACAAGCATAGGATTTAGCCTTAGATGGCCATGCGAACTCAGCAGCAAGCACATCATTTGATTCATCGGATGAGCTATCTGAATCATATTCAACGACGTGCACATTGTGACGATGGGTTCTATGGCTATCTTTTGCTTCTTTACTCCGGTTTTCTATAACCGAAGCCATTTGCTGTAGTTGGGCAAGCGTTAAAATATTATGATTTTCTAGCTTTTCCCTAATGTATGATCGTAAGCCATTAAAAGCTAAATCCACCATGTCTTTTTCAGAAAGTGTCAAATTAAAACATCGGTTTTTGGTATCTCTAAATCTTCTAAAGAAATCATGCACCAATTCATCATGACCATGTTTAACCGACGCTAAATGTGACAACTTGAGTTCATTTTCCCCACTATAAAAATGATCATGAAATTTATGTTCTAATTGATCCCATGAGGAAATAGAATTAGGGGACAATGAAGAAAACCATGCAAAAGCAGTTCCGGTTAAAGATAAAGAAAACAATCTAACCTTTAAAGCGTCCACGGAACTAGCTTCCCCTAATTGTGCTATGTATTGGCTAACATGTTCCCAAGTGGTTTTATTATCCTCGCCATTGAATTTAACGAACTCGGGAACACGCCACCCCTGGGGATATGCAACCGTATCAAAGTGAGCGGGATATGGTTTTTGGTACACACGGTTTCTAGATTTCAAATCTATACCGAGTGCCTCCCTAAGCTTTTGATCGACCTCTTCCCTAACCGCGTTAACATAATCTTGACAGGTCGGTTGGGGCGCATTGTGTTGCGGCGGTTGGGGTGCATTGTGTTGCGGCGGTTGGGGTGCGGTTTGATTTTGTTGTCGGTAGCAGTAATCAAAAACAGTGTCACTTACCGGCCCATATGGTGCAACATTGCCGGTAGGTGGATATGGAGGCACATAATGAGTAACCGACCTGAATGGTGGTATAAAATCCGTGAGCTCATTGGTTCGGTTATTACAAACCGAACTAGGCATGCTAGTGATGGGATTGGGTGTGGCATCATGTACAACCATGGCACTAGTAGCATAATCAGTGTGTAATTGCTTAGTTTTAGCCATTGGTGTTTGTCCAGAAAAATAATTTAACGGCATACCATATTGAGGGTGTTTTTCATGTGAACTAGACGGAGCCGTTTGATCAACCACATTATGAGCAGGGGGTGTATCAGGTTTAGCATATGAAGGTGATGTAAATCCTTGGTTATGCGCAGCAAACTTAGCATCTATTGATCTATGTAAGTCAACTTTCATATCGCTAAACATTTTAGATAATAGATCTACGGAAACCGAGGGTGTGGTAGAAGTATTACTCACATTGGTTTTTACCTCGGTCGTGTCGTCGATCGAAGGCGGAGCGAACGGCTTGACCGACACGAGCTTGCCTTGTCGGTCCTTCTTGTAGCACGCCAAGAGTTCTTGGAGATCCTTCTCCTCTTGGGCCTTCCTCTTCGCCTCGAGCGCCTTCTTGCGCTCCTCGAAAACTTGACGAACGTCGTCGGGAAGTTCCTCGTACGACGGCATGATGATGTTCTCGTTGCATATGTCGGGGTTCATGATAGGTGGGGTAGATTAATCCGGTTGTGGAATAACCGAAGCCTCGTCCCCAGCGGAGTCGCCAAAAAGTGTGTTGACGCGAAGATCGCGCCGTTAGACACGAGCACGCCCTTGTGCGAAATCCGCGCGACGAATCCGCAGAAACCGTAGCCGCCGGTTAGCTCGAATCCGTCGCAGTAAGACCAAGGATCGCCGCTCCGGGAGGGACCCCGTCAGGAGCGACGCGCCGTGGGTTGCCCTAGACGAGCTAGGGCGCCTCCTTGCACATACCGGATCCTCCGGTGAACCCGTCTCTGTGGACTCTGGAAAAGACGCCAATTTTGGTCACCGGAACCTCCGGTCAGTCACCGGAACCTCCGGCACCGGACACTCCGGTCACATACCGGATCCTCCGGTGAACCCGTCTCTGTGGACTCTGAAAAAGACGCCAATTTTGGTCGTCAACAGAGTCCTCGGCAGAGAGGAGCGCAGGCGCAGCGGAATCCAAGGACGAGAGCACCGCAACCCTACCAAGCTTATAAAGAGATTTTGCGAGGTGGGTCGGGGGTGCCGCCCGCATAAGTCGATTCGGAACATAAGTCAACTACTAAAAAAACTAGAACTCCACAACTACAGTAACATTTTACTAACTTCTACGTGAAGAAACAAAAATAAAAATTTATATTATAAAAGAAATTGAATCAAATGACATAAGTTGGAATAATAATAGTTTAGAGGTTATAAATTGGACTTCATCCTTTTGAATTTTCTTACCTCTCGTATAGGTTTTAACGGAACATTTTATGTTTTTTTTTTCAATTGCACAATAGATAAAACTATATAAAGAAAAACATTAGAAAAGGTTTTATACTTAACAAATGGTAATATCTCTATCTCTACTACTTATTAAATGAGATGTGGTCACTCGGCTCACCTCCTCGTCATGCGGGCCTGCGATTACTACTTCCGCTTCCACTCGCGTCTGGAGGTAGAGATCGTACAGTTTGATTTCCTTAGATGCAAACCGAAAAAAGGGTCCAAATCTTAGATGCAAACTGAAAAAAGAGTCTAAAACACATACACAATGCGAGAGTCCAAACCAGATGCAAAATCACTAAAATGGGGAAGGAAAAGGGAGCACTCGCTTCTTGCCTTGGCAGGATTTGCGCAGTCACTAGCTCGCTGCCTGAGCCGCTGTCACCACCGCGCCATGCGAGTGGGAGCTCGCCCCATGCTGCCAAATAACAATAAAGAGAGAGAGAGAGAGAGAGAGAGAGAGAGAGAGAGAGAGAGAGAGAGAGAGAGAGAGAGAGAGAGAGAGCATGCAATCTAAGAAAGCTTATGCTTGCTTGCTTGTTTGGAGAAGGAGGTCGGCCACACGCGCGCCCCGCCTGAGGCAGGTGCTTGGCCTGATGGGGTGCTCGCCCCTGAGAGAGAGATGAAGGTGGGGAGATGGGAGATTGGGGAGGATGTTAGAGAGAGATGATCGAGATTGAGGAGGAAGCTCTATGCTGCTCTCGTCTGTTGTCTACGAGTGGGTCCTCCTGTTGAGATGCGATGTAAAGAAGAAGCAAACACAGGAGGCAGCATCACGTCAGAGCATCTCCAATAGAGAGCCTAAAACACTTCCTAAATCAAATTATGAGGGATTTAAGTAAAAATAAGCTTCAATGGATATCTTAAAATTGTTCCTATTTTTTGCCTTTCCGTAAATTCTTCCTATTTCTACCTTGGAATAGGAAAAAAATTGGCAATGTCAATTCTAACGTCCGATGGCCGGACTCTTCTTCTAAATCATTGACTAGGACTTGGAGCGAAGAGAAGCGGTCGGACTCTTTTTTTAAACCACCGACTAGATCTAGGAAAAGAGAGAGAGAATGTCGGACACTAGACTTTATTAAAAAAACTGCTGACATGACACGACTTTAAAATTTAAGGGATTATTTTTACGTACTCTGTTGGAGGAGGAGATAAAATTTAAGTCTAAAATTTTTTTGGTTGCTTCTAAATTCATGTTTTTGGGACTCATATTTAAGTGCACAGTTGGAGACGCTCTTATTCTGTTTTTGTTGGACAAGTGAGAGACTTGAGTTGGAAGAGAAGATAAGGTTAAATTTGAAAAAGATTTTTTCTTAAAAAAACACTGACTTGATATTTTATGTGTAAAAATATATTTGTAGTATTAACATATATTAGTAATATGTTTGTATACTACATGGACTCTTCGCACTTGATTGGTACTCTGCCTCCCATTTACATGACGTTTTAAATCAGGTTAAGGAAGTTAAGAAAAAAAGAATAAGATAATTGTAAAGAAAGTGAGGAAAAAAAGAGATAGAGATAGAGATATAGTAGAAAGAGAGAAATGTATTGAAAAACGAAAATATTAGTTTTTTTTGCGAGGGGAAAGGTGGATTTCGTAAAATCTCAAAAAGGTTTCGTAGTAGCAGCAAAGTCCGGAGGTTAGAATGTAATTCAAAGAAGACAGAGGGAGTACATTTCAACACATTTGACTTTACATCACATGATTCAAATATATGAATTATTAAGCGCATTTATCCTATAACATTTATATTCATGGATCTCTTTCTAATAAACATTCTATTGTTTAAGAAGTTACAATATTTTGTTAATATAAGTTCATATCATGTGTCGAATATTTGTGTGATAAAAATATTATGATCAGTAGGAAACTATAAGACAAGTAAGCAGTTTTTTTCTGAAGCGCAACACATATTAATTCAACCCTAATATCTGCAAATTTATAAAACTTTCTTAGCTGGGTCATGAAAAAATATTATTGGAAGATATTAGTTCTGATAGTACTTTATTTATTTTATGTTATAAAAAGGGTGTTCTTGTTGCATAAAAAATCTACGGACACGACTTAAACATTCAATGATTTTTTAAACAAAGAATTTTTATGTTAAAGTTTTAAACCCGTAGCATCGCATGGGCATTTACCTAGTGTGTATATATATATATATATATGTATATATGTATATATATATATATATGTATATATATATCTACTAGTAATATGCCCGTGCGTTGCAACAGGAGTTAAAATAATTATGTGATGAACAAATTAAAGTTTAGCTTGCATATTACTATAAATATTAAACCCTCTTTAGTTTATGCTCTATATACTTGTGTCTATTGGGCAATAAAAAAAATGTTAGTGTACAATACATTATTTTTGTTAGCATTCTACCCGTCTCGGATCTCCTCTTTGACTCACTCTCTCTGTTCCCTTACGACATATAATATGTCCGATTTTCTTAACGTGTCTACTACTGTGACACCCCAGATGTCACTTAAAATCCACTGATGAAATTAACCCTCAGAAAATATATTCTTATATAAACCAATGTCACTATTGAGTTAAAAATCACCCTTAACCTCTACAAAAATTTTGGTGAATTTCTGAATAATTTTGTTAAATGAGAAGTTTTTTTTATCTCAGTACCAAAATCTTTGTCAAGTAGGTAAAAATTCCAACTAACCTTTCTAAAAGCAGCAAATTCTTAATATAACCATAATAATGTTATTGCATGGCAATTAATGTCACTTCAAAACAAAATTTTTGAGATTTTATCAGCATTTTTAGAAAACATTTAAACCCTTAAAAATTCAAACAAAGTTGTTTTGAAGTGAAAATCCACAAAAGTTTTTAGAGGTCGAATTAGGACTTCTTACAATAAAAAATTACTACAATTAATGTCCCGAGTGCCCACAAAAATTTTTAAAATTTTATAAACTCAGGAAGTATAGTTTCTGTTTGAACTAGAGACGAGTGTTTGAAATATTGCAATAATTTTAAAAAAAAGATTTCAGTGCAGGGCCTACCGCATCGCCGCGGCGGCCAACCAGCGCGCCGCAGTGGCGTAGGCCGCGGCAGACGCCGGCGCGCACTCCTTTTCTCCCGCCCTGTCCCATCTCCGGTCGGAAATCCCGCGTTTCCTCTCTTCCTTCCCCTCTTCCGCTCCATCTTTTCTTCCCCTACTCACGCAACGCCGTTCGCGCCCGCCAATAGTCGCTGCCGGTCGCCTGCACTTGCCCGCCGCTCCCGCCGCGTGACTCTTTAAGTCCTTGCGCGCGCGCATACTTGAGCAAGCTCCAAGCAAGCCAACAACACACCAACGCCGCTTCCCCTACTTCTTTTCTTCCTCCGCGCGCGACTACGCCGGCCGCCATTGCCGCCGTTGCCCTCCTCACGTGGACAGTGTCGCTCTGTGCTCCCTGCGCTCCATCACCGTGGCGTCTAGACTTCCCTCACCCCCCTTCAGCTTTTAGAGTAACAACACATCCTCCAGTCCACTCCATCGCAGGAACGCCATCATTGTCAACCTCGGTCTGGAGCGCCCCGCCGCTAAGGTTTTCATCGATTCCTCCCTCACAAGGTTTTCAGCTTGTGATTTCTCGATTTCGCCTCATATATTATAATGTAATGAAAAATAATATAATTATAAAATTTATAGCTATACATTTTACTCTTACTTTTTGGACAAACTAAATTTTATATATAAGAAACACAAACTACTAATTTGTGCTATTATATGTGGTAGATGTGATGATGGTTTAACCTGTAGGATTATTTTATTCTATTTTGCTGTAGATGCCACCGCACCTCATCTCAATAGTCCAGGTAGGGATGAAATAGCCGGAATAGCAAAAATAAAATATCAGAAACACGCAAAAAATGGTAATGATGTTAGAAATATTGAGCGTAGATATGTGATTAAACCTTGGGCATCGGACATCTTCTTCGACCCATCGAATCTTAAAGTATACAATTTTTTGTAAATACTATAAGTTATAGGTGCAACTTTAAGTAATACAGTACTCCTGAAAAAACAAGCAATACAGTACAAGACATGAACTGTTTGAACATAATAGAAAAAAGAGAAGGGATTTGTTTGCAAAATAGTCAAGAGCTTATCCGTTCACCCGTTGCTCCTCCAGCAGTATCTTTATCCACACGGTTCCACAAACTTCTTCCACCTCAGCTCCTCTTTTGACTCACCATGTAGCACTCCCGGTCGTCATCCCAATCTCGTGTGCTCCATTTGTGGCATCGCTGGCAACAGGCCAACAGCAATTCGTTGGCCATGTACCAGCGAGTACTCTTCGTCGGTGTCGCCCTGCCATGGCGCACGGCAGCAGTGCACCGGCGAGCAGTCTCCGTATACGGCGTCGTTGTGGCAATTCGTGCAGGAAGGGCAGCGACCGTTGTAGCCCGCGAGCAGTCGGTTGTTGTGCCGTGCTCGAAAGCTGGCGACTACAGAAGGATTCCTATCTGAATCTACGATTAGTTCCTTGGTCTTTTGTATTTTTTCATGTGCTTTTGCTCCCTTTGATTCTGAAGCGTTTCGTTACAGTTTTGAAACTCGAGTTTGCCTCGATTGTCTTAGTCTTGTACATGGACTCCTTTTATCTCGAGTTTTTTGTTTTGAACTCCTTTTCTGGTTTGCATCCGACCTCATGTTGAGCCGACGGATTAAGCCGTGTACGGACGAGCCGACGGATTAAGCCGTGTACGGACGAGCCGACGGATTAAGCCGTGCACGGACGACCGCTACAAAATTATATAGTAGTAGAGATTCATGTGTTTTTGCTCCCTTTGATTCTGAAGCGTTTCGTTACAGTTTTGGAACTCGAGTTTGCCTCGATTGTCTTAGTCTTGTACATGGACTCCTTTTATCTCGAGTTTTTCGTTTTGAACTCCTTTTCCGGTTTGCATCCAACCTCATGTTGAGCCGACGGATTAAGCCGTGTACGGACGAGCTGACGGATTAAGCCGAGCCGACGGATTAAGCCATGCATGGACGACCGCTACAAAATTATATAGTAGTACTACACGGCTTAATCCATCGGCTCGTCCGTACACGGCTTAATCCGTCGGCTCAACATGAGGTTGGATGCAAACCGGAAAAGGAGTTCAAAACGAAAAACTCGAGATAAAAGGAGTCCATGTACAAGACTAAGACAATCGAGGCAAACTCGAGTTCCAAAACTGTAACGAAACGCTTCAGAATCAAAGGGAGCAAAAACACATGAAAAAATACAAAAGACCAAGGAACTAATCATAGATTCAGATAGGAATCCTTCTGTAGTCGCCGGCTTTCGAGCACGGCACAACAACCGACTGCTCGCGGGCTACAACGGCCGCTGCCCTTCCTGCACGAATTGCCACAACGACGCCGTATACGGAGACTGCTCGCCGGTGCACTGCTGCCGCGCGCCATGGCAGGGCGACACCGACGAAGAGTAGTCGCGCGCGGAGGAAGAAAAGAAGTAGGGGAAGCGGCGTTGGTGTGTTGTTGGCTTGCTTGGAGCTTGCTCAAGTATGCGCGCGCGCAAGGACTTAAAGAGTCACGCGGCGGGAGCGGCGGGCAAGTGCAGGCGACCGGCAGCGATGATTGGCGGGCGCGAACGGCGTTGCATGAGTAGGGGAAGAAAAGATGGAGCGGAAGAGGGGAAGGGAGAGAGGAAAGGCGGGATTCCCGACCGGAGATGGGATAGGGCGGGAGAAAAGGAGTGCGCGCCGGCGTCTGCCGCGGCCTACGCCACTGCGGCGCGCCGGTTGGCCGCCGCGGCGATGCGGCAGGCCCTGCACCGAAATCTTTTTTTTTTTTAAATTATTGCAATATTTCAAACACTCGTCTCTAGATTCAAACAGAAACTATACTTCCTGAGTTTATAAAATTTCAAAAATTTTTGTGGGCACTCGGGACATTAATTGTAACAATTTTTTATTGTAAGAAGTCCTAATTCGACCTCTAAAAACTTTTGTGGATTTTCACTTCAAAACAACTTTGTTTGAATTTTTAAGGGTTTAAATGTTTTCTAAAAATGCTGATAAAATCTCAAAAATTTTGTTTTGAAGTGACATTAATTGCCATGCAATAACATTATTATGGTTATATTAAGAATTTGCTGGTTTTAGAAAGGTTAGTTGGAATTTTTACCTACTTGACAAAGATTTTGGTACTGAGATCAAAAACTCCTCATTTAACAAAATCGTTCAGAAATTCATCAAAATTTTTGTAGAGGTTAAGGGTGATTTTTAACTCAATAGTGACATTGGTTTATATAAGGATATATTTTCTGAGGGTTAATTTCATCAGTGGATTTTAAGTGACATCTGGGGTGTCACAGTAGTAGACACGTTAAGAAAATCGGACATATTATATGTCGTAAGGGAATAGAGAGAGTGAGTCAAAGAGGAGAACCGAGACGGGTAGAATGCTAACAAAAATAATATATTGTACACTAACATTTTTTTATTGCCCAATAGATAAAAGTATATAGAGCACAAACTAAAGAGGGTTTAATATTTATAGTAATATGCAAGCTAAACTTTAATTTGTTCATCACACAATTATTTTAACTCCCGTTGCAACGCACGGGCATATTACTAGTATATACATATATATGTCTCTTTACTTTTTTTGTGGGGACATGTCTCTATTCCTCTACTACTTAATAATTTTACTGAGGACGTAATGTTCATCAGGACATAAAGTCATCCGTGAAGTCACCGGACCGAACTTCATATGAACCGGGCTTTGTACATGAGGAAAACCTGAGGAGTCTACGTCGAATCGAATTATAAATCCTACGTGAAAAAAAAGACCACTTCAAAACGTGTCACTTCGAATCGAATTATGGATCTACGTGAAAATGAGGGTTTACTTAATAAATATATTACTTTAAATTAAGGATGGTAAGAGAGTCCACATCGACTTAAAGATTGTAAGTGAGACGAAGAGTCCATTTAAAAAAAAATCTATAAGAGTAAATAGATATATCTTGTCTAGTTTATTTTTCTTGCCCCGTTACAGCATCACACGGACACTGTGTTAGTTACTTAAAAAATTGAGTTTGTTGCGGCTGGGGCCCTGCCAGGGGCCGTGATGGCGCTGATCCCTGCGACCTAGTGCCCCTACTAGCTTACAAGGATTGCAAGACGGTCCTGGGACCTGCACATACGGTGTATCTCCTCGATCCATGCCTTCTCTCATGGCCAGGACGAAGGCAGGCGATCCAGCTGCTCTTCTCCCTGGCGATGCCTCTCTCTCTCTCTCTCTCTCTCTCTCTCTCTCTCTCTCTCTCTCTCTCTCTCTCTCTCTCTCTTTTCGGTTGATTTCTTTATATTTTTTGATAGGATTAAGGCGGTGGCCACCGTGGTGCTCAACGTCTGCGTAGTACAAGCTGTCTTCCCCAATGAGGGTCACGCTCTCTGCAGCTCCAACGACGGCAGCCTCTACACTTCATCTCTGGTCAGTCTTGCTAGTGCCACTGCCTAAAACAAATTTGGATGCTTTCTCGGCAGCGACCGGCCTGCCAATAAACTACCACAAATCCACCTTCATCTCCATGTTTCTTGATCAAGCCGTCTCTACTGAGATGGCGACGATGCTTGGCTGGTCGATCTCTGGTTTTCCCTAGCCGTATTCGGCCCTTTTTCCCCAGTGAAGATCGTGTCGCCGATTACCAACCTCTACTGGCCAGCTTTCAACGCTACCTCCCAACCTGGAGCGCTCGCCTCCTGTCCTCTGGTGCCAAGCTACAGCTGATGAACTCAGTTCTGGGGAGTGCTCCGGTGTACTACATGTCCTCCCTACTCCTGTCAAAAACCATGTTTGATGCGTTAGAGCGGACTCGTCGAGTTTTCTTCTGGGTGGGAGAGGAAAAGTACAGCAGCGCAACGCAAAATGCCTTGTGGCCTGGGATCGAGTGCTCCTACGTACCCAAAGTTGAAGAGGACTTTTACAGTACACCAAAATAAATGCTTACCATTCATTTTTTTGATCTAACGTTCTAAATCTAACACATGATACTAGTTTGATCCACTGCTATCATGGAATCAATATCAGGTATTATAGGTATCATACGGTATTATTTGTAGCGCTCCGTTTCTTTTCAGGTTCAAAAAAGAAATTAATTTAATTGCAAAGAAGTACCAAAAATTTGGGGATTAAAGTAACTAACAAAATTTCTAGTAATTGCTAAAAAGGAATTATTTCATTGGTCCAAGGAAATATTTTAAATCTTGCAAGAAATTCTCGCGAATTAAAAAGCTAGTCAAAATTTAAATTCTAAGTTTAAAACCTTTAAAATTCAAATTCAAACTTCACTGTAATTCTTAGAATTAAATTTGTGGGCTCTTTTCAATTTTACAGAAATTTTATAAAATTTTTAGATTTTCTAAAATTTTTATCACTAGTCAGACCCACTGGACAGTGGGCCCCATTGACCAGCCTCCTCTCACCTCCCCTGTTTTTCCCTTCTCCCTTCTCTCTCTCTTTGCTCTTCTCCTTCCCGCGCAGGCGCACCGTTTCACGCGCTTCCCCTGGGCAGAGGGCGCGCGCCACCTGCCGCGCGCGGCCTGCGCCGAGCGCGCACGGCAAGCGCGCGCGCGTTCGCCCGGCGAGTAAAAGAGCTCCTCGGTCGCCACTCCTCCTTCTTCCCCTCGCCTGCTCTCCTTCCTCTGCTGCTCCCTTTTTCTTCTCTGTTTCTCCGCCGAGCCGCCGCACTGCGCAGCCGTGCCGTGCTCGCCCCACTTCGCCGTTTCTGTCGCAAATCGACGCAACCAAGATCCCTCTCTCCATTCCCGGGGCCACAGCCGCCTTTGGTAACGAACTTCACCAGAAAATTTGAGCTCCTCCGCCGCCATTTCTCGCCGGAAGCAAGGGAGCACCGGTGAGCCCCTCTTTTTCCTTCGCGCCCAAGCTCGCTCCCGTGGTTTTTAGACTCCCCGGAGCACCGCGCACCTTGCTAGCACAGTCGCTCCCTGTCGCGCAGCACCGGTCGCTGGGAACGCGGTTTGGCACCAGCCGCCGCGAAGCTCGTCGTCGCCGAACGCGATTCGGTGAGGCCCCGACCCGTTTTCCTCCTCCCCAAGCTCCGCCGTGCCGCGAGGAGTGTGCTCGGCAAAACTCCGCGGCCGGCCGCGCGCCATACTGCCGCCGCACCATGGCCGGAGCACGCCGCACGCCGCCGCTCGTCGCCGCCTCGGCTCCGTGCTCGCCGGCGGTCGTGAGCCAGTGAAATGACTCCCCCGCGCGACGTCCGAGCCGCTGGTGCCCTCGCCGCCGGCCACCTTCGCCGGTAGCGCCGTCGCACGCCGCCGGCCGAGCTAGGGCAAATGCCTAGCTAGGGTTTCCCTGTTGTTCTGTTTTTCAAAATTCATTTATCTCGGCTGGAAATTCAATAATCCACATAAAATCAAGCTTTGCTCAGAAAAATATTATTCCAATTGTTCTGGGACCAGAGAAAAATTTAGTTTTTATGAAAAATATAAAACTTCATTGTATACAATTAACAATTTTTTGGGATTTATTTAATTAACAATAAATGGCCAAAAATACTATTTAATTAATTTGCAATTATTAAAATTTGGAAAATTTGTATAAACCCTAGGTTTAACCCTTGCTATTTAATAGTGTTTTGATAACTTGATTAGGGTTTGTTTTGTGCTATTAAAGCGTTAATTTGGTTTAGGTCAAAACTTTTCCTCGGCAACCCTAATTCTTTAATTCGCTAGCGACCACTTAAGTTTGTCAGAGAGTATTAATTACTGATGTCACCTCTCTACTTGCATCATGTAGGCGCCATCATGAACGAGGTAGCCATCAAGGTGGACCCTGATTTTTCTGAAGACCCTGCCGCGGCAAACCAGGAAGAATATCCACAAGGCAAGCCCCGGTGCACTACTGTTTTAAAATTTTTTCCTTTTATAATAGTGAAAGTGAGTTATGTGATGTGCATTTAGATCGACAGGAATTGAATGAAACCCTAGATGCATAAGTTTCCGGTAGTACCGATTTTGGTATATTGGTGCAGGTAGCCTGTATAGATGCTATGCTTAAAAATTTCCCTATGGTAGAAGTCGGACAGATCGGACACTGCCTGCGATATGATAGGAGTTGCTTGAAACTTCCATCTCTTGTTAAAGAATTTGTAGCAGGTTCAGATTTCATGGAAAGAAACCGGGGTCAAATAGGGAATGATAGGGATGCAGCCGACGGGAGTTCGGCGTGCGGTAGCGCTGTCTGACCCGTGTGGCACAGTTAGTTGAGTATTGAATGTACTGCTCACATGCTGGATGACGCGGACCCACCCAGAAAACCACGTTTTAGGACAGATCCGGTCTGTTGTTAAGCCAGGATCCTGTTGGGCAACGCTCGGCGAAGCGAGCGTACACACGATACAACACAGGCAAGGGATAACAGCAATAATTTACAAGGAGGGAGAAATTAATACAATATTAGTTCCTAGATTGTAGCTTAAGTCTTACAAGAATTCAGAGCGCGCAATAAGTTTTGAAAATCGTAGCAGCGGAAGACTCGATTGATACAGACTCCGACACTCATACATTAAGCAAAAGCATGCACCCTGCCCGCGGGCGTCATGCTACTGGCCACTTCAAGTTACTGCGGCGACTCGCACAGTTCCCACTGGAGGTTCCCTACCTCGGAGTGAGACTCCTCCCAGTGGAAGCTATCGTCCTGGTTCAGCGTGCCGGTTCCTGAAAACCACAGATCGCTAACGCGTGAGCTTCTAAGAAGCTCAACAAGACTGACCCGTCAAAAGGCTGACTACAGCCGACTTCTAGACATGAAGGCTGATGAGGGGGGGGGTTTATTTGCCAAACGAACCCGCAACCTGTACTACTCTTGGTCAATTTTAGCACAGGTTAAGTAGTTAGGATGTGGCTTTAATTAGCACTAGTCTAATCAAACATAATAAAAGTGACAAGTAGATAGTAATCATCATAATGTCAATCTCATTGCATCTCATCTGATTGCAAAAATGTGGTGCGTTTCACGAGCATGCTCACCAACTGGGAGCGACAGCGGTTCGAATTGATTTTTATACCCTGCAGGGGGAAACCTAATCGTACGACACGTGCTTGTCCCAGACTCGCACGTGGCAACCGTTCACACCAGCTCCTGCAACGTCAATTCCCTCCTACGCCTGCCTTAGCAGTGCCGCATCCCACCAGATAACACGTCCCAGACGGTTTCTGTGGAGTTCCCACACTACCCACCCCAGATCTCCTCCTAGTCAGACACCGTAGGGCAGGTTCGACGTTGCAATCGCTAGGCTACATAGGTTTACTGGGGCCCATTATACCCAGCATACGACCAGTACGTTCAACACTCGATCAGTCTCGGACCACACGGATCAGACAGGTCTACGGTCACCCTGGACCCGGTCCAGTCGCCGACCTAATTGGTATCCTGTCTGACCCTCAAACTTTTATCCTTCTTTAATTATCTCATCATCCGGTGTCATAATGTATCAAGTGGTAGTTTCATCCAAAGTCCTACCTTTCGCGAGCAGCGTCCACTCTGCTCGACTTCTACCGGTAAGAACTTGCTAAGCATAGCAACTAATTGGTCATCTATACCAACTACCGGTAGGGTTTCCTATGGGAACAAATACAACTAAGGTTGCAATCAACTCCTAACAACTTAATGCACAAACATGACATGACCCACTGAGTTGTAAAAAGAAAATTTTAAACAGAGGTGGTGCACCGGGGCTTGCCTGGTTCTTCGGCTTCTCGGTTGACTTCTTCTGCTGGAGTGGAGGAATCGGGCTTTGCAGTTACCTCTCGTGCTTCGGAATCTACATGATGCATTATGATTATGAGAAGTTCAAGGGAACGACAATATAATGCTTTTGCTAAGGAGTATTTTAGGGTTTCAATCGGCGACGTTTAGAAATTAAGGTTAACCCTAATTCTTTGACGCCACTGGTTTAAAAATATTTGACTTAATGAATGGGGTTCCAAGTCATTTATTCAATTTCTCACGATGTGATGTGAAATGGGTCATATTCCCTGAATTAGGCTAAATTCAAATCTTAGGCTGAGATTTATCGGCATTTTTCTTCGGAGAATAATTATTTAATAATCTATGATTATTAATCTTAGGGTCGAAATAAAAATTTAGTTGCACTAAAATTTTATTTTTAGTGGATAGTGCTCTCTGAAATATGAATTTTGAAATTGAGTTGAGGCCTAGCTGAATTTTCTAGATTTTATCAAAATTCAACAAGATTTCTGTGATTTAAAATGGTAAAATCAGAAATAATTATTAAACCTTGGAATAAAATTATGAAACTTTATGTAATCACTCATGAGCATCAAAACTAAAGTTCTGTTTTTTGGGTTCAACCTTTTGGAGTACTTTTATAATGTATTTTAGAAAAATGTAAATTAGCTAGGCAGAATGGAGTATCTTAAATAGGTTACATGCAATTCTGTGGTCCTAAAATCCTGATAAAATTCCAGAGGATGCCTACTGTCATGCCATACTTGTAGATCAAATTTGAGCCCTAGCATTGCTCTACAATTTGAATTAAAATTCAGAGATAGAAAAGATTGTTCTAAATATTCCTAAAAATACCTGGTCGTTTTGGAAAAAGTGTTTCAACAAACAAAATTAGTTCATTTCATGAGGTTTCTAACAAATTTTAGTTTGGAATTTTTGGAGGTTTCTGTGATTTGTTTGGCATTTTACAAGACAGGACAATATTGGAGGAAAATAGAATTAACCCAGCGTCTAGGGCAGAACAGGGGAGCTGAGCTCCGACGAGCTCCGGCGATGGATTCAGTCAAAAAGGGTGGTCGGCCGCGCTCGATCCTTGGCCCTACACCATCTACGAGCTATGCCGAGGCCCGGCAACACGACAACGGCAAGGTTCCATCACCGGAGAGAGGTGCTCACCGTGGGGGTCGGCGGCGGCTGCGGCGAGGAAGAGTTCCCGACAAGAGGAGCTAAATTCCGGAGAGAGGAGAGCGCCGTGAGCTGCACAAGGGCTTGACAAGTGAGTTGGGTAAGGGGAGGAGCACGGAAAAAGGCCGGAGCATGGCCGGCGGCGAGGGGTGGCGGCAATGCCCGAAGTCCGACGAGGAAATCGCCGGAGGGTGGAGATTAGTCGGTCCAGAAGACTCACCGTGGTGCAGTGATCCTGTTTGACGGAGTTAGGGGTCGCGGGAATGGCCGGAAGACCAGAGTCGACGGCGAGCTCGATCGGTGGCAGAAAAGGAGACTGACGGTGGCGCAAGAGTTCTGTCGTCGCCGGCGAGTTTCTGTGGCCGAATACTTATCGAAATCAATCACAGAGACGAGAGGAAGCAGCCGGATGGAGGAATTGCAGAATGGTCGTACCGTGAGGAGGAATTTGAAGGTTGAGGGTCGGGGCGGCGTCCCTGTTGCCGGGGAGGACGATCGGGGCGTTCCGGGCGGAGGGAGCAACGAGAAGGGAATTCAATCAACTGGAAGCTGTGCCGGAGCGAGGGAAACAGGTTAGGCACGATTAGGGCGGTGGAGAATGGTCGGAAGGGTGGTCTCACCGTGAGCCTTCCTTCGGCGGCAATGGCGACGGCGGCACCCGAGCGAGGTAAAACAGCAATGCGCGTCTAGGAGCGAAATTGGGCGCGGGGAAAGTGGTAGGAGGGTTCAGCGCACTCCTTTAAGTGTCGCGGGAAGAGATTGGGAGGGGGAAAACAGAGAGGGGTGGCGGATTGGGCCGGCGGGGCGGTGGCTTGCCGCAGAGGCTCTGCCGCGCGGCAAATTGGCGTGCGGCAGCGAAGACAAGACGGGGAGAGAGAGAGGAAGGAGAGGGGAGGGAGGAGATTCGGCGAGATCCTTGCTCGACGCTTTGAAAGCTGGGCGCGAAAAGGCGAGCCGGCCGGCGGAGGAGGCGCGCTGCCGCGCGGCGGATTGGGCGTCGGGGGCGGGCGCCCTGTAGCTCGTCAGGCTATTGCCGGTTTATTTGAATTGCTACAAGTTCCTGCTGATTTCGACTGAAAACCCCACCTCCTTAGCTGAGAAAATTTTGAAAATTTTTGTGTATGCTCAGGGATTTATTTGGAACACTTTTTATTTAGGGTTCGAGTTCTGAATCAGCTCCCAAAATTTCTTGAATTTTTTTTAGTCCACTTTAGTTTGTGTGAATTTTAAAAAGGTTTGAACCTTATCTAAAAATCTTGGATAAATTTCCAAAATTCTATTTTGAAGTGAACTTAATTGTTATGCAAAAATATAGCTAGGGTGTTGTGAGAAATTTGATAGGTCACTCATTAGGGTTTAATTCCTGCCCGAAGAATAAAGTTTTCGACACTGCGGGTGGAAACCTTCCGAACTAGGTAAACATGTTCTGTGGATTATCAAAGTTTTTGTAGAATTCCTTCGGGGTATTTTAAACAACATTGCACTTACTCCCATTGTTGATTTGGCTTTTTAGGGGTGAAATGTTGTCGAATAGAGTTTTAAGTCGTCGATTTAGGCCCTGGTGACACCTGGGGTGTCACACTGGAGCTATGGGATTCAGTAAACCTAGATAGTCTGGAGACGGTAAAGCTGAACCTACCTTACGGTGTCTGATTGGCGGCGGGCTGGGGTGGACAGTGTGTGAACTCCACAGATAACGTCCGAGACGGGTGATCTAGTTGGACGCGGTACTGTTGAGGTAGCGTAAGAGGGAATTAGCTTTGCCAGATCTGGTGCGAACGGTTGCCACGTGCGGTCCGGGACGCGCACGTGTCGTGTGACCACGTTAACCCTGCAGGTGTAAAACGTTTCGAACCGCTGACACTCTCAGTCTAGAGTCTACTCAATCTCTCTGTCGCATACGTTAAGAAGTGAACAGAAGAAGATGATGTTTACAGTTGTGATGTTTATACTAATCATTGTTTATCAACATGATTGTTTAGTCATAGTGCATACTAAAGTTTACTTTTCTCGAACTTAAATTGCGCTAAAACTTAAAAGTAGGAAGCTACTTTGTAAGGCATGTCCTTTTGCAACTATCCTACCTAGAGTCAGCCGTACATGTCTAGGTGTCAGCTGTAGATAGCCTCGTGACGGGTCAGTCTTGCTGAGCTTCTTAGAAGCTCATGCTTTGCGACTTGTGGCTTTCAGATGGGTCTGATGCGACCGGTGGTAGCGATGGGCAGTTCTGGGAGGAGTCAGCCCCTGGCTGGGGTAGTTTCCAGTGGGAGCAGATAGAGTAGCCGCTGCCTGTGTGTGGCTAGTAGCAAGGTGCCGTTGGGCAAGGCCCTTGCTTTTGCTTAGTATCAGAGTCGGAGTCTGTAATCTCACCCTATCTTTCGCTTTCGCTTGAGGACTGTATCATTTCCGCTGTTTATGAAAACTGGTTCGAGTGGAACTGAAGTCTCTGTAATAAATACTCATGTAATATTTTTCTTCTATCTATAAACCGTGCTTTTTACTGCCTGTGTTGTACCTGTGTATGTTCGCTTCATCGAACATCGCCCAGAATGGATCCCGGGAGGAGGACCTCCCCCGTTTCAGGGGCGGTCTGCCACATTATTGAAATTAAAAAATAATAATTATAAATTATTTTTTAGAAATATTTTTTTTTGGAAATTGCAGGTGTAGCGATGCAAGGGGGTCTTGCTCATTCTCGTGCGATTCACTTCCTTTCTCTGATTGTTTGTGTAAGAGAAAAAATTACAAGGTAGTAACAGA
The DNA here is from genome assembly GCA_001182835.1 of Oropetium thomaeum. NCBI lineage: Eukaryota > Viridiplantae > Streptophyta > Magnoliopsida > Poales > Poaceae > Oropetium > Oropetium thomaeum. The sequence goes on from LFJQ01000010.1 coordinate 2,395,732, forward strand.
TTGGAAAGTTACGAGGAAGAAACAGATTGGTACGGCAATCGTTGGTCGTTCTGATTACGACCAAGGGAATGTTGATTACTATGCAGGGAGCCAGGGATTCGCAGGGCGGACAATTCTGACAGCGTCTACATAGATTAAGGAGATGAACAGACAAGTAGATGAATATGATTTGAATGTCACGGAAAATTAATCAAGGATAAACTAGGCCCACGAACAAAACTTGGTGAGATTCAGATCGAGCGCCACGCTGATGGCGATGCCGTTCCTCACCACCATCGTGCAGGCACTGCTCTACTCGTAGACTGGTGCGTCAGTCGATCGCCGCCGGCGTCGATCGGACCTACTGCTCGGCCGACGACAACATCAGTAGCGTCCGTATTTGCGCATCCAGCAGCAGGTTCTACAGACAGATAACGCACTCCGATCCATTGATGCAGTCAACATGTATTAATTTAAGGACTAATTACAATATTATCCCTTGAAATCAACGGTTAGATTGCATCATGGAGCACCATAGAAGTCCTCAAGTCGAAGGCGGCCTCACGGTGAAAGACCTTAAAGTACAAAACCATTGTCTCCTGCTGAAATCCGTCCACAAGCTTCACTCTCAGGAGCCCCTCCCCGGGAAAACTGGTACTTATCCAGCTTGAAGGAGAAGTAGGAAGCCCCTGTCGGGACTTGACCTTCTTGGGATGCATCGCGAGGAGGAGCTGAACCGGTACTGGGCGGTCACCAGAGTAATTGTCTCTGACGCCAAATCGACTTACCTTTTGGTTTGATGACTGGCACAATAACGGCCTCCTGTTCCTCGCTAACCGAGCTTTATTCTCGCATTGCACCCAACCCACATCCTGGTGCACTCCATTCTGGCGAGCTCGGAGCTGCCTCTCGCCCTCCGACCGCACACACGCGATGTTGTATCAGAACAGAGTGAGCTAAGGCAGACCCTTGCCTTAGCCTCGCTTGGGTCGGGACCAGATGCACTTCCTGATCAATGGTTCACGCCGTGGTTACACCTCCTCGGCCGCATACAATGTCCTTCGAAATTCAGCCAACCCCAACCCAGACGCCTAGATTATATGGAAATACCCAAATGCTTACTAACTGTGGTGGACCCCCCCAGAAACAGGGGAGGTCCCTCTTCCCGGGATCCATTCTGGGCGATGCTCGTCGAAGCGAACTTATACATGGTACAACACAGGCAGAAAACAAAATGATTTACATACAGAAGAAAATATTCATGGGTAGTTATTATAGAGAATTCAGTTACACACGGTAAGTTTCTGGATACAATAGCGGAAACAACATCGTCTTCAAGCAAAAACAAAAGATAAGATTACAGACTCCGACTCTACGGAGCTAAGCAAAAGCAAGTACCTTGCCCAACGGCACATTGCTACTAGCCACACACAACTTGCGGCTACTCGATCTGCTCCAATGGAAACTACCCCAACCGGGGGCTGGCTCCTCCCAAGGGTAACTACCGCTACCGCCGACAGATTCTGAACCACCTGTAAACCACAATGGCAAAACGTGAGCTTCTAAGAAGCTCAGCAAGACTGACCCGTCAACGTGGCTGTCTACAACCGACTCCTTGACATGTAAGGCTGACTCAGGGTAGGGTAAGTGCAAAAGGACCCGCTCTAATTAGTAGCTTTCTACTTTTCAAGTTTTAGCTCAGATTAAGTTCGAAAAAGTAGAACTTTAGTAAGCACTATGGCTAAACAAACATGTTTGTCAAACAACGATCATAATATTCATCACAAAGTCATTCATCATTATGCTCATTGTTTATTTTTTAACATATGCGACAGAGAGGTCAACCAAACCCATAGACTGAGAGTGACAGCGGTTCGAACCGATTTACACCTGCAAGGATAACCTGATCACACGACACGTGCGCGTCCCGGACCGCACGTGGCAACCATTCACACTAATCCGGCAAAGCTAACTCCCTCTTACGCTACCTCAACAATACCGCATCCTACCAGATCACCCGTCCCAGACGGTATCTGTGGAGCTCTCACACTATCCACTCCAGACCGCCTCCACTCAGACACTATAGGGTAGGTTCAACTTTGCCATCACTAGGCTACCTAGGTTTACTGGGTCCCATATATTCCAGCATATGATCAATACGTTCAATACTTGGCCAACTGTGCCACACGGACCAGATAGGACTGTCGCACACAGGACCCATGTCCTGTTGCCAACCTACATTTTCCTGTCTAATCCCAGTTTTTGTCCATGAAAATACAAACTAGCCACGAGTCCTTCATAAAAGGGTAGAAGTTTCAGACAACTCCTATCATATCACAAGCAGCGTCCACTCTACTCGACTTCTACCGTATATTATTGCTAAACATAGCATCTACATCGGGCTACCTGTACCAACATTCCATAATAGGCACTACTGAAACATATGCAGCTAGGGTTACAATCAATTCCTATCAACCTAATGCACATCACATGACTCACATATACTGTTATAAAGAAAAACTTTAAAACGGTAGTACACCGGGGCTTGCCTTGTGGATACTCCTCCTGGTCTGCAGTAGCGGGCTCTTCAGAAACTCGGTCTCAACCTCGACGGCTACCTCATTCACGTCGGCGTCTACATGATGCAAGTAGAGAGGTGAATCATTAATTAACAATTTCTCATTGAAATATAAGTGGTCGATAACACTTAAAGAATTAAATTGATTGATAAGCACTTAAACCTAAACACCATGCTAAACAATTTAATAATACCTAAACAACCCTAATGCCATTTCATGCACTTCTTAATTCAAGGGTACACTCTAGAGTTTTATACAAATTTTTTCATATTTTAGTAATTGGAATTCAATTATTTAGATTTTTGGCCATTTAGTAATAATTAAATAAAATCTCAAAAATACTAAACCCTACCCGTGAGGTTTTATATTTTTCATAGACTGCATTTTTCACTCGTTCGAGAATAGTTGGACTTTTATTTTTCCGAGCCAAATTCGATTTTATATGAATTACTTAAGTCTCAGCCGAATTTACAATTAGCAGAAATTTAAAAAGGGGAACCCTAGCTAGGGCGTTGGCCCTAGCTTCGGTCTACGACGGCGGCGGCACCGGCGACAAGAGGCCGCGGCAAGGGTACCAACGGCTCGAGCTCGACGCGAGGAACTCGATAGGCACGAAAACGGTCGGCGGTAACCTCCGGAAGTGGCGGCGCGGCGAGTGGCGGCACGAGCTCAACTCCGGCCATGGCGGGGCGGCGCTACGGCACGCGACCGCGTATTAAACCTTGCCCGGCAGCTTCTACTAGACGAGACGAAGCTTGGGAGGGGGGATAACCCAAGATTCTCACCGAAACATGGTCAGCGGCGAGGTACCCGAAGATGGCCGACGGCGAACTCGTGTTCCCGACGATGGAGAACTCCCCCTAGACAAAGGCCTGCGGTGAGAGCTGCGCCGTGCTCCAAGGACCACGAATGGGAAGAAAAAAAGCTTAAACGCAAAGCGAAGGGAGGTCCTCACCGGCGCGGCTCCGGCGATGGCGATGGCGGCGAGTGTTCCCGACGACCCACACTACACGCCGAAAAAAAATGATGTCAGCGAGCTTCGTGGGGTCCCAAGGAGTATGAAAACCACCGTAATGAGCTCGGGCGCGGAGGAAAAGAGAGGAGCTAACCGGAGCTCCCCTGTTTCAGCACGAAACGGTGGCGGCACTCTCAAAAATCCGGCGAACTCAGGTGATTTGAGCCGGAGATACGGAGAGGACCCTTTTGTGCTTCGGTTTGGAGATGGAAGGGCCGGGATTCGACGAAGATGGGGCGCGGCGCACAGAGTATTCGGCGAAAACAGAGAACCAGAGAACGAGAGAGAGAGAGAGAGGAACAACGGCGACGGAAGGGCCGAGCGGGCGACATGCGCGCTCAGCGTCGCCGCGGCGTGCTACGCGCGCGCGGCAGGTGGCGGCGAAACTCTACCACGTCAGCGCGCGCGTGCGAGCGTGTGCGTCCCACTGGCAACAGAGAGGGGAGAGAAAGAGGGGCTGACCAGTGGGGCCCGCTGCTCAGTGGGTCCCACTGGTAAGGAAATTTTTCAGAAGAGTCCAGAATTTTCAAGAAATTCTGAAATTTGACTTAGCCCAAAAGTTTGATATTGGAATGTGGGCAAATTTAAATTTAAATTTGGGAAAGAAATGGAAACTTGGAATTCGAATTCGAAGTTAGAAGATTTTGACTCGGTTCGTAATTCGCGGGTATTTTTGCAAATTACAAAATCCTTTTGAAAGTAATAAAATTCTTTTCAAACAGTTAATGATTTAATAATTAAATTGTAATTCCTTAAAGTGATTTAAATCTTTTGAGTCTGAAATAACCGGAGCGCTACACTAAGGTCAAATTTTTTGCATGGTTGCTCTCTAGCAACCGGTTGAACACACACTACAAGAGGGAACCTGCACCACAAAAACTTGATGGATATCAGTGAGGGCAGCTACGATCGTGCCCCTCTGTTCTCGAGACTCGGGAAGAGTTGTCCGACTGCTGAACAAGTCTGGGACTGCCTACACATCGACCTCTCCGGAGTGACCCTCTCCTCGCCTTGGGCCGCGGCGCGCCCGTCCCGCCTGCCGAGTGAGATCTTCTGGCTGGACATTTTGCTAATCATTCTCTGGCGCATCTAAGAACGCGCGCAACACCGGGATCTTCCACGACGGCCACAGCAACCTCGTCCCCACGCTGCGCGCGGTGGCGCGTGACATCGACATTTGGAGCCATAGATATTCTAGTCATCGTAATAGCATGATCATTTGGAGGGAATTTATTTCCCATTGTACGCCTGTGATGTAATTTCTCTCTTCTCCCTCTTTGCTTTGTAGTTTCCAGCCATGTACTTAGAGCTTTGTCCCCTCATTGTTTAATGAACTGGTGGGAAAAAATAAGTCCTGCTAGTGCTATGGCAACCACTTCCCCTGTTGGCTGCATGACCTACACACGCATCTTCAATCACTCATCTCTCTCTCTCTAAATTTCTCCAGCTCCATGCCTCCATGACCTAGGGTTTTGGGTAGAGACGTCTCTGACATTGCTCCCTTTATTTTTCCAAGATTCTTGCTGGAAGATGGAGAACTTCCTTGTCTTTTTATTAACCAACTAATTCATGCAGAGTAGGAATTCTTGGAATGAATTCTGGTAAGGAAAAATATTTTAGCTGTTGATTTACACAATTTTTAATGTATTTTTTCCTTTGCGTGTAAAACTATGATATTGTTTTTTTAACAAAAAAAAGGTTTCTTGTTGTAAGAAACCCTATTTTGTTACAGTATGTGTTTAGGCCATTTATGTCCTTTTGACGATTTGTTTCTACCTCTACTATACGTCTGAGGCTCTGAGCTGTTACCCTTTTGCACAATTACTCACTTAGCAAATGGTGCAGAATGGTTACGTTCCTATGAAGTACTATCTTTTTTTTATTGTTGATATTTAATTTATATTAAAAAGTATCAATAATAATAAAACGGAGGTAATAAAAATTTATTTGACTCAACACGATCACGTCTTACTTTTTACTCTATACATGATACTCCTAATTTAAATAATACAGCTTTTAATGTCATAGCATTAGTATGTACTTTTTTTTCATAACTAATTTTTTATAGGATTAATTCCCTCGACGCCATTGCAATTTTGTCCAAACCCATATTTACCATCCTACTCCACATGTCAATGATTCATATGTGCCTCACATGTCATTGAGATACTAGTGGCAAATAAAGATTTATAAAAAATTACAATGACAAATAAGGTATTGCCCCTTTTTTATAAGCCTGATTTTAAGCAAACGGCGCCCTCCTCTGCACTGGTACTCAATTCGCTGCCGGTCCCCGGAGTCTCTTCATAATCTTCATAAACCATGAGAGCTAGTTCACGCAGGAGGGGGCTCCGATCTGCATCCGGGTACATGTTGCTCCTCACAGCCGCCGGGAATCGTCGCCAGTGAGCTCATTGCTCGGCCAGGAATCGTCGCCGGTGGGCTCGTGCTGCGTGTGGATTAGTCAATAACATACGTGCGGCTCGGCTCACGGCGCGTTAAGCCACATCTTTTGTAAGGGAAAAATAAAATGATTAATTAATTTAAATAACTATTTTAAGATTCTTGCTAAATTTTTAAAAAGCTCCACCGAAACACATCTCTTCAAGAAAAAGATAATTTCTGAAAATAATAAATTTATCAAATGTTTTCTTTGAATTCACATATAAAGCCCATACAATTTGATTTGACAAGTTACAATGAATCGCTGATTAACTCAACGTAAATATTTGAATTTGTTTCCAATTTCAAACTCTGGATAATATTTTGGTGGGGCCCACTTAACCAACAGGCCCACCAGTCAGACACTCTTCTTCCCATCTCTTTTTTTTTTTTTTCTCTCTCGTTCTCTCCATCTCTGGCATGCAGGACAGGGCACGTGGGCACCGCTATAAATCGCCACCGCCTCCAGCGCAGCACCGAGCAAGAGGCACGGCAAGGCAGGTGCGTCTCCAGCTCCAGCCTCATTCTCCACCGCTTTCAGTTCAGCACCGCCTCAAGCACAAGTACTAAAGAAAGAGCAGCAGCAGAGAAGACCAGCGCTACTTTTCCTCTGTTCTTCAGCCGCTGCAGAAGGAGGCCGAGCTGCTCACTCTGTTCCCTCTAATCTTCACCAGGATTTGATCAAAAAAAAAAATCACCAGGACAAAAAGGTTAAATTTCCACTAAAATGGGCGATCCACATATAGGAACTCCGTGGGCTTTCAGCCTGAGGCGGCCCATCGTGCCAAGCTTTCCTCCTGCCGAAAGGGTCCAACTGTGCAAACGAATCCCTAACTTCATCGATCAGCCCAGCCCAACACCACCCCAGTACCCCACGCCCCCGGGAACGAGATCCTGACAGGTGGCCCCGGTTCCCCTACCGGCCCGCGTGCAGCCATCCTACAGCCATCCTCTGCACGCACGCTCGAGGCCACGAAGCCCCGGCCGGATCGTTCATGCTACTTCGTCTCCAAACCCTAGCCTGTTTTTGATCTTCTGCCGCGGCGGCTATCGGCAGGTTTTCCGCTCGAGCTCGTACATTTGAGGGACTTGTAGCTGCCCCGCAACTACATCTGCACCTGATGGCTCAAGGTATGATCCTCGATTCCCTCCGCCCGCGAATTTCTGATGCCCCCAACTCTCTCGATTGTGGCCGATGCTATCGATCGTCGGATTCGTTTTATATACATCGTGCAGATTACAAATGCGATTTATATAGCTCCACAACTGGACCAATATCTCATGTTATTTGTTATTGTTCCTTCAGCCAGTGGAAAGATCGTGTTGGTCGGGGACGAGGACGAGCCGGATGGTTCCAAGGCATCATGCAGCAGAGGAAACAGAGCATCGGGGATTTCCTGCTCTAAAAACAAGTTGAAGAAAAAGCTGAAACCCACGTTTAAGCGGACACGACGCCGTCAGAGATTTAGTTCCGTGGTGAAACGTCTTCATGAAACTTCTGACCTCTCCAGGCGTGAACTTCCTCTTCCTGACCTCTATGCTTTGTTGAAGGGGGGCTCGATGAAAACAACAATAGTTCCCAGCATAAAGAAAGCCAGTAACAAGTCTCTAAGCATCCATGACCTCCTCGGACGTGAGTGTATATTGTTCGATGGGATACTTCCTTGTCATTTGCTCTTTACGTTTGTGTTTCCTTTGTAACTTGTTCATCACAATCTGCCCGTGATGAATTTTTTTCTCCCTGTTTTTGTTACAGGTTTGAAGATTGAACTGGTAGCAGATTCGGTTGGGTCGTCATCGCTGGCCATGAAGTCAAATCTCGTTGATTCTACTGGGCTTGATATGCAGTCAGATCCAGTTGACGATTCGATGATGGATATGCCATGGCATCCAGTTGAGGATTTTGTCTCAGAGGAGGAACGAGCGGTGCGCGCTCTTCATCATGTTCGCTTATTTTTGACAACTGAATGTGATCCTGTGCATCATGTACCTGTTCGTACCCGCTTCTGCAAATTCAACTTGGCCCTTTTCGACTTTGAGAAAGAATGTGAGTCTATTTCCTGTCATTTCATTATCTCCTTTGTATGTACCACCTGAGAAATTTGTATACTAAATATGGTTGTCTTGTATACTCACATCAGTTATGCACACATGATCTATATTACAGCTACTGCTTGCCCTGGACCATCGATTCTCTCGCTATCACCACGTGATCATTTTAAGTTGGCAGATTCGATCAACATAGTTTCCTTTACGATACTTAAGTCTGATTTGGGCTACCCGGTCAGTATATTCGGCACTGTGCTTGTAAGGGATCAGGTTGACTACAAGTGTAACTATCTGTTCAAGCGTGGAAGGGATAATGCTCAAGTCATCACTTCATCGGTCTGTATTCCCTAACCTTTCATCTTCTCTTATTTACTTGATAAATTCATTTACTTCTTATCTTTATTGTATTTACAGATGCACTAAAATTATTTCGGTTTTATTGCATTGTTTACTCTAGTCAGTTATCCTGATACATGGCCCATTTTAATTTTAATTTACAATAAATCCAAAAGGTCTGGTTAAATAGTGGTAGGTTTCACCAGCACATTCCTATTCATAGAAACTCCTTCCCAGCTATAGCAGGATAGCCACCTAAGTGCATGTACTGCCAGCTGTTTCTTGATTTTGTATCAGAAAAAAAAAATTATACTGGTGTTCATTTTGATATGTATGACATCAATTTAAACACAGTGGTGTATCTAATAAGGGAAAAAATATTATGTTAATAAAGTCACAAACTGAAGTGTTGATGTGTGGCATATGAAACGCCAGCTACTTCTTTTAGAGGAAACCTAAAATAATTTTACATGGAGGCAGGAAATAAGCTATTACATTGGTACTTGTTAATGCTAATTGAATAACTATTGAGTGTAGTAAGATTTACCTGATCATTATTTGGCTGGAACACTGGAGTGAGATATGAAGATCTTTACTATGAAATTGATGTATTATGCAATTTTTTTCTTGAAAACGCAAGAGAGCTGCACATCTTTGTATTTAAGAGAGAAGAAAGGTGTACAAAACATTCCACCTCACAAACTGAGGGGAGTTTTACTTAAAAAGACACAATTGCCTTGCTAACCGACCTTGGCAGAGATCCATGAGCTTTTTTTTTTTTTTACCCCTGCCATACCCCACAAATGTGCTTGGTTTCCTGGATGCTTGGTGAAGTCCCGTAAAAAAAACACCTATTACAGCGTTTCCATTGGGTCCATGCCCCCAAAATGATCAAACTGTTCAGTCCTTTCCTCTTTGTTTTTTGTGTTTTTCGTGTAGTCTTCGACACCACTCCGCAAAGCTGCGCCCATTTCAACCAGGAGCCAGCTCTTGCCGATTGAAAAGGGTGAGGATCTGAAACCAGAATTGTCTAGCAAAATCACAAGTGGCTAAAATGTGCTGCACATCATCATCATCTTGATCTCACAACGCACATTGATCAGGATGTTGAAGCCCCCTCTTTGCCCACCTATATCTTTGAGCTCTTAAATATTGTAGTATGCAATAGCCAGATTTTATTTGCACCATTGACTATTGAGAATGCAATCGGAGTGATGTTTCAATGATCCTGAACCAATACCAATCATAGATGGGCTTATACATTGATATAACATAATAAGGAAGCATGGAGCTTAATATAAATACATTTACATGTGAAATTTGGTCAATGCTATAGTGATGCTATTATACTCATTGTCTAAAATGGAAAACACCATTCTCACACTTAGACAAAGCAGTTTTGCTTCTGTTTGAAAAATTATATTTATAACATTATCTTTCTGAAACTCCTGTGCGAGCTGTATTCCATGACTTTTCATCTTCTCATTAATTCCTGGATGCTAGATTATTTACTTGATGATTTCATGTACTCCCTCCGTCCCAACTTAAATGTTGTTTTAGAACTGGGCACAGAGATAGAAGAGTGGAAAAGGTAGGTTGCATAGAAAACAAGGAGAGAGAGAGAGAGAGAGATGTGTTGGGAAGAGAGAAAGGTGTATCGGGAAGCGAAAACGCCAATAATTTGAGAAAACTTGAGCAGTCTAACCATTTATTTTGGGATGGAGGGAGTACTGTTTATTTTTCATGTATTTACGAGTACATTGTAAAATTATTTCGGTTTTGTTGCATTGGTTACTCTAGTCAGTTATCCTGATTACCCATTTTTAATTTTAATTTAAAACAAGGAATAAAGCTTAATCGATTGTCCAGATCCATGTGTTCTGGTTACTCTAGTAGTTTTTCACTCGCACATTCCTATTCACAGAAACTCCTTCCCAGCTATAGCAGGAGAGCCACTTAAGTGCATGTTCTGCCAGTTGTTTCATGATTTTGTATCAGGAAAAATAAATACTGGTGTTCATTTTGAACTTAATAAGAAGAGTTTTGTTATGGTACTTGAAAGGTACTTCTCGGTACCTCTCTTTTTAAATTAATCCTAACCGTTGATATTAAAATTTTGGTACCGAGCCCACCCATTTTGGTATCGGTCCACAACTGTAAATATCTTTTAATAGGTACCTTCATATTTTTAACCGTTAGATCTGATCAAATGAACGGTTGCTGTTAATTCCAAGCACCATAACAAATCTCTAATAAGAAACTAGGATTTCTTGGGTGCTGCTAGCAACTTGTTAGTTGTCCTATGTAGCAACAGTTTAAAATAATCTTGAGTCTTGGCATTGTTTTTGTTTTCTTCATTTTTGAGGTGCAGCTGTAACCTGATATTGCTTGCTAGTTCAAGTATGCAAAACATTTTGAGTTCTTGACATTCTCTTTCTAAAACTCCTGTGCAGAAGGATACTCTAAAATTGATGGATCCACACCGAGGACTTGCAGTTACAGATGGCATGTTTTTTGAGATCAATTTGAAGGTTAAGTGCGATGATTCTGGTGACAAAGATTTTTGCAAGGGTGTAATAGAACAGGGCCATTTTGTTAGCAGCAAAAGGACGCTCATGATCCGGAGGCTAACTAGTTGGCATAGTACGGTTCAGTTGGCATATACACCTGTACCATTGGCCGTTGCAGCTACTCTTGAAGTCACTGTTTCGGAGGGGCTCCATGATACTTTCACTGGTGAGATAATTGCTTGGACTAGTGGAAATAGGAACCAGATCATTCTATACGACAGTAAGATGGCAGGCACCATGACAGAAATGGGAGAGGGTGGATCTTTAGCGTTATCTCGCTGTTTGGTGGCTGTCCCAGTGAAGGAAGAACTGGTGCTTCGTATTTCTATTCAAGAAGATGGTTCTGAAGTTGCATGTTTTGAGCTCACTATAGATCACTTGGATGGTAAGCGCATTTGTAGTCAAGGTTTCTATAAGTTGCAGGTCATGGTTGATTGGACTGCCATCCTAAACACAAGTGAGATTGGTCTGCTTAGACGTCTGGGACATACCCTACTGTTAGTGTGAGAGCGCACTTCTGATGGTGGTAATCTAGTTCACCAAAAAAAAAAAAAAGATTGGAGAGGAATGTGTTGTGCTCTTTCCAAAGTTGTTTATTAGCTGGGTCTGTGCTGCCTTCTGCTATAGGTTTGCAGCAGTAACCTACTTTCAGTTTATTCTGGAGATTGACAGGTGTTTGTCTGTGTGAAAACTTGAGCGTATGGTCTTTGTTTTGAATCATTGTTTTGTTCCCAAATTAAGAACCAGAGTGTCATAACTTAATCATTTAGTCTTTCTCGTAAGCTGCGGGGAAACTGAAACATGTGTTTTGTTTGACATAAGTATTCGCTATACACTTGGAGGAAACACATTGCTCTGATTTTCAATGATTCATCTTCTTTTTCTTCTCTCCATATTTTTATATGTTGTAATCCGATTTGTTTTTTTTTTCTCTATTGCTTGCCGTACACAGTGGACCATGCTTGACAAAATTTGTTACATAGAGCTGGTGCATCTAATCTACTAATTCAAAACAAGTTAATTTTTTTTCAAGGGGATAATAAGAAACTCGTTGCCGCCGTAGCATAATGCGAGCTGCTAGCTAGTCCGGGTGCCGCTGGTCGCGCGTACCCGTTGAGCGCGATGGCTGCTAGGAGCGAGCTCAGACAAATCCGCGTGGTGTGCCGTCGACCATATGCCACCACGTCGCGAGTGAAAGGAGGCTACGATATATCGCCGGCTCACATGAGGATGAGGTCCTCATTTCGCAAAAAAAAGAGGATGAGGTCCTCAATGTCCTGAGCTCGGCATCCGCATACCGGCGTTAGGGGTATCCTCCACTCGACCACTCCTCGTGTTGAAATATAAGTAGATTGTCCTCCTTTCCCTATCAGTTTAGTTTTTTTAGGTGAACTGGTTAGGCGTATGAAACTCAATATGGTATCAGAGCCAGAGGTAATTTTTCGTAATTTAAGTTCTCTGCTCTAATATTCCTCGTTTGCGCCCTTCGAGAGGCTGCACGTGAGGGGAGTGTTGAAATATAAGTGGATTTACCCTCCTTTTCCATTAGTTTAGTCTTTTAGGTGAAGTAGTTAGGTGCATGAAACTTAATAACTCACGCTTGAGGACGGACGGAGGTGGTGAGAAAGAAGACATTTGTGACGCTGACCTCGGCAGGAGCGCCGCCGCCGCCGCCGCCACATCGTGAGCACCACTCACGGGCCGTGCAGTATTACTACCGCACCGCACGTCCTCCCCGCTCGGCACTGTGAAGTCCTCCGGTATCTTCTCAGACAAGTTCGTGGAGAGCATGAGATGCTGGAGGCTACTTGACTCTGTTTTCATCGTCGTCGCTGCCGCTGTACTACGTACAATTCTTTAGGGGCGACGATATGGCTGTGACTGCGAGGTGGTTGTCGTCGCAGATCGAAATCGAAGACCAAAGAATTGAGTTCTGACAAGCTGCGAACCTCGGTTTCGTCCCCGTCCCACTAGTGGAACGAAAGCCGTGTGTCAGCATTGTTTCAGTGAAGTGGTCCCATTTGCCACTCTAGCACGTCATCATTTTTTCTTTTGTACAGTATTTTGCAACTCCCACCTCCTGCCGAGCTCATGCGCCGCTATGCCATCATGGCCATGCCTGCCGAGCTCGAGCCACAGTCACCACGCGGCCATATCTCGCGCACCACAACGCTGTCATGCCCGTCGAGCTCGCACGCGGCAACGCCGTTACCCACCGAGCTCGTGCCCCGACATCCCGCGAGCTCGCCGCTAGCGGCGGTCATGTCTGGGTACTTCCATGCTGCGGCCGCGTTCGCGACGCCGGAGGCCGCCGCGCGCCGTAACGTTGCTCTCCGTCGAGTTCACGCGCCGCAATTCACGGTTCGACCTGGCCTGCACGCCCGCCGCGTCCTCGCCGACCGTAAGGCCGACGTGCTCCGCTTTCACGTGCTCCACTCCTACTATCCGCTGGGCTCGCTGGAGTCCCTCGTCGCCGCCGCAGCCGCGCGCGGCCTTGCTGCCTCCGACCGCGCGCCCCTGGCCTCGAGGCAACGACGAGGCGGGCGGTGAGGCTCTGCGGGTGGCGAGGCGCAGCGGAGCTCGGTGATCAGCGAACTGCAGCCATCCGCCACACGCTGTGACTCTCTTCCACGACCACCAGTGCGCCGTTTGCGGCAAGCACGGCCGCTTGTTCGAGGCGCTCAGGGACTACCTCGGCGCCGGCGGTCGTCGCGGCCCAAAGGCGGCGCACTGCACCGCCGTCTTCGCGGCGCGCGGCTGTGCGCTCTGCCTCGGCGGAGCCATGACAATGCTATCTCCGTAATGCACCATGGCCGGCACTGCTCGGCAGCGCAGCTGGCCTACGATGGAAGGGAACCGGCGTCTATGTTCATATTACTGCCAAGCACACGCAACCTGTCGGGCTCTGACGCTCTGTTCAGGCTTCAGGGAGCTAAAAAATTTGAATCGGCCAATTCCGCTGAGGTAATCGCAGCGATTCCGTTTTAATTTACGGATGAAAACGGGGATCCGTGCATGTCACAGGGCGTAAACCCTTAGCAATCTCAGCGCAGGCTGCCAACACTCACCGTTGGATAAAGTAGGGGGACGTCCCTCTTGGTTGACCCAATCCACACGTACTGCAAACCTCAGTCGGGAGCTTGCCGTAGAGCGGAGAGCATAATATGTTGCCGAAGAAATTGTGAGCACGTGCGAGCTCGTCGCCCGAGAGCGGAGAGCATAATATGTTGCCGAACAAGAAATTGTGAGCACGTGCGAGCTCGTGTCGGTATTTGAACTTGCCGAGCGCCGGCGACATATATGGCGTCTCCTCGAAGGAACTGTTCCCCAGAGGGTCAGGCGGTCAGCTTCTGCCTTCTGTATAGCGAGAGCTAGGCCTGTGCGGGCTTCACAATCTCGCCGGTATATATCTTTCCTACGAGCGCGCGCGATCTCCTGGACGCTAGCCTTACGGCCGATCTCCGGCGGTATAGGCCCGATCCAGAACTGAGGAAATCGCTGGGAGGCCTGCGGGACCCGCCCGCGATTCGAGCCGTTGTATCTTGGAGCCGTCAGCCATTTGTCATGAGAACGTTAGGGAGCCGATTACTCTTAGACGTCGGATGGCAAAGGCTTACGCGCGGTAACGAGGTTCGCCGTTCGCACGCGGTGCTTGGTTTGCAGCCGGTCCGCACCCAATTTTTCGCGCGGCAACCCAGCCAGAAGAGAATTCAAAGCTCACTAGCCCACTCACCAGTGACCAGTCCTCACGCTCGCTTCTCCTTCCAGAACCCAAAAAGCCTCACTCAGAGTGCAGCACCAACGCAACGCAACACCTGCTGTGTGCTGCCATGTGCGGTGCTCCAGAGTCCAGACTGCAGCAGCCGTCGACGCTGGAGGGTCAGAGCGCCATGACCGGAGCTGCGCTGCGCCTGCGCCTGCTCTACCGGATGCTGCGCGCGGGGGAGGTCGGGGGAGGTCCTGGGGCTGGTGGCCCTGGTCTCCTAGACGTCGTCGTACGTGCCGTCAGCGGTCGCCGCGGCGCTGCGCCTCGCCGGGTCACCCCTCCTCAACGCCCGCTCGTCTTCCTGCTCGGGAACGCCATCGTGCTCCTACTCTTCGCGCTCTCCAGGCACGACGGCGGCGTCTCATCAGTACTCTCTTCCGCCCACGACGACGAACAACAAAAACAACAACCTGCTGCTTCCACGACCACCCCGCCGCCAGGACGGCAACCTACGCCGTCGTCGTCGTGTGTGTACAGCCGGTCGCTAGTGCCGCCAGCAGCTTCCCTTCCCATGAACTGGCAATGGGAGGTGCCGCAGCAGCGTCGTTCCGCTACCTCCGCGGCGGCCATGCACGAAGCGCGGGAGGCAGTCCCGGCGGTGTCTGAGATGCGCGCCGCGGCCAACACGGCTTTCGTCGACGAGGGTCGGCAGCAAGCATCACGCGCGCGCCTCGGCGGAGCGGGTCGGAGAGAATATGGCTGGCCCGCGTCGCGCGGCGTCCCCGGAACTGCGTCGCTGCGAGTTGGAGAACGGCGCGCAACGCGGAGGCGTGCTGGGGCCGGGAGGACGCGAACGAGTTCCGGCGGCAGGTCGAGGCGTGTCCGTCGCAAGGCAGACGAGGTTCCACCGCGAGGAGTCCATCAATCATCATGACCACCATGAGGGCCGGACACTGCGAGGCGGCGCCGGCCTTCACCGGCGCTCTCATCGTTATCGAATAAAATTAATTAAGTTGTTGGGTTCAGTTCTTGAAAAGAACCCACATCCTCAAAAAGTACATAAAGAAGCTCAGCTCCTCTCTATGGATGCACTCGTCTCGTGTGCTCACGTTCCTGCTCGAGAGATCTGATCATCTATCTTGGGCACTTTTTTTTTGGGCGTGTTTCTGTCCCAGATTTGGAGAAGTGTGTACGCGATGGCAACAAGGATGAATCTTTATTCTTTGTTCAGTCGGGTCACTGGCTCGTCCAGATCACCTGCATTCTAGAAAACTCAGAGATCTACATAATTAGACGATTCATAGTTATTTGAATCTACCGTAAAATTTATATTCTACAACTTGCACCAAAATCATGGTTAGTTTGGTCTTTGACGATCTTGCGCCTGGATATAGGACATATGGACACACCCTGTGACACCCACACACATGACATAATCAGATGCAAAGAGAGGATCGGAAAGGTCGACATTTTTCTCGCAAAAAGAAGAAAGTCCGAAATCACGAGTTGTTGTATTATACTAATCACTTCCAGTATACTACTATGCAATACTATAAAATAAAAAAGTTTAGTAATTGATGTCAGTACCGATCCACAAGAACGAGAGAGAGAGAGAGAGAGTATTAATATCAAATTATCCATTCCTTCGCCCACTGACTGACAGTCGTTCGTTTCGGGTTGGGCTTGGCACCTTTCCGAATCCATTATCCGTGAAACGATTCTCCTGCCGTGGCAGCACTTACAAAAGCAGGATCAACATCCTCCCTCCTCACAACACACCCCCTCTATTCTTCAGGCAGGAATTGTACACCCTGAGTCCCCTCAACCAAAATCATCATTTGGTTTGGACCTCCCTGAGAAATTCAACGGTGTCCACCAGAACCTACAAAGAAGCAAAGCATGAAACAATTGAAGTCATAATAAAGAAAGTATCCTTTGGAACTGACAACTGACCATGACAGATCTCCTAATCTGCGTAAACAATACTTCACCGGTCAGAGTGATGCCGTATAAACAAAGAGGGCCCAAACAAATATGGTAACATAAGCAATATCTAAGTATCAGAGAGTTTGCTAGTGCATCCACTTGAACACCTCAAAGTGATTATAAAGAAAAAATAATGTAGCTACATTTCCCTCAAAAACAAAAGGTATGCTACGATCATGAAGGCAATTAATATGGACCAAGGTTTTTATGATGAGGAATTGATTGAAAAGCTGCTACTTCTGGATGTCTTGCTGCTGGTTTAAAGCTGGTGGAAGTTTGGTAAAAGAACCTAGTCCTAGACTAAGAAGGACAGACTATTGATCCTAACTCGAAATTTACCAGTTTGTCGCCTTGGAAAAAATTGGATGAGTCGATAGCATGGCCAACAAAAAGAAAAAACATGTTTACCTTATGATTTAATTGCTCCCTCCAATTTATTATTGTTTACCAGAGGGAGTAAAATGCAATAAATGTGTGACAGAAGTAAATTGAACATGACTGTTATAATAAATGGCACATACATCAAAAGGAAAATATATTTAGTATGAAATGCTGTTATAATCACTGATTAGAAGTTCTTCAAATTTAGACATACCACTTTCCATCCATCTGGATCAACAAAAGAAGTCACATTTGTTCTTATCCCTTCTATTTTGTCTGGTGGCTCCAACATGTACCCTCCCACTGTTCTGGTGATCCATTCGACGACTTTGGTACTCTTTTCCAAGTTAGTCGTTCCAATAACAAGCTGTAAACATGGACCAAAAATCACATGTCAAAACCATAAAAAATATTTGTGCATTAAAAAAATTACCAACCTCGACATAAGCCGTTCCTCTCTTGTACTTTCTGGTACTGTATTTATATTGAATTTCCAGAACTGTTGGCGTTCTGTTATCTGCATACCCTAGCTTCACAGTCGTAAGCTAAAAAAGTCACAAAATGTTTTCCTGTCAGTGATGACTACTGAATTGAAGAACAAACTTCTAAATAACCATTGCTGCAGGTAATGCAGCCTTTTGCCTGGCAGTTAAATAAACAAAATATTTTTTCGGCTCAAACAAAGTACCTCACATTCTGGCATGTCCTTCTTGAATACTACACTCATTCCAAGTGCCTGCATCATCAACTATTAGACTTCTTGCTCTTATAGATTACTACAAGTTTAGACTACTTGGGGATGAAAGGAAATACCTTCTGATAAAATTGGATAGAGCGTTCTACGTCACAAGAGTGGAGCATTAACTTGCAAAGTGGATTTGATGGTTGAAACTTTTGTTGCATAAGTTCAAACTTGTAACTATCTGGATCTTGTATACAGGTACTTTCAGTTTGTCTTCCATCGACAATAAAAACCCCCTTAGTGGTCTTACCCCCATTGGCCTCAGTTTTTTTCACTATCTTCTTGATTCGTTTCTGCATCCACAATAACATTTAAGGTTGAGTCTTGCTGTGTACAGATGATTGTACTAATTCTAAATGTAAAATTATAATTACATACGTCATCACTTGCAATGGAAAAATGCCCGAAACCTTCTCCTAGGTCATAATCTTTTCTTCCGTGATCTACCAAACAGCAAATTACATTAGAGGATAAGTAAGAAAATAGAGGAGCGATATTTGCTTTTTCTCGAAAACGCAGGAGAGCTACCCTTCATTAGATTAAGAGGAAAATAAAGGAGCAATATAGTGCCTGAAACGGAGTGGAATAATTGATACACTACTTTGTCAAACTATCAGGAGTATCAAAACTGTATGCCACTGAAGCAAATTGGCTTAGGGAGTTCTTATGGTACTGTATTACCATTCAAGGGAGTAGAAGACATACTTTTGTCCAGTTTAAGTTTGAAGGTTTGGTCCAGTGTGCCAAAACCAACGAAAGCTTCGGTTCTGTTTTCTGTAGGGACATCTCTTTTCCTCAGCAAACTCATTGCAAAACAGTTGGAATAGAACCTGGAAGAAACATATTATAAAACAAAATTATATACAAGCAGATATGATGTTGGAAATATTTCTTAAGATATGCTAACGCACTTTACTGAATGATCTATATCCCCAACATTACACACCGCATGTAACATTATCTTCTCATCTTCATTATTCCATGCACGTAAACTAGCAACTGGTATTTCCTCTTTGTTCGGGGCTGCATTGACAGAAATGGTAAGAACGTATACACGAAACAGTAAACCAAAAACATCTAACCCTATGCCAAAACTAGAGAAAGGGAAGGAGTTACTACCTTCTTTAAGGTTGACAATACGCTTCATCACCAATAGTTCGTTGCTGATCTGTGTCATGGAAAGGAAACAATTTCTTGGACGTTCCTTAGTGTACATGCAAGTAGAAAATGAACCCCACTGAGTGAAGTACTGTGAGTCTTGCTCATCGATGAGTACCTCTTCACAAGATCTCAATGCTGTGTTCACCAATACTTGCTGGAACCTAAAGCGTATAGCTTCGGATATCCCAACAACAGGTGTTGCAAGGGGGCCTGTCCGAAGCTTCCTAAGCCCTTGTTCTGACAGATAGAGTTGACCGGCCTTACGCAAAGTATCATAGCATGTGTTGAAAGCAGCACGACCAATACATATGCCTGCACCACCAATACTGGAATAGGTAGATGATATTGGAAGAATAACAATCCCACCCTTCAGCCGATAGTATAGCTGTTCTCTTGGCGGTAGCTCAGCCGCATTATCTGAAAATCTGTACCACACATCTACAGAAATATGTACCACATTATAAAGGAGACTGACAAATTTGAAAAGTATATCATTATCTAAAAATTAAAAGAGATTACCATTGTAGTGGAAACTGTCCATGTATAGATCATTGCACCTGAATAACAATGTCACTGGTCTTGCCGCCGATTCTTTTGGTATCAACTGCACTAGAAAGCCACCCTTTGTAGGAGTGACACGTATACCATTGACAAATTCAGGAATTCTTTGTGAAGGTGGAAGCTTAGAGTTTTCTGACTGAATACAGCGAGCAAGGAAATCGTAAATTTCCTTCATCAGTTGACAGAAACTTGAAAAAATGAGCTCCGCCATCAGGTAAAGCTTGAACATGGGGAAAAACGGCTCCTAACAAAAAAGGAGAATGAGGAAAGTACCGAATGTAAGTCTATGGTGCTAAAACAATGTACAGGTAAACAGAAACATAAATAACATCCTTAATAGTGATATCCTACCTTCTTTGTCTTGGCCCTCAACATGTTGGACGAAATGGATGGGAGGTGCCTCGTTGGTCACAAATAGACTTTGGTTGGGAGATGACACTGCAAGGCAATAGCCTGTACAAGGTATCTTCAAATGCCTTCACAATGCAATTTAAGTTTTTTTACGCGTTTTTCAGTGTGCAACAGGAAGTATTACAGTACAAAGGTATTATAATGCCTGCCAGTCTATTTTGGGCGAAAACAAAATCCGTAAATAGTATTTGAGTCATTTTTACACAAGTTGCAGACCTTTTCAACAATATACTAGTTCCTGTGTACATAACCGACGCATTTACAATACCACTCAGATTATTATCATATAATGCAATTGAACTATCTAATCAGTACAAATTTGTTGTTCTAAAAAAAAATCTGTACAAATTTGTACCAACAGTGATGTCCTAAAAGACCGCATGTAGCGACGAACATCCACATAAATTTTCAATCGATCAGAATCCACATTAATTGAACACTAACATGCAGTTACAATGATAATACTGAAACTACAAATAATGATCTGAAGTGCCCACAAAACCTTGACCGGACAGCTTTGCAAAGGCAAAGCAAGATATGGTTCCATTTGTAATATTTCCGACATGCAAAAAAGCTAACTAGTACACCTATTATCTACAAAATCTGAAGTAACATTGAGTCATGTTACTGAAATTAACTGAATAATAAACCATAAATAAGGAAACCAGTACACCTATTATCTATACAATCTGACCATAAATAGGAAAAATTAACCACTGCAATATCACATTTAAATATTATAAAGGTTAATATCTGCTATCAGAAGCTAATTAACACCTGACAGTTGCCGAAGCCAGACACCCAAATTACCAGAGCGGCAGAGCCTGTGTGGAAACCAAATCATTTCTAACGGTTATTGAATGGCGAAACCCTATCTAACATGGAACGTACATAATATCATCCCTGAGGAGGGGATGGAGTCGCGAGACCAACTGAGAGAGCCGGAGAGGAGGGGGATACCTCGCCCAGAGATGAGAAATTGACGGAAGGTGGTCGAGCCCGGCGGTGTCGGCGTGTCGGCGTGGTTGACGAACACCGTGGAGCAGGGAGGAGGCGCAGAACAACGGAGTCCCTCGAAGATGACCAGTGGGCGACGGAAAAGCGCGTCGACGGCAGCACCCCCGGAGGCCTCGGTAACCGCGACGCGGAGTGATAATCTTCCGCCGGCAGCACAACTAGGAACCCCTCGACGGTCACGCTTGGAAGGAGCGCTAGGGCGACGGCGGCGCACAGGAGAATCTCGCGAACCCTAATCGGCCGCCGGACTCTGCTCCAACTTTTCTCTCTCTCTCTCTGGGATCAATGGGGTTTTCTCCAGGCGGTCGGCGACTCCCTCCCTGTTAGGGGCTACGGCGATGAAGGAAGACCCACGAGTCAGTATTGTGACCCCCGCCTGCCAGTGGGTCCATTTACCAGTTGAACGGAACGGCGGTCCTGAAAACGGATCTGGAACATCACACGTTTTAGTCCTCCCGCCAAAACGACGTCCCCCAGGCTGTGGGTTTGCCTTCGTTCACCTTTCGCGACTCCACGAACCGGGCTAACGTACGTACGTGGGCCAGAAATGGGCTCTATCGTCGGAGAGAAGAAGCCTTTTGTTTAACGATTTGTTTTAAGGGAAAATCCAATTTACCTCCTCAACTGCACCCTCTGATCCATTCGCCTCCTTCAATTACGAAACCGGGCAACCTCACTCTCTCAACTCACAAATCCGTCCGATTTACCTCCTTCGGCTGGCTGTTTTGTCTTCCGATTTTGTTTGACGTGACATGTTGACGTGGCGAAGCCTGATGATGTGGCAAAGAAGTCTCACTAAACATCATTAAATTTAAACATTCAAAGGAAAAAATTGTAACAAAAACATATAAAAACTAGATGAAAAATTGAAGAATTATGATGAAAAATATTCATGAAAACAATCGTGTTTGGTTGAGCGATGACGGAATGTAAAATGTGATTATTTCTATTTTCTACATTCTTCTATCTGATTTTACATTCTATCATTTTTTTCTCGATCAAATGTGATTATTTCTATGAAATTTTGTGATCAAAATTCTTTATTTTTCGTCTTTTTTTTACATATTTCTTTTACAATTTTTTCCTACATTTTCAAATTTAATATTGCCATGTCATCATTCTTTGCCATGTCATCGTCCTACGTTGGACAAAACCAGAAACAAAACAATCCAAGGAGGTAAATAGGAAGGATTTGTGAGTTAAGGAGTGAGGTTGCCCGGTTTCATAATTAAGTGAGGTGAAGAGATTAGAGGGTAGAGTTGAAGGAGGTAAATTGAATTATTTTTCTTATTTCAATAATAATTAAATTTATTTATTTAATAAAAATATAACTGATGTATTCTCAAAATTACCAAAATAGTCCCGTGTCGCCCGTCCATATAAAGCGGTAAGAACAGAGTGCGAGGTTGGCGAAGGTGGACCCAATCGCCTGTTCGTTGGGCGAGAGGACCCTATCACCCCCATTCCAAGGGCGATGACGTTCCTATGGCCAGCCAGCTGAACGAACGGTGAGCATGCATGGTTGACCTCGCTATTACAATGTCTCAAACCGACCATTAGAAGAACAGAGATGACGCACCAAGTCAGCCACACATCACTCGGCCTGCTGCCTGCACGGACGACCATGCGGCTCCAAGGACTCTCAACGACTCAGGGGTTCATCTCTTCCTGCCTGCACGGACGACATTGCCGATCCCTCCACTGCAGATGAAACACGTCATGGTGTCGACATGACCAATGACATCGATACTTTTATTTCAGCTTTACATTGTGAATTATAGATTATAAAATCTAAGGGTTTTATTTGTCCAGATTTTATAATTCAGCTACCCTTTTTCTAAAAAAAAGAAATCCAATTACTTTCGTATCAAATAAACCTTAGGAATAAAACTATATATATATTTATGTCACAATCTGATAAAAACTACCTCATTCTAGCTTACAACATTATGATATCTGCAAGTTCAGATTGTAAAATCTGATTCATAATCTAAATCTTTCATTTCACAGTTCAGATCGTGGAATTCACAGTACAGCTCTTCAACGGTTCGGCCGGCGAGGCAGCATCAGCGTCATGGCGGACTTGCCGCTCGGCTTCATGCGCGGTCAAGCTGCACGTTCGGGACCAGGGACTTCGAGGCCCAAGCCGGACCAATGGACGACGTTTCCACCCGACCGCTCGGTTGTGGGCCAACGAGGAAGCATGTGTCGCATGATCCTTACTCGCACTCGCACCTGGCACGTTTGTTCCCACGCATTGACGCACACCCTTCTTCTTCAGCCCGGTCCACCCACGAGTCGTTGGGCTGGGCGCGCTGCCCCGTTTCTGGCCTTTGTTTTGACCTGCACTCCTTACAAACAGACCAAGAGATGAGCAAAGAAAACGCCTGTTTGGATCACCGATAAAAGAGGCAAAAGAGCAAAATTTTAGACGAGTCTTGGCCCAACATATCCAAACGTAGGGGCAAAACGAGCTAGAACACAGGCTACAAGTTTAGGCCGCGAGGAGGCCCTAAAGTGGGCTAGATGCACCCGTGGACAAACATACCCTCCTCCCCACGGTCTACTCATGCACGAACTCGGCCAGCGCCCCGCCAACTCCCCCCCCCCCCCCCCGAGGGAGCCTGAGCTCCAGCACAACCCCCACCCCCACGGCGCCGCATCCGCCGCCCAGTGCCCTCCGCGCGCCAGATCCGCCCCCCCTCCCCCCCCGCCCCGAAATTGGGGCTATGTGATCTACATTAACGTAATCAGATGCATGATTTTGAAGGAAGCTTGATCGGTTCTAGAGATCATACGTTTTTCTTGGCAAATGTTTCAATGATTTTTAGTTTACTTTGTATGCTGAATACTCATAATGGTGTTTGTCATGGTTATATTTTGTTAGTTGTCTTCAAGTCATTTATTATCATATGGTGGAACATCATGCTTTGATGTTGATCAGATCTGTATTTTAAGTTCTAACTAAGGATAATGGTTTTAGTGTTTGTAAGTCTCCAATTACATGCCTCAAAATGTCTACTTTAAAATAGCTATGGATATGTGTATGTTGCCTTGCCTTGGTTTACCCGTACATGTTTCAGTTTTACTTTTAGTGCAGGCCTTCAAGGTAGAGGGTAGAGAATTGTTTGGTGCATGTAAAACCAAATATAGCTTCGTCACAAATGTCCCTGCCTGGTACCTGTTCTCTTTTCGTCTGATTGCATTGATTTCATGATGAATTAGCGAACGCTTTGTTTGAAAGATTGGAAGACGGATTTATTCTTTGCTACGCACGCGCAGTATTGTTTTGTGTAATTGATTATTTTTTAGAACTGAAATATTTTGTTGCTGCATGTATGATGATCATATTTGTCGTATTTAAAAAAGGGTAATTTTATCATTTTACATTACAGGACTAAAATTTAGTCCACCATCCAAACACCTCTAAAGGGCTAAAATTTTAGAGGCTAAAACTTTAGACCTAAAACTTTAGTCTTAGAACTACTAATTCAAACACCTACAAAATGTCAATTTACTTCTCTCAATTATGAACGATGGTTATGTCGATGTGGCAGTCCACATTGACACAAATGCGGATGTGTTACTTCAAAATCAATTTAAGACATTAATCTTACTATAAAACTGATACCTAAAAAAACACAATCTTATTATTACTTAAATTCCCGGCCAGACTTTTAAACCGATCTTGTTCCACTTTAGTTAGCAGTATCGGACTATTCGATTTTGCCTATTGGGCTGGACCTTCACAGATGGCCGTTGGTGGTGACAAGCATCCGCGATTCGTCGCGTACCGTCCTCTCGCTGCTTATCACACGGCTCGTCGCAACAAGGATCTAATGCATCCCTCTGAAACTCACATATAGAAATAAACTTCCGCATTATTAAAAGCCGCATTATTTCTACTTAGCTTGCTTGTGCTCAACAAAAAACGTCAGCTCCAACCAAAATATTATTGTTACGAAGCCTCTTATCTACCCCTTGTAACCAATTTGAAAATAAATTATCAACATTTACGGTGGGACTGGATTAGAAGAAACTTGCGTCACACTCTCCATATAAATTTAGCTTAAAAAATACTCCTCTGTTTTTCTTTTTCTAACGTTCAGACAGGAAAATTAGTAGTGCTGTTAGTTCATTTTCTCTATCCTAAACGTCAGTAAAAAAAATGGAGTAGTACCGAATAACCAAATAGATATTTCTCTCGGCAATGGCTTTAGCGACGACACGTTCAGTTCTGGTAGACGCTAGCTACTCACCTATATATTACTGTATGTTACTCTATATTATTACTACTACTACTATCTCAATATCAATATAAAGAGTACAGTACGACACCTTTCATTTCTTAGTGCCATCATCTACAAGTAATATATGCTCGTGCTTATGTGCTACGTACTAGTATGGCAGGAAATGAGTGTTAATGATTCATGTGGATTAATTTAATTTCAAAGACATGTTTTTTTATCAATGAAGTCATTCATACCTTACTACGCATCGAGCTTAGCTTGCCGTGGTAATTTATTTTCTTTCTTTTATAATATTAAACCTCATTATAGCATTAGTAAATACTGATCAAGGAAACCACATTGACGGATTCATCAGCTTAAGCCATTCGTGTGATGTTAGCGAGAGAATCAGTGGCCCATGAAGAGCAGAAGAAGCTATAAATTGGTAATTATATTTGACGTATAATTATAACATTTTTTTAGTAAAGAGATAATGATGAAATAATGCACTACTGGAAACAGGTGCTTTGCCGAGTGCCTTTGGCCCTCGGCAAAGACTCAAAAACTCTCGGCAAAAATGTTAACGTGCGTAACCGACGGCAAACTCCGCACGGCTTATCGGCTGACGGCAAAGCATGCTTTGCCGAGGGCCAAAACGCGGGCTCTCGGCATATATGTTGCCGAGAGCCAAACCGGCACACGGCAAAGCTTTGGGCCCCGCAGACCACCCCGCGCTACGCCCCGCCGACTAACGGCACCTTTGTCGTGAGCCAAACGGAACAGCCCACGGCAAATATCTCCCGTTTGCCGTGAGCTCTCCTGGCGGCTGACGGCAAAGTCGGTAATTTTGCCGTGAGCCCCTTCTGCGACCCACGGCAGAGAGTGGTCTTTTTGCCGTGGGCTTTCTGGAGCTCTCGGCAAAGGGATGTGTCCAGGTGCACAGTTTAGGGTCACTTTGCCGAGAGCCCCAGAAAGCCCACGACAAAGTGACCATAATTTTCTGTTTTTTTTATTTATTTAATTCCAGACATTTACATCATCAAAAATATATCCAGAAAGTACAAAATATCACATAGATTACCCAATATTAACAATTCTCACAATATATCATCAATTCTCACAATATATCACCAATTCTCACAATATATCACCATTTCTCACAATATACCACCATATAACACCAAATATAACCATATAGCACCAAAACTCATCACAAATCACCACAAATCACATATTGACCATACGAACACCATAACTCATCATAATTCAGCAACACAAGTTCATAAACAAGTGTAAGTACAAGTTCAAGTGGTTTCTATATAAATAAAAGTTCAAGTTCAAGTCCAAGTCCTACAACAACAAAAAGAAAGTGACAAAATGCACACAGCACTCACGGAGGCGGAAACTGTGATCCCTGTGAGTCGTGGATCTCTTCATTTGATGCTGCTCCGGAACGTCCAGTCTGCATAGAGAAGAAAAAATATTTGTGAGACATACACAACAGAGGAGACCAAAAAGAAGAAGAAAATGAAGTAAAAGCACTCATACCCCAGGAGGTGTATGAGGAGGTGGAGGTGGAGGTGGCTGGTGCACCACCCATCTGGCTCAGCATCTGCATGTAGCGCATCATGTGCTCCATCTGGTGCTGCTGGGCCGCCATCGTCGCCGCCATCTCCTCCCTCTGCCTCCTCTCTTGTTCGAGCTGGGCCTACAACATGTCACTCAAATATTACAATGCAAAGATACGAATTTAAGAGTCATGTAGCGATAAATGAAACACAACTAACCTTGAGTGCATCCACCTGGTGCTGCGTCGTGGTCGGCCGTGGACGTACGGCTGAGGTCGAGCTCGTACTCCTCGCTCGAAGCTGCGAGAGAGTAGGAGTGCTTGACGTGTCAAGCGTGCCGTGGCCCATCATGTAGCGTCCGTGCTTCTTGCCACCTCCCGCCAGCATGACAACCTCTCCATCAAGGTCCTGAGTGCTAGGGTCGTACTCAGGACCATGGATCTTCTTTGCCACGTCGGTGTACTGACTTATGCGGCTGTGGACGCTCGTGTTGCTGTAGGCCTCAGGTGGGTCCTCAGGTGGGTCCTCCGGGTTGGATCCTCGATATAAACGGAAGGTGCCGCATGATCTTCACGGGGATCGCAAGCTGCCTCTTCTGACCTTCATCTGTGTCTACCTCCAGGTACCTAGAGGCACCACAGTTTGGACAATAATTTGCTTTCGCGTGCTCTTCCGTAAATAAGAGGCACTTATTGGGACAGTAGTGTATCTGGTCATATGGCATCTTAAGTGCTCGTAGGAGTTTCTGTGACTCGTACAGGCTCTTTGGCATAATGTGATTTTCCGGAAGGAAGCTTCCAACGACCGTAATTAGAACATCATAGCATTCTCGACTCAGACTAAACTGAGACTTCACGGCCATTATGCGTCCAATGGCATCTAGCTGAGAAACCTTTGTGTGGACGTGGAGAGGTTTCTGTGCCGCGGACAACATGTCGTAGAACGCATTTGCGGATGCCTCTGGCTCCTCTTCCATACGTGCTTCATCAAAGTCATTTAACATGTCTGGTACGCCGCCATCGTCATCAACTTCCTCGAGGCGTTGTCTGACGACCTCGTCTCTCGTACGGTCGGCTTCACCATGGTATATCCACCGATAATAGTTCGTGGTGTATCCATTCCTGCCCAGATGTTTACCCATCTCCTCCTTGGTTTTCAGACGCGTGTTTCCACATTTGCTACAGGGGCACCAAGTCGTGCGCGCTCCTTTCGCCTTAGCAAATGCCAATTCCAAGAAAGCTTCGGTCTTCTCGATCCATTCATCCGTGAACGAACCGGGGCTTGGACGACCCGTGTACATCCACTCACGGTCATCCATCCTCTTAACATATATATCAACAAGTGATGTAACCATTCAACTGAATATACACGATGTTCCTACTACCTAATAGGTAAGGATAGGTCCTAATCCCACCCAAAGACGCGTAGATGAGGTCAGTTTTCCATGGCTACCCCTACCGAGATAGAATTTCGACAGCACCTCCCCGCTGTTCTCCAAATACACGTCCACAAAGAGAGAGTGTGTATCCGGAGAACAACGGGAAGATGGTGCCGAAACTCTGTCTCGGATCGGGGTAGACCATGAAAACTGACCTCATCTACGAGTCCTCGGGCTATCCATAACGTGGACAATTCGAAACAGATACAGTTATAGATATGCAAACATGTGCATATCTTCAACCCTATCTCTTTCGAAGGGGAGACGCCTAACTCGGTTTTGTGATCTACGAACATTAAAAGACACGAGGTTCTTTTATGACTCACCTAGCTCTCAGGCGAAGTGAAGCGTCGACGATGGTGCACACGGCCGCTCCTGTCAAAAACAGGACCAAAATAATGTCAATTGTAATTTTTAATATAACCAGGTGAATAGGTTTTAAAAAACCTGTTTACGTGAACCACTAATTATGGCAAAATGAGCCACATGCGAATCCACCTGAAACTAAGATGAAAAATGCAATTCCTTGAAAAACCAAAAAGGCATTGTTACTAAGATGAAGTCATAGCAATCCCATAGGCTAGCAGAGTTTTTTTTGTCCCCAGGAAAAGCTCAAGAAACAGCAGTTCTCTGGCAAGCATTGAGCTTGGGGGCGCTCTGCCGCGGGGGAGGGGGGGGTTGGCTGTCTCCTGCCGCGGGGGTGGGGGGCGCGGCGGGGGCTCGGCCGACCGGGAGGGGCGCCGGGGGGGGGGGGGGGGGGGGGCGCGGCGGGGGCTCGGCCGGCCGGGAGGGGCGCGGGGGGGGGGGGGGGGGCCTCCGCCGGCCGGGAGGGGCGCGCCGGGAGAGGGGGGGGCCTCCGCCGGCCGGGAGGGGCGCGCGGGAGGGGAGGCCGGCGGAGCTCAGTACCTCGCGGGGATGGGCGCGCTCGGACGGAAGCGTTGGCTAAAACTGTTGAGCGCGCGGGCGTTTGGAGATTTGGCGGCAAACAGTATATATAGCCACTTTGCCGTGTGCAAGAAAAACGCTCGGCAAACTAGATGTAGCTCTCGGCAAAGGCCATTTGCCGTGAGCCCAGAACACTCTCGGCAAACGTCGATCTAGCTCTCGGCAAACAAATTCCGATTTAAAATAAAAACGTTACGACATTTGCCGAGAGTCTGACGGAGGCTCACGGCAAAAAGGAGATATTTGCCGTGAGCTTTACCTAAAAGCACACGGCAAATAAATTTTCCAGTAAATATGATAAATGCTGTATAAATTTTAAAATTATCAAAAATATCATAAAAATTTTCAAAAATTCACATGATACACTATTTCATGTCTATTGCCCATTAAAAATATTTGAAGTCAAACTCCACATACGGTGTCGCTTTGACTCCCAATTCTCATGCATTACTCTCAACTCTCCTCTACTTCTTCGGAGATTTTTCGTTTTCTAAGCGTCGTACATAGCCATTTCCTCCAAACTGCTTTAATTTTTACCATAACCTCAGTGTTTGCTATCATGATGTCTCGACAAATTTCATGATTTTTTAACTTCATTTCCTTTTATTAGAATTTTAACACTTTTGAACAACGTGTTATCGGACATGTTTCGTGCATAATATGTTCAAATTTTTCTTTCATAGCCTGGATTAAAACATTATTGGATTAACAAATCATGATTATAATTTTTTCATTCATTTTCATTATTGTCACAAAGACTTGTAGTTCAAATTTGACTCTTGTCCAAAAAATCAGTTAAATGAAATTAATGCACTAAATATAGCAAACAGCATGTAAAATAAAAACAATTTTAACATGACATACAAAATAACATATCACTACACAAAAAAAATCTTGAGTGGAGAAAAGGAAAAAGTACAAACCTATTTGCCGACGGTCAGCACAAAACACACGATAAAAACCATTTTTGCCGTGAGTCTTCCACAGACCCTCGGCAAACGTGACCTTTTGCCGAGAGCCCGACAGAGGACTCTCGGCAAAGGTGTAACGTCGTTACCCAACCCGACGGCGGCCGGTGCACGGGGCCAGGGATGGGCACTTTGCCGAGAGCCGCCCGTGGACGCTCGGCATACAGGTATCTTTGCCGTGCGTTTTTTATTTTGCTCTCGGCAAATTGTTAGTATACCGAGTGTGTTTTTGTGCCGTGAGTTTTCTTTGGTGCTCACGGTAAAGGTGTCCCTATGCCGAGTGGCCGTGGTTTTGCCCTCGGCATAGTTGCGGCGCTCGGCATATGACGCGTTTCCGGTAGTGATGGTAGCTATATATAACGGCAAAGAAAGAACACTCGCATTCTTTTTCAATATCGAAGTAGGCAAGGTTGAATTTGTAGAAACGAGCAAGCACGGGTACGCCATACATAGGGTCTTGTTTGGTGATCTGATGCAAAGAAACTAGGTGGAGAGCTTGAATGATATGTTTCTCCTAAGAAGGCACGTGATTCATATTACCAAGGTGGAAACAACTCTGGATCAAAGTCACACTCATAATCGACATCCTCCAACTACAGACTCTCCAATAATTGATCATCAATGTCTAGCTGAAGAATGAAGAATAGATACACATACTCCACACGTCAGATCCATGTCGTCGAATCAAAGAAAAAGAGCAATCGCATAGTGCGACGTCAGTATGATCGTGAGTCCCTAACTCCTGGTGATCGATTTCATATGGAGTCCCTAGCTCGATAGGACAGTAGCGCTTGTGCTGCGATGGAGTCCGTCGCTCGAGAGGCCACGATGGACTCCGCGGCTCCTGGCTCCGCCGCAATTCAGCCCAGGTTATAAACAAGCCAGGTTATCAAGTCCGAGCCCGAGTCCTGGTTAGTTGTAAACATCTGTGGGCTGTGGCGGCCGGACTATTTGCTGTTGGTGGGCCGCTGAACTTAGCAGGCTAGCCGAAACCAAGGGGGTTATTACCTGGGCCATGATTCGACCACTGACTCAGGCCCGCTTGCTCAGTTGGTTCTTATCATTGTTCGTATTGTGATCAGCCCAAGTATCCGTTGGTGAAAAAAATAGTGAATGTAAGTCACTGAGACTTTTTTTTCGTTTTGGAGGGCAAAGTCGCTACAACTTTTTTTTAATGCAAGTCGTTGAAACTTTTAGTCGGCCACGGTAGAGCATAATGTTGGAGGAGGTGAAGGGAACTGACATCCGCGTTACGTGTTTCCTCGGGACTAACTGACTTAAACACTCATGGATGTGCACAACGGGCATGTCAGAGTTAATTTTGTGGCAACTTTTGCTCATTAACTTTGTTTCTAGCTTTTAGGAGTACAACTATCGGGTAAGTAATCTACAAATCGAAGTTTCTCCAAGCCATCTTAACATGCTCGTCGATGTATAGGACGTGGAAAGCTGTTCTAACAGGAAGCACGGGACACCCTACATGACGTGATCAAGATATAGCATAATTATGATTATGAGTGGCACACAATTTTTCTTGTGCAGCCTTATCAGCAGAATACAAACTATTCATGCTGCTTTTATCCACTTCATTCCCTTTAAACATGGTAAATGATTTGACAAAAAAGAATTCATCCTAGACAAGCTCAACTAAATGCTAATTTGTGTGGAAAATGAGTTTTTGATTGACAGGATCTAAGCTGTCACAGGATTGGTCTTAATTTGGAGATATTGTTCAATTTATGTTTTTTACGTTGGAAGACTGAAGAGAGATGCAAGTGCTTTGTATCTAGAAACCTGAAACCTCAGATTGCAGCGTTCATTTTTATTTCTTTTTCCTACTACCATGCTTGCTTTTACCTACCATGTTTGATGTGACCTTTTTTTACAAATGTTGATTTACTAAATTTAATGTTACTGCTACATATTGCTGTATATAACTGTAATTGAGAGTATATAAAAGAGTTTGGTGTAAGAGTTTTGAAATTCCATTGCAAAATCCAGTATATCAATTCTCGTAGTTTGGTGGCATCTGATTTAAACTAGAGCACTTTTGTCACATGCAAGCTGTTTGTTCTTTAAGAAATGTCTCTCCATCAGCAACTTTGCTACAATTATTTCCATATGGTTTGCCATGCATCCTTTCTCTCACCCGCGCGTTGTTTTCATTCGTCATAATAATGCATTTTTAATACGCGGACAAACTCAATTTTTAATACTCGTTGTCCGATTTTCTTCGCTCGAGAGCCGAACAGTGGCGCGCCAAGCATCTAGTACAGATAATTCAGCCTCGGGACGACGCTTGCTGCACATGTGCACCGTTCCGGTTGGGCAACCAGAACCAGTCGTCAGTCGTCAGTGAGCAGGGAGTGATGACTGATGAGTCCAGCACTCCCGCGCCACGTGCAGTTCCATCCACCAGCTCGTTCCTCATCGGCGCTTGGCGGCTAGTCCTTGTTGTATCGACCAACGTCCGGCAGCAGCTCCGACGAGCGAGCGAGGCGAGGCGAGGCCACCATGTCCGCGTGTTCCCTTATTCCATCGGATTGATGGCCGTCCGTGGTG
Organism: Oropetium thomaeum; assembly: GCA_001182835.1. NCBI lineage: Eukaryota > Viridiplantae > Streptophyta > Magnoliopsida > Poales > Poaceae > Oropetium > Oropetium thomaeum. The sequence goes on from LFJQ01000010.1 coordinate 2,428,377, forward strand.
ACGACGAGACGAGGACCCGTGATTCGTCGCGAACCGTCTTTCTCTCGTTGCTTTCTGCAGTGCTGTGCTGCCTGCGACGGGGCGACGGGGGCGCATCGCCCTCGCATGCGCGAGGCGAGGCCACATCTCGCACCCTCATCCACGCCCTGTCACGGTTTCGCATGCGGGCGCATTCAGCCGCTCCGTCCGGTCTGTTTATTTCGCATGCGGGGCGCAGTCTTGTCTGCTGCGGGTCTTCTCTCACTATTCATTTTTTTTGTCTTTTTCTTACTGCATGCTTGATTCTTTTTTTTATCAATTAGTGAAATTATACTATGAACAATGAAACATAGAACAAATTATAATAGTAGTTGGAACAATATTTTTTAAACATGAAACATTTCAAAATGGTAGTCCGAACAATGTTTTCTCAACCGTGGACAAATCAATATAGTTGTCAGAACAATATTTTCGAACATAGAACAAATCAAGATAGTAGTCAAAAAATTATTTTTAAACATGAAACAAATTAAAATAGTAGCCAAAGCAATATTTTTTCAAACATGAAACAAATTAAGACAGTAGTTAGAACAATATTTTGTTTAAACATTAAAACAAATAAAAATAGTAGCTGGAAAAATATTTATTCAAACATAAAATAAATAAAAAAATAATTGAAACAATGTTTAAACATGAAACAAGTAAAAAATAGACGAAAAATATTTGTTCACGTATAGAATATATTAACATTGTTTATTTAGTATTTGAACGATTAAAAAAAATACGTGTACAAGCTAGTGGGTTAAGAGAGAACCGCGACTGCAGCTGGCACATGTGGCATGCAACTTATTGACAACCGAGGCCGCTTGGCCCACGACGCACCCACACACTGACACACATGCATGCAGACTGTAGGCGAACCTTCCTCATGGATGTGCGAGAGGCGGCTTCCCCTCGCGTACGCAAGGGGGATGCGTACGCGCCTGCGACGGTTGTGGTTGGCAAGTCTTTTTTTTTTTAATTTATCTTTTTTTACCCGCGCGACAAGGCGACGAGTGTAATAATGCACGCAAGGACAACACTCTTTCCTCCTCCTCCTACTACTTGTGGCCCATGTTCTTGGAGCTTCGCCTTCGTTCGGCACTCATCATTGAATCTACTGCAACGACTCACTGACTTTATTGCGTTGTGTGCATCACACGGTCTTCCGACCTGAACTACTTTAAGAATATTATCATAAAAATATTTATATGTTATTTTTAAAAAATCGTGTTATTATTCTATTCTTTTTCAATCTAGAGGGCTAGTATGATGCATCCTTGCTTTCATCAATCAAGCCAATCCATGGAATAATAAAGCCCTATATACCTACTAGTAGGGCTCTAAATCAAAAGGTGATTCATTTCACAGTAGAACTGTATTTCAGAAAAGAAAACCTCACTACGGCATCAGTAGGAGTAAATAATGATCAATGTTGACACGCGCAGACCAGCCGGCTTTTCTTTTCCCAGTTTTTTCCAGAGAGAAGAAAGCAGAGCAGCTGATGATGATGCAGGCCAGCAGATGGATCAGCTGACTTTTTGTCCGCTACTTTCACTGTCTATAAATATAAATAATTAACATTTTTATAAAAAATATTTAAATTTATTATATATTTTATAAATTTAGACATACATCATATTCAGATTTATTAAATATTTAATAAATTTAATAGATAACTTTAAATATATATATTTATGAACGGAGTAAATACTTAAACTTCGCTGCGGACGATCGAGAGAGAGAGAAAAGATCGCGGGTGGGTGCACGTACGGCCCCGACGACGCGTCCGATCGATCGCGGTGGTGTTGGTGGCCCGCCACGCCACTCCCGGACAAGGGCCTGGATCGCCCGCGACTCGCCGGGCGCCACGAGGGCCCGCGCGTGGCAACGACGAAATTTTTTCTCCTCGGCCGCACCCGACGACACGACGCAGGCCCACGTCGTATCGTACAGCGAGCAGGGCGCGCGATTTGCACCGTCAGTTTTGCCGGCGACGTGCCCACTCTACAGTGCTCGCCCGCTCGCTTCCACCGGAGAAATCGACACGACACACACTGCAGCGAGTAGATCCTTTACTGTCAGGTGGTGAAAGAAGTGTGCAGATCGTCTGCGGTCACGGTTACTGACACGTGGAATCCATCTCACATATCAGCGACCAGATGTTACTGTAGACGATCTCTGTCTGTGAAAGAAGATCGATGTAGAGATTAGTACCAGTAGAAACAAAAATTCATTCAGGCCCTTTGCTTTTAGATTTGGCGGCTCTCACGTGTACGAATCCTCACTAATCACTAACCACAAACATTGTTAATTTGGTTGGTGCGAACTGGTCTCTAGGCTTTTAATTTGACAATGCTGCAATAATGGTGTTGCGTTAATCGTGAGTTGTTTCTTCTTTCATCTCCTTCTCTTTCTTCTCGCTCACTCCAATCCAAAGGAACAAGTCTCCGACGCGTGCCTCGCGTTATAAGCCTCCTCCTCCGTCGAGTTATGGCAATGTCCAACGGTGTAAACTCGTGTCTACTCTTTTAACTTAGTAAGACATACGTACGCCTGTTGCTTTTGCCTTTCTCGCATTCGAACGGATACAGCTGTTAGAAGCAAGGGAAGCGTTTCTTTCTGTCAATGAACGGCTTAGAAATTAAGCTCGATCACGCCAAAACAACGGACACCTCAACCTAGAAACAGACATGAAAGGTGGCAAACTAACCTGCATTTGCAACGTGTGCTACGCATCACACATTGACGGAGGAGGAGAAGCCGTGGAAGCGATTGGGGTGGTGCTGCGTTAAACGTGAGTTGCCTCTTCTATTTCACATGGGCAACGCAGCGGTAGTCGGTAGGGCAACAAGGGGCGAGGCCACGACACCGTTCCGTTCGCCCGTTCGTCATCTGCATTTTTTTTTTCTCTTTCTTCTCACACATTTCAATCCTAGCAAGCAATCCTTCACCACACGGCGATGTCCAACGGTATAAATTCATCTCTACGCTTTTAAATTGATAAGAGTCTGTTTTTATGGCATAGTCGTATTCGAACGAGTAATATAGCTGTTAGCAGTAAGAGCAGTGTCGATGAACGGCTCAGAAAGCTTGACGACACCAGAGTGACAGTACCACCATAAGGAGGAGGAGGAGGAGCCGTGCGTGAAAGCGAAAGGGACGGTGCTGGGTGAACCGTGAGCGGGGCTGTTCTTTCACATGGGTAGTAGAAAACACGCGTAGGAAGGGGCCAAACGAGGCCGCGGCACCGTCCGTCCGTCCGTCCGTCCGTCTCTTTCCTCTCACTCGCTCCCATCCAAACGGGCAACTCTCCGACGCCCGCCCCGCTTTATAGGCCATCTCCTCCACATCACCACAGTCGCGGCCACCCACATCAGCCTCCTCCCTCCTTCCCTTCCTCCTCCTGCCTCCACCCCAAGCCAGGCGCTTTCCATCCAGTTCATCGATCCGTCGGCTGCTCCGTCGATCCATTCCGTTCCTAGGTAACATTTTCTCCCTTCCTTTCCTTGTTGTCTGTCCCTTATTGTTGCTGGCGCAGCTCTGCATTTCGGTCCGTGCCTGTGATGGAACGGCCGGCGAATCGTTTCCTCAGTTCTATAGCCGTTTCTTCCCCCCATCCACCCTCTGGTTACCGGAGGGTCTGACGCCGGCGGCGGGATGGGCGGGCGGTGGATCAGGCACACACGCGCTCTGCGGTGCAGTGGGGTGGGGTTCTGATTCTGACGCCCGCCGGTGAGCGATTTGGTTGCCGGAGAGTGCGGCCGTCGGTTTGGAATCAGTCAGTCATTGCGGATTTGCGGTGCGGGAGGGAGGAGGAGGGGGATCTCTGCTCTCTCTTCCGGTGGAGGAACAGAGTGAGGTGGCAGGCTGCTGGGATGGCGAGTCCGTTTCGGTTCCCACACTCTGCACAAAGATTATTTTTTATTTCCTTAATTGATTTTCTTTCTTTCGAATTCGTATATACTTGTGTCTGTCTGAACTGATGGATGTTATTTGGGATCGCGCTCCTCCTCCGTTCCTCGCACTCCGCAGAGAAATCTCGTTTTGGGTTTGCGCTCCATGAAAAGGCCTGTTTCTTGATCGTAGCACTGGATTGGTGGGGGATCGACGTGTCCCTCCGCCCAACAAAAAGGATCATCCCTTGGATCCTGTGCGCTTTGTTTAATACTACTACTGTACTGCTACCATTTGACCTCCTCACCAGCTCCGTATCATCATTGTTGCTCTTAAACAATTCGTAAGTTAAGGAAGTACTCCTACGCCGCCGCCTTCTTTCCTTCTCTTCTTGCTTTGAGAAGCTCCCGTTTCCATTTCGTTCTGCAGTCTCTCCCTATTTTGCTTCATTCCGGGGGCTCGCGGGTTACATAGATGATAGATGGATGGATGCGCTAATTGTGCAGAGAGGACAGAATTCAAGTTCCTATTTGAGGGCTCTGGCCATGCTTTGTTATATTCCACTTTGCTTTCTTTTTTCCAGTTCAGAAGAGGAAAACTTGATCCCACCATCCGGGCTTAACACGTTGTGATTCACGTGGCTCGTTCCTGGAAAGAAGGCAGAAAGTCTTTCCTACGCCTCTCTCTGTTTTTATGTGTACTTTGTTCCTTAGCTCTCGAAATCTTTCCTGCTGTATCTATCTAGAGGCCCTTTCCAGTTCTTTATTCCGTGATCATTGTGCTGATCCCCTTTATCACACCACGCTACGGGCTCTGCAAAAAAAGTTGAATCTCTGTCTCTGCTCCATGTTGGAGTCTATCATTGCATCCCCAAAGTTGGTTAAAAAAAAAAAAGGTAAAATCGAGCTGACTTGGTTATGACCTTTGCAGGTGTTTGTTTCAGCTATGCAGTTCAGCACCGTGTTTCCCCTAGAGGGAAAAGCATGTATGAACCCAGTGAGGAGAAGCAGCGAGGGCTCCAGGAGCGACAGGTTGAGGATTGGAGACACCAGTAACCTCAAGCACGAGAGGGCATTGAGGTGTTTTGGAGCTAGGGGTGGTGCAAACGGCGCACAGTGCGTGCTCACTTCAGATGCTGGCCCAGACACACTTGTAAGTTTCATCCCATCCAACGACCTTCATCACTGCCTTATTTGTTCTTGATGCTACAGGTACTTACTTCTGGATGCAAAAATTTACAGGTTGTTAAGACATCCTTCCGAAGGAACTACGCTGATCCTAACGAAGTCGCCGCTGTCATATTGGGTGGTGGCACTGGGACTCAGCTCTTTCCTCTAACAAGCACAAGGGCCACTCCTGCTGTAAGATGATGCATTCAACTACCAGCTGCTATAATTTTAAACCTCCTTTCTTTGCTTAGTTCAAATGCACTACACCTCATTGCAGAAATGAATAGAATATTTGTCAAGTTACAGGAAACGTTCGTTAGCATTGCCAGCATTATGTTTTTATTAAGTAGGCATGAATCGTACCTCTTTGTTTATTTCCACATGTCAGCAGAGCATGCCCATAGATTTGTATAAAGCTAGTTTAAGACTTCAAGTATAGCTCATTCAGTTGCTAGGTCACTGCCCTGTGATCAAATAATTAGTGTCCAGGGCCCAGTTGCTCGCGTAACCATTCCCCATTATGCCGTCCACCACTTTAACCGACACGATGTCGAAAAATTCTTTCAGTGACTACTTGATTCTTTAGCCATCTTTAGATCACTAGTGTAAATCTTGTTTCTTTCTTTTTGTTGCATGTAGGTTCCTATTGGAGGTTGTTACAGACTTATCGATATCCCCATGAGCAACTGTTTCAACAGTGGCATAAATAAGATATTCGTCATGACTCAATTCAACTCTGCTTCTCTGAATCGTCACATTCACCGCACATACCTTGGAGGAGGAATCAACTTCACTGATGGATCTGTTGAGGTAATTCATCCCAACTTCTTGATGTGCTTTAGTCATGATTTATAAAACACTTCATTTTTGTACTATTGGGATCTTCACACTTGGTTAATTTTTAATTTTTTGAGGGGATTACCCCTGCTGCGTTAAATTCACCACAGCAATTAACTGAAGTAATCTGCCAACAAATAGGTATTGGCTGCAACACAAATGCCAGGAGAAGCTGCTGGTTGGTTCCAGGGTACAGCAGATGCCGTCAGAAAATTTATATGGGTACTTGAGGTAAATGATCATATTTTGAATCTGTTCATGCTTGTTGTTGTCTATAATATTTTGTTTGAACTGCTATGTTGTATACGTTTGTGCAGGATTATTACAAACATAAAGCTATAGAGCACATTTTAATCTTGTCCGGAGATCAGCTCTATCGCATGGATTACATGGAGCTTGTGCAGGTTGGTGATTCACTCTTCTGTTGCCGTAGTCAATTTTTCTTTTTATTTCAACTGACTGATTCTGTGGCCCACATCATCTGCAGAAACATGTTGATGACAATGCAGACATTACTTTATCATGTGCACCTGTTGGAGAGAGGTATAACCATTGAAGATTTAGTTCTTACCAATATTTCTTCTCATCAGCAATTGCCATTCAACCTGATTTGCTGCTCTTTGTTTCTGAAAGCCGTGCATCTGACTATGGACTAGTCAAGTTCGACAGTTCAGGCCGTGTAATCCAATTCTCTGAGAAACCAAAGGGTGCTGACTTGGAAGCAATGGTTAGCAATCACCTTAGCTCAGTGATCTGCATCTATTGAAACGTTCAAGATTATTCAACCACACAAGAACAACACTAATGAGGTTTAAATCTATTGGTTATTGCAGAAAGTGGATACAAGCTTTCTCAATTTTGCTATAGACGACTCAACCAAATATCCCTACATTGCATCAATGGGAGTTTATGTTTTTAAAAGAGATGTTCTTTTAAACCTTCTAAAGTAAGAAAATCCTCCTTGTGATAATAGAGGTTCTCCTGTAACTGTGTTCTAACTGTAGCATTCATAGGTCAAGGTACTCGGAGCTGCATGACTTTGGTTCTGAAATTTTGCCAAGAGCTTTACATGAGCACAATGTGCAGGTAAATTTTCAGTGATGTTTTGATGTGATTTCTCTTATTCGTTTTTTTATGAATCATAACCCAGTTTCCAGCTTTTCATCACATGTTAAATTTCTCTTGGGGTAGCAGTATCACATATACTCAGATAGTGCACTATGTAAAATTCATCTGGTTTTGGTGATATCAGGCATACGTATTCACTGACTACTGGGAGGACATTGGAACACTCAGATCATTCTTTGATGCAAATATGGCTCTCTGCGAGCAGGTAACGTTTTTATGGTTGTTTTCAAATTTCACAATTGGTCTGAAAACATCATGTTCAAGTGCTATCCTGACTGTTTAAGTGCTATTCTGACTCTTCGATTTGTACAATTTTCATCAGTTCTCTCATATGCCTCTCATTGCAGCCTCCGAAGTTCCAGTTTTATGATCCAAAAACACCCTTCTTCACATCCCCTCGGTACTTGCCGCCAACAAAGTCAGACAAGTGCAAGGTACTAGTCGCTTGGATTGACTGGACTACTTTCTTTAGACCATAATACATTTTGCTCCTATCTGAGCTTTGGGTTTACGTGTGCAGATCAAAGATTCAATCATTTCTCATGGTTGTTTCTTGCGTGAATGTACCATTGAGCATTCCATTGTCGGTGTCCGTTCACGCCTAAACTCTGGATGTGAGCTCAAGGTATGTTGGTTGTTTCATCAATATCTGAATTCTCATGAACGATGATTGTGCAGTCTTGGTTGACAACTCGAAAAATGCTTGCAGAATACTATGATGATGGGCGCAGATGTGTACGAAACTGAAGATGAGATCGCCAGGCTAATGTCAGATGGCAAGGTCCCAATTGGTGTAGGGGAGAACACAAAGATAAGGTAACAGACTGAAGCTGCTTGATTATGGTATATATATACTACAGGATGATTAAAATGATCTAACCCTTTTGTCAATGCCTTGCAGCAACTGCATCATCGACATGAACGCGAGAGTCGGAATGAACGTCTCCATCACAAACAGTGAGGTAAGCAATTCTCAGGCCTAGTGACAGCTCTTTTTTTGTTGTTGTTGCTCTGTGTTTTTATTTATCGGCCTAATGCAACGCTGCTCGACAGGGCGTCCAAGAAGCAGACCGGCCAGAGGAAGGGTATTACATCAGGTCGGGGATCGTGGTGATCCTGAAGAACGCGACCATTAAGGACGGAACCGTCATCTAGAGAGCGAGCCGTCTTGTTGAGAGTTGAGGATGCGGACCTTTGTTTGGTTTCAGACATGGAAGAAGAGCACAGGGAGACCAATTCGGAGAGCAGGATGATTGAGGAGCACTGCGGCATGCGTGGTAGCAGGAGTATCGTCGTCTAGGAGTTGTGCCGTTGTCATATGTAGTAGTAGTAGTAGTAATAAGCTAGCTGCTCGAGTAAAGCTGCAGCAACTCTTGGGGATCGTTGGTGCATCTTGTAAATAATCTCGGACAGAACAAACAAGCTGTAAAAATTAGTTCAAGGTTGACATTGTTTTTCTTCCTTATTTCCATGGAGGATTTTTTTGTGAGGGCATCTTTATTTCCTTGTTTAATTCTTTCCCTAAACACCAGGACGGCTGGTGTGTTGAGAGGGCAGGAGCTCGTTTTGGTTCCAGTATTTTTGAAATTCTTTTTCCTTCAGTCGCAAAAAAAAAAAAGCATTCTTTTTGCTTGGATGGAAACGCAGGCCCTCTGGGCTGAATCGGAAAAGCCGCATCCATTCCTTCTTTGCTCGTTCTGGGCTCAGCTTCATACGGGAAGGCCGTCGGATAGGCTCCAGGTACCGTCAAAGCCCACCCGGTAATTGGATCGCGATTATTAATCGCGATCAGATCCTGGGCTCTCACTGACAGCGCGATCCGATTAAGCGGTCCAGTCCCGCAACCGTGTGGGCCGTTCACAACGTTTTGCACAGACACTCTGAGGTTACTGTTCATAACCGTCAAAGCCCACCTGAAAATTGGGTCGCGACCAATAATCGCGATCCAAATCCTGGGCTCGCGCTGATAGCGCGATCCAATTAAGCGGTCCAGTCTCGCAACCGTGTCGGTCGTTCACGATATATTTTACAGACACCCTCGGGTTACTGTGCATTACCGTCAGGTAATTCAATCACCTCACCGTGCGATCCGACTTTGGCAGCTCAGATCTGCTGGTGTTAGAAGGTTTTACAGACGAGACACTCGGATTTGCGATGACCACGTCGCCATGAATCCAAAGTTCCAAACTGACCGTATGCCACATGCCAACGTCCCGAGACCGACCCCTCCCAGGTGAACAGCTGGATAATGATTTCCCCCAATACTGGTGAGCAATTAACACTTTCACTAAAACTGATTTTGAGTCTTTCAAGGTACATCAGGAGATTTGGCGCTGTTTCTGATATGATATCTAGAACTAGGACTGCATATTTACATCAATATTGAATCAGCAACCTAACTAGCAATTTGGCTACAAGCTACATATATAAGGAATATCCTGCCCCCAAATGAATCACTGCCTCGCTTCCATCCTAGCGCTGCTCTGAGGTGAACTTGTTCCAAGCATCCTGTAGAGTACATGAGCAGCACATGAGCCAAGTTCAGACATTTGCACTTCATTTACAAACATTAAATTATCACATAGCTGATAGCACAAGGGAAATCTCAAAGGTTTACAGCTGCGCATCAGGACTTGAAATTCACCCAGCAGTGTGAGCCAAAAGTTTGTACGCAATAAGAAGCCAAGTTTCAGAACACCGGTTGTGTGCAACATCAAGGTCCATACGCCTACTGGCCTAGTTAATCCCTGGCCCGTGTGGCCATTGGTGTGATTAACAGGGATGACAACGGATACAATGGTACACGTGCTCAATTCAACGACCAAGAGAAATGATGCATGTGATCAGGACTTAACAAATACTACTCAATGTTCCATGACCAGGTCTCTCCGTGCAGGAAAAATGGTTTCCCGAAATGCAATCAGCAGCATAAAGGAGACCTAGAACGGAGTTCCAGACAACCATTAAATATAATAACGAGGAATAAGCACAATACCTTAAGAAGATCAAAAACCTTCTCACAGATGTATTTCTGTCTGATTGTAGCTCCCCTTTGTTGTAATTTATCTGGATGGACACAGAGGGTTGCCTTCCTGTAGGCTCTCTTTACAGCAGCTGCTGTAATTAGATCTGTAAGCGGCACTGGTTGCCAACCACTCTCCGCACCAAGAATCTGCCAGAAGTAAAGAAGCAAAAATGATTGTCTTACTTTAGCAGTTTACATGTTTCACGTAAAGAATGATTGTAAGCCAACAAGAATCTGATGGCTTACATATTGCAACGTGGACAGCAAGGCTCTCAGGTTTCCTTCCTTTCCATTTGACCACCTCTTGATCTCAGGATCAAGGAATTCAGACAACCTCTGAAATACAAACGTGAACCCCAGATCTTATGAATAAATGTTGATGCAGGAAGAAGGTCATCTTTTTATGCAAGTGCCTTACATGTTTCTCTGCTTGCTCTCTTTGAGCCAGCAGATCCCGCATGTTCTTCTCAGCAAGTGCTTTTGACTGAAAATAGGTAATAAGCATCAACGATGTAGTGCTGGAAAATAGACCTAAAATAGTTAACAGAAAATAGAGAGAAATTCAGCTATACCACACGCTCAGTTGTGCGTTGATGCCTCTCTAGCCTTGCTTTATGCCTTAACGCGGATTCAACCTCAACAACTGCTGCCAACAAATATCAAGAGAAGAAAATAAACACCCAATTGTATTGGATTAATCTAACATTGTTTAGAAATACTTCAATGCCAAACTTTCTTTAAAACATCAATTGCCAACAAATACCTCTACTGCCAGAATCTGGGTTTCTACTGAAGTTAGTAGAAGTTGCCCTCTGAAATTGTGTGTCTTGTCGAAGATCCTATATCCACAACAAGAATTTAAACAGAGTAAGACTTTTTTTTTTCACCTTTCAAAAGATGACATCCACTTTTCATGCAACATATGTACCAAGAAACATCACATACCTGATTGGTGGATCTCTCCTTAAAAGAGGATCTGTATCGTTCTCTCCGTTCTCTTGCCTCAGCAAGAGCCTTCTCGGCCTTTGCTTTTTCTATTGCCCGCTCCCGAGCTTCTGCAGTTGCTCGCTCAACTGCAGCACGCTCTGCTTTTATCCTAGCTTCAGCACTTGCTCTCTCCTCTTTCTCTCGAGCCTCTGCAGAGGCCCGTTGCCGTGCAGCTGTAATCCTCTCGAAAGCCATTTTTTCCGCCTTATCACGCGCTTCAGCAAAAGCTCTCTCATGTGCTTCTCTTGTTGCTCTTTCAACAGCAAGTCTATCCTTTTTACGTTCCCTCTCCCTCTCTTCCTCTTCTAATTTTCTCCTTTCCCTCTCTTCAGAAAGTTCTCTTTCTTTCTGTGATCTCCTTGCACTTTCTTTTGCTTCTTCTGTTATTTGAGAAGACCCTTTGTCCTTTTCAGTTGTACTTTCTGATCTTGTTATGTTATCTCTTTCTTTGGTTCTCTGAACTCCAAGGGCTTCCTTTTTCATTGCCTCAGCAAAAACTGAGGTGGGATGAATCTTCTCCATTGAACATGGCCCGTGTTCTGCCTTTGGTATTCTTGATGTAATGCAATTTTCTTCCATTTTATTTGCCATGTTTTCATTTTCTTCACTTGTAGACTTTTCTCTTGGTAGTTCTCTCTCTACTTTGCTACAGACTTCCACAGCTTCTTTAGCATCACGAGCACTCTTGGTAGATGACTGAGAAGTAGCAGATTCGTCTTTCTGCACTGAATTCTCCATGTGAGAAAACATATGTAAAGAGGAAGCCGCCTCATCTTGAGAGAGAGTAATGGTCATCCTGGTGGTGTTATCCTTTGCAACTCTTGAAAAGGATTCAGAACCCACTTCCTTAACAGTAGTATCACATTTTGCACCTACACTTTGTCCTCTCATGGTACTTTCAGATGACTTTGTGTCCAGGTTACCATGAGTAGATTCCTCCTCTGTACTAGTCTTGTCTCTGTTTCCAAACGGGGTTTCTTCTGCTTCTTTGCTTTTGAGATCAGAGATGAATCCATTGATTCCCTCTTCCATTCTACTGTCAACTTCACCAGGCCCTAATGATTCATGCACTTCTTGATCCAAGTCCCTTTTAATCAACTTGCTAGCTACCTCAAATACATTCAGCATGTCTGCTTCTTCAGAGTTTGCCAAATTTATATTTTGTACAGTATCACCACTCTCTTTAGGACACTCAACATTCACATCCGTGACTGTCTCTTCATGATGTGCACATGGACCGACTTTCTCCTCAATTTTGACTTTCTCTGCTTCCACAGAAGGTACTTTTATTTCAGCATCTTCATTAGGCAGTAATGATCCACCAGTAAAACTGAACTTTTCTCTACCATAAGTTTGAAATTCCTGATCAACTGCACATGGACCGACTTTCTCCTCAATTTTGACTTCCTCTGCTTCCACAGAAGGTACTTTTATTTCAGCATCTTCATTATGCAGGAATGATTCACCAATAAAACTGAACTTTTCTAGACCATAAGTTTCGACTTCCTGATCAACTGCCATTGGGGCAGCATCACATACACAAGTACCTCCAAGTTCTTCTTGAATCAGAGATTTTATGTTAGTTAAGCGGGAAATACCAGGGTTAGATACTTGTGTGGTTTCTAGTGCTTGTTCATTACTTCCAGATGTACACTGCATGCCACCATCACATGGTACCTCAGGGACCAGTTTACTGTTTGTGTGCTCTTGTGATGTTCCTGATACTGGACTTACATTTGGACTACTATTACCAAGGTCTCGAAGAACACTGGAATCGTTTCCAGACGAGTAAGCCTCTGATAACGAACTTGACTTATCCTTGATGGAGTCCAGCTTTGAGGAGGTACCAATCATAGAAGGAAGCTCAACATACTCATCATCAAAATCATGATGGCTTTCCTTAGCATTTTCTGGTGTTACAAGTCCCTCAAGCTTTGAGTTACAAATTTCTTGCTGTGCCATGTTTTCTGTTGAGGTTTCTAAAATCATAGATGCACTGTTTTTGTCCACTGAATCTGTATCATACTCTCTCATATTTTCGTGTTTGCTTCCCATATCCATACCATCATTTACCTCCCACAGCTTTTCATACCTTTCTAAGTCAGGGTTATCTTTGCTGACATTATTTGTGAAATTCGTTCGCTTACAATTATAATCCTCCACTGTGGTTTTATCAGTAGTAATTTTCTGATCATTTCCAGTCAGCTCATAAAATTCACCGCCTGACCTCCAATTGCCTAATTTCTCTATTTTACTGGAAGTTTGACAGGACTCAGTGCAGTGTTCCATCATCTTCCGAGGCTTCTCCAGTGGAAGTAACCTTTCATCAGAATGATCTAACATGGATGCCCTTGACTTTTTTGGCTTGTCTGACAAAGAATCTACGATGTTCTTTTCTTCTTTCAAAGACTCATCCTTGGACAGCTTTTGTTCAGAAGTATCTACCTCCACAGGTAGAGGAGTCTTGATTTCTGTAGATCTTGTGCTCTTATGATGACTTGGCTTCCTCCGAAGTTTGAAACTGTCGCCTTTTCTCTCTAACAGTTCTTTTGCAGCCTTTAATCTAGCTTCAGCAAAATCCATAGCCTCCTTCATAGCTGCTGAAGCGGATGTGGGATTAGCATCAACATCAGCTTTCTTGTCAATCTGAGGTGCATTGCTCCTTAAAGAGGCATGCACAGAAGTTGAGTTAAACTGATTTACAATATTGGCATCTCCTTTAGCTGCAGTCTCCTCCTTGTTAAGCACTTTAGGTTGCTGCCTCAACGATGGTTGTGATTTGATTGGCTGTGTTTGTGCATCAACATCAGATACTCTAAGAAATGCGTAATCAGGAGGTGTCGCACTGCTGTGCGTCGAGCGACTATCAGTATGGTTTGCATTTGCAGAAACACTTCCAGAAATAGGTGGCCATGATGGATTTTGCTGCTTCTGTCCAACTGCAAATTCATTGTCAGGACATCTTGCACTCACGCTAGCAGAGCTTATGCTTTTGTTATTATCGCTATTTGCCATTGAAACATTGTTGAATCTTGAAACATGACTGGTTTCGTGGCCATGTGAAAAATTGTGAGGATCAATTACATATTCTTTTGAAGGTTCAACTGCAACAGTTGTCATCTCAACTAGATCAGGCCTCCTCTCAGCAGTCTTGTTATATGACATGACAAACTGCTGACTGGCTGTGTCTGGATGGAAGGATAATGGGGAAAGCTTATGTTCTTTGAAGTGTTGAAAATTATCCAGATTTTGATATTGTTGAGGAAGTATTGGAGATTCATCCTCCTGCTGGCTGGATTCTTGATAGATTGATGATCTGTAGAAAATCAAATATTGAAGATAAAGTATGGGATGGATATAAACCATGCACTCACTTTAACTATGAAAACAAGTTCGAGAGGATGAGAAAAACAAACACAAACAAAATAAACAACAATCAGTGACATGTTCAATTTCTGTTTGCATCATGTATTGCATGTTATTTTTGTTGAAATTAGCCTAGCGGCTCGCGTGGCAATAAAAACATTGCTCTGTTTAATACTACCTCCGTTTTTTAATTGTTGACACTTTCTAGTACAAATTTGTACTAAAAAGCATCAACAATTAAAAAAATGGAGGTAGTAATTAATTACAGGCAGTAGATATTACAAATATAGTATCTATAGCAACGTATTTGCTAACTGCCAACCAAAGCAAAAACACACTATCAAATTCATCCTACTTTTCTTCGAAGTTTAATTTTTGCGTCCATACAAAGAAAAACGCTAGTAATAGATTTGGCAGAACGTAAAGACTTCCCAACATAGGATTGCTACCCTAACATGACCAAGACATCATGGATCTCCAAAAAAGAAAAAACACAGGAATAGCAATTACAACACAAAAAGGGAACACAAAATCCCAAACAACTGTCCTTGACAGTAAACAGAATCCAATCACCCAAGGAGCACAAAAAAGTAGGGATCAAACGACGATCCCTGGTGGCACCATTTCACGCTAACCGGAGTAGACAGTAGGAAAGGTGCTACTTTCCCCTCAAAGAAGCCACCTTTACGAATCAAACGATTCCGAAATTATGCTGTAGTAAATGCTTAATGCTGCTTCATACGCAGCTTCTTGGACCATGAACTGATGAAGGGGAATACGAGCAAAGCTAAGAGTGTAAGTAGCTTAGAAAGGAGAGGACCTTTTTTACGAGTACGAAAGATGCAAGGTAGCGAAAGTGTAGAAATCCTCCGCATATCTACCGCCAGACTGCGACGTGCGACAGTGACATTTCGAAACGAAGAAAAAGGAAATCATTCATCGCAGTAATCTCCACCACTGAATTTATGAAGGGAACCGTCGAAACTGAAGCAAGAGCCACAGCAAACAACGCGCAGGGGGTGGAGGAGGAGGATGGAGGAAGGAAGGAAGCAAAATGGAATGGGGTGTACGAACCTGGAGCTCCCGCTGGTCGAGGCGATCTCCTCCAGCTCCAGGTCCCTCCTCTCCGGCTCAGGCGCGCCGAAGAGGTCCTCGTACGGCAGCGCGAAGTCCGCGAAGTCGAAGCGGGCGAAGATCTCCTCGTAGTCCCCCTTGCCCTGCAAAGAGAAGTAGTCGTCGTCGCCACCGACTGCGGCGGCGGGCGGCAGGTCGAGGAACGGGATGGAGCAGGCGGCCGCGACGCCGCCGAACACCTCGGCGTAGTCCACCGGCACGGCCGCGAACGGCGCGGCGAAGCGTGGCGGCCCGCCGAAGACGTCCCCGTACGCCGCCCGCGCCGCCGCCGCTGCCGCGGCTCCGCCGGTCCGGCCCACGCCACCGGGTGCCATTCCTGCGGCTGCGGCCCCCGCCGCAGCAGCCTTCCGGTGCTGCCGGCGTTCCCTGCGCGCCGCGTCCATGGCAGGCGCCACGCGCGCGCTAGGGCCTTACTGCCCTCTCCCGCAGCCCCGCCGCGGTGTGCCTAGGGGTTTGGGTTTGCGGGAGGAAGAAGGGGAGGAGGGGAGGAAGGAGGGAGGCCGGGGCCGTGGAGAAGGAAGGAGAGGAGGCACACAGGCAGCGCAGGCGGAGGGAGGGGCTCGGTAGTCGCGGTGTTTTTTTGTTTGCACTAAAAAAATGGTGTCTTTTGGGGGCCAGGGCCAGTGCTGTGCCTGTGCGGGCGGATGGGGCCCTCGTGTGTTTGCGCGCAAATGAAGAGAGAGCGTCCCAGTCCCAGGCCAGGAAGCCGGCACCGCGTCGGATCGGATGGCTTTGTCCGTTGCTGCCCTGCCAGCTGCGCCGCCATGAACGGGGTTCGTTTTCCACGGCGGTGCCGGCCGACTGAACCGCGTTGCTTGTGGAGCCAAAGATCCAGAAGGCAATGCTTCTATTCTATACGTACCCTCTACTAGGTTCTGCGTAGAAATGACCATCCTATTTCCAGTAACATAAACACAAAGGACGTTAATGCTATACTCTTATTACAAATACTAGCATTTACCTTATTATACTTATATTCATTTTTTAGAATCTTATGGTATATAAATGTTTGATATTAGGGTAGAATGTGCGTACGTGCATGACAACATGAAAGAAGCCATACGGATTACTACCGCATCCAACCGTCAGATGATATAAAGCGTATGAAAGAAGTTACGTAGATTACCACGTCCAACCGTCAGATAGAAATAAAGCGTATAAAAGCAATCATGCAGATTACCGCGTCCAATCGTCAGATAGATATAAAACGTCCTTCAACAATAGACATGTCGCGACACATTTTATAGATACGGACCGAACACGATATATTTTGAGTATGTTATTAAACGGTTTATACAGATTTATAAGTGACGTTATCGACTGTTTGTATACATATGGATGTAAAAGAAAAGTGTTGCTCAAACATTATACTTGCGGATTGGAACACATATTATTTGAGTGGTGATATATATATAAATGTATATTTCAATTCTTCTAATGATTTGTTACACTCGAGAATGGACTCCTTTAGATTAGTATATTATTAGTATAAATAAACCGTATTAGTACATTTTTAATAAAATTAGTATCTGTTTGTTCTTTTGGCTGGATCCGTTCATGGTCCGTAACGGCAACCAGTCCGATGTAGTCAGTGGTAACGCCTCTGACCGAGTAGAGGCAGAGGCGTCACCGGTCAGCAGCAGTAGTCATGACTCATGAGACATGACACCATCCGTGGTTTAAATTTTCTCACACTGTGTGCGTGGCTAGGCTTGTGTGAGTACTACACTACTACTACTACTAGTACTCCTGTACTGCCAACCATTGCTGCTGCTGAGAGGCTGGGACCAACGAAATCAAATTCGTTTCGACATCGTCAGAGTCAAACCCCGCGGTTGCAGATCAATCATGCTGATGTACAGATAGACAGACACCGGAATGAATAATGCATGCACGGGCGGTGCTCTGTGTAGTACGTACTGGTTCATCATCAATCTCCTCCTCTTCTTCCTCTCGCTCGATCCGGGCTGAAACGGTACGGCCACAAACAATTCCTGCCCGCATGGTTACGAACCAACAACAAGCACTGTTCGATCTGTTCTGTTCCATCCATAAGATCTCTGACGAAAACGACGGTTGCGGATCAGTTTGTTCGGTGGGGACGAAAGGATCGATTTCAATCTCGCGGTGCTTGAATTCAGAAAACAACCGATCAGGAACTGTTTTCCATAATGATCTTCCCCCCGATATCCAGTGGTGCTTTTTAATAGTATAGACGCGAAGGATGATGGCATGTTCATCTGCCTGCCCTTTTTGTGCTCCACGCGCTGAAAGCAACAGCTGCCCTCTGTGTCTGTCTCCTTGCTTGCTTGCTTGCAGCCCCAGAACGCAGCAGAATCATGGTCCTGTAAAAACGTCAATTTCATGGTTCCTGTATTACTTAGTAGTACTAGTTGCTTGCCGGTTACTAGTAAGTAATTTGTGAAGGGCGTCCTTGATGCAATGCATGTACCGGACAACCCTACGGGGATCGGTCGGTATGGTTGCCGGAGTAGTAGTAAGAAAGATTCATCAGTCTTTTTTCTTTTTCCATCAGCAGCAGGAAAAGATAGTAGTAGTAAGGCCAGAGCCAAATTAATTCAGTGCTGCTCTGCTCGTGATGGGCATGGACCCCTCTTTTTTCCGGTCTTCCCTTCCCGTCCAGCAGTGCTGTCACGAGTACCGGAGTACGTAGATCGATCGGATCGGACGCGAAAAGACCCGATCTTCCTTACACGCTAGCAACCCACATTGTTGACACAAGCAGCTTACAGGATGTTGTGTGTTTTCCTGCAGGACGGAAAAGGTAAAGTTTGATTAGGTCAGGCCTTTGCCGGTCAAACTCGTTCGATCGTGGCCAGGGCTGCTGCTGCCAGTGGCGGAGCCAGCAAATTTTTATAAGGGGGCCCAAGTACATGTAATTGGATCGCCAAACTAAAATTTTCACATCAATTATATAGTAAAAGTTGGTTTAATTAAGCTAATTAATGCAAATTAACCAATCATAGGGAGGGCCAGGGCCACTGGTTGCTGCTGCTGGCCGGGGGCATGCTGGAATGCTGGATGTGGCAGAGAGGCGCACACAAACAACAAAGCTATATATGCCCTTTTGCATAGTGATCAAGTACTATTAATCTCTTTTGCATGCCATGGATTACGCCCAAACGACATGGCTAGTGGGCGATCTCATTCCCTTGCTTTCCAGTGTCCCTCTTCAGGCTTCCCCATCCATCATTCGTGTTCCTTCTTCCTCCTCCTTCTCCAGGATAATATAACAAAAATTAAACTAGTCATTCTTCGTCATCATCAAAGCACAAGAACTGCTGCTACCTGCCGTACTGTGTGTTTGTTAACGGCTAGTACTATGGCCCATCATCCGATCCCCGAGCGCTCTTTCCTCGCTTCCAATTAATGGCCCTCAAAACGGTCGCAATCAACATCAAGGGTCTTAGCGTCGCTCGCTCGACAGCAACGTCTCTGTCTCCAGCATGACGTTAACACCATTTTAATAGTCTCTTAATTAACTTTTTTTATTAGGATTAGCATATACTATATTACTACATAGGCTGAGGCTATGACTTGCTTTGGCATCGTTTGTGTGTTGTGTGCTTTGCCGGCTTGGGCCATCCCTAAAATAAAGATTATATCTGCTCCCCATCTTCTATTAGTATATTGGTACTCCATTTCAGGTCGTTTCATATCAAAATATAGTAGTATGATCTTCAGGTGTCCAACAAATTAAAGTTGTCATGTAGCACTCCACGGTATGGTTGTTGTTGGTCAGCCAATTAAAGTTGTCATCAGAATAGCTAACAAACAAATTAAGGTAAATGATTTACCAGAAAATTTTTGGCTTCAACTGTTGTTGGTGGTTAGTTGGCACCTAATTAATTGTTTGGACGTGGAGTTATAGTTTAGACGACGTGCGATCGAGGGCGCATGTAGCAGTCCAATTATTGGCGCGACGGGGCTGTTGGACCAACCAATTACTACCAATTCTTCCTCTCCAGGTAACCAAATGAACAGCCCCAGATCTTCCTGTGTCTGTTTGTGGGGCTACTCGCTTCCTAAACATTGCCTTGTTGCCTTGTCTCTTCTATGTGCGGAGACGGACACTCACTGTTTTTTTTTTTTTTGCGATAAAACATAATTGTATTAACTACCAGAGTCCTTTAATACAAGCTCCTCAAGAGCCGGTAGGACGCTCACTGTTTGATGATGACCTAGCGTCATTTCTCAAATTCCACGTACTATAGTAAGTACTCCATGTCAATCAATTGATACCAATTGCCATGACAAAATACCTTGCCGTTAATTTATATCTGGGAGCAATCTAAGTACTCCCCCTCCCTCCGTTTCTAAATTGAATCGATGTACTTAGTCTGTGATTGGAGTGAATTTGTTAGGTGTCATAAAAAAACATTTGAGATTTTTTTTCCACTACGGATCTTCTTCTTTTTGGCCTTGGGTACAGATACAGACAGTATAAAGCAAGCCAGCTTCTCCAAACAAGCATGTCGATCTACTAATTAATAACATTTGGCAAAAATAAGCATATATTAAATTACCACACCTGCACACGTCTCAATGTATTCCTTTTGTAATAATGGCTAAAAAACGATCAGTAGACAGCTTGATCGAGAGTTGATAAAGTAGCCTGTATGCATACTGCAAATTAAGCTTCGTTCGGCCCCCTTTTATAACAATAATTCTTCGTCTGTAAAGACGATTACCATGATTTGATCAAATGAAAAAGCATAGGATTCCTGACGCTCAAACCCTTTATCACAAATTCCGTAGCTTTAGAGGAATCTAACCGATCTATGCCTTGGATACAAAGAATGCGGAAAGAGAATTAATTAATTAGGACGTAAAGGGATTCATTTGATCGCGAATCTGGACATCAAGCGGATGGACACGTCATCTGTGCTGTGCTGCGTCCTCCTTCCCTCCGCTTTTTACTACTACTACTACTAGTCGGTATCGCCTCTTCGCTTTGCTGCATTTTCTTTCTGGAATTCCTCCTTTATTTGCACCCCACAGGCGCGGCGGCCACATATATATGGGGTGGTTCTTTCAGTTCTTTAATTAGCTGACAAGGCCACAATTCCGGGCTTTCACTTTCGCAGTGCTAGCTAGCTGCGACTAGCACTAGTACGTAGTACTACTACATTATAAGTGCAGTACTACATAGGTTGAAATCGAAACATTCCTTTGCTAATTATTTAAACTACTTTGATTTGTTAGCTTTAACTCTTTTCCTTTATTATTCCTTTTTACAATCGTAGTACTAGAGAGCTAATTAACCATGATAATTTGAGTTGTTACTATTTGAATTTTTTTTAGCTAGATGCGAACTAGTAGTAGTACATGCTTTATTTATAGCATGCAATGCCGCAATTATCCAATGCTGATTAATTATATATTAGTAAGAAACAGGTAATCCTTCGGCCTGGGGCCCAGTAGAACATTTCTGCACGTCGTCATTAGTAAAGGGGCTAGGGTACTAGGCATAATAATTAATCAGCTCGTGATGATTCCATTCAGTTGAAGGGCCCTACACGCCTACAATATTTGTTAGTATTTCACTCAAAAATAAATAAATAAAATTACTTGCAGTACAAAGCACATCCAATCGCCGGCTGACCTAGTACTATACTCTTGGATAGGAGGTAGCGTGATCCTGTCCTACAAGAACAAGAACGCTGTCATATGGAGTGCTACGATCGACCGCATTAGTTTACGACTTCTTCGCGGTCTAGTAATAAACTATGACAACGTGGAAAGAAAGCAAGACATCCTTGATCATGTTTTGGCGCGAAATTAATATGTCTGCGGTACACACCGCCAGCAGAGCAGACAACAGCCCAATTGATTACTAGTACTAGATAGCAGTAGTATATTTTTTCCCCGAAAGATCTCTCTGATTAGATAAACTGAACTAGTAAATTTTTAAATTCTAGTAATTAATTTATGTCATTCGCCAGGTGATGGCGTGTTCGTTGCACGCACGACGGCCTGACGACGCAGGGCCTTCGTTTAATTATGAACCATAAAAAAGCTACTACTAGTAGTGTTTGTCTTGGCACTTGCCAGGAACTGAGCCAAAACGCACGAGCATATCAATTATCATCACCGTTTGTTGTCCTGACGTTCAGATTCACGTGAACCGTTGGTGATTAATTAAAATCCTGCTGTTGTTAGTACCAGGCTACCAGCGAGGATGCAAATGGAATTTAAATGACAGAAGAGGAAGCAACAAGCAGACACACGCTGGCTGTTGAATCCATTTATGTCGAGCGGCTACGAAGATGAACATGGATGATGACTATCCTCTTTCAAGAGATGGATAGATAGATCCACTTGTTGCTCGTCTATAGTAAGACAGAGGACAAGCGGCTCCAATTCGTTGCTCTTTCGCTCCACCACAGATGCAACTGTCAGCAGCACACCCAGCTGTGAGCTGTGTTGTGTCCCTCCCTGTAGGCTGTAGCAAGCACTGCTCATGCTTCAAAGGAGACGGACAATGCAAGCAAGGGACACTGATACAAACGTGCTCCCTCTTAACTGCACTTAATAACGCTACTTAGCACGTGCCTCGTGGGGCCAAACTTATAACAACAGCATGAGAGAGGAAGGAGCGTAGAACACGAAATGGGAAGACAGAAAAAGGTTCTACTGTCTTACAAGAGCAGCATAGCCCAAGAGGGCCCAGGTTTCGTTTGGGCTATCCGTTATACAGTAGCCCAACATAAAGACCAGGAGGTTCAATAAGGAATTTCGATGAAAGTATCACAAATTCCCCTAGAATTGACAATCGTCACAAATAGAGTATATATCAAATTAATCAGATACTACATGTCAAAAGAATAAGTTGTGATGCAGTTTTGCGGATCGGTATTCTCCCTAAGAACCTCCAATGCACATGAAGTTACATTACATGGATACAATTGTAAAATTGTACAGGACGCCCAAATCATACATCACTTCTCCAGTTATAGGTTCAGAAACAACTTCTGATCTTCAATATTGAATCGTATGTGTCCGTTATGGGAGGGATGACGAGGAGAGGCCACAACCACGCTTGGAATCTGAAGCGTAAGTATTCTTCAATCCTAAGCAGTCGTTGAGTATGTCAATCTGTCACCGGACAGTGGAGTATGTGATGAATTCCCGGGAGGTAAAATGGAATGGTTGGCGGGGAACAAGGTTCCTGAAAAACAACAGATACCTACTAAGAATGAAGGTTTCAAAAGTAAGCGCGTGTTTGGATAATGCATATTGATGAACATATTACACAGTGCTACATAACTCTAGTACTCCACTGAAAGCTATGAGACATCTTCTGGATGCAACATTGCACAATGTTCCACTTTTAAATTTTCTACATAGCCAATATCAAAATTTGCTAAATATATACACACCTACAACAGCAACAACCAAGCCTTTTAGTCCCAAGCAAGTTGTGGTAGCCTAGAGATGAAACCCATATGACCCAACACAAAGAAAGACAGGGAAGAAAGCTAAATATATACACTTGTAAAAATAAATAAATAAAGTAGTAGATGGGTGCTTGTATGGCATATATCCAACTTACGGGCGTGGACCATAGATCTTGATCTGTCGGACATGTGTATCTCTTCCATTCAGGTGATTAGATAAAATCGCAATTTGCAGCATAAATGTATGTATGAACGTTTCCCTGCATAATCATACCAAGAAAGACTGATATATAATGGTCTGCATCACAGGCGCAGAATTAAGCAGTATGTAATGTGAACAGAATCATCACTTGTAGCAATAATTGAAATAGTTTCCATTCCTGAAATATTAAAATGGCAGAACTTTGAAGCATTCACGTATTTTAGCTAGGTACATTGTTTTTATTTTTTAGTACTCATGGCACCAAATAGTTTCCATTCATGATGCTAATGCAATGGCGTTAACAGAAAAAACTGGCATGACATCTACTATTTTCACGGCCTGTGGAAGATCCACACACATGCACAACGCCATTGCATTAGCATTATGGTTATGAACGCTAAAATGCTGGTTGCAGCATGCATATATGCTACCAACAAAAATGGTCCTCCCACCCCACATGTCTATATCTCCGAATAGAATTCATTTCTGTGGTCGTTCTATAACCTAAATGCTTAAGCACGGGTCATGTCGATTATACTTTGGGTACAAGTACAAGGACTCTCTATAGAAAGGAGATTCTATAGAGGCAGAACCCATAATGCATTCTTGCAGTACATATCCAGTTCTGAATTCTGGGATTTAGCTTATACAGAAATACATACCGTGGATCAGTTCCAGATAATGATATATGCACCCACCCAACTGGTTTTGCGAGCTCCACAGTTTTAATTTCCTGGGACCATGAGAAGAATTATGAAACACTATCGTCACCCAGTAAACTCAAGATGCAGGATCATGGCAAAATGGATCAGGTCTTCCCCAAGAAAAAAGTCAGGTTATATCAGCGTTTCCATCCCAAAAAATGGCAATGAAAAACAATTTATACATAATCTATGTATAGAATAAGTTCCAATTTCATATGGGCTGTCAGATATGATGGCGGTTGACCTTTAGATTCAGAGGCACCACACACTACGTAATAAATAATGAAAAGAAATGAGCGCTCTCACCACCAAGAACAGAGTACAGATTCTTGAAGTGATTTGTGGTGGCGAAAAGAGTACCTTGAGGTTGTGGAAGCCATCCCCGGCCCGAATGGAGATCTTGCTCGGCGTGTAGCTCTCGTCAAGCTTGAAATCCACATAGAGCACGACAAGCTACCACGCGACAAAACAGTTCAGTACCAGAACGATGTACAGGAAGAAATACAAAATGCCCCTCCCAACTCAAGCACCTGCAGGTGGACCTTCTTCTGGAACTGGATGTTCACCAAGTGCGGCTGCGCGCCGTCCGACCTGAAAACAGAAGTCCCAATCAATCCCACGATAGTAAAAGATCAAAGTTCGGATTAGGGGGGTGGTCGGCACTGACTGCCAGTAGGTGTCGAGGTTATCGTCGCGGAGGGCCGCGACGCCGTTTCCGGCCTTGTAGGAGCTGACGCTCCAGGCGGCCGTCTTCGCCATCTCCCGCATGTCCGCGTCCACCGACAGCTCCGGGCATCCCTTGAGCCGCCCGGAGGCCCCTGCCGCCGGGGTCGCCGCCGCCTCCTCCTCGCCGTCGGATTCCATCAGCGCGGTGGCTCGGGTGCCGCCGCCGGGCGGAGGGAGGTTTGGTTTGGGGGAATTTGGACTGGACAGGCTGGGCGGCGAAGTGAAGCAGAGCGGAAATCTTCCTCCGAAAATAAAGCGAGGCAGCCCGGCCCAACAACGTTTTCCTGGTATCTCTCGGCCGGGCCCGGGAAGGGAAATTCTCGAGTTGGGCCCACATTTTCTCATCTCTTCCACGTTCAAAGAACACACTGAAGTTACTCTATATTTTTTTTTGGAAAAAGAAAGTACTAAAAAGAAGAACAGTGAAAAGATTCAATTCTGAAAGATATAGCGAATGAGCCTCTTTTTTTTTTTTTTTATCTTCTACGTCCACTCATCGAGGTGCCAGCCAGCAACTTGCCAAAGGCTTGCATAAAAATAAAAGAGGTATGGCAAAGGCGACAGAGGAGACGTTAATATTATTCAGAAGAAAAAAAAAAAGAAGAATGCAGAAACCGAGGAGTGAAAAACATGCACCAGACAGGAAGCACGGAAGAATAGCTTTACTTTACGGCAGAGCCCGATAAAATGTGCCGTGCTGTTGTTTTCATCATCTGGTGTGGTATCTCCAAAAGCCGGTGATGATATATATCTTATCGCCGGGCAGCCAGGGGCAGGGGAGACAGACATTCAAACATCTCTTTAGGCTCTAGCTGTAGATGTAGCTGTAGCCGCCGATACGAAAGATCTGACTCGACTCGGGCACAGGGCTCATGCAGATGCTTATCGTCCCGCTCCCGCGGCAGCAGCGCTCCTCCGCAAAGCCAGCACGCTGCGCGGCGTGTGGCCGGCAGCGCCTCGTCTCGTCGATCAAATAATAAGATTCTACGCAGAAAGATGTCCATCTTTTTTCTCGGCGACGAAAAAGCTTGCTTGCTTCCTTGCTGCACCTGCATGAAAATGCATGCACGAACGAACGATAGCTTCTCCAGGCTCTTTGCTTGCTATTTTTAGCTTGCATTCATTCTCACTAGTTATCCTTTTTCTAAAAAAAAAATCATTCTCAAGTTCATGTAGGTCGAGCTCATGTCATGAGCTATCGTACTGGCCGAGCGAGGACAAAGCTGGGCCGCTTTTGGCTGCTGCCTCATGGCATGGATTCTTCAGAACCAAATTAAAAGAGTGCGCACGGTTTCCTTCTGAATAAATTCAGGGTCCAAGTTAATAGTTAACAGTAGTAGCCCGATCTTCTTCTTATAATATAATGGCGGAATATATTCCGGGTCTTTCAAAAAAAAAAAAAGTAGCCCGATCGAGCAGAATCCCGAACAATAATTGTGGAGTAGTATTTGACCTGCTTTCTTACTGTGTAAGTGTAAAGTTGAGCCGCGCATGCAGTGGAAGTGGATTCCCGCGCGCAGCCACAGTTCCCTTGAGCCTTGGCCTCGGCTGACACTGACACTGAGGCTACCCCCATCTATGCATGCGGATGAAAGAACGCAGCTCTCATCGCTGTTGCCGTTACAGGAATGATAAGGATTCCCTTGGCAGCCGAGGATGACAGGATCTCTCATTGTTTCAATTCAACTCCATCTTGGCATACATGCGCGTGACCGCGATTGCCAGAATCTGATTATTACTAGCATCATACTCGTACCTGGGGGCCGGGGGAGACCACAAGTTGTGTGATAATTTTGATTTGAGAGTGAAAGCGAAAACGATCGCGATAATTGTATTGATCGATATGGCGAATACGTATAATTGTCGGGGCAGCCGCCGCTAGGGTGCTAGGGTTCACCTAACCCACATCGGATGCAACCGACGTACATAACTTAGACTGCGTCACCTGATGATCACGTTCTTGGTTTGCGGATTCTTCACAGAAATACCAAACGGATCAAATTCAACAGAACAATGGTTGTCAGTTGTGAATTGACGAACGGAAATAAGATTTTTGATGAGATGAGCGGCAACTAAGATATTATTAAGATATAAAGGACGAGAAGGAGTAGGAAAAGTAATTTTTTCGATAGAAGTGACTGGTAAAACCCATTACCAACGATAATACTGAAAGGAGTAGAATAAGAGAGAGCGAATAAATGAGTTAAATTACCGGGATTCGACGTCGTGTGAAGAAGCTGCCGGGTCAACATACCAATCAGACGATGGAGGCGGCGTAAGCATCATGGTGTTGAACGAGTTGGCGAGGGCCTGCGAGTCCCACACCTGCTGGGTGGGTGGCGGCGGGTTGAAGCAACCGGGCTGAGGCGGCGCCACAGATGGCGCTGTGTAGGGCACGCCCGAGAAGAAGGACGCCTGCTGAGGTGCCGCACCAGACAGGTACGGTGGCAACCAGGCCGGCGGACCACCGGCAAAGAACGCCTGTTGGGGCACGCGTGCGGAGAAGGAATACCAGGACGCGCGTCGAGAAGGCCGCTCTGACCGGGCCTGCCTTGACCAGGCCACATGTGAATGGAGCCGGACCAAGGGTTGTTGAAGGAGGGTCAGGGAGGCGTCCGGCCACCACCGCGGCCTCGACCGCCACCGCCATCGCGGCCACGACCGCCGCCCTGGCCCTTGCCGCCACCACCATTCGAGTTTTAGGAGCCGCCGCCACCATTGGAGTTGTTGGAGCCACCAGGAGCGCCGTAATGGCCCTGACCGCCATGACCAGTGGAGGGCGGGCGCGCAGGAGGAGCCGCAGGAGGGCGCGCCGGGGGCGTAGTGCCGACGGTGAGAGCAGTGGACGGGTCCGGCTTGGATTCATCTCAATCTCCTCCAACCGAAGATCATTGCGGACCGAGGCGAAGTCGGGAAAGGGCTTGGTCCGCTTGATGATCGTAGCCATATAGGATAATTTTTCATTGAGCCCTCGAAGACAAACGAGCACGAGCGTCCGATCTGGTACAGGTTCCCCCAATTCTCTGTGATCATCGGTCATGCCCTTGAGCCGGCGACAATAACCAGAGATAGAGAGGTCACCTTGGACGAATGTATGAAACTCGGCATCGAGGATCATAGCGCGTGCCTCCTTGTTGCCGACGAATTGATCTTCGATTTTAAGCCACGCTGCACTCACCGTGATTGATTCGCCGCTGTTCCCCATGACGAACTCGAGGAGGTCGATGGTGAGGGTGGAGAAGGTCCAATGCTTGACCGTGGCGTCCATACGCAGCCACTCGACATCGTCGCCAGAATAGATGTCGGGGTCGATATGATCGTCGAGCGCGTATTTGGCGAGAACAGTGAGGAAGAGGCCACGCCATAGGGTATAATTGGTGGAGCCAAAGTCGAGGACGATGGACACCATAACCTTGATGTTCTGTACGACAACCGTCTATTGATGCAGGATCGTAGTGGACTGCACGAATGGACGAATGGACGCACGCAGCCATGACCATTCGCTCCCTCTGTCGCTCCTCCTCCCTTCCGAACGGCTGCGGCGCCGGCGACGTTGCTAGACGGTTGCGGCGAGACCCGGAGGTACCTCCCGGACGGCGGGAAGATCCGAAGGGACCCTGTCCCTAGAGCGGCAGAGCGCTCGCGGCGGCGAGACCAGGAGTACGTCCCTCTCTTTGATGGCGCCGCACGATGTGCTTGCACTTGCAACTCTGTTTCTTGGGCACTCACCAGAGTCATTCCCTTCCTTGTCGGGAAACAGCGAGGCAGTGGTGATGCGTGATGTCGTGATGAGTGAGAATTTCGTGGCCTAGATGATCCTGAATAATTGCGGGTTACTGGATTGGTAGAGGCGATCACTGATATCCTAAACTGCTTGCTTTCTGCGCGTTTTGATACTACGATTACAATGTACAGGATTAGGTGCGCTATGCAAGAAGATTCTGCCACAACCCCTCCCTGACGTTGCCTGATACGTTTTGTAAGGATGTGAGCTATTTGATTACAATGGTGACTTACAAAGACCAAATAAGAAATCGGAAAAAACTTGCTCCTTGTCACGTAGATTTGCAGTGCTTATTTTCGCAGAAACATATCCAATAGTTGCACGAAGAACCTGAGACAGTATGCTATCTGATAATGTGGAGGCTGCGCCTTTTGTCCCCCACGAGCTACCTCTCACGCTGACGGGAAAGGAAGGAATCAGTGAGTGCCCAACTGACAAAGGTGAAAGCAGATCGCCCGTCGAGCATGCATGTAGCGCTCCACTTAAAAAGAGAATTTTTAGACTCCAAAAAGATTAATCAATTCGAAAAAGTTAATTAATCGGTCGTTAAAAATTTATTAATTGTCAGAAGGAATTTTTTTAAACTACTTGTTTAATCGCGAGATTTTGAACCCAGTCAAAATCCTTTAAATTCGAATCCAAAATTTTCAGATTTCCACTTTTGTTCTCCAGATTCAAATTTAAATTTTTCCCAAATTCAGAGAATCAAACTTTGGGGCTGATTCAATTTTGAAATTCCAGAATTTGTGGTGAATATTTTTGTTCCTCTCAAAAAAAAAATTTCCACCAATGGGACCCACCGGTCTGTGGGCCCCACTAGCCAGCCGCTCCTCTCTCTCTTCCTCTCTCTCAGGCACGCGCGCGACGCATGAGTCGCAGCTTAAAGCCGTGCCTCGTCCGCTCCGTCGTGTGCCTCGGCCGCTGCACCTCTGTCTTCCTCTCGCCCGCGCTCCCTCTCTCTCTCTCTCTCTCTCTGGTTTTCTTCTCTGATTCTTCCGTCGAGCGCCCCGCGACGCTGTGCCTCGTGGTCGCCAAAGTTCGGCCAATCCTTCGCAAATCGAAGCAGCGAAGGTCCCCTCCCTTTTTCCCGAGCTCACACCCACCATCTTCAACGTAGTTCACCGAAATTTCGGAAGCGCCACCGCCATTTTCGTGCCGAAGCAGAGGAGCTGCGGTGAGCTTCACCTTTTCCTTCACGCCCGAGCTTGTCGCCGTGGGTTTTGTACTCCATGGGACCTCGCGAAGCTCACTGACATCATCATTTTTCGCCGCGTAGTGTGGGTCGTCCGGAACGCGAGTCGTCGCCAGCCGCTGCGGAGCGCATCGCTGCCGACTGCCCTCCGGTGAGAGCCTTGGCCATGTTCCTCCCTCCCTAGCTCGGCCGCATCGCCTGGAAGCTGCACGGCAAGGTGGGGCGGCCAGCCGTCGCCGTCAGCGCCGCTGGGCAATGGCCGCGGCGAGGCGCGCGCCGCCACTCGTCGCCGCCGCCGCTCCGAAGCTCGCGGCGGTCCAAACCTGGCCAAAATCGAACCCCCGCGCGACGCTCGCCGGTGCCCACGCCATGGCCAGCCGTCGCCGGTAGCACCGCTGCCGTCGCCGGCCTACGCTAGGGCTACAGCCGTAGCTAGGGTTTCCATTTTTCCAATTATTTGCTAATTGTTAATTCGGCTGAGATTTAAATAAACTATAAAAATTCGAATTTGACTCAGTAAAATAAAAGTCCAACTGTTCTGGAACTAGTGAAATATGTAGTTTTTATGAAAAATATAAAACTTCATGGTTAGGATTTAATAATTTTGGGTCTTTATTTAATTAATAATTAATAAATGGCCACAAAGCTAATTAATTGGATTTTCAATTATTAAAAACCAGGAAAATTTTGTATAAAATCCCAGAGTGCACCCTTGAGTTAAGAAGTGTTTGAAAGGTCAATTAGGGTTTGATTAGATGCTATTAATTATTTAGCATTGTGTTTAGGTTAAATGGCTTATCAATCAATTTAGTACTTTAAAATTGTTAGCGATCATTTTAATTCATTAGTTGCTAATTAATGCTGTCGAGGGTCAATCAGAGTCAATTAACCTTAATGACCCACAGTCTTAACAACACAAAAGAGGCAGGAACAATCTCTGCCTCGCCCGACCCTTGTGTCGGGCGAGTCGCCCGTCGGGTCGGGTCCACATGCGACCTCCACCTCGCTCGACCCTTCCTAGATAGGAGTCGGATTCTCCACAGCTTGACTTGTGCGCTCGACCCCCTCGCGTCAGGGTCGGGAGACCGCACCAAGCTCCGCCCCGTCCGACCTCGGGGTCGGGCGAATCGCCCGTCACGCCACGAGTAGGCGGGACGGTGGCGGTTAGGCAATAAATGCCTGCTGCTACTACATTAGCTGACGGGACAAGACATCGATTGTTCGAGAAGTGGAGAAGTAAATGCGCACGACGTGCACCGGCCAAAGGACTGTCCCTATTGCTACAGTTGCTGTAAGAAGCCAGCTCTCCCACTACGACAAGACACTCCTGATTGACGGCTCATCGAGTACGGGAGCGAGAGAGATGGCGCCACTCCGCCGACCCCACCGAAAGTCGTTTCCCCATAACGGACGCTCCCCACACCGCCGAAGCAGGAGGATGCCGCCATGCCGATGACGACGTCCACAGCAATGAAGCCCAACTAGGGGCGTACGGCCACGACCGCCACTCCGTCAGGACTTGTTCCTTGCCTCGCTCCTTGCGATATAAAAGGGGGAGGGGCCGAGGAACAAAGAAGGATCCAAAAGACAACAGACGAGGGACACTTCTCCACTCATCCGCTTCTCATCCAGAGACTTGGAAAACTTTCCCTCTCTCGCCCGTTTGTAATCCCGTACTACAAACTGCCGCAAGTAACACGAACAGCTCAAAACTGGACGTAGGGCACAATTGCCCGAACCAGTATAATTCCCTGTGTCCTCTTGCGAACCATTCGAACCCCGAAACACGCATCCCACGATAAATTACTCGTTGGCGGTAACGAACACCAATAGTTGGCGCGCCAGGAAGGGGCTGTGTGCATTTTCAACGATCATTCATTCCGGTTAGGATGGCCAGCTACACCAGCGGATGGGCTCACGGCACGATCGTGTGCTTTGGGAGCCTAAACTTCGCCGTCACAGCAGAGGGCAGCCTGGCACCGGTTGACGTACCGGTCTCGCCCATCGCGGCCCTCGACTCCCGTCGCGCGCTGTCCGCATCGGCGGACGAAAAAACGCGACGGCTTGACAGAGGTTCATGCTCTACGAGGCCCTCTCGCTGGGGCCCGCGCACAACCACTTCATCTGGCCAGTCTAGCATTGGCGAGGGCATGACAACCCGCGCGCCGCTGCGTAAAGGCCTGTGCACCACGGACATCGGGTTTGTGGGAATGGCAAGCTATGCGTTGGAATGTTTCTTCGACCTCCTCGATGAGGCAAACGAAGATTCCGACATGGAACACAGCGAGGGAAGCCACAACCCCTCTCGCGGGTGCCTCATGGCACATTTGGAAGATCTCCCTAACCAGGAGAACGACCGCCTCGCCACCCCGACGGTGGCGATAACCGGGACTCCCTCCCGCGATATACTGCCCGAGCAGTTACAAGCGCGGAGGGAGGTACTCCAGGAGGCCAAACGCCAACTGGAGTAAGAGCAAGTGAAAATCGATCGCGAGCTCGCTCGGTGTGAGGTCGGAGGGCGCGCTCGCTCTATGGCGCGCGATGTCCACCAGTGAATCACCGAGGAGGGTGACGGCTACCCCCGCTTCGCGCGGGCCAGCCAGAACCTCGCCGTGGCGGCAGCATTGCTCCGGGGGCTCCCTGAGCCCGCCACACCTGAGGCCCGACGCACTCAACGTGAAGTCGAGGCACTGCTTGAGCGCGCGGCAGCGCAACAAGCGGAGAGCTCGCGGTCGCGAATTCGTGGACCGCCCGTCCAGAACGTGTCCGTCCAACAGACACGTCCTGGGACCGATGGGGCCTCGAAAGCCTTCGTCCGCGGACGCCTAGGGGCAGATCGTGATGCCCGCGCCACTTTGGAGGCGCGCCAGCGCCAGCCGGAGCACGGCTTCGGAATGGGCCAGGCTCGTCACCCATGCCGAGGTGGGCGCCACGATGAAAACGAGGACAGGAGTCCGACCCCAGATGCTCCGGGACCTCGGGCGTTCAGTTCCCAAATCCGGGGCACTGCGTTTCCCCGGCGCTTCCGGCCTCCGACCAACGTACCAAAGTACGCAGGGGAAACAAACCCAAACCTCTGGTTTGAGGATTACCGCCTTGCCTGTCGAGCCGGGGTGTGGACGATGATCATTTCATCATCCGCAACCTGCCTCTATACTTGGCCGATTCGGCCAGGACGTGGCTCGAACACCTCCTCGCCGGTCGGATCGCAAGATGGTCCGATCTGAAGGAAGTTTTCGTGGGAAACTTCCAGGGATCAACGCACGCCCAGGCAACCTCTGGGATCTCAAGAACTGCCGGCAGAAATCGGGAGAGACCCTCCGGGAGTACGTCTTGCGCTTGTCCCGGCAATGCAATGAATTGCCGGACGTTGGCGACACCGACGTCATCAGGGCGTTCTTGTCCGGGACCACCTGCCACACCCTAGTCCATAAACTGGATCGCAAGAGTCCATGAACGGTCAAAGAACTCCTAGACATCGTAACTAGCCACGCTTCCTTCGAGGAAGTGGTAGGTGCGATTTTCAACCACCCCCATGAGATCAAGGGCAAGCGCGACGAGGATGCCGGCGAAGGCCCCTGTAACCACTCCCACAAAAAGAAGAAGAATCGGCAGCTCTCATCTGGGGAACGAATAGTTGCGGCCGCCGACCACAAGGGCGCCAAGGCGCCAACGACGGACACGTCGGATCACTTTGAAAAGAAGTGGAACGGGCCGTGTCCCAATCATGAATACCCCATGAAGCATCTCTACAAGGACTGCTCGCTCATGAAGCGGTTCTTGACCCAGAAGGCCAAGAGGGGTGAACCGAAAGGCAAACCCTGACGGGCTCCCGGGAGTACTGACGGCGGCAGCAATGCCGGCAGCGGCGACGCCGGTTTCCCGAAAACCGACGGGTGCCTCATGATCTTTGCTGGGTCAGAGACACACGGGAGCAAGCATCGTGCGAAGCTGGAATGCTGCAAAGTCTTCGTAGCCGAACCTGCGACGCTGATGTACCTTCGGTGGTCAGAAGCACCGATCACGTTTGATCGGTCCGACCACCCCAGCTACGTCCCTCGGCCGGGTCGATACCCCCTGGTAGTCGACCCCATCGTCGGTAAGAAGCACTTCACCAAGGTGCTCATGGATGGAGGCAGCGGCCTCAACATCCTCTACGTGGAGACACTCGACGCCATGGACAACGATCGGTCGCTCATCCGACCAACCGGGGCCCCCTTCCATGGCGTCGTCACCGGAAAACAAGCCGTCCCCCTCGGGCAGATCAATTTACCCGTCACCTTTGGGACTCCTGCCAACTTCCGAACTGAGACTCTCACGTTCGAAGTGGGTCGCTTCCACGGGTCTTACCACGCACTTTTGGGACAGTCGTGCTACGCGAAGTTCATGGCCGTGCCCAACTACAGCTACTTGAAGCTCAAGATGACAGGGCCGAAAGGGGTCATCACTGTCGGTGCTTCCTTCCAGCGCGCTTACTCCCCAAGCTCGCTTCCGCGACCATCGCGTCTGCAGGGGAGCTTGCTGTCATCCGACAGCAAGTCACCGAGGAAGCGCCCAACTCCAACCGTAGCACGGGGTTTTTTGAGCCCGTCGAGGGCGTCAAAGAGATCCAGCTCGACCCTGACAACGCCAAAGCAAAGGTGGCGAAGATCGGGACTTCCCTCTCCCCCAAATAGGAAAGCGCGCTCGTCGACTTCCTGCGCGCGAACATTGACATATTCGCGTGGAAACCCTTGGACATGCCCGGCATTCCGAGGGAAGTCGCCGAGCATTCTTTGCATATCAAGCCGGGGTCCCGACCAGTGAAGCAACGACTGCGCCGTTTTGACGAGGAGAAGTGCAGGGCGATCGGGGAGGAGATAGCCAAACTACTGGCGGCCGGTTTCATTAAGGAAGTGTATCATCCCGAGTGGTTAGCCAGTCCTGTTCTTGTAAAAAAAAAAGAATGGGAAATGGAGAATGTGTGTTGACTATACTAGTCTAAATAAAGCGTGTCCAAAGGATCCGTTTCCTTTGCCATGAATAGACCAGATCGTCGACTCGACCCGGTGCAAAACCCTCTGTTTTCTTGATGCGTATTCCGGTTATCATCAAATCCCCATGAAGTAGTCCGACCAACCCACGACGTCCTTCATCACGCCGTTCGGCTCGTACTGCTATGTCACGATGCCTTTTGGACTGAAGAATGCAGGCGCGACGTACCAGCGCTGCATGATCAGGTGCTTCGACGAGCTCATTGGAGACATCGTCGAAGCATACGTGGACGACATCGTCGTCAAGTCCAAAAAGGTCGACCAGCTCGTACCCGACCTGGAACGCACCTTCACCAAACTCCGAGCAAACGACATCAAGCTCAACTCCGAAAAATGCGTTTTCGGGGTCCCGAGGGGGATGCTGCTCGGATTCTTTGTCTCCGAACGTGGCATCAAAGCCAACCCGGAGAAAATCGCGGCCATCAATCGGATGGGCCCGATCCAAAACTTGAAGGGAGTGCAACGTGTGACCGGGTGCTTGGCGTTGTTGCGCTGTTTCATCTCACGCCTCGGAGAATGCGTACACCCCCTCTACCAGCTCCTGAAGAAATCCGAGCGATTTCAATAGATGCCAGAGGCACAGGACGCCCTCGACAAGATAAAGGTTATCTTGACGAAGCCTCTAATCCTGGTACCTCCGACCCCTAAAGAGCCGCTCCTCCTCTACATCACCGCAATGACTCAGGTCGTTAGCGCCGCTTTGGTTGTAGAACGGACGGAAGAAGGTCACGCCCTCAGGGTCCAGCGCCCGATCTACTACGTGAGCGAGGTCTTGTCCGACACGAAGACCCGATATCTTCAGATACTGAAGATTCTTTATGGCGTCATCATCGCCAAAAGGAAGCTCTGACATTACTTTGAGTCGCATCCAGTGACCATGGTCAACTCCTTCCCCCTACGTGAGGTTGTAGAAAACCGCGACGCAACAGGGAAGGCCGCGAAGTGGACACTCGAACTGATAGGCGAAGGGGTACGTACGTCCCTCGAACGGCGATCAAGTCCCAGATCCTAGCTGACTTCATGGCCGAATGGACCGAGGTACAGCTACCTTCGGCTCCCGCCAACCAAGAATACTAGGTGGTATACTTCGACGGCTCACTGATGCGCAAGGGAGCAGGGGTCGGGCTCGTCTTCGTCTCCCCCCTTGGGGTGCGTATGAAGTACGTGGTCCGTCTACTATTCCCTGCTTCCAACAACGTGGCCGAGTATGAGGCGGTCATCAACGGGCTCAAGATCGCCGATGAGTTAGGAATCCGACGGCTCAAAATTCGGGGCGATTCGCAACTCATCTTCGGCCAGGTCATGAAAGAGTCCAGCTGCCACAAGGAAACCATGGACGCGTATTGTCAGGAAGTCCGTAAGCTGGAACATTAATTCCATGGCCTCGAACTCAAGCATATCCCAAGGCGGCTGAACGAGGAGGCCGACTCTTTGGCAAAGATGGTAGCCGGACGTGAGCCAGTCACGCATGGGGTCTTCGCCCACGACCAGAGATAGCCATCAGTCCAACCGAATGACCCGCAAGGGGTCGGCGTGGAGCCGCCCTCGGGAGGCGGGGTCGGATCGACTTCAGAACCTCCCGACCCCAGGGTCATGGAGATCAACGAAGCGCCCGCGCAAGATACTGATCCCTCGACCTATTGGAGGATGCCGTACCTCAACTGCCTCCTCAAAGGAGAACTCCCCGTGGACAAAACGGAGGCTCGACGCGTCGCTTGACGAGCCAAATCCTTCGTCATCCTTTTTTTTATCAAAACGCAGGAGAACTGTGCTTCATTATATTAAGAAGAAAAATGGGACAAGAACCCAGTACAAGATAACCCACACACTCAACTTTTGATTACATGCGCGCCTTTCGAAATTGAAACACGACCAGACTACTACTTTCTACTCCTCCGACAAGTGGACAGTAAGGAAGGAAATTCCTCGAGCCCCGGCCAGCGACCATAGCCTACGCTCTTCACCAGCTAGAGTTAGAGCTTCTGCAACACTAGGACTTGCACCATAAAAAAGACAGCGGTTGCGGTGTTTCCAAATTATCCAGGCCCCAAGAACGATAAGCGAGTTGAACCCTTTTTTTTATCATTCCACTGGTTGCTTCGCTAGATCTTTCCCACCAAGCATCAAATGAAACCTCCATAACTTGTGGGGAGAGAGAGTGGAGGTCGACCTGCCGCAAGAACATGAACCAAAATTGCCGTGCGAACACACAAGAAATGAGGAGATGGTCAATGGTTTCTCCCTCCTGATCACATAGGAGACATTTCTCTGGATGATCCATTCCTCGTCGTTGAAGGCGATCAGCTGTCCAACATCTCGATGGAGAGCTCTACAAGAGGAGTCTAACCAGGGTCTTGCAGCGCTGCATCCTGATTGAACAGGGAAAACTGCTCGTACAGGACATCCACGGCGGGGTCTGCGGCCACCACGCCGCACATAAGACCCTGGTCGGAAATGCGTTTCGATAAGGATTCTACTAGTCAATGGCCGTCAACGACGCCACGCAGATCGTGCGTACCTGCGAGGGTAGCCAGTTTTACGCCTGGCAGACCCACCTACGGGCTCAAGTGCTGCAATCCATCCCCATCACGTGGCCATTCACGGTCTGGGGGTTGGACCTGGTTGGACCCCTCAAGAAAGCACCCAGGGGCTACACCCACCTATTTGTGGCAATCGACAAATTCACCAAATGGGTCGAGGGCCGGCCGGTAGCGAGGATCCGACCAGAAGAAGCAGTCGAGTTCTTCCTCGACATCTTCCACCGCTTTGGGGTACCGAACTCCATCATCACGGACAATGGCATGTAGTTAACGGGGAAACGTTTCCTCGAGTTCTGCGACGATTACCACATCCGAGTCGATTGGACAGCCATGGCACACCCCCGCATGAACGGGCAAGTCGAGCGCACGAACGGTATGATCCTCCAAGGGCTGAAACCTCGGATTCCAGTCGACTGAAGCAGTTCAGTGGTCGATGGGCAGCCGAGCTCCCCCGTGTGTTATGGAGCCTATGGACGGCCCCTAGCAGGGCGAAAGGGTTCACCCCCTTCTTCATGGTATACGGCTCCGAGGCCGTCCTGCCGACAGACCTCGACTACGGCGCGCCGAGGATCAAAGCGTATGACGACGAAGGGAACCAGGTATCCCTCAAGGACGCGATGGATCAGCTCGACGAGGCACGGGACGTGCGACTCCTCCGATCGGCAAAATACCAGCAGGCACTGCGTCGATACCATAGCCGGAACATATGGGAGAGAGCGTTCGTCGTCGGCGACCTCGTTCTTCGCGGCACCAGAATTAGCAGAGATCGACACAAGCTCTCACCACTATGGAAAGGCCCCTACATTGTCTACAAGGTCCTCCGGCCCGGCACCTACAAGCTGCAGACCGCGGACGGATAAGAGATCGTCAACACCAGGAACATTGAACAGCTACGTCGTTTCTATTCCTAAAATCATAGTCGATTCATTGTTCCCACTCGCCGAAACAAGCGGCGCCCGACCCCTACTACACGGAGTCGGACCCCACTCGGGGGCTACGCCTTCAGGGCACGCGCAGCTCACGCGCACCCCGACACCTGTTTATTTTGCTGCTTATTGCGAAGTCGATGAAAAAGGATAAGTGAAGGATAAGAAAGGCACGAGGTCGAACCGGTCAGACTGCAAAACGCTTACGGCCTTCAAAGGCTACAGCTACGACGCTCACCGGCAAGACCGAATGCTCATCCTATTTGCGACTTATCCTTTCTAAGGCTTCGACCCCTCATCCCGCGTTTAAAACTCAGAAAGAAAAGTCGTGGGTAGAAGGAAGCGTGAAGTCGAGCTGGTCGGACTGCGTAACACCTACGACCTTCGAAGGTTACGGTAACGACGCTCACTAGCTAGATGGAACGTCAACACTACCCATGGCCTACGATTTCTAAGTTTCAAAAACAAGGGAAAAAGGGGACGAACGCTTTCATTAATTCGTGGAATACATTTCTGCGAACAAGCATACATTAGTGGTCAAAAGTATTTGAATCGTTCTTTTGATTCACAAAAAAGGACCGGGCATTTTGGCGTCGGTCGTCCTATGTACAAGCTAACTAATCTACTAGTCTACTCTACTGGGGCGGAGGGGGGGGGGGGAGTTGTCCTCCTCCCCTTCCTCCTCCGTACTCGCAGCCAAGGCATGCGCCAGGGGGGGTCACCTCCTCTTCAATGGCGTCCAGCTCGGCGTCGGAGTAACCAGGAGCAAAGCCCTCACTCATCAGGTCGAGAGAGATGTTGGAGTAGTGCGACCGGGCGACGGAAAAAGCCCGGTGCACACTCCGGCGCAGCGCGTCCGCCTCCATCCCGCGCGACCAGGCGACGAGGCGGGGGACTTGGGGAGCGAGGGAGCTCGACCCTTCTTCAGTGGCAACCCCGAGGTCGGAGAGCGCCACACTGACTGCGACCTTGAGCGTGTCTTGCACCTTGGCTTCTCGCTTGAAGTCATCTTGGAGCTGCGACAATGCCCGCGTGCTCGGCTCCAGCTTGTCGGACGGCACTGCGAAAGATGGCACAACGGTTAGTTCATCTCCGACCAAGGAAAAAGAAGAAAAGGCCAAGGACGCAACTTACCCGTCGCCCCTGCCTGGAGCTTCTCGATCTCGATGCGACCGCGGGTCAGCTCCCCGGCTAGGAAGGCGGTCACCCCCTCGGCGTCCTCCCTGCCCTTAGCCTCCCTCTTGAGGTCCGCCCTGGCCGCCTCTGCCCGACGTGTCTGCTCAAACACCAACACTGTGACGGCGTTGCGGACCTGACGGGCCTCCTCCGACTCCTCCCGCGCCTTGTGCACCTCCTCCAGTGCGGCGTGGAGCCGGTCCTCCGCCTCAAGAAGGCGCCCCGCATGGCCCGCTCCCGGGCAAGAGCGTCCGACACCACGCCACGGGCAGCGGTGAGCTGCTCTTCGAACTCCCCGTGGGCGAGATGGTCCCGCAGTAGGGCCACGACGTAGTCCAGCTGTTGGACGCCGCCGATAGGACCCCCTCTAGGGCCCGCTGCGCGCTCCCAGGCCCCGGGGCACATTCCACTGCCAGCCCTTCAGCCAGCGGGGCCGACGACGCAGCTGCCAGCCCGTCACCGGTGCCGCCCTCCACGGGCGCGGCGGCCGTCGCTGATTCCTCCTCCGTCGGAGGCCCAAAAATGGGCGACCCCAGCACGGCCGCTGGGGCCGCCGCCACCTCCTCCGCCAACACCTTCGGCGGGATGGCCGTCGCCGCCTTCGCCTATGCCGAGGGTCCGACCGGGATGGCCTCTGGGCCCCACCGACACGGCCTCCGGTCCCTCCACCACCGCCAGCTCCGGCGTCGCCGCCTGCTCCTGGGGCAGCCCCGCTGCCGGCCGGGACTCCGCCGCCGACGGGTGCGGGGCCTCCGACGCCCCGCCATCGCCGGCCTTCGACACGCCCAAAGGCCTCCGACGGGCCAGGGCCTTCTTTGGCGCCGTGTGGAGCTCCATCGCCTGCCCCCCGACCCTGCGCAAAAACTACGATAAGCGAAGCTAACGGAAGGAAGAGAGAATGCACATGGCACACTTACCCTCGGGCCATGGACCGGTGATGTTTCGGGGTCCGCCCCCAGCTCTTCCACAGGGTGCTTCCCGTCGACCCTTAAGGCCGCGCCCTCGCCCAGGGTGGGCTACGACGCCTCCATACGGCCTAGGGGCTCGAGGTCGACGGTCCCGACCCCGATGGCCCGGGGTGGGCAGGAGCCTGCG
The DNA here is from genome assembly GCA_001182835.1 of Oropetium thomaeum. NCBI lineage: Eukaryota > Viridiplantae > Streptophyta > Magnoliopsida > Poales > Poaceae > Oropetium > Oropetium thomaeum. The sequence continues at coordinate 2,468,737 of LFJQ01000010.1, forward strand.
CCCTCGGCAGCGTTGGCGGCCTTTCCTCGGGAGCCCGCCGCAAGACAGAGCCGGAGGGGGTGGAGACCGGCACCGCCTCCGACCTTCGAGGCTCCGGCCTCTGCTCCTGCGCGCACGGGTGCACCACTAGCCCTCCTTGGCTAGGACGGGGGATTTCCACCACCTCGTCCTCTTCCTCCTCTTCCTCCTCCTCGTCCTCGTCCTCCTCCTTGTCGGACCCTTGGCGACGCTGACCCCGGTCCAATTGCGCCTGGAGCCTTTTCGTCTTCTTCACCGCCAGGGCGTCCTTCTTTCTCTTCTGCTCCTCGTCCGCGAGGCGATTCACTGTCCTGATGGCCGCATCCTCGGGGACGGGGGCGCGGGAGGGTCGGACAAGGAGGCCCGCCTGCTGCCATCCAAAAGAAGGGAGGAGAGAAATGGTCAGAGTCAGAAGAACCAAGAGGAAGAAAAAATCACGGAGAAAGGCATGAGAACCAACCAATGCAATACTCCCCTCTGCGGGGCGCTTTGGGGGGTGCCCGTCGAGTGGGGCATCGGCGTCTTCGGATGCGAGGGTGTCCCTCAGCCGCTACCTCAACTCCGAATCGGAGAGGGCCTCGGGGGACATCACCGACCTGAGAGATCCGAGCTGGGCCCCATCTGCCACATCCGGAGTGGGCGCGCCATGAGAGGCAGCACCCGCCGGGCGTGGTACACTGTGACCACGCCGGCGCCGCGCATCCCCCGGGCCCTCAGGTGTAGGACCACGCCCAGTAGGTCGTCCAGCCGCTTCTTCTCCTTTGCCACTGGCCCCCACTTCCACACTTCGGGCGCCGCATAGAAGATCCGCCCCGTGAACTCCGATAGGGGGCTGGTGATGTCGTTCTTCAGGTAGAACCACTGCTCGTGCCAGCCCCTGTTGGAGCTCCTCAACCGAAGCGGGATGTAGACTTTGGCGCGCTTCCCTCGGAGGTGGATGCTGGCGCACTCGATGGAAAGTGGGCTTCCCTCCTTCGTCTGGAGGGAGATTGCGAAGAAATATCTCCATAGATCGAAGTGGGGGTCGATTTCCAGGAATCCCTCGCACAACGCCACGAAGACGGCGATGTGCTGGATCCCGTTGGGGTTCAGATGTTGAAGCTCCAGCCGTAGTGGTGGAGCAGCCCCCGCAAGAAATGGTGCGCGGCGACGCCCAGGCCGTGCTCATGGAAGTGAGCAAAAGACACCACATAGCCGTCCGTCGGCGTCGGAGCCGTCTCCTCGCCGGGAAGCATCCACTCCCTCACCTCCGTCCGCGCGATGAGGAGGCCGTGCTTCACTAAGCCGTCCAGACGCGCCCCTCGCACATCGGACCTTCACCAGTTCACCATTTCTGGAAGTGTGGGGATGTGAAGAAGGTAGGCGTCCGAGAGAAGATTGGGGGGCAAGGAAGCGCGAGGAACACAAGCCGGGAGGCGAAGTGGCACGAGGAGACGAAGAGACGCGAATGACGAGTGAAGGTGAACGGGCGCGTGAGGTGCGTATTTATATCCTCCTGCCCGCAGGGCATTTCCTCCCAATCGCTGTGAGCGGGGCTCACGTGGCCGCCTCGTTCAGCATGGGCGGGCGCGCATGCACTCATGCGGCCCGAAGACCAACGCTGCCGCACGTCCCATCGCGACAGGAGCCTCTGCCACGAATAAATTCTGGCAGGTGGTGGGATGGACTGAAATATGTCCCGACGGTCCAAAGAGTTTGAAGGCTGGCCCAGCGGACGGGTTCGACAGCTGCTCGACGCGAAAATAGAGCGAGGGGTGGAGAGAGATGGGCCCGCTAGCGGCCAGTACCCTGACGCTCGAGCGCCAAGGGCATCATGATCCATGTTCAACTCTTGGTTCGGGCCAATCCACGGGTATGTCCCCGCAGAAAGGTAGCGAGCCCTCGGAGCCTATCGAACGGCTTCCGGGTACAAAAGTGGGATGGCAACCAAGAAGATTGGAGTCGACCACCAGCTGGTCCGTCGAGGCCTCCCCGAAGGCGCCCCGAGGCTCCACTTGAACTCACCCGTTATCAGCTCGACGAGCGCCGCGCTTCGGTCCCCGGGATAAAGCATGGTCCAGCAACCTCCTCGTCTGGCGAACGGACGCGCAGGATGGACAACACAAGACGAATCGTGTCCTCGAACGGACCACCGCAACAAGCGGAGGTCTCGAGGGATGAAATCGCGAAAAGAGATCCAGTACGGGATCGCAGAACACGTTGACTCGATGGGGAGAAATCGAGCCTACGCTCGCAAAATAAACCTTCCTCTCCCAATTTGAGCGACGCCTGACCCCCTTTTGCACAGAAGTCAGGCCTCACTCGGGGGCTACTGTCGAGTGTCAATACCAGAGGCAATTAACCTTAATGACCCACAGCCTTAACAATACAAAAGAGGCAGGAACAATCTCTGCCTCGCTCGACCCTTGTGTCGGGCTAGCCGCCCGTTGGGTCGGGCCCACAAGCGACCTCCGCCTCGCTCGACCCTTCCTGGATAGGAGTCGGATTCTCCACAGCTTGACCTGTGCGCTCGACCCCCTCACGTTAGGGTCGGGAGACCACACCAAGCTCCGCCCCGCCTGACCCCGAGGTCGAGCGAATCGCCTGTCACGCCACGAGTAGGCAGGACGGTGGCGGTTGGGCAATAAATACCTGCTGCTCCTACATCAGCTAACGGGAGAAGACATCGATTGCTCGAGCAAGTGGAGAAGTAAATGCACACGACGTGCACCAGCCAAAAGACTGTCCTTATTGCTACAGCTCCTGTCAGAAGCCAGCTCTCCCACTACAACAAGACGCTCCTGATTGATGGCTCATCGAGTACGGGAGCGAGGGAGCCGGCGCTACTGCGCCGACCCCCAACGAAAGTCGTTTCCCCATAACGTACGCTCCCCACGCCGTCGAAGCAGGAGGATGCCGCCATGCCGATGACGACGTCCACAGCAACGAAGCCCAACATGGGGCGTACGGCCACGACCACCACTCCGTCACGACTTGTTCCTTGCCTCGCTCCTTGCAATATAAAGGGGGAGGGACCGAGGAACAGATAAGGATCCAAAAGAAGACAGAGGAGGGACACTTCTCCACTCATCCGCTTCTCATCCAGAGACTTGAGAAACTTTTCCTCTCTCACCCGTTTGTAATCCCTACTACAAACTATCACAAGTAACACGAGCAGCTCAAAACTGGACGTAGGGCACAATTGCCCGAACCAGTATAATTTTCTGTGTCCTCTTACGAACCATCCGAACCCCGATAAATCACTCGTCGGCGGTAACGAACCCCGACAAATGCTTTCACCTCTTCACTTGCATCATGTAGACGCCGATGTGAATGAGGTAGCCATCGAGGTGGACCCCGAGTTTTCTGATGAAACTACCGCTGCAGACCAAGGGGAGCATCCACAAGGCAAGCCCCGGTGCACTACTGTTTTTAAAGTTTTTCATTTACAGCAGTGTATGTGAATCATGTGATGTGCATTTAGGTTGATAAGAGTTGGATGAAACCCTAGATGCATATGTTTTCAGTAGTACCTACTATGAAATATTGGTACAGGTAGCTCAACGTAGATGCTATGCTTAGTACTATCATACGGTAAAGGTCGAGCAGTTTGCACATTGCTCGCGAAATGATAGGAGTTGTCTGAAACTTCGACCCTTATTAATGGACTTTTGGCGGGTTCATATTTTCATAAAAAGAAACTGTGGTCAGACAAGGAATGGTAGGATGGCAGCAGAACAGGGGTTCTGTGTGCGGTAGCTCTGTCTGATCCGTGTGGCACAGTTGGCTGAGTATTGAATGTATTATTCACATGCTGAAGCTATGGGACCCAGTAAACCTAGGTAGCCTAGTGATGTCAAAGCTGAACCTAACTTACGGTGTCTAATTGGAGGCGGGCTGGGGTGGACAGTGTGAGAACTCAACAAATACCGTTCGGGACGGGTGATCTGATGGGATGCGGCGCTGTTGAGGTAGCGTAACAGGAAATTAGGTTTGCCAGATCTAGTGCGAACGGTTGCCACGTGCGGTCCGGGACGCGCACGGGTCGTGTGACTAGGTTAACCCTACAGGTGTAAATCGTTTCGAACCGCTGTCACTCTCAGTCTAGAGTTTGCTTGACCTCTCTGTCGCATATGTTAACAAGTGAACAAGAAAATAATAATGATTAAAGTTGTCATGAATATTATGATCATTGTTTGTCAACATGATTGTCTAGTCATAGTGCTTACTAAAGTTTACTTTTCTAAACTTAATCTGAGCTAAAACTTAAAAGTAGGAAGCTATTAATTAAGGCGTGTCCTTTTTGCAATTACCCTGTCCAGAGTCAGCCGTGCATGTCTAGGAGTCGGCTGTAGACAGCCACGTTGACAGGTCAGTCTTGCTGAGCTTTTTAGAAGCTTACGCTTTACGACATGTGGTTTTCAGACTGGTTAGATGCTTTTGGTAGCGATGGTCATCATTGGGAGGAGTCAGTCCCCGGATGGGATAGTTTTCAGTGGAAGCAGATCGAGTAGCCGCTACTTATGTGTGCCTAATAACAATGTGCCGTTTGACAAGTCATTTGCTTTTGCTTAGTGTCGTGGAGTCGGAGTCTGTATCCTTATCTTTCGCTTTTATTTGTTGACTACGCTGTTTTCGCTGCTGTTTTCAGAACTTGATCGTGTGTAATCAAACTCTCTGTAATAACTACTTATGTAATATTTCTTTTCTGTCTGTAAATTATTTTGTTATCTGCCTCTGTTGTGTCATGTGTATACTCGTTTCGACGAGCGTTGTCCAGAATGGATCCCGGGAGGAGGGACCTCCCTTGTTTCAGAGACGGTCCGCCACAATGCATCGCCGCCCTATAGAGGGGATAGACTCCGAGTTACGCCACCGAGCGCATCATCGCCCAGGAACGGGGAGCCTTCGAATCTTGCTGCCACGTTCGGGTTTGGGGGCCTGGGGGGTGCTGCCTGGAAACGTCGCCAGTGTCGCTGCCGTTGAGCTCATCGGAAGGGAGGAGGAGCGGTGGATGGTGCCTGGTGCGTGCGTCCATTCGTTCGATAACACAAGCCAGCACAACTCTCGGCTCACAACTCCTAAATTAAGTCGGCTCCTTTAATGATAAAACGAATAATTAATATAAATAGCCGCTTTAAGATGTGTGCTAAATTCTAAAAGAGCTCCACCGAAACACATCTCTTATCAAGTACTAATCCCGTGTAATCCCTGTGATATTTTGTACTCTGAGTTGGTTACACTCAAGAATCATCTGGGGTAGTATCAGACTATCAGCCTAGCTGGTAATTAAATTGCTCTGTATAAATAGTAGCACGAATTATAGAAGAATTAGTTAACACCCACACACAAATCACAATGGCTTCCGCCTTCGGGGAGGAGCTCTCATCAACCAAACTGCAGAAGCAAGCTAAGGGCGGTAGTGGTGTGGAGTGAGCGGCAGAAACAAAGCAGCAGTTCAAGCGCGCGATGGCTGTGTACCACGTAGGACCAGGACACGCCGGACCGGAAGCGGTGGTGGCTCAACGTGGCGCGCTACATGGGCGGCACCAAGTCGGCCGACGAGGTGCGCCGCCACTTCGAGCAGCACGTCGCAGGGTCGAGGCGGGCCACGTAATACCGCCGTGTGTGTCCCCTGCCTGCTACAGCTTATTCCCGCCGGGGTGCCGTCGACCATCCATCACCAGGTATATCATCTCGGTGGCATGGCATGCATTGCTCGCTCTCTGCCGACTTCCCGTATTATACCCGGGTCCATAGATGTCCAATTATTGTTTTTTTTTTTGCGATATTTTAGCACTCGTACGTGTGGCTTTGCATTGCACACTGACACTGACTGACGCATGCATGGCTCTCGTGCTCGAGATCTTAAGGGGATGGCGTGGCAGCGTGATAAGCCTTATAATTATTATTGCCAAGATATACGTGCAAGGACATACAACTAGTAGATCTTGCTACTATACTATATGTTATTTTAAAACCAAAGGTTGTATACCACACTATATTGGCAGAGTGATGTAACAAAAGGTATATTGTTGTTATATATTCTATTGCTAAAAAGCAATATATGTGCCAATAATGCGTCAATCTTACTACCACACACCTCCTTTCTAGTGATGGAATCTAAATCTTTGCAACTAGCTATATATTTGGAGACAGCGATTGAAAGTTATGAAAAAAACGAATATATATTTGTGTATACAGATACAGCAGCTGCCTCCTTTTCCTAGCCATTCAGGCTTCCAGAGTCTTGGTATACACAGATCGACTCAAATTATACGCATTCATACATAGGGATACGGGAGATCATCAGGAGATGGAGGAAGCAGTGAATCCTCCTTGATCATCAAGAGGGCGGAGAGCGGAACAGATGCCGATCAAGTTGAAATGACGACGTGACCGGAGCGAAGAGATAGAAAGCTAGATCCGATCCCCCACTTCCCAGGGACAGAAATCTTTGTTCCTTTCCTTCCTCACACTCAGTGGACGGGACAGAATCTCCTCCTACTACTGAGCCGCGCCTCCGATCCCCTCGCTCATATGACGGCTATAAGTACCACCCCTGACCTGACCTATCCTCTCATCAGTTCATAGCAGCTCGACCGAGGAGAGAGTTCATCTCAGCTCATCTGATCATAGCTGCTAATAACTGATCAAAGAAGAAGTAGAAAGGGAAAGAAGAAACTTATTAATGGCGTCGTTATCGATGACGAACTCGGCAGCTCGTGCGCAGTGGACGCAGAAGCAGAACAAGCTGTTCGAGCAGGCTCTGGCCGTGTACGACAAGGACACGCCCGACCGGTGGAGCAACATCGCCCGCGCCGTCGGTGGCAAGACCGCCGACGAGGTCAGGCGCTACTACGACCTGCTGGAGGAGGACGTCAAGCACATCGAGTCCGGCAAGGTGCCCTTCCCGGCCTACCGCTGCCCCGGCGGCGGCGGAGCCCTCGGCTACGAAGCCGACAGGTACATATATACACATCAACCAGAGCTCACAGTTACCAGTTTTTGTAGCTAGATCAATCAGTTAGTAGTGAGGATTTTACTTCACGATGAACAAAGCAGCTTAATTAACTAGTTGAAATTTAATCTCTGCAGGATGAGGCATTTGAAGATCTAGGAAAACAGAGGAGGGATGTGTCCAGAAGCTGCGCACGTGTATATGTGTATATAGATGGGTCGTTCAACGGCATGCTGCATGGACCGTAGTTCATGCGCCACGCAAGGATGATGGATGCACGAATCAGATGTATGCATGCATGCCGCTAATAATTACTAGTAGTATACTACTAGCCTGTTGTTATACATTATGAGATTAACCGATCGATCAATCTCCTTCCTCTATATGTATAGCTGCATCCGTGTGTACCATATCAAAATTATCAATGAATGATTAATCAATCCAAGAAAATTCGAACTGGTTATTATCGAACGCATGCATTTTTATACCATGCGTTTCATTGCTTGGGATATTTTGTCAGTGACTGAAGCCTGTTTGCCAAGGCTCTGAGCCTGAGTTATTTTAAAGAACGGAATTGCTAAAGAAAAATTGGCTTGGACTGGGACTGAGTTAACCGTAAAAAATAGAGTTGCAACGTGGGCTGTATCGGCTGGTACGGTCCAAGTTGCAAACAGCAAGCTTCGTACGGCCCAAGAAAAGGCGACGACAAGGCCGCGCATAAGGCCAGAGAGGCCCAAGCTCTTAGCCCACCGTCTCCTGATCAGAGCAGCCTGACGGCGGCAAAACCCCTCGTGTTCCCCGCCCTCCTCTCGCCGCCAATTCCCTCGCGGTCTTCCGACTAGTAGCCGAATCACCGTCCCGAATCCTCCCAAAACATCACATGCGTCCTTTCGGTCGCCGACGCAAACAACCCCAACTTAGCACGGCACCTCGCCATGGGATCTGATTAAGATCTCACTCGTAGATGCGATCTCCGGTTGATTCAGCGGAACCGCCTAGTCAGTGGCCCGCCCATCTCGGCTAACAAGGTGAATTCACCATACATGTTGTATGCCTCGGTGATTTGTTGCCCGCCTTTCATTTGATCGGGTTGCGCTAGGTCGTTGATGTGCGGTTGTGTTTTGTTTGGTCAATCTATTAATTATTACGGAAACGGAAGTTGTACTGATGCTTGCAGATTTCTCCATTCTGACGGAGGTTGTTGTCTAGTTCACGTCCTCACGGAATTAAGGCTATATTCTGCTGAATTATTAGATCAGCTTCAACTTTCAAGAGTTAAGTTGTGGATTGGCAGCCTGAAAATGATGTCTGGCTGTGACGCTATGCTTGAATAAAGCAGGGGAAACCTTTGGTTCAAAAAAAAAAAATGATGTCTGGTTTAATTTATCGATGATAACTGGGGCTACCAATTGGCTTTCCTAGGGGAAGTCGTGTTTGTAGTCAGTTTTTTTTTTCAAGAACTAATGCATTTATTAATAGTTATTCAGTTAAGATAGGAAGCATGACCACACGCGGTTGCTTTTGCAGGATAGTGTGGCAAGCGAGCAGGCTGTGTTGAACTCTAATCTCAAAGGAGCCGATCCAGTCACCAACGTGACTGGATCGGACTCCCTCTCTGTGTCCTGATCGGGGACGCCCAGCCAACTGGCTGGTGGACCTCGTTATACTACGCCAAATAAAAGAGAGAGGTGAGGAGCCGGGGCACGCATGACGAAGTTCGCCGCCACCACTGTCTCCACCCAAAAACCGTAGATCCGATCCAAGAAGGGGCGCAGCAAGGGACGGGGAGCGTCACCGCCACGCCACACCTCACCGTCTTCATCGACCTCGACGACAAGCGCCATGGCCGTCTTCCGCCGTCACCGAAAACCTTTACATCGATCCACTTCCTTTCTCTCTCTCTCTCTAGATGCATGACTAGAGTAGATTGAACACAACAGGTTGGCTGACATCTCTTGGTCATGGACATTACTACATAAGATGGAATCCTGCCTCTGCCAATTGAAAGTTCAGAAATCCATTATTGTGGGAAACAGATGAAGAGTTTGAGGTGTGCCCAAGCAAGCAATGGACAATACTGCAGCTCCAGGTATTACCACATAACTAATTAAGTGAACTCTAGCATGTGATTATGGCCAGTATTGCTCACCAGCATGACTAGGATTAATTTATTTGGGGAGTAAATGGTCTAGTGCTGCATCTTATGATTTTCTTCAGAACATATCCTGAATTTTCATTTGACGTTGTAATCTCCTAAAAAATATATTCTGAATTAAGGAGTAGATGGGTATATTAGTATTCTCACTTTTCCTCGAGCATCTACTGCTCTGGCCTTTGTTCAACTTCCTCTGTGTTATGGCCGTTTGAAAGCTGTCGCAGTCGCAGATACGACAAACACAATATCCCTGGAAACCTTCTTCAGCCATGTTCTATTCTGACACGCGTTATATAGTACGATCTTCTGTTCATGAAAAAATAATCCCCCCGACTGACATACTCACCAGTCGCCGCCACCCAGATGCAAGAAATCGGATCACAAATACTTAATCAGTGTATGCAAGTGCAGTACATCACTCATTGCAATTAACAACGATGCTGTTTTTTGGCTAGGGTTCAACCACATGGTCTGGTACTGTGTGGTTTGTGCTCAGGTAAGCTAACTGGGTCCCATGATTCGCTTAAAGTTTATTAATTAAATACTCATCAAAAGTCTAGTGCCAACCAAGGACTGAATGCTTTGCATTTGATCTTCTGATTAGTTGGTTAAACTTTAGTTTGTTGAGAGGTTAGTTGCCTAGGCAGCTCAACGTGCATGATCTCTGGGTGCAACTGTGCAAGGGTTTGAATTCTCTAATCCATGTCTCCTTCCAGTAACACAAGTCTATTATTCAAAACTAACTTTGTACTCATGCAGATCTGGATTTATGTTTTAGAATATATATATCATATATGTATTCTACTGTACAATAGTTTTAGCTTGTTAAAATATGGGATCAGCATCTCCTAAAATATTTGAAGCTTGAAAGTTTGAGCGGATTGGGGTTTGATTAGTCTACACGTTGCTTAGGGACTTGGAGCCACAAGGTTGTTTGGTACGGCTTTATCAGTTTTGTCTAATGTCAACTTGATGAGCTTTGCTGATTTTTGTTCTTTAGTTACTAGCTCGTTAGAATATGATCAGATCCTGTCTTCCTTTTATTCAACAGATCATCATATATCTGTTCGTTTTATTCTTAAAAAAATACCCATACAAGGATCAACGATACCTTGTCTTTTTGCAGCTAGCGATTGTGTGGTGTGTTCCCTGGAAATACAACTAGCAAAAATCTCTTTTGCTTTCTTTTGTACGTGGGGTTCATGTTGTCAATTGTCTTTTTTTTTTTTGACGAAACAGGACAGGAAAAGAACTCCTACTGGCTATATATTAATAATAAAAACCAAGAACCAAATAAGTTTCAGAGTGTAATGGGAAATAAAAAAAATTAAGAAATTAAGAAATGCTGTTTAACCAATCAGTAATGGTACGGTCGAGAAAAGCTTCTTCTTTGCTCTATGCAACAGCAAAGCGAATTCCTTGAGGAAATCCTCCTGCAATTTTTACTAAAGGATCTTCATTGCTGAATATCTTCCAAATAGCTCATGTCATGTTATTTGAGTGAAGGTGACAACTCTTTAGAAAGTCCTCCTTCCGCGGCTTTTCTTAGGTCTACAAAATTTGCTGTTCACGAGTGGCATTTTCATGCAAATCGGATGGGTGGGCTTTCACTTTCAAAAATTTGGCTACACGTTTAACTGTATTTATGTGGCTTCATTGTGTCTGTAGAACAGTTGATTAGGTCTGCATTATGTTCGACAGTCCTCCCCATATAAAACAAGTTTGTCTTAAACCGATGTAAGAGAACCTGCCAGACAGGGAGCGGCAGCAAACAGCTCCGCAAATAGTATACACTTATAAGGACACATCACGGCCGAACTTGCTTGATTATTGTACAGTTCATCCTTTGTGTTATTGTCACTAAGACCTGTCAGAAGTTCATATGAAAAGACAACGATCAGAACTGATAAGACTGGTCATTCAGTAGCAGCATGATGGCCTAAAGTTCAACAATTGCTGCAGAACACCCCATGCTTTGTCATAGTACAAGTACTATTAAGAGAGGACCAAAGACTAGGAGGACCAAAGACTATCTCAGCTGTATCTTATTATTCACTCCGTTGTAAATTATTTATCTTTTTAGCTATTTTTATTTATTCTAAATTACTTGTCTTTTAGTCAGTCAATACACATTTCTCTTCTTTTGATTTATCTCTGTTCTTATTATTTCCAGTATACCTATCTTATTCCTATTTTTTAATCTTCGTATCCAAAATTAAACTATAAATAATATGGAACGGAGAAAGTAGTATTTTATTATAAGTGATATCAAAAGACACAATATTAGCAATCTATTAAGAGCGGACCAATGATACTTTAATTAATGCATCTATGTTTTTATGATGAAATTAATCTGTGATTGAGACGCTAGCGTTCAAATTGACCTGAATTTTTGTGTAAACCTGCGTGCCAAACTTCACATTCTGTACTAAGCAATAAACATTACATTATCATTCACACTTTTATTTATGATATTTTGTGTTATTTGTTTTGATATTTTGGGGCATAGCGCTTCCACGATTCTTTCTGTAAGTGCATCTTCTTGTTAGTTTTACTTTCACAACAAGAACCACCCTTTCTTCTTTTATTACCACTAATCAAAGCATGAAGACCGATGAGGGGGCAGCAATCAAATCATGCATACTCCCTCTGGTATAAAAAGAATAGTTTAAAATAACAATACGATCTTTAAAACATAATTTTAACTTCAATTATTAATAAAATTATTTATTAAAAAATATATGTATATTTTTATGAAAGTATTTTTCAAGATAAATTCACTCATATGATTTTTATATTTTCAAACATAATAATTTAAAAGTTATTTATAATTTATATATTTGACCCAAACCCTGTCCTAAACTTAACACCGGACGGAGTATTAGACTCAATCATGTTGCTTTATATGGCTCTGCAGGAAGGCAAAGTCAAACACATCATAAAATCAATGCTTATAAAGACATGACCCTAGATTTTTGCGATAACAACACATTTAATGAGCAGAGGCTATGGCAGAGCTAGGACGCTGACATGCAATTAACGTGCCAAAGGAGTCCTAATCAAGTTACAAAAGCATGCTACCAAACATAATTGCCATGTGTAAAAGGTGGTTAGTCACTAGGTATGTCACAAATATGTCAATTCTGTTTTTACTGTTCACAACGTGAGCTTTCTATGATCAGTTGATATCTCAGTTCCCTTCCATTTTCAATTTATATTAGGACAACTATTTTATATTTTATTTGTAAACTAGAATTACGATATTAACCTGGGTATACAATGCTACAGTAGCACCCTGTATTCTCCATGTCCTTTTCAACCGGTTCGGCAACACCCTACCCAAATTTAGCAATAAACCTTGGACTAAAAAACTGGATGTAAATATTCTTTGCTGGACTCATCCAAAAGTGGACTGACTAGTGCAAACAAGCACATCAAGAACACAAAATCTTGTGATGCTAAGTTTCTCATTATCCTCTTTTTTTTCCCTGTTTCTCAATTTTTCTTGGGAGGCATTCATTACATCCTTATCTGCCTCTAGCTAGTCTCATTCGGCATGGGCCTCACAATTTCATGAAACGAAATCCTTGTACTTATGCCTTTGCTACCGTATACTACTACTACTACCGTGGATACGACACAAGCCATGTGACAAAGCCATATCCAAGAAAATCCAGACCTGAATCTCCAGTGCTCCATTAAAGAGATCAGGTGACTTTTAACTCCGTGCATGTCAATAATGTGACGCATCTCGACCCAAGTACAACTTCACTTGCACAGCACAACAGGAAAGTAAACATCCAATTGAATGGCTAAAAAACATAAGAGAATGAACTTTTATTTTGTTTTTGATACAACCTCAATTCAATCTTTTTGCTGCTAGAGTAGTAGTTTTTACAGATAATAGAACTTTTCTTTCATACGCATTCTTCTCGGATTATTAATTCTACTAGTACCCAACTTAAAGTTAATCCAGTACAATTCCTCAAGAGTATTTTCTGTCATTGTGGTCATTAGTTTATGCTTGGTTCTAAGCTTGAACAAGAAGAAGAAAAAAAAAGGCTTGAACTAGAAAATAATACTGTATAAGGATTAGTATTAGCATGCTAATGATCAAGTGGAGATCGACAAAATTGAGACAATCAATTTGAAGTGGTTAATCAATGTTCCTGCCCGAGAGGTCAAATGATAGAATAAAAATGTAGGAGTAGCCTACTACAAGGCATGCACATTAACTCTGCTGTATTGATCGCCCAACAAGGAGCAGCCGAACAGAAGTAATGAAAGATAACGAAGGGAAGCAAGAATAGTGAGCAAAAAAAGAAGGGGAAGAAGAAACAAATGGCTACAAAAAATTGTAAGCAAAGGATATGGTGAAAACAAAAACGTAAGGGAAGAAGGAAGGCTAGAGAGAGAGAGTGAGAGAGACCTCATGGTTAATCCCGTCCCCTCTCGGAGCGATAAAAATAATGAGGCTGGGATTAAGCAAATGCTGGTGGAGAGGATGATTCCTGTCTCCTGCCATGGCTACGGCTGCTGCTGCTGCTGTTGGGATTGTTGCTCCTGCTGCTGCGGCTGCCTTCTGCTGCTGATGTGCTTGTTGTTGTGCATCCAGACCTTGAACACCTGGCGGCGCACGCCGACCTGCGCGCAGAACTGGTCGACGAGCGCATCGTCCTGCTTCTGCATCCGCCAGCCCAGGCGGTCGGCGAACGCCAGCATCTGCTCCTTCTGCTCCGGCGTGAACCTGGTCCGGAACCGCTTCCGGCGCGCGGGCTGCTGTCCCTGCGGCGCTTGCGCGGACGGCGGGCCCCGCTCCTCGCTGGAGGACTCGGTGGTGGTTCCGCCGCTGCCGCTGGGCGTGCCGTGGTACGACGGGAACGCTGCGTAGTGGGGGTAGGCGGGGTGCGGAGGAGGCGGCGGCAGGAGCAGCGGGACGCGCGGCGTGACCGGCGGCGGTGGGGGCGCGGGCGGCATCGGGAGCATGAGCTGGCGGCGCTGATGACCGTCGTCCTTGCGGTGGAAGCTGCGGTGGCATCCGCAGGCGGCGCACTTGAGCGCGTCGTCCCCGGCGCCGGCGCCGGGCATGAACTCCCCGCATCCGTCGACGACGTGGCCGCCCAGCGCCGCTGCGTGGTTGCGCAGGCACTCGTGGTACCTGGGCGTCTCCCCAGGGAGAGCCGAGGAGGAAGCGGCGGGCGGCGGCGTGGAGCTGGCGCCCATGTCGCGGACGGGATCCTGTTCCTGGCCCCTAAATTCCATCAGCGCATGCCGGCCGGAGACCGGGCTGGGCGGCCGAGTCCGTGAGAGTGACTGCTCTCTCCCTCTCCCTCTCTCACTTTCTCCAGCTTAGCTAGTGGCTTCGTAGTTAGTGGTAGTGTTAAGCTGGTTGCTGCTAAGGACTATTCGCAGTAATAGTGTCTAGTTGCGGTCGCTTTGCTTGCTTGCTGCTGCTGCTGCTGGGTGTCCGTCAGCAGAGCACAAGCAGCTGCTGTGTGGTGTGGTTGGCTTTTGTGCTTTTGTGTGTGGTGGTGGTGGGGGACGGCGACGAAAGCCTTTGCATTGCAGGGGAGGGGTGGTGCCTCCGGTGCGTCTGTCTCGTCCTGGTTGGGACACGGCGGCGGTGCAGTGCTCGCGGACGCGACGCGACCCCACCGACAGCGGCAGGGCTCACCGGGGGCTCCCACGCCCTGCGTCTGGGGCTGGGCCACAGCGAGACTTCCTGCTTCATCAGGTTTGTGGACGCTGATCAGGGAACAGCGCCTAGTCTGCTAGTAGTTCCCTTCCCTAGTTGATGGATGGCCGGGCCGCCCGGCCCGTCCGGCCTTTGGCGTCAGCCTGGCTATCATTCTTGTACATCGTCATCACGCCCTGCTGATCCACGCATTCTACTTTTTTTAAAAGTTGCAATTGTAGATAAAAAATCTGTCATTCACTAAAGATGTCATAAGTGTGGAAGTTTACTGTGCTTTCTTCTGAAACAAAAAGTTTATACATCATGTTGGGGCCGAGGCCCATCTGCGGCCCCTTTTCGAAGGATGGTCCAAAGCCCACAAAGACTTGCGATCGAGAGAGTCTTCGGGACC
This sequence comes from Oropetium thomaeum, assembly GCA_001182835.1. Taxonomy (NCBI): domain Eukaryota; kingdom Viridiplantae; phylum Streptophyta; class Magnoliopsida; order Poales; family Poaceae; genus Oropetium; species Oropetium thomaeum. The sequence continues at coordinate 2,483,936 of LFJQ01000010.1, forward strand.
GAAGAATCCTTCGGTCTTGTCAGCCTTTTACACTGAAGGGGGCTCGCAACGAGAGGATAAGGCTCGTGACGTATAGAGTACGGTGATCTGCTGTGCATGTTATAGAAGAATTAAATTACCGAATGTCCTATAGTAAAGCAAAAAGATGAGGGTATTCCTATAATAAGACTAGTAAAGGTGTAATGGCTCTAGCCTATAAATAGCCCCTCAGGACTACTGTAACAAGGAGGATATTGATCCCTTAATACTCCCTGCAACTCACTTACCCTTCCCCCCAAGCTCCGAAGAAAACCTAAATCCAACAGCTCACGCCGTCCGTGTTATTCGGACAAAAAGTCTATTAGGATGGCCGGAGCTAAAGGGAAGGCGAAGAAACCACCTCGTGACGGTGAAAGTTCTCACCCAGAGGACGAAATCGAAGCCTCTATTGAGGAGCCGATGGTCACTGCGGCTGCGGAGGCAGCAATGAAGAACTCGGCCCCGGTGCTCCCAGTAGACAGGTTGGCTGCCGAAGGCTCAACCGAAGCCGGCAACCAAGAGCTTCTACCTCCACAAGTCAAGGCCTAGCACGCCTCCAACAGGAGAAAGATGCGGCTGCGGCGGAAGAGCGAAGAGCTGTGGAGCTCATAGTGGAGCTTGAAAGAGCTAAGGCGGCGGCAGAAGAGGAGCAGCTCCGGCGGCGGGCTCTAGAAAGCATGTCCAAGGAAGAGTAGGGGTACAAGCTCCAAGCGGAAGCCACCCGACGGCAGTAGGAGCTACTTCGGAAGCAAATAGAGGCTTTGAAGAGGGTGGGTATTCCGGAAACCGAAGCTTCGGGCTACGCCTTTTTCGACGAAGCCTCCCCTCCGTCCCTGTCGCCAGCAGCACCTAACGACAAGACCTCGCCGTTGGCTTTAGAACTTCAGCAGGCACCCTGACCGTCGCGCTTTGCAGCGGTCAAGCTCCCAACATATGCAGGCATCTCCGATCCCAAGGAATTCTACATGAGCTATGAAGCAGCCATTGAATCCATTGGCGGAGGAGATGCTGTCGAGGCAAACGCCTTCATGCTGGCCGTCGAGGGAATCGCTCGGACGTGGTACACCAGATTGCATCCGTTGAGTATCTTCTCTTGGGGTCAGCTGAGACACAAAGTATCAGTGCACTTCGGAGCAATCACGCCCGTCCTGTCAGCTCCGGAGATCTGCAAGCCTGCATTCAGTGGGATGGCGAAAGCCTAGCAGCATATGCTCGACGATTCATCCACCTCAAATGTCAGGCCGAAGACATCAACGATGCTACTATTATTGACTCCGTCACGAAGGGGCTTCGACTCGGTCCAGCCAGGTCCAAGCTACGCAAGATACAACCCAAGACTCTGGATCACATGCTGAGAATCTTGGAAGCTCGGGTCAGGGTGGAAGATGACATCAGGCGGGAGAAAGAATACCATGTGTCACAGAGAGGGGATCACCCTGAAAGGCGTCGATCTTCCCTTCATCGCAACCATAGCAAGCCTTACGAGCCACCTCGCCACGAAGTGTTGCCCATTCAGAAAGACCCTGAACCACCCCGGCCAGGTCCCCGCCGCGCAATCATCAATCGGAATCGCGGCGACAGGACAGGCATCGGATGAGTAAGGACCAAGGAGGATGCTCTGCCAGCCCTCAGCATCGCCCACCAAAGGACCCCAGTAAACTCTATTGCTTCTACCATGGTGTTGGCAGGGGCATGATTCGAACTATTGCCCCGACCTTCAGGCCCTCCGAGAAGCCAAGCTTCGCGCGGAAGCATTGGAAGCAGCCAAGCAAGTCTCCCATACTTTCCGACGACATGAAGGGGCTTCGTCGTCATACCAACCAACCCAGCAGCTTGCATTGCCCACACCATCACCATGTCCTGCTCTCGCCTGGGCTCCTCTTGCGCAAAATGCACATCAAGAGTACTTGCCACAACCACCCCCTCTACCACAGTAGACATGTGAGCAGGCCCCTCCCTCCGTGCAGCAAACCCAAGCACGTAAGGTCATCTTCGCTATCACAGGCGGGTCAGGACTTTTCCTCCAAGTGTCAATGCCGAGAGTATATCAGAAGGGTCAATCATGTGGCAGCTCACCCCCCTCTCATATAGTGCCGCTGGTCTCATGTGCCCATAAGCTTCACTCAAGAAGACCTCAAGCCAATGGACTACCCGCACAAGGATGCCTTTGTTACAGCAGTGGATATCAACGGGGATGAGGTCCGTAGGGTCATCATTGACGGAGGCTGCCGCTGACGTTATCTTCCTCATTGCCCTCCGATAGATGGGTACCTCCTAGGAAAACCTCAGAGCTGCCCCAGTACCTCTACAGGGATTCGGGGGACATCCTGTGTATGCAATTGGTAGCGTCAAGCTCAAAGTGTCATTCTCAGGCACAGGAGGCCATCATACTGAAGAGGTCATCTTTGATGTAAAGGACTTCCCCTATCCTTACAATGCTATCTTCGGTAGGAGGGCGATCAACGCGTTCAGCGCCGTAGTACACCACGGTTATTTATGTATGAAGATGCCAGCACCAAACGGAGCCATCACAGTATACGGTGATCAAGCAGAAGCGCGTCGTCTCGAATTGGGCATTGCTCCAGGCCAGAAGCAGGTTCACGCGCTCGCCTCGGGGCCAAAAGACCAGGAACTTCACGAAACTCTTGTCACAGCATTTCCCTAGTCTCCAACCCAAGCGAAAGCAGAAGTTGCTTCCAAAGAAGTCCTCCTCAACCAGACCGGCTCAGATCAGCTCGTCCGCATAGGCACAGAGTTGTCTCCGCAACACGAACATGAGTTCTTAACCTTCTTGTGATCTAATGCAGATATCTCCGCTTGGTCGCCTAAAGATCTCCCCGGCATCCATCGGGACATAATGGAGCATCGACTAGACATCAGTCCGCACTACCTGTGGAAGTTTGGTACCTGGGCTAATTAATCGTATTAGCCCGGAAGGCTAAGCCACGCGGAATAGCCAAACCACCTCCGCTTTGATAGACCCGGGCCCGAGGACGAGGGAGGTTACTCCGTCTCGCCCGACCCCGACGTTCGGGACTCGGACGGGCAGTGCCCGACCCCAGAGGTCGGACAAAAGTTCCGCCTCGCCCGACCCCGACCTCGAGGGGTCGGACGAGGGTTCCGCCCAGCCCGGCCCCGACCTCGAGAGGTCGGACGAGAGTTCCGCCTCGCCCGACCTCCGGGGTCGGACGAGACTGGGCGATCCAACCACCCCAGACAAGACGGGTGTCCGGGGACAGTTGAGCCATTAATACTCCACGCTCCAACTCCCGATCGGACAGTGGCGATGACCGCCCCCGTAAACGGAAGAATAAATGCGCACGACGTGCACCGTCCACGGGATGGGCGTCACTCCAACAGCCCCCTGTCAGAGACTCACCGTCCTGTGCAATAGGACGCCACGAAGCGACGGCCATCCCCACGACGTCATCAAGCCGGCTCCTACAGTGACGTCTCCTCCATACGGATGGAACCCCGCCGAGCGACAGCACAAGGCCACTCCATCGAACTGGAACGGCACGACCGCACCAAAAGCATCGCCGTTACAGCTCGGCCTAACCGGAGTACGGCTGCTGCCAAACTCACGGAACCGGTCCTCCTCACGCCACCATATAAAAGGGGAGGGAGATCAAAGAAGAAAATAAAGCCTTCAAGACCCATAAGCTCTCTACGCACAATCACACGAACAACACTCATGAGCACCCTTAGAGGCAGGAAGCACTCTCGCTTTCTCCTCCGCTTGTAACCCCCCCCCCCCCCCATTGTAACCTCTGTCGTGAGTAATACAAGCAGCACGAAGACTGGACGTAGGGCAACATTGCCCGAACTAGTATAAATCCTTGTGTCCTCTCGCGACCATCGAAGCCTTAAAACACACTCCCCACGATAAATTTACTAGTCGACGGTAACGAACATCGACAGTTGGCGCGCCAGGTAGGGGTTCTGGTGTGTTTTCGCCGATCATATTTTCAGGTTTCGATGGCAAGCCACGGATGGATTCCCGGGACCGTCGTGTCCTTTGGAAGTCTCGACTTCGTTGCCACCTCTACGGGCAACCTGATGCTGGAAGGCGCCACGGCGTCGCCAGCCACCGCCTCTTCTTCCCAGTACACGCCGGCCGCCCCGGCCAGTGGAAAGAAGCGACGTCCGGGCAAAGGCTCGCACTCCCGGAAGCCCTCACGCAAGGGCCCACGCGCAGTCTCTTCGCCCAACCAGGGCAATCTTGGTACAACCACGATGACTCGTACGTCATCGTGCGAAAGCCCGTGCTCCACGGACACCGAGTTCGTAGGAATGACGGGCTATACGTCGGAATCCTTCTTTGACCTCCTCGACGAGGCGAACAGAGGTTCCGATCCGGAGCGCAGCGAGGGGAGCAACAATCCCTCGCGTGAGTGCCTCATGGCACATTCCGGAGACCCGCTCGATTCCAGGGACAATCTCCCTCTCACCCAGCTGCCACCGGTCTCTGGGACTCCCCCACGCGACATACAGCCTGACCAGTTAGAAGCGCGGCGGGAGGAACTCCGCGAAGCCAAACGGCAGCTGGAACAGGAGGAGGCGGAGATTGACCGAGAGCTCGCTCGTGCCGAGTCCGGCGGACGTGCCCGCTCCATGGCGCGCGACGTACGACAGCGCATCATGGAGGAGGGCGACGGCCCCCCACACTTCACGCGGGCAAGCCAAAACCTCGCTGCAGCAGCAGCACTGCTTCGGGAGCTCCCTGAACCCATCACTCCCGAAGCCCGACGCACTCAACGTGAAGTTGAGATCCTGCTGCAACGAGCAGCGGCGCAACAAGCGGAGAGCTCGTGATCGCGAGCGCGTAAACCGCATACCCCGAACGCGTCTGTACAGCAGACACATCCGGGGACGGACGAGGCCTCAAAAGCCTGCGTCCGCGGACGTCTCGGTGCAAACCGCGATGCCCGCGCCACCCTGGAGACGCGACGGCGACAGCCAGAACGCGTTCCTGAGGTGGGCCGAGGACGTCATCCGCGCCGAGGGGGACGCTACGACGATGACGAGGACAGGAGCCCGAGCCCTGACGCTCCGGGTCCTCGCGTCTTCAGCTCCCACATATGAAGCGCTCCGTTTCCACAGCGCTTTAGGCCGCCAACCAACGTGCCAAAGTACGCTGGGGAGATGAATCCGAGCCTCTGGCTCAAAGACTACCGGCTCGCCTGCCGAGCCGGAGGAGCGGATGATGATCGCTTCATCATCCGCAACCTGCCACTCTACCTGGCCGATTCGGCCAGAACGTGGCTCGAGCACCTCCCCGTCGATCGGATCTCGAGTTGGTCCGACTTGAGGGAAATCTTCGTGGGTAACTTCCAAGAGACCTACGCGCGCCCGGGCAATCCCTGGGATTTGAATAACTGTCGACAGAAACCGGGAGAAACCCTCCGGGAGTACGTCCGACGCTTCTCCCGGCAATGCAACGAGCTGCCGGATATCGGCGACGCCGACGTCATCGGGGCGTTCCTGTCCGGGACCACTTGCCGCACCCTAGTTCACAAGCTAGGGCGCAAGGGTCCTCGAACGGCCAAGGAACTCCTGGATATCGCAACCAGCCATGCTTCCGGCGAGGAAGCCGTAGGCGCGATCTTCGATCGCCCTGACGCGAAGGGGAAACAGGGGGACAACGCCGGCGAAGGCCCCTCCAACCGCTCCTGCAAGAAGAAGAAGAACCGGCAACAATCATCTGGAGGACAGATGGTTGCGGCCGCCGAACGCAAGGGCGCCAAGGCGCCGGCAGGGGAGACCTCGGACCACTTCGAGAAGAAGTGGAACGATCCATGCCCCAACCACGAATACCCCGTCAAGCACCTGTACAAGGACTGCACACTCTTGAAGCGGTTCTTGAACCACGGGCCACCAAAGGGCAAGCCGAGAGGCAAGCCTCGACAAGCCCCCGAGGGAGCAGATGGCGAAGGCGACGCCAGCGAAGGTAACGACGGTTTCCCCGAACCCGATGGTTGCCTTATGATCTTCGCAGGACCAGAAGCGCAAGGAGGAAAGCGCCGTGCGAAGGTCGAGCGTCGTGAGGTGTTCGCGGCCGAGCCCGCAACGCCAGCCTTCCTCCGATGGTCGGAGGCCCCGATCACATTCGATCGGTCCGACCATCCCAGCCACGTCCCCCGACCGGGTCGATACCCACTGGTAGTCGACCCCATCATCGGCAAGAAGCGTCTCACCAAAGTTCTCATGGATGGAGGCAGCGGCCTCAACATCCTCTACGTCGAGACGCTCGACGCCATGGGTGTCGATCGGTCGCTTATCCGACCGACCGGAGCCCCGTTCCACGGCGTCGTCCCGGGGAAGCAGGCCGTCCCACTCGGGCAGATCGACCTGCCCGTCACATTCGGGACACCGACCAACTTCCGAACGGAGACTCTCACGTTCGAAGTAGTCGGATTCCACGGGTCGTACCACGCCATCTTGGGGAGACCATGTTACGTAAAGTTCATGGCTATCCCCAACTACACCTACCTGAAGCTCAAGATGCCTGGGCCGAAGGGGGTCATCACGGTAGGCGCTTCCTTCCAGCGCGCCTACCAGTGTGAGACGGAGAGCGGCGAGCTCGCCTCCGCCACCATCGCGTCCACGGAAGAGCTCGCTGTCATTCGGCAGCAGGTCACTGAAGACGCCTCCGACTCCAACCGCAGTGCCGGATCCTTCGAGCCCGCCGAGGGCACCAAGGAGGTCCAGCTTGACCTCGACAACGGCCCCGAGAAGGTGACCAAGATCGGGACGTCCCTCTCCGCCAAATAGGAAAGCGTGCTCGTCGACTTCCTCCGCGCGAACATCGACATCTTCACGTGGAAACCCTCGGACATGCCGGGCATTCCGAGAGAAGTCGCCGAGCACTCCTTGCATATCAAGCCGGACTCCCGCCCGGTAAAGCAACGGCTGCGTCGCTTCGACGAGGAGAAGCGCAGAGCCATCGGAGAGGAGGTAGCCAAATTGTTGGTAGCCGGTTTCATCAAGGAAGTGTACCACCCTGAATGGTTAGCCAATCCCATCCTTGTAAGAAAAAAGAATGGGAAATGGAGAATGTGTGTTGACTATACCAGTCTCAACAAAGCGTGCCCAAAGGATCCTTTTCCTTTACCACGCATAGACCAGATAGTCGATTCCACCTCAGGGTGTGAAGCTTTGTGCTTCCTTGATGCGTATTCCGGGTACCATCAGATCCGTATGAAGGAATCCGATCAAATCGCGACATCCTTCATCACTCCGTTCGGGTCGTACTGCTACGTCACGATGCCGTTCGGACTCAAGAATGCAGGCGCAACCTACCAGCGCTGCATGATCAGATGCTTCGACGAACTCATCGGAGACATCGTCGTCAAATCCAAGAAGACCGACCAGCTCGTCACCGACCTGGAGCGGACCTTCGCTAAACTCCGAGCAAACGACATCAAACTCAACCCCGAAAAGTGCATCTTTGGGGTTCTGAGGGGAATGTTGCTTGGATTCATCGTCTCCGAGCAAGGCATCGAAGCCAACCCGGAGAAAATCGAGGCCATCAACCGAATGGGCCCGATTCAAAACTTGAAGGGAGTACAACGCGTGACCGGATGCTTGGCGGCTCTGAGCCGCTTCATCTCGCGCCTCGGAGAACGCGTACACCCTCTCTACCAGCTCCTGAAGAAATCCGAGCGGTTTCAATGGACGCCCGAGGCACAGGACGCACTCGACAAGATAAAAGTCATCCTGTCGAAGCCCCCAGTCCTGGTACCTCCGACCCCGAAGGAGCCTCTCCTCCTCTACATCGCCGCGACGACCCAGGTCGTCAGCGTCGCCCTAGTTGTAGAGCGGACGGAAGAAGGCCACGCCCTCAAGGTCCAGCGACCGGTCTACTACGTGAGCGAAGTCTTGTCGGAGACGAAAACACGATATCTTCAAATCTTGAAGATTCTCTATGGCGTCGTCCTCGCTAAAAGGAAGCTCCGACACTACTTCGAGTCTCACCCGGTGACCGTCGTCAGCTCCTTCCCACTGCGCGAAGTCGTCGAGAACTGCGACGCGACGGGCAAGGCCGCGAAGTGGGCCCTTGAGCTGATGGGCGAGGGCGTCACATACGCCCCCCGAACGGCGATCAAGTCCCAGTCCTTGGTTGACTTCATAGCGGAATGGACAGAAGTACAATTACCCACAGCCCCTATCGACCAGGAGTATTGGGTGATGTACTTCGACGGTTCGTTGATGCGAAAGGGAGCAGGGGTCGGGCTCGTCTTCGTCTCCCCTCTGGGGGTGCGCATGAAGTACGCAATCCGCCTCTCGTTCCCAGCGTCCAACAACGTAACCGAGTACGAGGCGGTCGTCAACGGGCTCAAGATCGCCAACGAACTGGGAATCCGACGACTCGAAATTCGGGGCGATTCCCAGCTCGTCGTTGGCCAAGTCATGAAGGAGTCTAGCTGCCACAACGAGACCATGGACGCCTACTGCAAGGAGGTCCGCAAGTTGGAACATAAGTTCCACGGCCTCGAGCTCAGGCACATCCCAAGGCGACAAAAAGAAGAAGCCGACTCATTGGCCAAGATGGCGGCCGGGCGCGAAAAAATCCCGACGGGAGTCTTCGCCCACGACCAGAGCCGACCATCAATCCGACCTCAAGACACGCCAGGGGTCGGCACCGAGCCGCCCCAGGCACAAGGGGACGGATCGGCCACGACGCCTCCCGACCCCTACGTCATGGAGATCGACGAGGCGTCCGCACCTAGTACGAGCCCTCCGGACGACTGGAGGACGCCGTACCTCAACCGACTCCTCAAAGGAGAACTCCCCGCCGACAAGACGGAGGCTCGACGCATCGCGCGACGCGCCAAGTCCTTCACCGTCATCGACGGAGAACTCTACAAGAGGAGCCTCACCAGAATCTTGCAGCGCTGCATCCCCATCGAGCAAGGGAAGATGCTGCTGCGAGACATTCACGAAGGGGTCTGCGGTCACCACGCCGCGCACAAAACCCTCGTCGAAAACGCGTTCCGACAGGGATTCTACTGGCCAACCGCCGTCGACAATGCTGCGCACATCGTTCGCGCGTGCGAAGGCTGCCAGTTCTACGCTCGGCAGACCCATCTGCCGGCACAAGCGCTGCAGTCCATCCCCATCACGTGGCCATTCGCGGTCTGAGGATTGGATCTGGTTGGACCACTCAAGAAGGCACCCGGGAGCTACACCCAGCTCTTGGTAGCTGTCGATAAGTTCACCAAGTGGGTTGAAGCCCGGCCAATCACGAGGATCCGACCAGAAGAGGCAGTCGAGTTCTTCCTCGACATAATCCATCGCTTCGGGGTCCCAAACTCCATCATCACGGATAACGGTACGTAGTTCACAGGGAAGCGATTCCTTAAGTTCTGTGACGACTACCATATCCGAGTAGATTGGGCGGCCGTGGCGCACCCCCGTACGAACGGGCAGGTCGAGCGCGCCAATGGCCTGATCCTTCAAGGCCTCAAGCCACGTATCTACAACCGGCTGAAACAGTTCAACGGGCGATGGGCAGCCGAACTCCCCGCTGTACTGTGGAGTTTGCGGACATCCCCGAGTCGGGCGACGAGGTTCACCCCCTTCTTCATGGTGTACGGCTCCGAAGCCGTACTACCGACCGACCTCGACTACGGAGCCCCGAGGATCAGAGCCTACGACGAAGAAGGCAACCAGACGTCCCTCGAAGACGCCATGGATCAGCTCGACGAGGCGCGTGACGTAGCGCTCCTGCGATCGGCGAAATACCAGCAGGCGCTGCGACGTTACCACTCCCGCTACGTGCGAGAAAGAGCGTTCAACGTCGGCGACCTCGTCCTTCGACGTGTTCAGAGCAGCAAGGACCGCCACAAGCTGTCGCCTCCATGGGAAGGGCCCTTCATCGTCTCAAAAGTTCTCCGACCCGGCTCCTACAAGCTGCAGATGGCGGACGGACAAGAACTCGCCAACGCATGGAACATCGAACAGCTACGTCACTTCTATCCCTAGAACTCGTAGTAGTCTTGCCGTCCCTCGCCACCGAGATAAGCGGCGCCCGACCCCCGTCACGCGGGAGTCGGACCCCGCTCGGGGGCTACACCTGCAAGGTGCGAAATCGCGCGCGCACCTTGACTCTGATGAAAATTTTTTGCCGTCTCATCTGCAACGAAGGACCTAGAACTAACGGTAGTTTGACCCCGTGCCAACTGAGATAAGCGGCACCCGACCCCCGTCACGCGGGAGTCGGACCCCGCTCGGGGGCTACACCCTCAGGGTACGCATACCGAACGCGCACCCCGAGCACTCGTTAAAATTTCGCCTTTCTGCTAAGCGGCGCCCGACCCCCGTCATGCGGGAGTCGGACCCCGCTCGGGGGCTACACCTGCAAGGTGCGCCTCGCGCGCGCACCTTGACACTTGCTAAAATTTTGCCATTTCGCTTGCAAAATCTCGAGGAAAGGGTAAACGAAACTCCCCTCTTCAAGGGTCCCGACCCCTCGTCCCGCGCTCCGAATCTTAGAAGGGAAAGTCACGAGTGGAAGAAGACATGAAGTCTAGTTGGTCGGAATGCGCAAACGCCTACGACCCCCGAAGGTTACGGCAACGGCGCTCACCAGCTAGATGGAACGTTGGAGCCACCCGCGGCCTAAGACTTCTGAGGATCGAAGACAAGGAAAAAGGGGGTCGAACACCTTCGTGACTCTGTGAAGCGACGCCTTCACGAAAGTACTTAGAAACACCTTTTCCGTAGTCAGAAAATGTTCATTCCATTCTGATTTACAAAAGGGCCGGGCACTTTTGGCCTCGACGGTCCTAAGTACAAAACTAAAGACTACTCTAACTCCTATTCTACCGGGGGGGGGAGGGGGCACGCTTCCTGCCTCTTCTTCCGCCGTGCTCGCAGCAAGCTCCCGCGCGAAGGGGGCCGCCTCCGCCTCGATGGTGTCCAGCTCGGCATCGGTATAACCGGCGGCAAAGCCCTCGCTCAAGTAGTCGAGGGCGATGTTGACATAGTGCGACCAGGCGACGGCGAACGCTCGGTGCACCCCTCGACAGACCGACGGGACGGCATCCCCAGTCGATTCGACCGGCGCCCCCACGACCGCCTCTATCCGCGTGACAGATGCCCCGCTGGAAGTCAAACCGACGGGTACGTACGAACCTCTCCGCAGTAAATCGATACATATATATGCATATATATTTCATGTGCAGGGTTCCACCCTCGGTCGGTTCGACCGGCGTCATTGCGACCGACTCGATCGGTGCGACGAACGCTCCCGAACTAACCTGACGCTTGAGTCGTGCCCGCCGTTTCAGCTTCCGCACGGCTCGCGACTTAGTCAGGTATGGTCTATAAGGGCTGAAATATGCCCCGACGGCCCCACGAGTTCAAAGGCTGGCCCGACGTACGGGTTCGACAGCTGCTCAGGGCGTAACTAGAGTGAGGGGTGGATTACGATGGGCCCACTAGCGGCCAATACCCTAGCGCCTGGGCGCCCGGGCGTCAAGGGCATCGTAAATCCGCGTTCGAGTCCCGGTTCGTCGAGCCTAGTGATGGTTCGCGCCGACCCATGGGTATCCTATCGCAAGGAGGCAACGAGCCCTCGGAACTTATCGAATGGAACCGAGAACTATATGGGTCGGCGACTGGGAATATTGGGACCGGCCACCAGCTGGCCTACGTCGGGATCCCCCCGAAGGGATCCCGGGGCCCCACTTGAACTACCCGTTAGCAGCTCGATGAGCGTCGCACTACGGCCCCCGGGGTATAGTGCGGCTCGGCTCAACCTCCCTGTCTGGCGAACAGACGCGCGGGAAGGCGATTAAAGATGAACCGCGTCTCCGGATGGGACTCTGCGACGAGCGGAGGACTCGGGGGACGGAATCGCAAAAAGAGATCCGTACGGGATCGCAGAACGCAGCAGCTTTAAGCCACTGCTCGGTCAGGCGAGGATTTGGGCTGAAACACGCCCCGACGGCGCGTAGAGTTCGAAGGCTGGCCCGGCGAACGGGTTCGACAGCCGCTCATGGCGCGAATAGAGCAAGGGGCGGAAAACGATGCCCCCGTTTAGCGTCCAGGGTGCGCTCTGGCGCCGGGGACACCGTAACCCGTGTTTGAGTCCCGGTTCGTCGAGCCTAATGATGGTTCGCACCGACCCATGGGTATCCTATCGCAAGGAGGCAACGAGCCCTCGGAACCTATCGAACGGAACCGAGAACCATATGGGTCGGCGACTGGGAATATTGGGGCCGGCCACCAGCTGGCCTACGTCGGGATTCCCCCCGAAGGGATCCCGGGGCCCCACTTGAACTACCCGTTAGCAGCTCAATGAGCGTCGCACTACGGCCCTCGGGGTATAGTGCGGCTCGGCTCAACCTCCTCGTCTGGCGAACGGATGCGTGGAGGGCGATTCAAGACGAACCGCGCCTCCGGTCGGGGATCCGCGACGAACGGAGAACCCGGAGAGCGGAATCGCAAAAAGAGATCCGTACGGGATCACAGAACATCACAATTCGGGAGCCTGAGAACGAGATTATTCACTCCTTCTCAGGCTCGGGGGCTACTGTGGAAGTTTGGTACCTGGGCTAATTAATCGTATTAGCCCGGAAGGCTAAGCAACGCGGAATAGCCAAACCACCTCCGCTTTGATAGACCCGGGCCCGAGGACGAGGGAGGTTACTCCGTCTCGCCCGACCCCGACGTTCGGGACTCGGACGGGCAGTGCCCGACCCCAGAGGTCGGACAAAAGTTCCGCCTCGCCCGACCCCGACCTCGAGGGGTCGGGCGAGGGTTCCGCCCAGCCCGGCCCCGACCTCGAGAGGTCGGACGAGAGTTCTGCCTCGCCCGACCTCCGGGGTCGGACGAGAGTTCCGCTCCGGGGTCGGACGAGAGTTCCGCCTCGCCCGACCTCCGGGGTCGGACGAGACTGGGCGATCCAACCACCCCAGACAAGACGGGTGTCCGGGGACAGTTGAGCCATTAATACTCCACGCTCCAACTCCCGATCGAACAGTGGCGATGACCGCCCCCGTAAACGGAAGAATAAATGCGCACGACGTGCACCGTCCACGGGATGGGCGTCACTCCAACAGCCCCCTGTCAGAGACTCACCGTCCTGTGCAATAGGACGCCACGAAGCGACGGCCATCCCCACGGCGTCATCAAGCCGGCTCCTACAGTGACGTCTCCTCCATACGGATGGAACCCCGCCGAGCGACAGCACAAGTCCACTCCATCGAACAGGAACGGCACGACCACACCAAAAGCATCGCCGTTACAGCTCGGCCTAACCGGAGTACGGCTGCTGCCAAACTCACGGAACCGGTCCTCCTCACGCCACCATATAAAAGGGGAGGGAGATCAAAGAAGAAAAAAAAGCCTTCAAGACCCATAAGCTCTCTACGCACAATCACACGAACAACACTCATGAGCACCCTTAGAGGCAGGAAGCACTCTCGCTTTCTCCTCCGCTTGTAACCCCCCCATTGTAACCTCTGTCGCGAGTAATACAAGCAGCACGAAGACTGGACGTAGGGCAATGTTGCCCGAACCAGTATAAATCCTTGTGTCCTCTCGCGAACCATCGAAGCCTTAAAACACACTCCCGACGATAAATTTACTAGTCGACGTTAACGAACATCGACACTACCCTCCAGTGAAGCAGAAGATACGACAGTGGACAGCCGAGAAAGCTAACGTACTCAAGCAAGAAGTTCAGAAGTTGCTCGATACTGGAGTCATCCGACCAATAGATCGCACAACTTGGCTAGCTAATCCTCTTCTCGTTAGAAAACATAATGGCCAATGGAGAATGTGCATTGACTTCACTTCCCTGAACAAGGTCTGCCCGAAGGACGATTTCCCGCTAGCCCGTATCGATCAATTGGTGGACGACACAGCAGGTTGTGAGCTACTGAGTTTCCTGGATGGATATTCTGGCTTTCATCAAGTCTGGCTGGCTCCATCGGATCAGCCATTCACAGCATTTAAAACTCCAGAAGGAACCTTCTGCTACAACAGAATGCCTTTTGACCTCAAGAACACCGAGGCTACCTTCTCTCGGGTGGTCAGAGAAATGCTCAAACAACAACTTGGGCGTAACATGGCAGCTTACATCGATGATATCATGGTCAAAAGCACAGTTCAAGCCAGTCACATCTCGGATCTCACTGAGACATTTGAAAGCCTCCGCAGAGTTGGTATGAAGCTGAATCCTTCAAAATGCGTCTTCGGGGTACGCTCTGGCAAGCTTCTGAGCTATATGATCTCAAAGAATTGTATCGATCCGAACCCCACCAAGATACAGGCGATACTCGACATGAATCCCCCCAAGACAATAAGGGAATTGCAGAAGTTCACAGGGCGGCTGGCAGCTCTAAATCGACTTATCGCCAAGTCAGCTGAAAGGAGCCTCCTCTTTTATGAAATTCTCAGAGGTTCCGGACCTTTCGTGTGGACTCCGCAACATTAGAAAGCATTGAGGAGCTCAAGGCTTACCTCATTCAGATAACCACCCTGCATCCACCACCTCCGAAAGTCCTCCTGATACTTTACATCGCCGTCGCTTAGTGCGCTGTCAGCGCAGTACTGGTGCATGAGCTCAAGTTAGATGAAAAACTCGTCCAACAGCCAATCTACTATGTCTCTGAAGTACTATCAGGAGCTAAATGCAACTACCTTCTGGGAGAGAAACTGGCATTTGCAGTTCTCATGGCGGCCGGGAAGCTCCGGCGCTATTTCGACGAGCACCCGATACTAGTCCCTTCGGCTTACCCCATTCGGGACATTCTTGAAAACAAAAACACCCCGAGTCGAGTCATCAAATGGGCAGCTGAGCTGGCACAGTACAACATATCTTTCGTTGCTCGGAAAGCCATCAAGTCCGGGGTCATAGCAGAATTTCTGGCAGAATGGGCTACCTCCGAGCATTCAGATATCTCTCCGATAGACCCATCCTGGCTCGTGTCCACCGATGGAGCTTGGGGAGCTTCGGGCGTAGGTTGCGCTGCAGTGATCACGTCGCCTAGTGGACAGGAGCTTCGGTACTCTACGTCTCTTCAGTTTCAGACGACCAACAACGGGGCTGAGTATGAAGGCATCCTGCTAGACCTTCGGAAGGCCCGAGATCTGGGTGCGAAGCAACTGGTTGTTTTTAGTGATTCTCAGTTGGCCTCCGGGCAAATTACCAAAGACTTCTAAATTAAAGAACCGGAGCTTGCCCGCTACATTCAACTCATTCGTGACATGGAGAAGCAATTTCTAGGGTTTGAGGTTCGAGTCATTCGGCGCAATGAGAATGAGGAAGCGGACATGTTGGCTAAGGCCGCAGCTTATCAGAAGGACAAACCAGCTGATGTCTTTAATGAAGTTCTCAGATCCCCATCTACCGCACATATTAAGTTTGTGGCTGCTGTAAGCCCTGTTGTGGCAGAAGATTGGCGTGCCCCCATTAGATCTTATATCGAAGGGCGCCTCTCCCCTGTTGATCAAATGGAGGAACAACGTCTCCGCCACCGCGCGAGAGGCTATGTCTTACTTGAAGGAATCCTCTACAAAGCTGGTGTCTGCGCACCATTGCTCCGATGCTTGTCTCGTAATGAGGGCAGTACCTTCTTTCCGACATACACCGGGGGCTATGCTCGTCACATCTCGCACCTTGTGCTCTGGTCTCTAAGGCCTTCCAGGAAGGTTTCTACTGGCCCACAACTCTGGCCGATGCGGATCTCTGGTCCGCAATCAGGGTGCCAATGGATAGGTCGGCAGTCACACCGACCGGGCACCCCCTTACAACCAATTCCTCCAGTCTAGCCCCTGGCTAGTGGGGCATTGACATCGTCAGGCCACTTCCAACTGCTCCTGGTGGTTTTCGCTTTATGGTGGTTGCCATTGATTACTTCACAAAATAGGTCGAGGCCGAACCGCTGGTCAAAATCACAGCGCTTGCAATTCGAAAGTTCTTCTGAAAAATTGTTATCTGCCGGTTCGCAGTACCTCTCGAGCTCACGGTTGACAATGGAAAACAGTTCGAAGCTGAGCTGTTCCGAGAATACTGCGTTAGCATTGGTCTTAAGAAGTGCAATATCTTCGTGGACAATCTCAGAGCCAATGGGGCTTGTGAACGCGCAAATGGCAATATTTTCCACGACGTCTCTCGAGCTTTGGTGGGCTTGCCGAAAGGAAAGTGGGTAGAAACCTTGCCTCATGTTTTATGGTCACCACGAAGACAAGAGCAACAGGGTTCACCCCGTTCAAGCTCATGTATGGCAGTGAAGCTGTGACCCCTGAAGAGATCAAACATGGTTCCCTCCGGACTAATCACCCATCCCTCGATGCAGAAGACCTCACCAAGGACACTATTGAGGAAGTACGCTTAAAAGCCATTTCAAACCTGAGTCGCTATATGAAGTCAATGGAGAAGGCCTACAACAAGAGGGTTCACCCCCGATCCTTCGAGCCAGGTGACCTCGTCCTCAAGCTTAACCCCAATCCTACTTCAGTAGGGAAGCTTCAAAGCAAGTGGACAGGTTCATTCATTGCACACCGTTCGGTCAGACCCGGGGCTTATCACCTATTGTAGCTAGATGGTTCGCCTATCACGTACACTTGAAACGCGGATGTGCTCAAGCGCTTCTGTGCTTAAGCTGTCGTCACTACTCGTCCTGAGCTATGAGCTATGCCTCGCGCATAGTTCTGCGAGTCATTTTGCCTTCCTTTCCTCTTTTTTTTTGCCAAGCTACGTCTTGTGCCGAGTCTTGTAGAGTCCTTCCTTTTGTGCTGGGCTACGTCTCATGCAAAGTCATGTAAGTCATCTTATTTTTTCTTCACTTTTGTGCCGAGTTGCACCTTGAGCAAGGTCTGTCGAACCGTCTAGTTGCTAACCCATTAAGTCGAGCTGTGCCTCACAACGATGTAAATCCAATGGCATTCTGACAATGGCGTTTGAAGGGTGCCCCCGTGAATATTTTAGGCGAGGCTGTGCCTCATGTGATTTCTCGTGCCTTCGATGCATCGATAAGTCGGCTTATGTCCGAAGGCGAGGTTGTGTCTCATGTGATTCCTCATGCCTTCAATGCATCGAGATGCTGGCTTATGTCCGAAGGCGAGGCTGTGCCTCATGTGATTCCTCATGCCTTCGAGCATCAAGATGCTGGCTTATGTCCGAAGAGGAGGTTGCGCCTCAGGCGACTCCCGGCGCCTTTGATGCATTGAGGCGTCGATTTGCGACTTAAGGGTGAGCCGTGCCTCACGCGGTCTTCCATTCCTTCGATGCGCGTAAAAGCCGATTGGTGGCTGATTGTAAGACAGCGCCTCTAACGATCCGAATGACTTTTGTCAAATGCATAGCGGTTTTTCGCAAAAGTTGACCAACGATCACTTGAGCTTCGGCACGCTAGAGTCCTTACGAGCGGAGGTGAAAGCTACACATGCCGACGAGACCTCGCACACTTCCCACATGGCGCGGCTACGAGTACCAAAGGGCATCTTTCATTCAATATATTGAACAAGGAGAGGAAATGGACGGTGGTTAGCTCATTACGATATCAAATACATCCCTTCGTTGCAACGATATCAAATACATCTCTTCGTTATTACAACATCACATACATTCCTTCGTTACAATAACATCAAGTCTATCCGTCACTACAACGTAAGAAACATTTCTTCGTCACTTACATAACATTACAACAATTACGTCACGGCGCTCGGCGACCAAAACGTTTATGCTAGGGAGCTGTTCCTCTAGCTCGTCTATTTCGCGTCGAAGTTGCGCTATATAGCTCATCACCCCTCCGGGGCCGTTCACCGTGTGAGCTAACTCCTGCATCAGGTCAGGGCTAGGCTCTCTTGGAGACGTCTTCCGCTAGACACTTCCATCGTCTATACTTTTGGTTCCATCTTCGGTCCGCGTAGCAGGAGGGCTGGACTCTGATGGCCCTGTAGAGCCCTTCTGCGATCTCGCTTCACGCGTCGCTCTAACCTCTCTTCTGAACTCACCCTATTACATGATTCCTTTATCGATGCCTTGTGTCTTTCTATGTACGCCCGGAGCTCTTCGATGGTTCCAGAAGGATTCTCCCAGAACCGTTTGCACCATTGATGTCCGCTCGCGAAGTCCACTCAGGTAACGGTGGTGCTTCCCGAAGGGGCGTACGATACAGGCATCACGTCAAGAACCAATCCGGCCTGAACAAAGGAGAAGTCTAAGTTACTTTCTAACTCAATGGTCAAAATTACATAGCTCCCGAAGAACATTTGGTTCCGAGGCTCTCAAAAGACCTAAGTACAGGCTACGGCCGAAACTGAGCAACAGCTCACACCTGGGGGTGGGTGCTTGGCGGTTCGCCTCTCCCGGCCTGGCCTTTGGGTTCACCTTCACCAGCTCGAAGGCTGCTTGGTTCGTCGGCTTCGTGGGCCGAAGGACCCGCTCTTGCGGCAGTAGTTGGCCTTCCGCCCCCCCGCTAAACTAAGCGCAGATTCGCGGCTTAGTTCAGCGCCGCACCGGAGCCAAAATCCTTGGGCGAAAGCCTTCCCCAAGTCACGAAGAAACTCCCGGACATCCGCGTACTCTTCGAAGCCATTGGTGCAAGTCTCTTGTACCCCGCTAATCGCTTTCTTAATAGGGGTGAAGTCCACAGTCCCGCTCGCGCGAACAGCAGCAAAGGCGCCGGTCCAAGAGACTTGAGCGCAGTGGTTCCCGAAGGTTCTGAGGGCTTTGCGGGCAGCCTCAATTCCGCGTCGGATCCAAGATATACTCGTCATAGGATCCTCCGACGCGTCTAGCTTCAGCGCCACCACGTTCACCCCGAGCGTGCCCTGGAGATCATCCACGTCACTCACCAACTGCCCTATCCCGTCGGTCATCTGCTCGACGACGGGCAGCTGGTTCTCGTCAGCCTACAGAGCTTCGCGAAACGTTTCACGCTTGTCGCTCACTTTGCTAAGCTCCTTCGCTAGGTTGTCTCTCTCCTCTCGCAAGGGCACCAGCGCTTGCTTCAGCTCCACAATAAACGCCAAGTACGTACCCTCTTCAAAGCCGAAATCCACATCCCCGACTATAAAGTCTTCGGTGACTTCGGGAAGGGCCCCTCCTGACGAGGTCTCCTCCGGCGTTATTGAGCAGCCGGGGTCTGCCCTTTGGTGACGGAGACCGCTTCGGCGTCGGGCTCGCCATGTGAGGAGCTCGGATTACTGGGCGAGCTTCCGCCCTGTACTGCCGTTATGGCCTTTGCAGCGGCCCTCTTCGCCGGGCGGGCATCCTTGTGGGTCGAGGCTACCTCGCCGATAGCCTTCCGCTTCTTTGAACCCGAAGCCTCCCCCACCGTCACCTTCCCCTTCCCCTTCCCGCTCTTCTTCCTCCTTGTCGCCCAGCTAGCGCTCCGGAAGCTGCGCCTGCAGATCCTTTAGAAGCAGAACCCGATTAAGCCGTGGCCCACATTGGGCATGCTCCCGGTGACACGCCTCCATCTCCCGAAACTTTCCGAGATAGTGTTCGGCTTGCGCTTCGATCTCCTCCAGGCTGAGCTCTGCATATCATTTACATGAGTACGCCGCATAGAAGCTTAAGGGCCAGGCACTGAAGAACATGAAATTCTGCGGAGAACTCACCAGAAAATTTTACTGGGTGCAGCACCAGCCTCCTTCGGCCGTCGGGCAGCTCAACAAGCAATTCACGGGACCAGTCCTTGAGTAGAGGACTGACCCCGATGGTCACAAACTCTTCACACAGGTCTCGCATAGTCAGTCTACGGGACACCTCTTCCAAAGCCTTCATCTGGCGCTTCGATTTGTCGCTCAACTGGATCGAAGGACGGGGCCAGTGGAGGATCTCCGAGCAACTGGACCGAAGGGGGCTTCCCTCTCCCACTTGGTAGTAGAACCACCCGGAAGTCCAGCCCCGACCCCAATGCTCATGGTAAGCTTTAGCCGGCAGCCTGCTCTCGTCAATTGGCACGAAGCTAACCATGGCGTAAGGCATCATATAACCCGCCCCCATCGGGCTGTCATGCTTCCGGTATGCCGTGCGGTGCATCGTAGCGAAGACATCGGCATCCGGCATAACTCCCTCCATACGGAAGGCCCACTCCTTGATACTTAGCCTCACTATGGCATTGACCATTATCTGTTGAATCTCCAGCTCATAGCGTTGCAACACCTTGCCAATGAAGGATGAGCATGGCATCCGGAGCCCTCCATCGAAGAAGCGGAGGAATAACACAGCACGGTCAGCGCGCACTTCTGGCTGAGTCGCTCCCTTCGAAGGCACTGAGGCCAAATGCCTCCAGCCACCCTCGCGCAGCCAGTTCGTCCAACTGGCTCTCCGTCACCGTGCTCAGCCCTAGCACGGGACTGGTGTGCAGGGTGTCGGAGACACGGCACCGACCCTTCGAACTCGATGCTCCGCCAACCTTCGGCATGGTCACCTTGCTAAATCTTGAAGTCTTCGGACGAGAGCTTCGGCTTCGAGCTTTGGCTTCGGCGAAGAAGGAAGCGCTCAAAAGCTGGGCCGCTCGGCTTCTTTCTAACTGAGAGGGCGCTGTGGCGTGAGGGCGTGAGTGGGTCACACCGGCCCACCCCACTCCCGCTTTTATAGGCGCGCCCTCAGCAGGCACGACACGTAGCCCCCTAAGAAGCCCAGCGGCAGCGAGCCTCATCGAGAAACGTGCCCATTCCGTGCAAACCACGCTGTTGCCGCTCCGTATTCAAGCAATGCGTCTCATCGGGAACCGTGCCCGTTCCGTTCAACCACGCGGTTGCCGCTTTGTACTTGAACACTGCACAACTAACACTTATCTATCGGCATACACTCTCTTTCACAGGCCTTCCGAAGAACCGAAAAGGGGGGAGGACCGATGGGCTTGGCCTTCTGACACGACCCGCCCAGAAAACCTCGTCTCGGGACGGATCTGGCCAGTCGTTAAGCCAAGATCTTGTTGGGCAACGCTCGGCGAGGCGAGCGTACACACGATACAACACAGGCAGGAATAAACAGCAATAATTTACCAGAAGAGAGAACTTAATACATCATTTGGTTCATAACTTTAAAGTTAAATATTACATTGTTTCAGAGTACGCAGATGTTTTGAAAACGATAACAGCGGAAGACTAGAACTATTACAACTCCGACACTCGGACTTAAGCAAAAGCACGCGCCGTGCCCACGGGCGCCATGCTACTAGCCACTTCAACATCAGTGCGGCGACTCGCACAACTCCCACTGGAAGTTCCCAAACTCGAGGGGAGGCTCCTCCCAATGGAAGCTACCTGCTGGCTCCTGCATGACGGCGCCTGAAAACCACAAAACGCTAACGCGTGAGCTTCTAAGAAGCTCAGCAAGACTTACCCGACAAAAAACTGACTACAGCCGACTCCTAGACATAAAGGCTGACTCGGGAGGGTTTACTTGCAAAAGGACTCGCAGGCCAATTCTACTCTAGTCAAATTTTAGCATCAGATTAAGTGATTAGGAAATAAATTTTTGTTAGCACTGAGCTAAGCAAACATAACAGAAGTAACAATAACAATAATATTCATCAATATTCCTTCTCATTGTGTCTCAACTTAATTACTACAATGTGGTGCGTTTCACGAGCATGCTCACTAACTGGGAGCGACAGCGGTTCGAAACGATTTTATACCCTGCAGGGGGAAACCTGACCGTACGACACGTGCGTGTCCCAGACCCGCACGTGGCAACCGTTCACACCAGCTCCTGCAACGTCAATTCCCTCCTACGCCTGCCTTAGCAGCGCCGCGTCCCACCAGACAACACGTCCCAGACGGTTTCTGTGGAGTTCCCACGCTGCCCACCCCAGATCTCCTCCTAGTCAGACACCGTAGGGCAGGTTCGACGTTGCAATCACTAGGCTACGTAGGTTTACTGGGGCCCATAACACCCAGCATACGACCAGTACGTTCAACACTCGATCAGTCTCGGACCACACGGATCAGACAAGTCTACGGTCACCCTGGACCCAGTCCAGTCGCCGACCTACTTTGTATCCTGTCTGACACTCAAACTTTTATCTTCTTACTGATTCACATTAGTGTGGTCCATCTCATGAAATAGTTTCATCCACAACCTATCCTTTCGCGAGCAGCGTCCACTCTGCTCGACTTCTACCGACAATACCTACTAAGCATAGCATACTAAGGGGGTGTCTATACCAACTACCGTTAGGGTTTTCCTATGGGAACAAATGCAACTATGGTTTCAATCAACTCCTAACACTTAATGCACAAGCAAGACACACTTAGTTAAAAGTAAAACTTTAAAATTCGGTTGTGCACCGAGGCTTGCCTGGTTCCTCTGAGTTGATATCGACTTCTTCAGCGGGGGCCGAGGAACTTGGATCGGCAACTACCTCGTTAGCGTCAGAATCTACATGATGCAGTAGGATTATAATAAGTTTAATGAAAATGAAACTTATTATTATTATCGACAATAATCTAAGGTTTAGATTGGCGACGCCCAGAATTAGGGTTAACCCTAATTACTCGACGCCGTTGATTAAATTAAATTCTTACTCTGTGAATGATGTTTAAAGAAGTCTATTAATCTTCCATGAGGTGACTTTTAGTTGACATATTCATCAACTTCAGCTTTAGTCAAGTTAATGCGACATTTTTCATCGGTTAATATTATTTAATTACTTCGGCTATTAAACTAGGGTTAAAAATGAAGATTTTAATTCTTCCTCAAGATTATTCTTAGTGGGTAGTACTCTCTGGAATAAGCATTTTGGGCTTTGGGTGGGGCCTCGATGAATTTTTTGTATTTTATAAAAATTCATCAAAGTTCCTGTTTTTAGATCTTGTAAAATCAGAAAGAACTAGTAAACATTAGCATAAAATTATGAAACTTTATGTGAGCATTCCCGAGCACCAGATCTACAACTTTTCTTTCGGGGTCTAACCTTGCAAATGACTTTTACAATGTACTTTAGAAAATGCTATTTAAACTAGGTAGATTGAAGTTATTTAATAGGGTTAGATGCCATTTCGTGTTCCTAAAATCTTCATAAAATTCCAGAGGGTGTGTAGTACCATGGTGTACTTGTAGATCAAAGGTTAGCCCTAGTATTGCTCTATAATGCAATTTAAAATTCAAAAACAAAAGGAGTGTTTCTAATTAATTCTGCAAATTTTTGGTCATTTGTTAAAAAGTGTTTTAACAGAAAATTAGTGCTTTTCACGAGGGTTCTAACAAATTTTGGTTTGGCATTTTTGGATTTTTCCATGATTTTCTACAAGCCTGACAATCTCTGGCTAATTAAAAGAAAATTAGAAAATCAATGGAACAATAACTGGCAAAACAGAGCACACGGCAGAGGCGGTGCTCCGGTGAGCTCCTCGCCGGAGAAGAGGGCTAGGGCAAGAACTAAGATGTCGGGGAGCTTCACCTCATCTCACTGCACTAGTTCGTGGAGGATGGAGGCCACGGTGAAGAGTGAAACAGGGCCGGCGACGTGGAGGCCGAGGTGGGGTCAATGGCGGCCGACGGGGTGGCACACGGCGTTCTTCCCCGACGACGGTCACCTGTGGCCGGATTCAAGTCAAAGGGTTGCGCAAGGGTGAGAGCTAACAGCCAGCAAGAGGAATTGGAGAATCGTCGTACCGTCGTGAGGAATTTCACAGATTGGTGGCCGCCGGCGTTGCTCTTCGGCCGAGGGAAGGGCGGCGGCGTTCCGGCGAAGCTAGGGCACCGCCGGCTGGTTTGGTGTTCGGAGAGCACCTGGGGGTGGAGGGGAGTCTAGGGGGCACGGTGGTGCGGCTTGAAACTCGCCGGAGTGATCGACGTGGAGGTGGAGGGCGGCGGCAATGGCGGGGCGCACCGAGCCGAGAGGAAGAAGAGTGGAGGGCTGCGCGCGTGGGGAGGAAAATGGACAGAAAGGGGGGGGGAAGTGGGGAGGAGGCGCGCCATTTAAAGAGGGGAGGTCCTCGGTAGGGGAGTGGGGAGCGAGGGCAGGGGCGTGGCTGGGCGGCAGCGCGGGCGGCTCGGTTGTCGGGCGGCGCACAGTGAGGAGGGCGACGGCGTGCTCGGGCAGAGAAGAGGGAGAGGGAGGGGGCGCGGGAGCTAGAGAGAGAGAGAGTGAAGTGAGGGAGGAGTGAGGAGGAGTGAGGAGTAGGGGAGCCGGCCGGCACTTGAAGGCGACGTGCGCCGTGTCGGCCGGGCGGCGCAGCGCGCTGTGTTGTCGGGCGGGCGGCACTGTAGCCCACCCGGCAACAGTTATATTTTTTTTTTCATTAATGCTGAAAGACAATTCAAAAAATCAGCACACTTCCCGAGCTCGAAACATTTTGAGAATTTTTATACAAGCTCAGGAATTTATTTGGAACACTTTTCATTTAAGGTTCAAGTCATGATTTGGCCTCTAAAAATTCTTGAATTTCTAGGTTGATTATAGCTTCTATGAATTTTTAGGGGGTCTAATTCCTTTCCAAAATTCTTGAATAATTTCCCAAAATTCTATTTTGGAGTGTACTTAATTGTTATGTAAAAATATAGCTAGGACTCTGTGGAAATTTTGATGGTCAAGGGTTAGGGTTTGGATTTCTTTCTGTTAACGAGGTTTCGACACTTTTAGTTGAGAATTCTCCGGACTTTGCTAAAATGCTCTGTTGTTTGTCAAGCTTCTCGTAGTGTCTCCTTAAAGCATTTTAGACAATATTCCTTTTTATTTCAAAGATTGAATTTGCTTTAAAGTGAGTGAAATTAGGATTTAGGGTTTATATTTTGTCGACTTTTCCCTGGTGACACCTGGGGTGTCACACCTTCCGGTCATGGTCGGTCCTTCTAAAGGCGGATCTCACCCATGAGGGGCCGCTGTTGGGGGTCGAGGCCCATCTGCGGCCCCTTTTCGAAGGATGGCACAAAGACCACGAAGGCCTGTGATAAGCCCATGAAGACTTGTGATCGAGAGAGTCTTCGGGACCGAAGAGTCCTTCGATCTTGTCAGCCTTCTGCACTGAAGGGGGCTCGCAACGAGAGGATAAGGCTCGTGACGTATAGAGTACGGAGGTCTAGCTGTGCATGTACTAGAGAGAATTAAATTACCGAATGCCCTATAGTAAAGCAGAAAGATGAGGGTATTTCTTTAATAAGGATAGCAAAGTTGTAATGGCTCTAGTCTATAAATAGCCCCCAGGACTACTGTAACAAGGAGGATATTGATCCCTTAATATTCCCTGTAACTCGCTTATCCTTACCCCCAAGCTCCGAAGAAAACCTAAATTCAACACATCACTCAGTAAGAGAGACCTTACAACAGTACAAACTGCTTTTTACCGCGTAAAAAAATTCAAACAGACATTATATATATATATATATATATATATATATATATATATATATATATATACTATTAATTAATTTTTTAACCATCATCCGTGCGCACCTCTTATTCCACCTCCCTTCAAAAGCAGAAAAAGCCGGTCAATGTGGCAGGCGTGCTTCGTCTTATACTCGAGGCGGACTCGGTCCGTCCATCTGGAAATTCCAGTTCCACCACTCCACCATCTCGTCCCTCATAGATCACACCAATCCTATGCGTTTCGTTCCTCCGCTCCCCCACCCTCTCTCACGATTAAGATCTCGATGCTAGCAATTTTGCTCAATCGATTCAAAGAAATACCACATTGTGTCAATCTGAATCTTAGCAGTCCCTCATGGCTAAGTCTGCTTGATTCCGCGGCACATCGGAGAGTCATCGATTTTGGGTTGGCTGCGGCGAGCATCGCCAATCCAATGCTCCTCGGTGGACGCGTCCCGGCGATGGCGAGGTAGCAGTCGACTACATCGTGGTCGTGAACGCGGCCGCAAAGGCCAGCAACATGGCGACTCCGACTCGCATATCAGTGGCTCGGCAAGTTGGGTGCTGGGCAGGCGAAATCGTGTTGTCTGCTGCGAGTAACAGGCTGGTGTCCATCGTTCTGAGTTCGAGATATTTCTCCTGGTTGACAACTACCAACGTCTCTCCCTGCCTGCAGCCTCTTCTCGCGCTACCACGACAGACCCTTCACAAGTACCTGCTACTTGCCTTTGTTTTCATCAAAAATATTTTTCAAGTTGCATTTACTTTTAAGTTAAATCTTCTCTGCATATATGGTTGTTCCAGAGGCATATGGTGAACATCTCTGAATTTGTTTCCTTTGCACATGAAGTTCCAGTTACATGTCAACGTGCTGCCCCAAATGATGGTGAGAACCAATAATGATAGAAAAAAAGGGAGCGTCTATTTATTGAAATTAGGGAGTCTTTTCAATTAACTTGGATATGTACAATTTTTATATTTTTATATATAGCCAAGATAAAATAAGAAAAACAACTAACATGTACTTTCTGTTCTAGCTGACGGTTGTAAATATTGATTGAAAGGAACTCTGATTTCAATCGATCGAAAAATAAAATTTTGACGAAGAAAACAATATCTGAATAAGTAGGTTAATTAATTATTTCAGGATTGGTTTATCCCTATCACAAGAATAATTCAAGAACTTCTGTGACTGTTATTTAAATTGAACTTTTCATCTGCTTTTATGTCCAAAAAAAAGGAGCCACCATCTATGAGATCACCTGATTTCTATGAGACCATCTGCTTGAAAAACTTCATGATTTTTGTTACATCCACGTATGTTAGCTATAACACTTTTGGAAGTTACTAAAGGAGGACATGAATGCATTGGTGGTTCCCAGTCATAAGTTGAATAATGTTTTTGAGATGTTTGATAAAATTGTTGGGTGCTATTTAGGAGTCTGACGTGGATTGCTTGCTCAGCCAGTCGGCCTTATATCCACTCAATGCTTGCCATAACTCATGTCTATGTTTGTGTATGGTTTCATGTGAGCTTTCCTGTCGTTTAATTCTAGATTTCTGGTAGATCCTTCAAGCGGGAAAGGCTGAATTTTGAAATGATATAAATCGGGACACTTATCCGGGCCATTCAGTATTATACCCGTAGACGTGGAATCAGATAGTTATTTTCTTTAACTACATGTATATATGGATGAGTGAATAAATGTATGGGTAAGTATTTTTCTTAACAATAGATTTCCTCTGTTCATTCACTGATTTATTTAGGTAAAATAAGTCATTATATCGTGCCTTGTAGAATCAGTTAACGCGCACACACACCCCATAGCAGGCCCAGTTATCCCCACTGTATTACTAAAAGCAACATCTCTCCAAACACTTTTTTCTTGCAGATTGTTGTCCAGATGGATAAGTGTTGATCACTAATTTTCAGGACTGGTGTTGTTAGATGCACTAGAGAAAATTTTAAGGGAACATGGGCCCAACCCGATCAAACGAATCGGAGGAACTCTAATAGAGTTGACATGTATTTTTTTTATGATGGGATTGGAATTACGCTCGCAAGACTAGATCAATTTAATCATATAATCTTTGTAAGCACTATGCATCAACTCTATGTCTAACTGGAATAACTTGATGTAAAAATTGGCACCCCTACGCATATGGCTATCATGTACTTATATATAATAGGAATATAATGATATGTCATTTGATTCTTTTATGTAGTCAAGCTGTGATAATTCCCACATGTAAATACCTATTCAATACCGTAGCAACGCACCACATGGTACTAGTGTGTCTATATATATATATATATATATATATATATATATATATATTATATATTGTGATCGTGTTACTTGAGCGGCCTTGCTTTTGCATCGATGTGCGTGCGACGCCACGCAATCAAAACAACCTTCGGTTCAAAGAAACGACTGCAAGCGAACGCGGCGGCTGGCGCTCCCGAAGCCGGTAGCCATGTTCATGTCATTCTCCCGCCGCAGTCTCCCAGTACCCTCGCGCAGAACACCTCGCGGCTCGCCGACGGGTGGTCGAGGTACCCCGACGCGTTGCTCGGTGATGACACCCATACCTCCCCCTCCACGCCGTCCTCAACCGGCTCTCCGGTCTCCTCGTGCACCACGACGATCTCGATCTCCGGCCGCTGGCTGCTGCTTAGCCGGGACAGGGACGACGGTAGGAGAGACAGCCTCACCGATGGCAGAAGCTTCTTGTAAGACGGGATTGCGTCAGAGCACCCGGCGCGCCACGCGGTGGACACGAACGTGCAGTTCTCAGCGAGGCCGTAGGGTAGCACGGATCATAGTTCTCGGTGCACATGAACGCGCGTTGCTTATTACAGTACGTAGTATGGATTGTGGAATGGAAGCGGGCTTCGCGTCAGACATGCCTGTGCCACGATCGATCACATGTTTCTTGGGTCTACTTATAGGGGCCGAGCCGAGCGAGGAGATCAATATTCCCGTGTCTAATAATAATCTAAAGAAATGATGATGGTGCAAACTCTTACTAGTCTCCTATACACAGGTTAGCATTTTGGTTCATGGATAATGCAGATTGGCGCTGCAAAAGGAGTTTTTTTTTTCTTTTTTTCTTTCTTATTTTCCCTTGGGCGTGTGAATATCTGTGAGGATATCCCCTTAGCTCGGTTATTTTACATTGTCAATGTCACTATACATATGTTCGTTCGTGCCAAAAAAAAAAATTCGTTTCAACGTCATTGAAAGATTCCATGCGAATATATGGAGGATACATATGTATATAAGCGGCAGCAGGTGCCGTATGAATCCATTGATGCCGAGGGAACGGGAAGGGCAGGGCAGCAAGACAAAGAGAGATGACGAGACAATTCGGTATCCGTATCTCTTCCAGTATATTCGCGGTGTTTATTATCTGATCCCGTTGCTTACGCACAAGATAGTGTCCGGCTGTCAGTATACTTGTTAATAGTATAGGGAGGATGATAACAATGACGCCGGTGCCAGTTTCATCAATGTAGCAGCATCTACCGTCACGTCGAAATAGTTTGGGGAGGATGAGAAAAATGTTCGGGTATTCGTTCAGAATCCATCTGATGAACGCACGTTTAGTTCACAGCCTCCCAGTTTTTCGGTCCTTATTAAAACCGATGACACGCGACCAGCCGCAGGCCCCAAGTAATAAGTGAATCGACACTTTCCAATCCAATCCAATCCAATATTGCGATCCCCAATTCCTTCCAATCACCGGTGCTGCCGCAAACAATGAAGCTCTGACTCTCAGAGATGCCGATCCGTGACGAGCACCCGGTATTCCTCTGCCGCCTGATCGAATACGTGGGCGAGACCTTTCTGATTGGTGCAGGGTGCGGCTCCCTTTTCTACTTCGTCAAGGGCTTCCGCAACTCGCCCCGCGGTGGCCGTCTCGCCGGAGCAGTCCGTGCCGTCGGGCCGAACGTTCTTCGCTGCGGCGGTAGCGGCGGCGTCTTCGCCGCCGCGTTCTGCACCATCGAGTGAGCCGTGTCCCGCGCGCGCCGCCGAAGGGTCGAGGACCACTGGGACTCCATCGCCGCGGGCGCTGGCAGCTCGGCTTTCATCGGCGCTAGACGGGGCGTCGCCGCGCCGCGCGCTCCACGCTCGTCGGCGCCACGATGTTCGCTGGAGTCGCCGCCTTGGACGTGTGTTGCGGCCGCCTTGTGTCCTCCCTGAATGCCGAGACATATCGCCCCTTGCCAGCGGCGGTACCCGCCATCACGGAACATGAAAAAGGTGCGGCCCGGTTTCTATTCGATTTTGCTCGTGATTTCTCAAATATGACCTGCGGTTGTAGTTTGGTAGAGATTGATGAGGTGTTTTCTGCGTATATTATGTTATTGATCTAAAGACCGTACACGTTTTTTGATTTCCAGACAAGAATTTTAATATTAAACTTTCAATTCATATTTTATTTTACTAGTATTTAAGATACATTGTGGTACGCCCTTAATCTCCGATTTACTCTTCGCTATTGTAGCGCTCCGCTTAAAAAGAAAAATACTAGACTTAAAAAGACGACGACCCTTGAGCTTTAATGTGGGTGATTCTGTATATCTAAGGGTCTTACCCATCAAGGGAGTATAGCGATTTGGGGTGAAAGGCAAGCTGGCCCCGAGGTACATTGGTCCATTTCCTATTCTTGAGAAGTGTGGCATGGTAGCGTTCAAAGTTAGAATTGCCAGTCCACTTGTCAGTATTGCACGATGTCTTTCACGTGTTGTAACTGAAGAAGTGACTAAAAGCCCCATCGGACAAAACCGTACCAGAGGTGGAAGGGTTGCAACCGGATCTGACTTACTCAGAGAAGCCTGTCAGGGTACTCGATGAGAAAGAACGAGTAACCAGAACCTGGACAATCAAATTTTATAAGATCCAGTGGAGCAACCACTCTGCGGAGGATGCCACGTGGAAGTCAGAAGAGTTCCACCGTGCACATTACCCCGAGGTTCTTCCACCTTCGCTAGGTACCATCACTTTTTCCGCCCTTACTTTTTAAATCTCGAGACGAGATTTCTTTTAGGGGGCAGGGTTGTAGCGCTCCGCTTAAAAAGAAAAATACTAGACTCAAAAAGGATTAATCAATTCAAGAAAAATTTAATTATTCATTCATTAAAATTTATTAATTGTCAGAAAGAATTTTTGTAAACTTACTTGAATGATTGTGAGATTATTGAACTCAATCAAATCGTTTAAATTCGAATCCAAAATTTCAGGCCTCCACTTTTGTTCACTAAATTCAAATTTAAGTTTTTTCAAATTCAGAGATCAAACTTTGAGGCTGATTCAATTTTTAGATTTTTGTGAAATTTTGGATTCTTCTGAAAAATTTTCACCAGTAGGACCCATTGGACAGCAGGCCCCACTGGTCATGAAAGTGCATCTAGGCCCCTTAAGTGGGTTTTGATGGTTAACGATAATAAAATAAAAGAGCTAATCATATCTTGAGTAATTGTGCAGCAAAAGTGTATGCATACGAAGAAAAGATGGTACATGACTTAGAAAGGATGCCCCTCAATTTGTTAAAAAGTTGAAGGTCCTTTTAAATGTTCAAAAGGACATCAAAATGAGGTAGAAACGTGAAGAAAATTAAGTCCAATTTTTGTTTTACTCTTTAGGCGTGTCATACTATAAAGGGGGGTGCAAAACCAAGTGGATGGACGAATCGAATGCTTAAAATAATCAAAATCCAACTTTTGGACCTGAAACTTCAAGCCGGACCTCCGGCACTAGGCCGGAACTTCGGCGTCACGGAAGTCTAGCAAGCTGCCGGACCTCCAGACCATTCGAACGGTATCGACTGTCTGAAACTACTGGCCGGATGTCCGGCTAACCGTCGGAACTCCGAGCCTTCGGAAGTCCGGTGAATTGTCAGAACTTCGTGGATTCTGTAACCATACCCTAACGGCTAGTTGCTGTGGGTTACGGGAATAAATATTCCTTCGTCTCCAATACTCAAACTCTCGTACCTACACATAAAAAACACCCTCTTAAGCTCTCTCCTCCTCTCCCACAACCTACTAAGGCTTTCAAGCAAAGATTTGAGCTAGGGTTTGCTAGTGAGAGAGATTGAAAGGTTGAGAGCACTTCATTTTCATTTTTGAGCATTTGAGGAGTCTTCGAAGCTTGGTCTTAACCTATTACTCTTGGGGATTCATCCCCTAGACGACTAAAAGTCGTCCGGGAGCTCCCAAACTTGTGTGGTGACGCCACGGAAAGTTTGTACTGCTCCTCCTCACAAGAGGATTTTGCTAGTGAAGAACCAAGTTGACCTTCTTGGTTGCTTGGAGAGAAAAAGGGTTGAAAGAGACCCGGTTCTTTGTGAACCTCTCAACGAAGACGTGGCCTTTTTTGTGGAGCTGAACTTCGGGAAACAAATCTTGTGTCTCCGTGTGCTTTTCTCTCTTTTAGCTAACTTGTGCTTGTTCTTCATTTCCTCTAGTTATTTGTTTCAATCTACGCATATGCTTGCTTATAACCTGTTTAGCCTGTCCTTTCTTGTTCTTACATATCTAGGTTTGTTTTCGGTTCAAATAGTTTTCGAAATACCTACTCAGTTTGCGAATTCCGCATTTTCCAGGTTTTGTCGGAGTTCCAGTGATTTACCGGAACTCCGACGCACCGGATATCCGGCCTTGTGCCGGACCTCCGAGGAACTGATTCTGGTTGCTGAGTGTTGTTTCACAGAAAAATTATTTATCGCCTATTCACCCCCCGCGCCCCCCCCTCCGCCCCCCCTCAAGGCAACTTTCAGGTCAGCCCCTTTTCCTCTCCTCTCTCTGTTTCTCTTCTCGCTCCCTCGCTCTCTCTTCCCGCGCGCACGACGCACGCACTCCCACGCGCGCACCTTGGCAGAGAACAGCGGCCACTTAACGCGTGCGCAGCCCGCCGAAGCGATGATGACCGCGCGTGTCATCCGCTCCGCGCGTGCGCGACGCGATAAAACGCCGCCTCGGCCCGTCCGTCGCCATTTTTTGCTCTCGTTCTCCGGTTCTTCTCCGCCGAGAGCTCCGCGACACCGCGCCCGATTTCATCACAAGCTCGGCCATTCCTTCGCAAAATCAAAGCACCGAAGGGTCCCCTTCCCCTTCCCGAGCTCAAACCGCCTCCAACATCACCGGAGCTTGCCGGATTTTGAGCGCCGCCGCCATTTCCGTGCCGAAGCAGAGGAGCTCCGGTTAGCTTAGCGTTTTCTTTCGCGCCCGAGCTTGTCGTCGTGGGTTTTATACTCCATTGGACCTCTTGAAGCTCGCTGACACCGCCATTTTTCGCCGCGCGGTGTGGGTCCCCTGGAATGCGAGTCGTCGCTGGCCGCCGCGGAGCGCATCGCCGCCGACCACCTTCCGGTGAGAGCCCTGGCCATTATCCTCCCTCCCTGGCTTCGTCGCATCGCGTAGAAGCTCTAGGGCAAGGTGGGGTGAGCAGCCATGCGCCGTAGCGCCGCCGCGCCATGGCCGGAGTTGAGCCGCGCCGCCGCTCGCACCGCCACCACTTCCGGAGGTTACCGCCGGCCGTTGTCGTGCCTACCATGATTCCCGCGTCGAGCTCGACACCCTCGCCGCAGCCTCTCGTCGCCAGTAGCGCCACCGCTGTCGCCGACCGACGCTAGACCCTAGCCAGGTTTCCTTTTATGTTTTTCAAAATTCGAATTAATTCGGCTGGGACTTAAATAAAATTTATAAAATCGATATTAGCTCAGAAAAATAAAAGTCCAACTGTTCTGGAACCAGTGAAAAATATAGTTTTTATGAACAATATAAAAATTCATGGTTACGATTTAATAATTTTGGGACTTTATTTAATTAATAATAAATGGCCAAAAATCTAATTAATTGAATTTCAATTATTAAAAATCTGAAAATGTGTATAAAGACACCAGAGTGTACCCTAGAGTTAAGAAGTGCATCAGATGGCGATTAGGGTTGTTTAGATGCTATTTAAATTGTTTAGCATGGTATTAGGTTAAAATTTATTCCTCGACCACTTTAATTCTTTAAATTGCTATCGGCCACTTTAATTCATTGAGAAAATGTTAATTAATGATTTCACCTCTCTACTTGCATCATGTAGACGCCGACGTGAACGAGGTAACCGTCGAGGTTGAGCTCGAGTTTTCTGAAGAACCCGCCGCTGCAGACCAGGAGGAGCATCCACAAGGCAAGCCCTGGTGCACTATCGTTTTTTAAAGTTTTTCCTTTATAACAGTATGTGTGAGTCGTATGATGTGCATTAGGTTCGCAGGAGTTGGATAAACCCTAGATGCATATGTTTCAAGTAGTACCTATTATGAAATATTGGTACAGGTAGCTCGATGTGATGCTATGCTTAGTAATATCATACGGTAGAGGCCGAGCAGAGGGGACACTATTCGCGATATGATAGGAGTTATTTGAAACTTCTACCCCCTTTTTATAAGAGACTTATGGCGAGTTCATATTTTTATGAAAAGAAACTGGGGTCAGACAGGGAATGATAGGAGGGCAACAGAACATGGGTTCTGTGTGCGGTAACTCTGTCTGATCCGTGCGGCACAGTTGGCTAAGTATTGAATGTACTGTTCATATGCTGGAGCTATGGGACCCAGTAAACCTAGTTAGCCTAGTGACGCAAAGCTGAACCTATCTTACGGTGTCTGATTAGAGACGGGCTGGGGTGTACAGTGTGAGAACTCCACAGATACCGTCCGGGACGGGTGATCTGGTGGGATACGGCACTGTTGAGGTAGCGTAAGAGGGAATTAGCTTTATCGGATCTGGTGTGAATGGTTGCCACGTGCGATCCGGGACGCGCACGTGTCGTGTGACTAGGTTAACCTTGCAGGTGTAAATCGTTTCGAACCGCTGTCACTCTCAGTCTAGAGTTTGCTTGACCTCTCTGTCGCATATGTTAAGAAGTGAACAAGAAGAAGAATGATGATTAAAGTTATGATGAATATTATGATCATTGTTTGTCAACATGATTTTTAGTGATAGTGCTTATTAAAGTATATTTTATCGAACTTGATCTGAGCTAAAACTTGAAAGTAGAAAAATATTAATTAGGGCGTGTCCTTTTTGTACTTACCCTACCCCCGAGTCAGCCACGTTGACGGGTCAGTCTTGTTGAGCTTCTTAGAAGCTCACGCTTTGCGATTGTGGTTTACAGGTGGTTCGGAATCTGTCGACGGTAGCGATGGCTTTCAGTGGGAGGAGTCGGCCCCCGGGTGGGGTAGTTTCTAGTGGGAGCAGATCGAGTAGCCGCGGCTTGTGTGTGGCTAGTAGCAATGTACCGTTGGGCAAGGTACTTGCTTTTGCTTAGTATTGTGGAGTCGGAGTCTGTAATCTTATCTTTTGCTTTCGCTTGAAGACGATGTTGTTTCCGTTGTTGTATCCAAAAATTTGTTCGTGTGGAACTGATTTCTCTGTAATAAACACTCATGTAATATTTTCTTCTGTCCATAAATCGTTCTGTTATCTGCTTGTGTTGTATCCTGTGAGCACTCGCTTTGTCGAATATTTTCAAAATGGATCCCGGGAGGAGGGACCTACCCTGTTTCAAGAACGGTCCACCACAGCTATGATTTATTCTCCCCTTTTATGTCTAGGTCGACTTGAAGGACATGAGATCCTTTGTATGGAGACAAGGTTTCAAGTGACTGAAGGAGGGTGTGGACGCAGTTGCTAGATAGAACAATCCTGTATTTGGTTTCTGATACTCAATATGCTTGGTTTCTAGTACTAGAGCATCTCCTACAAACTAAGCTAAACAGTACTAGATAGTTTATAGATTTTTTTTAGAATAAAAAAACCTAGAAAGGTTGAATAAACCAACTATCCATATTCAAAACATGTCATGTCATCTAGATCAGTCCTTTTTTTTTTTCCCTCTGTATGCTTTCTCTCCCATATGGTTGCTACGGCGTCCTCCGCACAATGTGATCAGATATTGCTTTGTTAAAAGACCATGCCCGTTTGTGCGGCCCGTGCGGCCCGTGCGGCATGTACATACCACGCCCGTGGGCCTTTTAAAGTCGATCACCAGCCACCGGCCATAGAGGAAGGTTTGGCGGCGGCTTGTCTGGCGGCGGGTGGCAGATGGGATCGGCGGACGGTGCGCGTGGAAGGTTGAAGAAGACCATCGGCGGCGCGAGCAGGAGATTGAAGACGACCGCCGACTGTCGGTCCGATCCAACCACTGCCTGAAATGTGCAGCCCGTGCGGCATGTACGTGCCACGTCCATGGGCCCTTTAAAGTCGATGCAAGAAAGGAAGGCGTGGGCCACTATAATAAGCAAAGTGAGCTGAGGTAGTGAGATACTAGGAAGAATGATTTCACATGACGTAAGCCCAGTAATTACCTCCCTATCTTTTTATCTCCTACTCCTAATTTACTCTGCCCAAAGCTAAATGTCAAAGTATTTTTTGAGACGGGAAGTATATACTAAAATACTATCTCTACCATACCGTACTAATATCTGTTTTTCTTTAGAAACTAGAAAAAACTAGGTTCCATATGCATATATTTTGAAGAAATTTGTTCACACTTGACTATCAATGCAAAAGAAAAAAAAAAACAAGTTGCTGCCCAACGTTTTGCTTATATAAGATTCTACCTCAGTCCATAAATGAGCGTCGCTTTTTATTTTTGATAGTTACATTGATAGTTTGTCTTATTCAAATTTTTATACAATATTATTTATTTTGTTATGACTTATTTCATCATTAAAAATAGTTTCATACGTATTTATTCTTTGTAATATTTATATAAATAATTTCAATAGCACGATTGGTCAAACATGACATCTTAAAATCTAAAACGGCATAAAACTTATGAGTAAATATAAATATTACAATTAAAGAATTTGACAGTGCATTAAGACAGGCAACCACGATCCTCACATATTCTTAACACAGATAAACAATAGTAATTGGTAATTTAGACTGCTCATTTCACAAGATGGAACGCATCTGCTTCCTCTGCCAATACAGATCCATAATGTGAAAAATCAACAAACCAAATCGTCTACCAGGATGAACTTAGAGCAGACCGGTGCCGAGTTCAACGCATCTCTGGAAGTATCTGAAGGGGGTCGATCATTTGGATGACAGGCTGCTGCTGCTGCTGCTGCTGCTGTTGATGCTCATACTGTTGCTGCTGCTGAAGCATAAGATGTTCATCAGCAGAAGGGAGTGACAGCGATCCGACAGGGATGGCCGGGGCAGGCTGCGGTGCCTTGGATTCGATAAGCCGCCACATGTACCAAGCTCCGACGGAGCGGTACGGGCGCCACCGCTGGCAGAGACTGTCCATCTGCGACGGCCGCGGCACGTCCTCAAGTCCGTAGAGCATCTGCACACCCTTTCGCACGCCCAGGTCAGCGGAGGGGAGCACATCGGGGCGCGCAAGCGAGAAGATCATGAACATGTGGATACTCCAGGAGCCGATTCCCTTGACCATGGTGAGCATGGCGGCGAGGGAGCGGTCGTCCATGTTGATGATGGACGAATCGCACAGGATTCCCGAGACATACTTGCGGGCGAGGTCGTGGAGGTAGGACGCCTTGCGCGGGGAGACCCCGATCTGGCGGAGCTGGTGCGGGGTGAGCGCGAGGACGGCGTCGGGGACGACGCTCTCCTCGCCGCCAAGGAGCGCGAGGAATCGGGAGTAGACGGAGGCGGCCGCCTTGAAGGCGAGCTGCTGGTAGAGGATGGATCGGACGAGGGAGTGGAACGGGCGGTGCGGGCAGTGGAACGCCGGGGGGTCGTGGGCGTCGATGACGGCGGCGAGGGCGGGGTCCGCTGCGCGCAGGTGGGCGATGGCCGTAGCGACCTCGCCGGCCGAGGACAGGGGGCGGCCCGGCCGGAGCGTCAGGGCCAGGCGGGGCTTTTTGGGCGGGTTGGAGGCGGGGAGCTTGGTGGAGGTCTCGGCCTTCGGCTTCTTGAGGCGCGACTTGGCGGTGCTCGCGCGAGAGGTGGATGCGGCGGAAGGGGCGGGCGATGCGGCGGCGGGGGCGGAGGCGGGGGACGACGGGGACGGAGGCTGGGGCTTGGGCTGGGATAGGGATTGCTCGCCCATGGAGGACGGTGGCGTATTGACTTTCTCGGCAGATTCAGGTTGGGATTGGGGGGTGTTTGCGGTATTTTGGAGATCGGCGAGTGAGGTGCTGCTCCTCTAGTCACAGGCTCACAGCAGGGGACGTGTGGAGAGATCGGTCATTGGACCCCTGCCTGCTTCCGCTTTCAGATTGTGGTATATTTCTCGCCTTTCTTTTGTTTTTTTTTCTCATCATCAACCATTTTCTCCATCGTTTTGGGCATAGTAAAAATAGTGTGCTTGTGGTTTGTTATGGAACTAGCCTAGTGGTATTTGGTTATATATAAGAAGTTTGTATTTGTATTCTTGCAAAAAAAATAAAGAAGTTTGTATTCGTAATAAAATAAATGTCCTCAAAAAAACAAACAAACAAAAAAAAAACAAATGTGCACTAGGTCTATTATGGCTCAAGTATTTTGCTCCTCACAAAAAAAGTGTTTTGGGGCCATGAAGTTGCAGGGTATAAAACAAAAAGTATTTTATGGCTTTCAATACATATATATATATCATATACTCAAATTTTTTCTTGATAACATTTGATATGATTGCAATTACTTCCTCATTTTTTTAATTGTTAATACTATTTGTAAGTGTAAATTTGAAACTAATAAATGTTAATAATTAAAAGGTGGAAGTAGTAAATTTGTAAGTGCATGCTGAATCTTTGAAATAACCCATCTTTTACAAACTAAATCTGGTTACTTTTTTTAAAAAAAAAAACTCACCAACCATATATTTTCAAAGGTAGGCCCCTAGATGCACTGTGATCTAAATAAAACATTAGTCCTGTGTATGTGTATGGAAAATTTGAAAGAATATTTCGTTTCGATCAGATTTTTTTTGTAGTCATATACACATCCTCCTAATTCTAGTAGAATGTACTTTTAAGAAACGGAGGTTAGTAGAAAACAAAAATACGAAACAAGAGGCCGGACACGTAAGCACCGAAAGAGAAGTGCTCCTAATAGTATGATTGCTGCCTACCAATCCGTTCCAGCTCATCTTGAGATGTCTCGTCGCACGACACCGCCCAGAAAAACCAGAGGAACCGGGAGAGACGCAGATTCCCACCACCACCACTGGCTTGGTCTGTTCCCCGCCTCCTCCCGTCGTCCTCCTCTCCTAAACAAAATCCCCGATCAGACCACGGGCCGAGAAAGACGCCGCAGCCCAGCGTAACACAAGGCGGCCGGTCCCTGTGCTCTCTTCCTTTCCTTCCGCGGGAGGGATCATCCTCTTCAATCCGCTGCTGCCATTTCTATCCGGACTTCCGTGTATTGGCTCCTTATTTGTGTTTGGTAAGTAATCCAGCCTTTCTCGATGTTTGCGGTTTTTTGTCATGCTCCAAATCCTTTCATCAATTTGGTCCGTCCTTTTGGTCTCTTCCCCAGCTTCCACCAACGGGGCGCTCACCGCCGCTCCAACCAAATTGGAGGTGGATTCCAACAGAATTCCACATTCAGGATGAGCTTCCGGGATCAGGAGAGCGGTGCGGAGGATGGGGGACGCACGTCCTCCGCGTCGGACCTGCGGAAGCCGCTCCTCAACACCGGGAGCTGGTACCGGATGCCCACGGCGGGCATGGGCTCGCGGCAGTCCAGCCTCATGGAGCGCCTCGGCTCATCTGCCTTCTCCCTCCGTGACGCCCAAATCTCTGCCCTGCTCTGCACGCTCGTTGTGGCGCTCGGACCCATCCAGTTCGGCTTCACATGCGGCTATTCTTCGCCCACACAGGACGCCATCATCGCCGACCTCGGGCTCTCCCTCTCTGAGGTGATGTGCCCCTTCGCTTGATTGTTTCACCATTTATTAATCCTCTGTCATGATTAGCTTAACGTACTTTTTTATTTAAAATATTAAGTCTAACTTGTTTGCCTTTGCTTTCTCCGCTTGCGTGGCTGCAGTTCTCGCTCTTCGGGTCTCTGTCCAATGTCGGGGCCATGGTGGGTGCCATTGCCAGCGGCCAGATCGCGGAGTACATTGGTCGTAAGGGGGTGAGATTTTCCTCTCCGTAGCTCTATTTTGCACGCAGTCATTGTTGCACACATTCAATGAAAGAAAAAAAAAAGGGAATAGGTCATATTGTGAGTGCTCATAGTAGCAGAGCTGTAGTTGAACTAAAAGGTGACAAACCACCTGGACGGTTCTGCTAGCGATCATTTCCTGCTAGAAGCGAGATTCACTACTGCAGTACTAATTGATATGCTTTCATTGGTTGTCTTGTAGTCCCTTATGATCGCTGCAATACCGAATGTTATTGGGTGGCTAGCGATATCATTTGCAAGAGTAAGCTTACGTTACCATTTCTACACATGCTCCTTTTTTTTTATTGGCTCTATATAGCATGGTGATAATGTTGCTGTTGTCTTATTTACTTCTTGGTTTATCCAGGATTCATCATTTTTGTTTATGGGCCGGTTGCTTGAAGGATTTGGAGTTGGTGTAATATCCTACACAGTATGCAGCCCTTTTGTTCCTCCTCTTAATGATTTTTTTTTTCTTATTCCCGAAATATTTAAATTCGTGAGGTTCAGCCATCTTTAAATGTTTGTGTAACAAATCAGGATAGGTACTTAGATATTGAATATGCATCAAATGTTACTGTACCTTCATAATCCAATAGGCAAACATTGCATATTGTCCGGTTGCAGTCTAGCTCTGGCTCATCGTCCAGAATGAATGTATTATGGTTGTTCCAGAGTCAAAAGTGACTAAACTAACCTTCATGCAAAATGGAAATTCTTTGTTTTCTTGTGACTCCTGGGCTGATTTATTAGTTGTCTCCATATTGGAAACTGTAGTTTCTGAACATGCAGTATGAATGATACGAACTTCAGCAATTTTCTTTTGAAAATAACTATAACATAGCTCAGTAGCATTACATTTCGTGTACACCACTTGCAGATGCAAGTGTTCTTCAGGTAGATAGTCAGGGCTAAGCGTTATCACTATTGTAGAAAGAAAAGGAACATGTTAGTGACTTAATTGCATATGCTGTGGAGATCTTGTGTCCAGTGTTTCTAATCTGAAAGGAAATCTTGTTTCATTGTATCAGGTACCCGTTTATATAGCAGAAATTGCTCCACAGGAGCAGCGAGGTGCTCTTGGGGCTGTAAATCAGGTAACTTGAACTAATGTTTATATATGCATGACCTATCGCTGTTTTCTTTTTTTCCTCAAAAGTTGAAACCAGTCCTTTCCCCTTTTTTTCCTTTCTGCAGCTCTCTGTTACAATTGGTATATTGCTGGCCTACTTGTTTGGCATGTTTGTTCCCTGGAGAATTCTCGCTGTTCTCGGTATGATAAGCTTATTTTGTCCATATTTTAATGTGCACATTCATATGTTACTCTTCATGAATCAGTTGGCCTAGTTGCTAGTTCTTTGAAAAAGAAATAATTTCCTAACTATTTCATTGTTTTGACATATTTAGGCATTTTACCTTGTTCGATCCTGATACCTGGATTGTTCTTCGTCCCCGAGTCTCCACGGTGGCTGGTAAGTGTTCCATGGTATTTTATTTTTCTTTTCTCATGTTAATGGCGGAACCTAAATCGAACAGACTGTTGTTTCAGGCAAAAATGGGGAAGACAGAAGATTTTGAATATTCATTGCAAGTTCTGCGAGGATTTCAGACTGACATCACAGCCGAAGCAAATGATATAAAGGTACTCAATAATACAAACTTCAGGTTGTCAATTGAATTGATTGCTCCCAAGTAGTGCAGGCTGATGGGGTTTTCTCTTATTCTGCGATTAGCAATAGGAGATTTGATTTGTATAATTCTCGACCTTTGTCTTCACAGAGATCAGTAGCATCATCGAGGAGAAGGACAACAATTCGGTTTGCAGATATCAAACATAAGAGATATAGTGTTCCCCTTATGGTTAGTAGCTTGCCGTTAACTTCTTTGTGGTTACACATTAATTTTAAAATCTTTTGATTATAGATTTGTTGTTTTAGATAGGAATTGGTCTACTTGTACTGCAACAACTAAGCGGTGTTAATGGCATTCTATTTTATGCTGGAAGTATTTTCAAAGCTGCTGGTATATTCTTCTTCTCTTGGAGCAAATGAATTATGATATTTTTGCCATGCCTTTTTTTGAACTCAACCATGTTTCTTGCTGCATACTTTATGCTTATGTGGAGGCCTATCGAATGATTATTAACTACCTGAACAAAAAGACAACAAATGGCTAAAACTTAGACCTCATCATGTCTGATGCCTTGCACATCTCTTTCCTGGGCAGGTATTACTAACAGCAATCTAGCAACATTTGGTTTGGGGGTTGTTCAGGTACGTTTCTCTTAGTTACATTTCATCTATTTTACTCGAATGAATTTGAGGAGATACTGGCTTGATATTGCATATTTAATGGAATCTGATCACTTTAGGTGGTTGGTACTGGAGTGACAACCTGGTTAACTGACAAAGCTGGTCGGCGGCTTCTTCTCATTGTCAGTTTCCAACCATCCAGCACACTTCTTTCTTGGGCATGCTTATCCAGTTATGTTAATTGAGCTTTTCATTGCAGATCTCTACTACTGGGATGACTATTACTCTAGTTGTTGTTTCCGTGTCATTTTTTGTGAAGGTATTGTCACTTCATAAATTTAATAGTGACATGTTTTTTATTGTAGAGCACTCTAATCATACCTCCGTTCTTGAACTGATAGTGATGTTTAGAACAAATTTAAGTTAAGCATTATCATCAATTTAAGAATGAAAAGAGTAATATAACAGTATTAGATGGATTTCATGATGCCATACTTCTCATTCTTTCATGAGATTTCTGAGGTTCAATTCTGAAACAGGACAACATTACTGCTGGTTCTCATCTGTACTCTGTAATGAGTATGCTTTCACTGGCTGGACTTGTGGTTAGTTGCAGAACTAAGTTATTTATTTTCCATTTTTTGAAAGGCAAATTTTTTTTCCCTTATTGAGAGAAGCTTGTTTTTCTTCTCCAGGCATTTGTGCTTGCATTTTCTCTTGGCTTGGGTGCTATTCCCTGGATCATAATGTCTGAGGTATAGTTTGCTCCTTTGACTTTAGTTCAATTCCTTCTGTGTTATCTTATCCTCATGTAATTGTTTTGACCCTCACTTGATACTTTCGTTCCCTGCCCTAAATTTTTGTTCTACAGTTTTTGCTGATCTAAATGTCACTGCATTCTTGATTGCACCTGATTACTGTGTTCCTGTTCATATTTATACTGAGTACTAATTACTGCAGTTACATGATATGATAATCAGAAAATTCATAATTCAAAATGATGTGGATCAGCTTATGTAGTTTTTTATATGCATGTAAATGAAAGGGTGTGAGTCAATGTATGGAGCAATTTCTGGTTAGAGTTATGTATTTACCATTTATCTATCTGTTCAGATTCTTCCTGTTAACATCAAGAGCCTTGCTGGAAGTGTTGCAACCCTTGCAAATTGGTTGACAGCTTGGGCCATTACTATGACTGCGAGCTTGATGTTGAACTGGAGCAATGGAGGTACCTCTTCTGTCCTTCCTTCAAGCACATTCTTTTCATCATGAGTTGCAGCGTTAGTTATCATGTCTGCTTTTTTCTTTCGAGGGATGATCATTTTTTGCTTTTGATCAGGAACCTTTGCTATCTATGCGGCTGTATGCACCATGGCCCTCATCTTTGTGTGCTTGTGTGTACCGGAGACCAAGGGAAGAACACTAGAGGAAATCGCATTTTCTTTCCGCTGAAGTGCATTGAAACGGTAGTGTACTGATCGAGGTCAAGGAACCACTAAAATGCTTGGCAGAGCCCTAGCATACAGCGTTCGGCAACAATTTTGGTTCCATGTGCACGACTCTGGGACGTTGAATCCATCAAGACCTCTGTAATCTTGTATGATGTTGTATTTTTATGTGTACATTGTGACTTTATAGCAAGAGGCCAAAGTGTATCTTTGTAAGATACGGTGGAATAGAAGCAAACCGGACTGAACCCTTGCACGGGGGCTGTGCGGGAAATCAATTTGTTCATTGTATTAAATAGTTGTATTTCTTTTGGGGAATTGTATTACTACGCACTAGTTATATCGTGTGGGATAATGGAAATTCATACAGAATAATATATTTTCGAGGGAATGTTATATCCAAGGTTGTCACTATGATCTGTATATAGTAGTGGTACCAGGTCACCTGTCGATTGTGGTTGCAACCTGCAACACGTAATCGTATATTTTGTTACAGAAATACTAGGTATAGGTCATGATTTACCTAGCACTGAGATGTGAGAAATCGGTGTGAAATTTCTACTGATCTTTATATAGTTCCTGGAGGGTGAGGGTCCATAGGGAGATGCGACATGTAACGCACGCCTTTTTTTGTAGTCGTTCATTTTCTTGGCGGCGGTGTGGCGGCACGGCATGGATCTCAGCAGCCGCGGTGCCGCTCGTCGTCTCCACATCGACGTTCGGCTTGCGCACCAACCTGCGGAGATGAGAAATTCCATGGTGACCAGGACATGTCAACGCTTGCGCCGCCAAATTCGTGACCAGGAAACAAACTCATTCCTTTTACTTCAAGTATTTTACCCTTTTTTTTTTTTGAGGAGGCATAGATTAGGAGAGCCTGATTGTTTCTTATCAGCCCATTAAGAGCCCAGCATGTACCGAAAGCCCATCAATCTCCTCCTCCGGCCGGGTCAAAATCGCGGCTCTGGATCTGACAGTGGCCTCGTCGTGGCTAGTGACCTAATAGTAGCTATACCTCGATTCGTATCTCTACGATAGACGTCTACACCTGCGGACTCGTCGAGTCCACAGGGTACTACAGGCTGCAGGCATGAAAAGGCACGACCAGCTGCGGCCTGAGCCTGCCTCGGAGGCCGCTACCTATACCTGCTTACCTACAGCTGCTGCAGTACGACGAATACGATGCATTGTGTTAATGAGGGTTCGCATCGCATGAAAGCCAACGTGCCTCTGCCACGTCGGATGGTGACGTGGTGAGAGGCTGGTCCAGCTGGAGCTACACAGGCGAGCAGAAACTGCTGTAGGAGTACTAGCTAGCTTTTGGGCGCCATGATGGTCAAAGGCTCAAAGCGGGAAGTATGTCTCAGTCATCAAGGCAGCTTCCACAGACAGAGCTCAAAGTTGGATCGATTCGAATCGGTCTTCTCTGCATATGCACTCGAACAGGTTAATTGAA
The DNA here is from genome assembly GCA_001182835.1 of Oropetium thomaeum. Lineage (NCBI taxonomy): Eukaryota > Viridiplantae > Streptophyta > Magnoliopsida > Poales > Poaceae > Oropetium > Oropetium thomaeum. The sequence continues at coordinate 2,528,527 of LFJQ01000010.1, forward strand.
TTTGGAATCCAAGCAACCGACACGATCGACCAACGTTTGTTTACTCAACATTTTACCTGTAGTATGTGGTTAGTTTCACGGTGGATTCATAGTAAAAAAAAAAAAATCAACTATACGAAATTTTCACGGTGGATTCATAGTAAAAAAAATCAACTATACAGAATTTTCTCCGATTCCATCTCTTTTATGCTACTAGCAGTACTATTTGAATTTTGCTGGTTAGATACTGTAACCCAGGGGCAGGGGTTAATTATATAGCAGACCTGCTAGGGTACAAAGAGGATACTACTGCGACTGCATGAAACCAGCAGTGATGCATCTCAAAAGATGCTCTCGATATATCTCTCGTGCTTAGCGCACCAAAGCATTGTTAAAGCAATCTCGAGGACCTTTTTTTTATTACTATTATTATTTTGCCGGGACAGTCTTTTGAGCAATCAATCTACTTTGCATTGGGCCAAGCACATTTGTTCTCTCTGGCTCAGCTCGATGTAGTAGCAAACAATGTGTGTGTAGTAGTACTAGTACTACTTGGACTGACTCCCGGCAGCTCATTATTCAATCCCATTGATCAGCTGAATGTTTTGGCCGTCACACGTGCAAACCCCTTGTGATTGTCCACAGATCGACATCTTCTTCTTTCACTAAACAAACAGTCTGTTCTTTCTGGGCCCACCGATACTCCGCTTGGCGCAAAGAAAAAACAGAAGAGTTCCAAGACCATGAAAAAGTTTGTGTGTGTTCCCATGCCATGCCATGCAGTAGAGTGTGTTCCGTTGATCGACACAGAGCACTACTACTCACTAGCTATGTGTAGCTTCAGCTTTTGTTGCTCGTGAAGCACACAGCTTATAGCTAGCTTCCTTGACTCGAGGAAGGAGATCGACCACAGATCGGGAAGAAGGAAACATGGACCGATACATATTCGTCTCTATACTTACTATACGTGGGACGCCGGACGCATGCATGATTGAAGAAGATGATTTATCATCGATTTGAGGCGTTGAGATCCGTGCTTACTTACGTTGCGAAAAAAGAGGGAACAAAACCTGCTGAACGATGACCACGCATGAAAAGCAGAGAGAAGAAGAGAGCAATGTTTCCTTTGGACTAGACATTCTTTTGAGTCACTTCACTAGCAAGGCTGCCGCTGTTGTAATTCTTCTGCGGCTGCTCATCAGCCATTCTTCTTCTGTTTCCGATCCGTCGCCGCCCTTTTATCCATTTTCTTTCACTTTTTTTTGCACCTCCTGTATTGCTTTGCTTCTTTGATATATTCCACATGGTACATTCCTTTCCTTTGGCTGGTTGTTCAATACGGAAATCCTTTTTTTTTTCAAATTAGAGATACTTTCAATTAACACTTAAATCTTTTTTTTAAAATGACTCCATAATTTCGATCAATTGAAAATTAGACTAGCACTCTCAGACAGTATACTACAGTTCCTCCAAATCTAGGATTATTAGGGCTGGACGTGTCTGCTCCGACTCTCCGAGATTCTGCCTCGCCGTCATCCATGGTGGTGCCCAGCACCAGCCCAGCCCCGGTTTGGCAGCTTTGCACGTACCCGATACGGAATACGCGCGCGGGCACTGTTGCGCGTGGGCATTCGTGCGGGGCGGCAAGTACAGCATCGTCTTGGTGAATCACACAACGCAGAGCATGACGTGACAGAGTCCCCAACCGCGACATGTCATGGCGGCGTACGATTCCGGCCGACGCACAGGGACGACGCCATTGATGGGTCGAAACCGCTGGCCGTGCAGCGCAGTCACCGGCGGGGGGGCCGGGCCGAGGCTAACCAACCAAAGCCAACAGTCTCCCGCGCGCACGACACGTACGCGTCCTGGCGTCCATGACGTTACGTCGCCGGATCTGACGGCCCGTGATGAGCCGCCGGCCGCGGCCCGCCGGCCAACAGGCGGTGGGTGATCCGGCCGTGGCGGGCAGAGAGCAGAGCGTTTGGGCACGCCGGCCGATGCGACCAGAGCAGAGCGAGAGGAGGAGGGTACGTATTCCGGTGGCATGGCAACAACGCATCCATCCACCGCTGCGGCCTCGTGATCCGCGCGCGGCCGGCGGGAGCGTCGATGCTGCCATTACCGCGTGGGAGACTGTTCCACGAGTCACATGCCACGGCTTTTGACCGCCTTACCTTGTTCCCCGCGGTAGTGGTACTGTAGAAAGGGCTTTGATGCCTTGTTGGCGGCCCCGGCTGTCAGCGACTTGCTGGGTTTTCCGTACGATATGAATATATGATGCGCCTGCCCAGACCCAGACCTGCTTTGTGCATGGCTAGTAGAGAGAGAGAGCTCTGGCATGGCGCCAGCTCGATCTCCGGTGACGGAGTACTGATAATAAAAGGCCGGGAACAGTCGCCCGTCATCGCTATATATGACGAGTGCCTGGCTCCTCGCTCGATCGTTATCGTTGCCAGTTCCAAGGACGCCGGCATCGTCCTCTGCTCTCTCTCGCTTACTAAAAACCCTACAAGCACCCTCTGCTCGCTTCCAGCTGCTGCCTTGATTCTCCCTATAGCTTGTACTACTGCTTGGGCTTTGGCTTCAGAGCGCCAGAGAGAGAGAGAGAGTGCAACCGTGCTCCGGGATAAGCGCGACAGGCAGGCGTCAGAGCGGCAGCGGCCAGCGGTCTGCTTTCGGTGACCAGTCAGTCCGTCGCGTCGAGCCTCAAACCGCTTCGGTTCAGCGGTGCACTCATTGGCTCCTTCCTTCGTTCCTCTCTGCTGGCTGCTGCCATAGCCATCTCCTCTCCTCCATCGATCAACTCCTGTTGATTCTCATTCACCTCGCTCGCTACCTAGTGTACTACTACAGTATTCAAGGCAAACCAGGGTCTCTGTTTCCCAGCATTGGCATTAAGTATCCTATCCCCAACCCAAACACGGTCACAAATTAATCTAATCTCCAAGGCAAGCCAACCTTTGCTCGCTGCACAGTAACAGTAGTAGTGAATCTGATCCTATAAAATCCTAGCCTGGCTTTTGCCGCCTCAGCCTACACCATCGTTGCTCGCAGCTACTCCTATCCTACACCACTGTAGTACACGAGAACAACAACGCCACCGCTCCGCCCCTTTTAATACGCGCGCACTGTGAGCGAGCCTGCCCGGTTCTCGCTGCGACGCACCATGCTTGACCGTTACTACTACGAGAGCATGGCGGCGGCGGCGGCGGCGTCCAGCACCACCTTCTCGCTCTTCTTCCCGCCGCTTCCCAACAAAGTCCAGTACTGGGCGGACGAGGTCGCCGCCGCCGACGACGAGCACAGCTCCGTCGTCACCACCTCGCCTTCCTCCCCGTCGTCCTCCACGGACTCCGTCGACTGCACGCTCTCGCTCTGGACGCCCTCGTCCCGCCGCGCCGCCGAGTCCGTCATCGCGCTGGAGCTCACCGACAACGACAAGCACGTCGCGCCGCATCCGTCGTCCGCCGTGTCGTCGTGGGACGTTGACGTTGTTGCTGATCACCACTACCACAGCCGCCAGCAGCAGCAGCAGCTGCAGGGCGGCATGTGCAAGCCCGCCCGCGGCTCGGCCAAGCTCGCCGTTGTGGGATGCGCCGCGGACAACGCGTCGTCCGTGGACCGTCGCTGCGCCAACTGCGGCACCTCGTCCACGCCGCTCTGGAGGAACGGTCCTCGTGGCCCCAAGGTGTGTGCATCTCAGTCTCAGTTCAGTTACTGCATATTCTTCCTCGCGTGATCGTATCGTGTTCTCGTTGAATCTACAGCGGTAAAGTAGGAATATGGTTTTGAATTTTGCTTCAACACTGCTCAAGATTCATTCCGTTGCAATTTAGCTTAACTATAGAACAGTATTCCGAGCAAAAGGATAGAACAACTGAACAAGTTAGTATGAACATGACAGATTGAGTCAGATCACAACGTCACATATCACGACATGCGCTACTACTAGCATCCTGTCTGTCACTGACACTTGTACTAACCATCTGAAAATAAAAATTGTAGAGCACCGTTCCATGCATGCCAGATTGCCAGTCCTTTGGTTGGGCCTTCTCACTCTCATCTCATCACGTGGTATAGCACTCTAATGACAACTTTCCCTGCGTTCCGTGCAGTCCCTGTGCAACGCCTGCGGCATCAGGTTCAAGAAGGAAGAGCGGCGCGCGGCGGCGATGGAGAACGTCGGCGGCGCCGCCGCCGTCGGCTGCGGCTACAGCGCGCAGCGGGCGCAGTACGAGTACGGGACGGCAGCGGCGGTACAGTACGAGGTGCCGTTCCCGTGCGGAGGAAGAGGAGACCCGGACGCCAGCGCACCGTTCCTCGCGTGGCGGCCGCTGAACGTCGTCGCGCCGGCTCCGGCGCCGGCGTTCGACGCCGTCTGGCCGGAGCGGACCAGCCTGTACCACTACAACTAGCTAGGAATGGTCAGATAATAGAGGTGGTGGAAACGTGCGTCATTTTTTTGGGGGTCTTTTGAATGGCTGCACGGGACCAGAAGGAACTTCGTAGTAGTAGTATTTCGTATCTGTACTCCAGTTTAGCTAGCTGATCGAATTAACATGTAGTGCTGATTATCATTAATCTCTAGTAGTAGTAATGAATTACTAGTATGATGAAAATGAGCTGCCGTCTGGAGTTGATTTGTGTATCGGTGTGCCACATGTTGGATGGTTCAACTGTAGTAGAGGTCGTCAATTCCTATTTGGGCCTTTCGCGTGTGCTCATTGTTTGGCGAGCCCCCGTATCTTCCTTCACTTCACATTGACGGCCCAGCTCGTACCATACTTGGGCTGGGCTTTCAAGCACGCAACTTGATAGCGAGTCTGGTGGTGTGGAACTGGAACTGCGTGCAGCCAGTTTGAAGCCATTCCCTGCCTGCGTCCCCGAAGGCCTTCCGAGATGGCCGGGCTCACATGGCGACGGCGCGGCACCGTCGAATGAAGCATCACGGGCTGGAGCGCGATCTGGCACTTGCCATTGGAGTGGAGCAAGCCACAGCGCCCGTTTGCTGTCCTTTTGCGGGGCGGCAGATCAGATTCGATGCATCGCCGGTGCAACTTGCATTGGCCGCCGGACGAGGGAGACACCGACGGCGGCCAGTGCCAGTTGAAGCCATCTTCGTCGCGCAGACGCTCTGGTTGAACCAGACAAATTGATCGAGCAAAACCGTGAACTACTACACTACGTGAATGTCAGGCCAAGTTGCGAACGAGAACAAGAGCTCGTGTTGATCACGCCAATGGACTGTCCGGTTCTAGAACGTTCTGAAGGGAGAAGCGACAGACGCAGGCGCAATGCAGGCCGCCCAGCAGCAAGCAGCAGACCGTGAACACGAATCAAAGTATCTCAGTATCCAATGACTTGAAATTTCGCTTTCTAAATTGTATAATGAGTTATAATTAATAATCATTCGGGTCCGACCGGGGAAGCAAGTTCGCCGCTCTCCATTCTACGGATACTGATATTAATTGAGTGGAGTACTGTCCTGTTCATGCCAAAAACTATATTTTTGATGTAGACGAAGAGTATAAAAGATCGATCAGCATGCAGCTGTCAGCTGTGCTAATTGGTTGTTCAGAGAGTCTGGTTACTCGTCACTCCAATTTCGAGCTGGAACAGTCGATCAGCATGCAGCTGTCAGCTCGTAACGACGTTTTGGTTTTGGCAGGCGATCGATGTGCCCACCACCACCACCACCACGCACACCGGCACACCGGCACACCGGCGCACGCACGTTTGGCTTTGCTTTGCAGCCGAAGCCGAGGCGGCGAGACGGGTGGCCATCGCCTCAGTCCTGTCCTGACGGCGAGGGAAGGGCAACCGCAGATTTTGGAGGTGACGAGGACGTTTGGTAGGTGGTTGTTGATGAGGCTTCTTGCCGTTTTGCGACGGGTCCCGTCCCGTCCCGTTTCTGGTGGTTGTTGCTCCTCGCGGGCGCCCGTGAACGGCAGGTGGTTGGCCGCATGTAATGTGATTGCAATTTCGCAATATCCGTAAAGTTGCAAAAATGATTGATGCTTTGTATACTATCTTGGAAGTTGGAAAACAGAGTTCGCCAGAGAAGCATGTAAGAAATTTAGCTGAAAAAACACGACACAGTGTTCCAAATAAAAGAGTAGCCTGATCCTGCTGTCATAAAATGGGCTGAAGAATACAGTATGAAGCAACTAGACACTTTACTCGTCACCTGACGACTCACTGTGCCTCCCACTAAACTAATGACAATTGGCAAGTGGTTACTGTAGCTCCAACAGAACGTACAGACAATACACCACCCGTGAACAATCAGCAATCAAATAGTACAAGTACAGATAAGCCTTTGGCTAGTATCTCCTGGCCTATGTATGGCAAGTGGGGACGAATATCCAATGCCTTCGGTTATTCCAACCGATTCTCCAAAAAAAAAAAACAAAAAAGATGTCTCCAAGAATAAAACTACGATGATGTATAAAAGTGACAAAGAAACAACACGACACCTTACATTCTCTGTGAAAGTTACAACCTATACTCCCTACAAATGCACGTGAATTGGGGCCCCAAAGCCATCTATTTCAACCTCGCTGCAGCAAGACCGTGAAGTGAAGATCCTTATTTAAATCTCCATCTTTCCCTCCTCAAGCTACATGTGTTCCCTCTCCCTCTTCCCTTCATCCTTTACCTTCCGAAAACGTACTCCGAATACGAGACACATACAAAGTCACAAACGCAAAGATGAGGCTTGGATTACAAGGTGTCACTCTCTTGCTTCTCTTTGTCTTGCTTGTTCTCTGCTCCAGCGTTCAAATGTGCGATGCAAGAAGCGGCAAGCACTGGAGGCGAAACAAAGCGCCCTCCACCTCTCAGTTGAAGAGAAAAGGGAAAGCAAAGAGCAGTGGTTCCAAGCAAAACGGCAAAGGAAATCAGAATCCTAACCAGCCAAGTCCAAGCTCAAACCCGAATGTGCCGGCCAGTCCAAGCGGAAGCCCTTCACAGGGCAAAGGGCGTCAGGGTCCAACAATGCCACCACCAACACCAAGCAGTGGAAGCGGCTATCCAGTGCCCTCTCTGCCCCCTCCAACACCACCACAATCAGCAACAGCACCAACGCAATCACTGGATACAGTCTTCAACGTGGTTGATTTTGGAGCAAAGGGAGATGGAGTTACAGACGATACAAAGGTCATCACTGCTTTTAAAATCGTCTGCCTCTGCCTCTGCCTCTGCATTCACATTCTGAGATAGAATATGCTTTTAATGGCAGTGACATACTAGTATATTCTAGTTTTCTTTTCATACTCAATGATTCGCTCACCCTAGAGTTCAACACTAGAACATATCATTACACTTACAATATTTTTATTTCTCTATTTATAGTAAGGAGTTATGTCTTGCAAAGATGACATCGTGCAGTGCCTTTCCCAACAGGTGGAACTAATAATTGTTTATTTCATACAGGCTTTTCAAGCAGCATGGGCATCCGCGTGCAAGGTGGAGGCATCCACTGTTCTAGTACCATGTCAGTTCGAGTTTGTTGTTGGCCCAATCTCATTTTCTGGGCCTTACTGTAAAAGAAACATTCTATTCCAGGTAAATGAAACACTGAATTCGTTACTATTGGTGTGAAAACTATGCAATAAACAATATACATATATATTATCAAACCAGTGAATATGAGTAAAATACAAAAAATGATGGTACTAAATGACATGTTTTGGTTTGCAGCTGGATGGAACTATTTTAGCTCAAACAAGTGCAAGGGCGTGGGGTTCTGGTTTGCTTCAGTGGCTTGAGTTTACTAAACTAACTGGAATAGCAATCCAAGGAAGTGGGGTCATTAATGGCAGGGGGCAAGAGTGGTGGACGTATTCAGATCTAAATGATGATGGCGATGCTAATGCAGTAAGGCTTGATCATCTAGCAACATCCTACATATAGAAAAGTCAAAAGTTGATAAATTAATTGCTTACCTTGGATAATTTCCAACAGTACAATGTGGAGCTTGAACAGATGCCACATATAAAACCTACGGTAAGCAGACTATTACTACAGTACTTTGATCATATTTACAATTTTTATATAAACACGTGAAAATAGTTGTGTTTACTTACTTGATGCAGGCGTTGCGATTTTATGGAAGTTCCAACGTCACGGTATCTGGTATCACAATCGTCAACAGCTCACAGTGCCATCTCAAGTTTGATAGTTGTCAAGGAGTAATGGTTCACGATATAACCATCTCTTCCCCTGAGAATAGTCCCAATACTGATGGAATACACCTGCAAAACTCCAAAGAAGTCAATATTCATCACACGAACCTGGCCTGTGGTAATTCTCATATAACTCGTGGTAGCAAATATTTGTTTGAGAAGGACACCTATTGCTATATCGTTATGAAAATTTATTCTGCTTACCAATCACTTTAGATCGTTGTAGAACTATGGTAAAAGGGACAAAATCAGAACTAAGGGAGTAAGCTGAAAATCATTATTGAACTGCCACCAAAATCAATCAACTTGTATGTAAAATATTAACATGAAAGTTTTCACCTTGTGTGATGCAGGTGACGACTGTGTCTCCATCCAGACAGGCTGCAGTGACATAAACATTCATAATGTAAACTGTGGACCAGGCCATGGTATCAGCATTGGTGGTCTAGGGAGATACAATACAAAAGCATGTGTATCCAACATCACTGTAAGAGATGTTAACATGTTCAGAACAATGACTGGTGTCAGAATCAAGACTTGGCAGGTGAGCATAACCTAATACCTTCAGAGTTATTCATCCAGCAATACTACCGTGCATTTCACTAATAACTTAACACAGGGTGGTTCAGGTCTTGTTCAAGGCATAAGGTTCTCAAACATACAGGTCTCAGAAGTTCAGACGCCTATCATGATAGACCAGTTCTACTGTGACAAAATGATATGCAGGAATCAAACATCAGCAGTGTCCGTTTCAGGTGTTCAGTATGAGAACATCAGGGGGACTTTCACAATTAAACCTGCCCACTTTGCATGCAGCGACGCCTCTCCTTGTTCAGACATTAGGCTTACTGGAATACAACTCAAACCCCTGATAGTGCCACAGTCCCACCTATACAACCCATTCTGTTGGAAAGCCTTTGGGGAGTTGTACACGCCTACCATCCCTCCCATACCTTGCTTACAGATCGGGAAGCCAGCCGGGAATAACGTTCTATCTGATAGTGATGTTTGTTAAAAGGCAGAGGCTCTTTAAATAGAGTGAAGGTCCCTTCAACTGGGAGCACTGAACTTTTGGTGCTCATCAGTTATGGTGGTTGTGATTCTTCCAACCCCTTGTGCATATATACAGTTAGGACAGGCTGCCACGACATGTACCTAACTTCCCTTTGAAAGGAAATACAGGCTAGTGTTTTGTGCAGAGTTGACAGTGATACAATAGTGTGCTATTCTGCCCTAAATTCGCAACAATGTGAATGGAAATGTTTGATAGTCATATTCCCAGATCAAATCTATATATCTTTTATAGACACAACCCACTAAGTGTAGTTAATGTGTATTTCTCTGTCCTCTCATGAAGCCATGTCATCTACAAATTTCAGCAGTCCGATGAGCACTTTTCATTCTCAGATCAAACCGTCCGTGCATTCGTCGTGGGCCGTAATCTAATCAATCATGTTTTTGCTTCAGCCCATAGCAGCAGTGTCTGCTTCCTCCTCCGAACCGTGTTCGCCAGCCCCTCATCGGTCATCGCCCATCGATCGGTGAAGCCGCCACCAGCTGCCAGCCCCTCCTCCTCCCTCATCGAATCGGCGGCGCCGCCAGCCGCAAACCCATCCTCCTCCCCTGCTAAACTGACAACGCCACCGCCGCTAGCCACTCCTCCCTCGCCCATCTATCACATCCATGCCGGCAAGACCATGGTCGTCCGGGAGGCGGGAGCCCTTCTGCTGCCTGCTTCCCAGCCAACCGACGATGCTACCGCTGCCCGACAGTGCCCCTCCTCCTTCCCCATTAAAAAGTTTGCCATACTCCGCAATCAAGTGCCGCCGCCCGCTAGCCCCTTCTTCTCCCCACAAAAACTGTCGTTGTAGCTCTGCAGCCACTTCAATGCCAGAATTACTTTATCGATTCCTCTCCTCCATAGCACTCCTCATATATCAGAGTCCTCCATCCTTTGTTTTCGTGCAAAATTTGTTGGGGATGGTGGTGGTTCTCCACGAGGTCGTCCATTATTCTCTCCCTAACCCTGCAGGCTATAGCAGAATCAGTGTACCTTCAGCAATCTTAAGGTCGGCAGCCCAACCAACACCGGCGGTGAGCCAGCGCAGCCACTGTCTTCAACTGGCTTCATCTCGCATACCATTCTGTCACTAGATAAAACAAGGTAACAAGCAGAAATTATTTGCCCTTGGTTGTCGTCCATATCCTGTGCATCTTTGGTCCTTCCTTGAAAATCCTGCCAGCTATGCATATATATTCATATTGTAGTGCATCTAAACTCCTAGCTAGCTCTCTAATTCCTGAATGTAGATTCAATTTCCTGATCCTGATCCTGACTTGGAACCAGTATTAGTAAAATGTTAGTTTCCACATTTATCTTCTTTAGTTATGAATCATTAATGCACAGGACACTCTCTATTATCTTTTGAAGTCGTTCCATCTTCTAGCAGTTGCCTTACATTACCCTCCAACAATTACGTACATACGAGTACAATGCAAGGGACAGGAACATTGTATAAGAGTTATATATAAAGGACCACCCTTTGTTTTTTGTTTCTTTTATTGTCTGAAGCAATTTTAAGGAAAAGAAAAAGAAAGAGAAAAGTGGCCAGTTCTGATTTATTGGTTGGTTACTAGAGAATTGTGATTTTCGTGACGCATGATGTAGACTATATAAGAGTAGTAACTACTTAGCAGTACTATTATAAAATTGATCATTTCATTTCCTCTTAAAATATTTCTATAAACTCCATAACCCAAAAATCAACTTACGATATCTTGCTCATCTATCCAACGATCACCTAAAAATTGCTATCAATTCCCACGGCAACGCGCGGGGTATTCATCTAGTTAGTCTGTAAATAGATTGTACCTCATATGCCTGCAACCCGGAACCGACATCCTAGCGTTTTCAGTTAAACACAATGAAGAACCACGGATTACTTGTAATGTAGTGCATACTGAATAGCAAGCAATACCTCATCTTTCCATGAGAGTCAGAACCGGAATAAGAACACAATCTCTTAAAATTCAGTCATTCACTCATCCAAAGGATAAACTACATACACTGATAATCAGAACCGACAGGCAAACTATGTTCAGATCCAAAGCTCCATCTCCCAACGGGGGTGATCAAGCGCAACTGATAGTATGATTGATCAGCCGATCACTTCAGACATTACGGTCTACGTCTCATTCAAACAGAGAGCGTACGAGTGGCCCCCCTGCTTCCGACGCGAAAGACAGGGCATGGGAGAGCAGCTGAGTTTTCGTTTGGGAGAGAAGTGAAGGGAGGAAATGGGGAATGCACCGACCTTGTTTGAGCAGCCACGGGAGGGTAGTCGGAGTCTCGGAGAGCGGAAGCAGTGTCACCATCAGCGGATGCGCGTTCCTCCATGATCCAGGAAGTCACCACCTGGTCCTCAGCTTGCGGATTCGACGGCGGTGACGGGGAAACGCCGATGGGATTGTCGATGGACGCCGGCGGAGCCGAGGAAGGCTCATGAAGGGGCGAAACGGAAATCCTAGCTAATGCAGGGATGAAACGGTAATAAAGGCGAAGACGGGCACCACCTGCCGATCTGCACCGTCTACAACGGATCGCACGGTCAATAGGGCGACCGAGTTTGGATCGCGACTATTAATCGCGATCCAATTTTCGGGTGGGCCTGAAGGGAATTGGCCTTTATCCGAAGGACTACCCAGGAAGTCAAGTATGCGGAACCAAAGAACCATGGCGCACCATGACAGAAAAGCGCAAGGCCTATCAAGAATACAGCCCACTAGGATCGCGACTATTAGTTAATAGTCGCGATCCAATTTTCATGTGGGCTGACGGGGATTGGACCTTGTGCGCAGGCCTACCCAGAAAGTCAAGCTTGCCGAACCGAAGAAACCAAAGGCCGAGGTCAGTATGACTGACAAACGCAAGGTCTACCATTAACCCGAGAATACAGCCCACTAGGATAATGAAGTGGCCGCATCATCGCGCGAGGAGCGTGGAGCCGGGGCGTAAGAGACGACGAAGATGCCCATCGTCGTCGCTTGCCCGTCTCCGTCTCAGAGCTCAGAGCAATGTCCTCATGTTGTTCAGTAATTTTCTACGGACCTGCTTGACCGTGTCTTCGTGTGCTGTTGAACTGTTCCATTCGGTTGAACTTGAAGACTTACCAACTGTACAACATTAACGTTCTGCTCCCTTCAGTTTTTAAATATAATTATAGTTGATTTTGATCATTAATTTTAATAATTTATCTTATTTAAAATAATATAAAAAGTATTATATATTTTATTATAATTCGATTTATCATCAAAGAGTTAAAAGATGTCTTTTTATTTGACACATTTGAACAAATTTTTTAAATAAAAAGAATGATTAAAGTTATTAGTTAAAATCAACTGTGGCTATATTTAAAAGATGGAGGAAGTACCTAACTAGCTTAGCTTTATTAACGTCAAAGCTAGTATGTACAAGATCACACCGGCACCGACTCACTCTTCTACTGCTGTACGTACCACCATTCCTCCTGAACTCGTCAATCTCCTCACTCGTACGGCACGGAAAAGTAGGCGTCGTAGGTGCATCTCCTCCGCGCGGACATGAGCGACGCCAGCTTCCGGTTGCAGAGCTGGAACCGAGCCGCCCGGTCGTCAAAGGACAGGGGCGTCCTGCTGCCGGCGGGCGCACGGAGCCCCAGCTGCCGTTGCAGCTGGGCGAACTCCTCGGCTCGTCGGACCACGTGGTCGTAGCAGACGTAGCGCCCGCCAGCCGCGTCGCTCATCGCCTCGTACACGCGGACGTGCGCCTCGGCTACCTTCTCCACGTCCGCCGTCGCGAGAAGGCCGTCTCCCAGCATGGCGTTGGCACCTGCCATAGTCAGTACTCACAACTATGAGAAAGCTGCCAGTAGGAAGCTAGAAGCTGCCCATGCTACACAGAAATGGACTGAGGAACCGACGAGACCTTTGAGGTAGGCAATGGATGGGGTAGGGTTCCGCCTCCGAAATCCTGGCCCGGTTACGAGTGCAGGACATATCGTCACCAGTTTCAGGTCCGTTCCTCGTGCCGCCCTCCAGGCTGCCTTTTCCGCCATCGTCTTGCCCAGTGCAAACCAAAGCTGCAAGTATTTATCCCAAAAAAAAAAGCTGCAAGTTAATGTTCACAGACCTTTCTCTGGTTAGCTAGACGCGGGCGTGCAATGAGTTTGCCATGGGATGCGATTTTGCTATATCTTCACTATCACTAGTAAATACTACAGTACTTGCCTTATTCTCACGACAGAAGCTTTCATCGCTCCAGCAGTTCTCATCAATGGTGGTAGGGAACCGACGTCGGTCATGATGAGGATAGTTCTGCCTCCACACGCATGCCAACAGCGATGAGGTGAAAACGCACCTCCTCACGGACTCCGTCGTCACACAAGCTTCCACCACCCGCTCAGCTGCTTTGGCTTCCAAGCACGCCATGTGTTTCTGTTGACATCAACATTCAGGAGTCATATCACAGCTTGATGTTCCCTTAAGAAATTTAGAGGACACAGCAGAAAAGGTGCATGTGAATTCATATGACGTGATCAAGGTTCAATTACTTATATTTAAAGCTTGATTAGAAGTGCCGAGCACTAAATTTGACATGCTAACAGGGGAATCTGGAGGGGAACATTATAAAGATGACTTTCCGCTATGCTTTGGTAATTTTTTTTTTCTGGAAAAAATATACTGTGTAGCACCTGGCTCTATTAAAGAGTAATATCAATTACTAACTCTAGCAAAGGCACTTCAGCTGCTACATACAGTCCATCTTAAAAAGACTAGTAGGCATAGCCTCACACCGTTTAGACAAATATAATATTCTATTATCCTAGTTGCAACTTGCAAATGATGTTCCTGATTAGCAGATTTGTAAGTGCTATGGCTCACCATCACAAAATGTGATCGTGACTGCCCACCTAGTGCCCACATATCTGCTCCTGAAATTGTTCCCTTAAACATAAATTATGATGAAATTCTAGGAAACAATAGTTCCACAACAAATGGTTGTCCATCAACAAGGCGTTTACCTTGTTGTGACAACATTCTGTAGTTTGTGCTAGGCTAGTAGAAAGGTTCCTAAAGCCAAATGTTTCATCTGTGGATCATGCATGCAAAGGATTTAAGAGGCATATTGAAGCATGCAGCTACAAAAGAATTATGAATTTAGTACAGACTTTAAGAAACTAAAATAGACCACCTACCTAATAAATTTGATTCGGTCATTCTTGCCTTAAAATCTACTAATAAGGGCATTGCTAGCCACGACAACAGGAAAGGGAGAGGCATGCCTAAAAAGGTTCACAGTGTTTGTCAACGGGATGAGCTTTCAACTGGAACCGAAAGAACAATCGGATGCTGTTTATGTCTTGTGTTCAAATGACACAGCACCTCATTCATAAGTTACATTTACAGGTAAAGAGACGTGGACTTCATTTGTGAATCAAATATCGGTACGATATGGTATGACGAGCCTGTAGAATGTTTCCTAACCAAGTGTCATTAGAAATGTCAAGATAAAAAAACAGACAAGTGTCATGTATAAAGCAAAAAAAGGTGCATCCATATCTAAGGTAAGTCTACTAAAGTAAAGGGTGCCAACATGAGAGATGATATAATGAAGTCTCCACAATACCAATTGAGTGGATTTGGTAGTTGGACTTTGGAAGACCTGCATAACAATATAATAATAAACTTGCAACCAATTACGGGGTGCATTTGAACAACTAATTTTCAGCATCCAGGTGAACATTTGTAGTTGCTGAACATTCACCCAATAGCACTGTTTCCATAGTAGGTAATATTTGGCTAAAAGAATAACATCAGGCTGGTTATTGCCTTTATTTTGATAGTCAAAGATCGTTCACTGAAGCTTTCGTCTTATGAAGCTAAGAGATTGGGGTGGGAGGATCTAGAAGTTACACCTGAGAGGTCAACACTCCAGCTACACAAACGGTTCTGTATGCATCAATCAAACTGCTGCTTCCTCAGGAAAATTCAAATCAATGGTTGTAGGTAGGATTCACTATCAGAGGTGAACACCCGGCCAACTAATGATTTAATATTAGATTACTAGTGGTGAACGTTCCAGCATTAAGAAAACCCAGACTCCCCCTCTTAACCTTGGTCAGAATAGTCCATAATAATATAGTGCACATAATACGGATCCCATTAGTCATGCTATTCTACAGGATCATTTCTAGGTTGAATGCCATCATTTAGTTCATGACTAGTGATGCTGTAATGTGCAAACTGCCATGAAAGTGACATCGAGTATATGTGCATAGTTTCAGCCTTTCTGGATGTTTTGAGTGGCGATCATCAAAACCATATCACCTCCCACAGAATAAATAAGCAGGATTATAAACACTGACTGTATGAACATCAAAACAGGTCAATCTGCTCACCGTATAACCAGAGATGCCTCCTGGATCCACAAGTGATGATGTGTGGAAGACACCAACACAACCGTCGAAAGCTTCATGCAAGCTCTGAGGGTCCATCACATTTGCTATCACAGTCCAGATGCCATCCCTGCCGTTCTCACCAAACATCTCCATCTCCCGCAGCTTGTCAAGGTCCTCTGCCATAGCAAAACAAAGTAACAGACACATAGAAAAATGATCATAATTAGAGATAAGTTCAGTATGTCCATTTTGTTACTATAAATGGGCCAGCGCCACATCAACAGGCATAAGTGACTAACATATCAAGTTTCAGTTCGTTACAAGGTCTTACTTTTCGAAAGTAACTGGAACCACAAAAAGAGCATTAAATAGATAATTTCTGCTTTATGGGACTGAAATTGTGTCATTGTCAATTGTCATATAGACCATCATATAAATAAGGTAAATAGTCCACTGAACACTTTCCTTTTCCCTATCAGGCTATCCCCAAAAAGCATTGTGAAACATCTTTACTACGAATCATAAAACCATTACCCACACCATAGTAAATTTATGAGCATAGCAGTGGGCCAGATAGAACCAATAAAAAGTAAGAAGATATATTTCACCGAATGATGAAAAATATACAGGCTTTATAAATGGTTAGACAAAAATACTAAAGGAAAAATAGTGAAAGAGAAATATCAGGGCACAATAACTAAGTGCAGAGTACTATAGCAAAAGGGAACACTTACTGTTATTGGATACTTGAATTGTAGAGAAACAGTTGTGTTAAGAGAGGTTCTATCATAACCAATGCAACAGAGAGTACAGAGATGCATTCAATTTTAAAAGTCAGAGAAGTCTAAAATTGCCAACCTTTTAAGGACAAGGTCACTTCTCATAAATGTGTACAGCACAACGCAATAACATCTTTACAAACCTTTCTTTCACTGGAAGTAACTTGTCCCAGTGGTAAACAATAGGCTGTTGACAATGACGAAGAGCTAAGGAACAACACATGATATATCAGCAATATTTGGTATGAAATCAATCGCAATAACTGTCCCTTCAGTTAGATGGGAACATGAAGTGACCGTGACCCTATCACTTCATTACGAAAATGAAAGGCAAACTTATCAGCAATGTAGTTATGAAAATAAAAAAGGCTCCAAAATCATCTCATAGGAAAGGTTTGTTTTTGCTAAAACAGGATACAGCGTTGTGTGTTGCACACATAGAATGAGTGGCATAATAACTTGCCCTTTACAAGGGAACCATCATGGTAAAGTCACGAAACAGTGTGAGAGAACAACGGGGACATCCCTTATGCATGATTTGTAACGAGAAAGAACTATTCAGTGGTCCAAGGAAATCTCTGATTGGAGAAATATAATTTATCAACCAATCAGATGATGGCATGGACCAACGATGATGCAACATCCAACTAATCCTACATAAATGCAGTACCAAACCTACTACATACTAGTATAACGAAGTAGTCAGAATTTGAAAACATCACAACTAGTTACATGATATAAAAAAGGAAAAAATGGGCGTGGTATGGTGTTCCATCACAAAAACTAATTCTTTTTTTTTGTGAAGACACACAAAAAAAATTCCACCTTGGTACTAAGAGAATTAGTAAACCAATTTGGGAGCAACTCCAACTATATTGACAAGGCAAGCAACAAGTAATAAAAGCAACAAAATGTTGTTCCTAAGCAAACGATTGCCCTACGGTGGGTTGCTTGTTAAACAGAAAAAATGACATTATAGCATACGAACACCTTATTTCCACCAGTTTTAGAAGGCAGTACACCAATGAAAACAGGAAACGAAGCTTATGGAAGGAAAACAGGAAACGACAAAGGTTGCCTAGCAACAACAAGCCTACTACACTGCAACGAGAGTAGGACAAACAAAACGAAGGAAAGTCAAACATAAGCTGTGTTTGTTCTGAACTAACCCCCGTACGCTCCAACCTAATCGTTTGCTTGGCTGCAATCTGGTACTGCCCAAAAATCAAAATCAGAACTTTTGATCATATCAATCCAGGCATTGCCTTGAAAGTTTTGGCTATCCTAATCACCGAATAGATTGTAAGACACCCGCATTGCAGGCAGGAAGGGCGAAACAGGCAGGTAAAATTTCACATCATGATCAGTAACAACAACAAGAGTCGGGGGGGAGGGGGACGGGCGGAACGGGAACCAAACGAACTCCAGCGCACCTTGCGTCTCGAGGGCGAGGCGGACGTTGTACCCGTGTCGGAGCAGGCGGTCGACGACAGCGAAGCCGACGAACGACGTGCCTCCCGTGACGCAGACGGTGCGCGCCTCCGTGGCGCCCTCGGCGGCCCGCGCCGCGCGCTTCGCGGCCCCGGCGCCGGCCCTCCAGCACGCGCCGGTGAGCAGCAGCGCGGCGCGCATCTCCTCCACCTCGGCCTCCATGCTCTGCGTGCTCCGCAGCACCCCCATGGAGGCCCCCCCCGGGTTCCCCTCTTCGGCGCTCGCTCGCTGGCTGCCTCGGCTTGGCCTTGGCGTCCCCGGCCGTTTCGGAGTGCCGTGGAGTGAATGGAACGGAGAGCGTCGAGGTGGGTTCGGAGGCAATCGAGAGCTTTGCTATGTCGGTTTATACTAGTAGCACGGTAGCCAGCCACGGGGGGACGTGGTCGCGCTGCTCTGATTTCGATCGCTACACGCCGTACCGTACGGCGCTTTTGCTGAACTCAACCGGTGTTTGGGCTTGGAAAAAAAAAAAAAAACGGCTCGGCGCGGGCCGGCTGCCGCTGGAGAAATAAACAATGGGGTCCTGAATTTCATCAGTTCACTTGATGATGCAGCCAACGTTTTTTCACCATCCGTCTCTGTTTTCTTAAGACAAACGTGAAAAAGGGGGCGGGGTGGGGGGGTGGACGTGAACAAAAAGGAAAACTTTTAGAAGCAAGAGCCATATCATATACACTGATATATAGATAAGTATAATATACAGTCAAGCACAGCTGAATCTTACATATCCGGTCTCCGAGAAACAGCATCAGCCAGCCAGCACACATCGCCGTGATTTGCTTTCTCCTTGTTGAACACGACGACACTGGACATGGAGCGGTTAGGATAGGAAGAACGGAACCTGACATTTGAGCACAGTTCATTTTGACTCCACGTTTGAAATGAAAGGATTCTATTATCGCTTCTCCACAACTCTGCACTTTTGCGAGTTATTACAAATGCAACTACTGATTGCTGAACAACTGACCCCGGCTGGAGGCCGGAGCACGAGCAAAGAAAGCCCGTTTCTATTGAACCGACTGTTGAAAGGAGCGATTTCGTAGGCCCACTATTGAGCCGCACCTAACTGGGCTGGTGAGCACCACTAAGAAGCTTTAGTTTGCAGCCCAACCCAGGTGCATGGAGATGCTCCTGAGGGTAGCAGGTCGGCAGGAGCGCGGCTCACGCATCAACGGAGGACCCCCCACCAGGCACCGTCCGCGTCCCGGCGGTGAGATGAGATATGAGAATGAGACACGCCACGGCGAACCAGGCATGAATGAAATCGTGAGGGAGAAGGAAGAATGAAGAACACGGTAGCAGGACAGCCACACGTTGGTTGGTTGGTTGGAGTTGGAGAAGAGACTCTAGAGAGACGTGCAGAGTTACTTTCGAAAAAGGCGTATCTTGTCTCTGCATGCAGCGCGTGTAAACGGAACCCCCGGCGTGCGAACGCGCTTGCCGTGTCGTGCCGCGTGCTATTAATAAACAATTGCTGTAGCCTTCATCACCTCATCATTAATCATCAGCAAATCAGCGATCGCTGTTGGCGTGGGAACACATCAACACCACCGTCGGATCGTCGTCGAGGTGCATAATGTAGATCTTGCCCGGCCGTCCATGATCGTCGATCGAATCATCTAGATGCTCGCTGGTGAAGGCATCGGCGGGCAAGTAGATAGAGAGAGATCGTCGTCTTGAGGCGATCGATGGCGATTGTCGTACTACCATTCCGTTCCGACTTCGTTCACTTCACCGCGAGCGACGAAGAAGACCATGACGCTAGGCGACATTCTGGAAGACCAAACAAAGACCAACATGACGCTACTAGTAGTAGTAGTAGTAGTAGTAGGCAAACATTCTGGAAGCCCTGGCCCACCGCGCGCACCACCACCCCGGCACTCGATGATGACCATCCAAACACGCACGGCCACCTTTATAAACGCCGACGGCTTGCTGGTCTCTTCCTCAGTCTCATCCTCGCTCGCGCTCGCGCCACACAAAATGGAGGAGAGGTCCTTCAAGCTAAACGATGAGCTAGTACTAGGAGAAAGCCTAGCCACCGTCGTCACCATGCCCGCCTCGCAGCCACGAGCACCGTCCGATGAAGGTGACGCTCCCGTGCAGCTGCACTCCTCCTCCTCCGACGACGACCACGGAGGGGATGCGTTCGAGTTCGAGTTCCCATCGTTCGTCAGCAGGGACTCGGACTCTCCCGCGGGCACCGCTGCCGCGGCCGACGAGCTGTTCGCGGACGGCGTCATCAGGCCGTTATTATTCTACCCCGTGTTCGGCGGCGGCGGCGGCCGCGGAGGAGGCACGGGCACGGCGGCGGGGCAACAGCCAGCCGCCGCCGCCGCCGCTCCGGCGCCGCGGGTGATCACGATCAGGGGGCAGCTGGGTCGGCTGTTCCTGGAGGAGTCGCGCAGCTCCTCGACCAGCTCGTCGTCGTCATCGGCGGCGACGGACGACGACGACGACGTGCGCGGCGGTGGTGGGCTGGAGGGCGCGCCGCCGGAGAGCTACTGCCTGTGGACGCCCGGCGGCGGGGGCAGCAGCAGCAGCAGGTCAACGTCGTCGTCCTCCTCCTCCTCCTCCCCTGCTCATCGTCGGCGGCCGCCGAGGAAGAGCGGCTCGACGGGGTCGATGGCGCGGTGGCGCCGCATCAGCGAGCTCGTCGTCGGCCGCAGCCACAGCGACGGCAAGGAGAAGTTCATGTTCTTCCCCGCGCCCCCCGCGGCGGTGGAGCCGGTCGCGGCCAACAAAAAGCAGCAGTACCACCACCGCCACGACACGGCCGAGGCGGCCGAGCCGAGTCCGCCGGCAAACGGCAGGAAGGCTCCCGGACCCGCCGAGGTCCGCGACGCCGCGCACCGGCGGGTAGTAGCGTACGGCGGCGTCGTCCCGCCGGGCGCCATCACGCCGCCGCGGCGCACGTTCTTGCCGTACCGGGAGGAGCTCGTGGGATTCTTCGCCAACGTCAACGGCGTCACCCGGAGCCACCGCCACCCCTTTTGATCAAGTTCTGATGATGACTTACCTTTGATTTGATTTGAAGTAATTGATTGGGAGGGTGTGAATTCAGACTCAGCTGTGTGAAGCCGCGCGCATGGCGTGGCCTTTATTTCGACCGAGTGTGAACACCACATATATATTCTAGTAGTATATCTTACTCGTGGCGTGAGCGGCATAAACTTGCGATTTGAGCTTGTTCTTCTTTTTGACTCTTCCTCAGCTTGAACGCTGTTGGACTACTGCATCGTCTCGATAGATCATACATAGATCAATCGCGATATCTCTGTGCCGCCGCACAAGAATCATACGTGCACCTCCCCACTTTACGACGGGAAAAGAAGAGAGACGGACAGACACACACAGAGAGAGAGAGAGAGAGAGAGTAAAGCGAGAGCCACGGCCTCGCGACGTCGTGCGGCCCAGGTGCCGTGCGTGCGCCGCCACAGCCCACAGCTCAGATTGGTTGGCCACGAGCGAGCCCTCGACGACGTCAGCTCAGACTCGTGATGGATGCTTCATTTGTTCATACCTTACTAATACTAATTTGGAGACGGTGACTGTGCTGCGAACCAGCGCCGGTGACGATAGTCTCGGAATGGGCGCCACCAACCGAACCGAACCGACCGACGCCGGAAGTAGTAGCTAGGATTATACTTACTACTTAGCTCATTAAGCTGGACATGAACAGTTGAACATGAATCATGATGCCGCGGGTGGTGCATCCCTGGCCGGTCGATTTGTTGAAAGCTTTAGGCTGATTATGTAGCTTTCGCGCCAATCTTGTCCGCAATTATGGCGTCCATCCATGATCCGTACTGTACTACTACTCCTCATTTCACGAGCATTGCAAGTGTTCTAAAAAAAGAAAAGAAAGAAAAAAGGAATTCAAATGCTTTGCAATCTGTAAGTATTAAGTACCGACGGATTGGTGCAGGTCAACCCGTCAACTCCAGGCTCGCCTCTGTAGTATACTAGTACTATCTCTGCACAGATTCGGTGTAAGTTTTGCTTTGAGGTCAGAGTCCGCGACCGTTCTTCTTCCTCGCTGATCCATCCATCCATCCATCCATCCGGAGGATGATGAGGATCGACTCGTCAACTTGTTCCATGGAGGCACGGACGACTGGACCGTCCAGTGATCCACTAGTCCCATCCATCTGCAGCAGCCACAGCTAAACGCGCCTAATAGTAGTAATGCTACCATGCGCTGTTATGTCAGTCAGGTCATATTGATTTGTTAAGCTGCCTAATACCTAACGTTAGGCTTTACCGTTTTGACGCTCTGCTCTGCTCTATTTCGTGGCGTGTTGATTTGATTGAACCTTTCACTCCTTTCCACTGCTCTCGTCTGGACTTCCAAAACGTCTTGGTGGCTTGGTAGTACTAGTTATTTTCTTGAACAACGTTATCTTTGTAATCCATCATTAGTATTACACCTAACCTATCAGACACCCCACTGTAATTTGCCGCGCATGATCCACTAGCACCAGTGTAGTATAGCTTATAGGAAGGAGCATCATCGCGCGCGCCATGCTCCGCTGCTGCCCTGCTGGCTGCTGCATAATACTGCTGCTGCTGCTGCTAGGACGCAACTCTTGCCGTCCCTGACGTGCCACGGCCGCTAGTAAGCACCACTTAGACTCTTCGTTGACGGAAGCATGACGCGAGTCAAACGCAACCCACCAAGTCTGGAACTCTGAATACAGTATCCTGTACTATACTACTAGTACTAGTGTACAAGTCAGGTCAATGCTGACTGACCCCAAAAAGAGCTCCCAACATGTCGTTCATTCGGCAAACATGAGTCGTATTCTGGACTGGTTAGGCCCTGCAGCTTTAATCCGGTCCAAATTGTTCAGGAGGTTAGGGTATTGCTCTAGGTGGTTGGCTTTAGAAACTGAAGAAAAGCTGAAAGGGACTCATGGCTCAAGCTGCTACACGCGTACTAGTACTGCATCTTCAGCCTACGTCATAAAGTTTGATGCATTTGCACACGTGCCGCCGGGAACACATTTGTCCCTGGGTTCACACGGCCGCTACCAGGACTGCCAACCACCTCTAGCGAGTTGGATCAACCCTGGCCTTCATGCCGCCTCAGATGCTAACCAGAACCTCACAAGCTTTCTCATGAATTTAATTTACTGCTTTTGCCTTGATACGGCATGTCTTCATACACCATGACCATGCATTTGATCGGCAGCCAAGTTCAGATTTGTATTTTTTTTTTTAAAAAAAAAAAGAAACCTCAATCTTCCACAAAAGGTAGCCAAGCAGAGCTTGTACCGACCACAACTGCGCAGTCAAACTTGTACCTATAATTGATTCCAGCATTAGGAAGTTTATTTAGTAGAATCAGAAATATACTGATTTACAAGTTCAGATAGCTTTTGACAGTCGTACAAGGTCTAAAAAAAATCAGAATTCAGAACAGTGCCGCCGCTCCTAGGAACTGGGATACAGAGCATTTCTAGCCAGTAAAAAGACCCATAGGTTTTTTTTTTTTCACTATCATCTTTGATTTCCCATGTTGCCATGTTTATGCGGGTACTACTTAGAAGAGAGAGCATCATCTGTTGGAGCCATCTTAACTACTTCTGCTTGTAGCAGTGATTCCTCTTGATTGGAGCCACCGTCTAACTCTGTAGACTCATTAGTGTTTTGAACTTCTGATCTTGATTTGCTGGAGTCACTTGATAGAGATTTCAAATCCAAGGTGCAATTTTCTTGATCTTGCTTTTCCCATGGCTGTTTTTTTTTCCCAAGAAACTAAATGTGAGCATTAAGCAATCATGAAAATACTAAGTTATGAAAATATATGGTACTTCTTCAGCAACTATGAGTCATGACTATCAAGAAGCAAAACAATTTTATGAAGCATGCAGTTAGCCAGCCTTCTTTCGAATGCAAACCTTGGGCTTCGGTGCCATACGAGGTTTTGAGATTGGTTGATCAGGGTTTGGTGGGTCATCATTAATATCCTATATAACAATAATACAAAAGAAAGGTTATAAAAGGTTAACTATAGAGTTCTCTCATTGTAGAAATAATTTAAGGTCACAAGAAGTTCAGACATACCTGGATATCATCTGGCCTCTCTCCCCTTTGAATCATCTCCATGATCTGCCAAGTCAAATACAGTACGATGTTTAAAATGCCAAAATCCAGTCCAATGAAACACTTAACATTTCCTCATAATCAGAACATGAAATTCATGCATTCAAAATTTCAGATTACATTAAGACTTTGCTTTTCCTACAATGATAATGAGGAACATAGTGCAAAATCCCATGGTGAATTAGCTAACCTAAATAGAGATGTTAAAACGTCCAACTCACACTGAGAAAA
This sequence comes from Oropetium thomaeum, assembly GCA_001182835.1. Lineage (NCBI taxonomy): Eukaryota > Viridiplantae > Streptophyta > Magnoliopsida > Poales > Poaceae > Oropetium > Oropetium thomaeum. The sequence goes on from LFJQ01000010.1 coordinate 2,552,740, forward strand.
TATTGGTTCCATGCTCTATATTCAATACGTCACTAGGAGGAGGATGGGAACCCCTAATTGATCATGTTTACAGAGCCTTCAGACTATATCCTGCTATTTATACTTGGTACTTATTACAGATCTAGCAATTAAACTGAACACAGAATTGATCATGTAAGTCCAGATTCATGTTAAGTAATTTCAAATGACCAATATGAAAACGTGGACTGGGCAACACAGAGCAGTTAGAAACAATTCTGTCTTTATAAAATTCAATTTAATTGCATATATGATATCCATTGCAGGCATACTTAGATATCACAGGGGCTCGTGCAAGAAAGCTAGCTGACCTCCATATATGATTTCGGGTGGCGGGGCAGCACAGGGGCTACAGCTTCAGTTTCAGGTTCAACCCTCTCTATAAAAAAGGAGGAATGTTAGAAAAAAAAAATGAACTGAAGAATAAAGACTATTCTCAGAAGCAGATTTGCATTGGTGAACCTGATCCAGTCATACACTTTGTGTCAACTTTAGTTTCCTGCAGCAGCAAATAAGACGTAGCAGTTCAATTTTGCAGCATAAATTCTAGTCATCCAAAATAAGACTTGGGGATTAGAATAAGTATTATTAGTACTTTTTAGCTCACCTGATTATCCCTGCAAGAATGCTCAGATATCCCTGATAAACACAGGCAAAATATAAGGTAACAAAATTAGATGTCTAATGATCAAGCCGTTTAGGGCCGAGTGAGAAAATTCATCAGGAACGACCATTTCACACAGAGAACAGAAACAGCAAATAGTATAATCTGATCCATGACAATACCTTCAGATGTAAATGTATTAGATGTCACACAATCCGATGATGGGCTCTGGAGTTCCCCCGAAAAATGAGTGAAAAGAAATCAAAGCAGTTAGAATAACCACCGAGTTGCTACGAGGTAGCATACCACAGAAGAAAGAAAATCAGAAAAGAAGGTAGTTAGGTAGGCGAACAAATTGTACCTGTAAGCGTCGAAATGCTTCATTTATTTCATCCACACTTAATCCCTTATTTTCAAGGAATGATCGTCTCTGGATATCAGAAGACGTTACAACTTTTGGGTGTTTCAGAAAACTAATGGCACTCTGAACAAGCTCTTCCCTCATCGGCTCAGTGGATTCAAGAATTGTCCTTCCTTTTCTTATCTCCTGCTCGTTTGGGCCTTGTGAAGTAGTTGAACTGTCAGTACTTTCAGAGCTTCTTTGGCCTATATGCAAAGCAGGCATCAGCATTACATGACATAACCGAGAAAAAGAACATGATGGGTGATTGGCATGCTTGAGACTTGAACGGTGAATTAGTAGAGGCTATCAAATTATAACCATCATATTAAATATTCAGTACTAACTTCACTAGCCAAGATAGCTTATCTAGGAGTGGCTGTCTAATGGAAGCAAAAAACATCAGGGTATTCCAGGCTTGTGTATGGGTACATGCATCGACAGTGCCGTGGTTCCATCTCTTGAATGATTATCCTGATCCTTCACTTCCAACTCGCAGTCCAGAGAGGCAGACCGACCAACTGGGCGACGCCGGCGGAGAGGTCCCCTGTACCCCTCTCCTCCGAGAGCTCCAGACCCCAGCCCAAGGTCGCCAGGCACGGCTGCCTGGCATCGGTGGCATCGCTACCTGCCGCTTCAGTTGTTTGGAGGGGCTACAGTTCCAGATGAAAATTCAAGCGGGTACCGTCTGCCCATCCCCGATTGGATGAAATTTATCCGTACTCGTCTCCGTCCCCACCAACGGACGAAAATTTCTTCCTATACCCACCACCGCGCAGGGATCGACACATCCCCACTACATCAAGCCTAAATGTAAGTACAGAAAGGAAGGGCGAAGACTGGGGAGTAGAGCTCAGCTCTAACCTTCCATTGTCACCGTCGAAGCAGGAGGAGGACCAGTCCAAGGAGGCAGAGCCCCCCGTTCTGCCGCGGCGCCGCGCTTGCCGCCGTGCGTCGGCCGCAGGAGACCGAGCACCTGTGCTACTGCAAGCTTGCGCCGCTCTGAGTTTGTGTGGCGTGCGCTGATCTCATTCTCAGCCTATTGGGCTTAATTGACGGTCTGTGGGCCGCGCGGCTGCTACATAGAAGGCCCGTCATCATTATTAGATCGTAACCACACTTTCGCTAAGCTTGAACACTCCTCCCAGAGAGAGAGAGAGAGAGAGAGAGAGAGAGGAAATCCCCGGGAACTAATCTTTAAGATCGGAAGAAATTCAGAGAAAGCCCGTGTACTTAAGGAAGAGAGGCATCCACTTCACCGTCGCGTCCGCACGCCTCCGAGTTCGGGATGGGGGCGTCTGCGAAGGCTTCACCGCGGAAGGAGCAGGCGCCTCCGCCGCCGCCGAAGGAGAGCATGGTGTTGGTGTCGCCGCTGTTGGACTACCCACCCGCCGCCGCGCGTACCAGGTCGATCACGCTACACCCTCGTCCCCTCGCTCCTGTCTGCACGTAACCTCAAACTCGTGGCATTGGGGAGTCGCAACCGGTCGATTAGGAGCAGGCTCTGCGACACATTGCGCTTCCGTTTTAAGCCATTGTGATTAATCATGTCTGTGTTGTGTTAAGCAATTTCATTAGATCACTCGCTCGTTTATTATGATAGTGAAGCCGATCTGCTTATCGGCGAATTTTTTTCCGCATTATTACCACCGGTGATGTGTTCTCATTTCTCATTTCAAGTACCTCGCGCCCATCTTATTATCACAATACTATCTCTGAAGCGTACAAGGAAAAAAAAAAAAGTCACACGTTGTCTTAACTCAAGCGTTGTGATGACTGTAAACTTGCAGGATGTCGGTGCCGTCATATGAGGTAGTAATGTTTGGAAAGATCCGACTGCACAATCTGTTTGGAAGTATATCATGTTGACTCCAAGCAAGGAGCACACTGAGGAGCGTCCCAAATTCCACGCGCATACCGATTATGATCACTTACCAACGGATTGAGGCCTGTTGACAGGATACTGTAAACTTAGGGTGCCTTTCCTTTTTTACATTTGTAGGTCGGAATAATATTATTTTCTTTTACAGGAACTGCATGCTGGATTTGCATATTGCCTGGTGAAAGAACGTAGATGCAAATGAAACGTGTTGGTTGTCTATTGTTTGGGATCCTAACCTACTGGAAATATTTCGAGAAAAAAAATTATTGGAAACTAGGAACCTAACTTACTAATCATACATGGAAGATCCAAACTGATGGCGCCTAAATACATAACAACTAGAAATGGAACACTGATCACCCACGTCAATTAAAGCCGAACAGAGAGTAACACTGATCGCACGCATCAAAATCTAGACTGATTGTCCCCATCTGAATAAAGATAAAAAAAAAAAACGGAAACAACTGAAGAACAGTGGACGGCAACTACGAACGTAACAGTCAGATCATATGTAGAAGTTCCAGACTGATCACAAAAAACTTAGCAACAGACAGGAAAAGTGTCCCAAAACAAAACGCAGATAGATGACAACTAGGACTTTACTGATCATGCATAAGTATCAGTAAGGCAGATCAGAGTCAAGATGCCTTTCAGATCTTCATGTTGCCCAAAGTTTCTTCCCATGCTGAAGAATCACCATCAAATGCAAGAAGAACCAGAAAGTAACCACCACATCCTTAGCATCCATGGTAATTGTCATCTCTGAACAGGTGACAATGACACCAGCACCAGCTCAACAAAAACACAAACACGACCACCTCATGCCTCAGAAGGCACCAGATAGAAGGGGTCGATCAGTGATGAATCAATGGCAGTATGGAAGCTCCAACGTGGTGTGACGAAACGAAAGGAAACTTGACAATCTGTGCCACAACCTGGCACTCTGAAGTTCGCCTTGTCATCTCTGCAAACAAAGCCCACAGTCTTGAGAGCCTTCCCTTCCCTGAGAACGTACCTAAGAAACCCAACCTCATTCATCCGCATCGTCGACCCCTGGAGCACAACAGTCCTAAGATGTGATTCGAGGCACTCGCGAGCACCTAGGGTCTGCCAGAACCTCAAGTCATCGACGCTGTCTGGTGACTCAGATGGAACAGATACGATGTGAAGCGTCTCCAGGTGAGGGAAGCATTTGAGCAAGGTTGGCAGCATCTTGGCCTCCCTGTTGCACGCAAACTGAATCTTGACAGCCAGTATCTTCAGGCTTGGAATCATGGCGCTAGCACTCACATTCACCCCGACCCTGATGACAGTGCCACCAATCTCGAGATCGTCCATACTGAGGTCGAGGAACCCAAGCACTTCCAGCTTCGGCGCGCGGACAATCCTAATGGGCTTCCTTTTGATCGAGAAATTGAAAAGCAGCCGCTTGAGGCACGGGGCGTCTTGGACCACGACCTCCTCAAACACGGACATCCAATCGACTGCGATCTGGAGGCTGTTGGAGGCGAGAAGGAGACGCGACGGGTCACTGTACGACAAGACGATGGAGAGGACCTCTAGCTTCGGGCAGTGAGCGAGCATGGCGTCGAGCTCTTTGTTGCGGACGATGCAGTGAAAAAGGCCGAGCTCGCGGAGATCGGGGAAGGCGGGCGGGCACGAGGCAGTAGTCTTTGGGAAGTGCCATATGCCGAGGTAGAGGCGCTCGAGGGAAGCACAGCGGAGGAGGTCATCCGGGAGCGGCATTTCCAGCGGCCACGGGCGGTTGAGGAGGATGAGGTCCTTGACGTCTTTGTCGGCCAGCGCCGCGACCAGGCGTTGGAGCGCGTACTCCTGCGCGAAGAAGGAGACGCGGGTGATGCGCACGCTGCCGATGGGGCCCGGGTGGGCGGCCACGCAGCGCGAAACGGCGCGCAGGATGGAGGTGCCGTGGGGGGAGCTGTCGCCGAGGTAGGCGTCATCGACGAGGAGCGGGGTCGCGGCCCACACGCGGCGCCAGTGCGTGGAGAGCGCGGCGGTGCGCCCGGCGTCCTTGGTGGGGAGGCGGTGGATGATGTCGGTGAGGAGCGGGTCCGGGAGCCGGCTGATGTGGTCCTCGCCGTCTTCTGGTGACGCCTCGGCGAGCGTGCCGTGGACCTCGCCGGCGTCGGAGGCCTCGGATTCGGAGGAGGTGATGGAGAAGCGCTCGTCGTCGTCGGACTCGACCTTCGGGGCGGGGACGAAGGGCGGGGGCAGGAGAGGGAGGAGTTCGGAAACAATGGCGTCGATACGCTCCTGCGCGGACGGACCCTCCAGCTCCAGCGAGTTGAAGTACTGCTCGACCTGGGCGTACGTGATGTAGCCGCTTTCTTCGCCGGCGTCGTCCATGGCTGCGGGGCGGCGGGGGAGCGTAGGGTTTCGGGAGACGGTGGGAGTGAGTGGGAGTGACAGCGAGATCGCTCTCGCTCTCGCTCTCGCTTTACCCTTTATCTATCGGCGATCGCTATTGGGAAGCCTCAAAACAATTTCTGTTCTGTTCCGTTCCGCTCCTCTACTAATTTTACATAAAACCCCCTGGAATCGTCCTGTATTACCACGCGCCACGCCACGCGCCACGCCGCAGCAGTAGAAGGAAGCGGCTCTTTGCGGTTTGAGGAAGGAAGCGGAAGAGGCCGAGACGCACCGACACACCGCAGCCGTATCCGCGAGAGGACGAGATGGGGATCTTCTTTAGCAAGCTGGAGCCGCCACCGCCGCCGCCTCCGATGGTGCTGGTGCCGCCAATCTTCGACTACCCTCCCATCGCTGCTCGCACCAGGTTCGCCTCCTTTCCCGCTCCCCTCTGTCCTCCCTAAGCGGAATCTCTGGTTGCTCTTGCAGCCACTTGATCGTATCGGAACTCGGAAGCAGAGAAGCCATTAGCACACCTTGCTCGGCACAATCCCTGTCAGTTCATTCTGTAGATTAGACGGCTGAACCATAATGATTAACCATACTCCTACATTGTGAGTTGGTTGTACGGTTATGTATGTCAATTCTGGGAGCTTATCCTTATAAATTGTAACGCATATGGTTCACATCTCTGAGGAAATTTTACATGATACCTTTTCCATGTGCCTTAGGCTTAACTGCAGTCGTCCTAGAAGAATGGGACAGAGTAACATTGCACTAGCTTGTGAACCGTGTGATGCTGCACTCATTATCCTTCATTGTGCTGTAGTACTGAATTGTTGGTCCTGAATGCGCAGGATGTCGGTGCCGGCATATGAGCTAATGTTTGGAAAGCTCTCGCTGAACAATCTATTTGAGGATTACTTCGATCAAGCAGGGACTGTGTCTTCAAGGATCATGTTGAAGCCACTGGAAGATCCTCATGTCGATTTGATTGCTTCTGTATCCTGTTGAACATTGGCTGTCACTTTATCAACAGCATGGTGCCTGTTCAACTGCTTTCCTACCCTTTTTTATTAGGAGCCTTTTTATTGATTCATGTTGCTAAGTGGGTTTGTCCTTTTTGCACATATATTTTTTTAAGAGTCGTAATTCCATCTCTCCCTAACTGATATGGCTTACTTATTAGTAGCCAACTATCTTTTTTCTGTGTATAAACAAAATCTGGAAAACCAATTTTTTGTCATGGAGTTACACACACTATTTTTATTTCTTGCTGTTTCTGTTATCATAACTTAATTATGCCTGGATGTTGTATAATGGTTTGAGCTTTGTTTAGATCTTCCTCATCAGTGTCTACAACCATGTGCTAGAAAATATTTTGAGATGATTCCTTTCAGGCACATGTCAATATGTCACATAATTTTTTCTGAGAATGGTTTTAGTTTCTGCAATTGGAACATTGAAAGATTTTATTCCAATCATGTCCATATTGAGGATGTTACTTCACAAAGAGCTTTTGCCTACCTTAACTTCCATAGGTGTCTGCTGCTGGAGATGAAGGTGGTAGTGGAACAGAAGTGAAGGGAGATGCTCTATTTCGCTGGCAAAAGTACATACTCCATAAGTTTCATACTCTTCATATTTATTCACCGTTGTTGTACTCTAACAGAACATTCCACTTTACTTTCTTTTAGAGAACTGTATGATCCCCATACCTTTGTGGACCTTCTTGTGTCGACATCAAATCCGTACGCCTTTCCTTGCTCGATGGACTCAATTAGTGTTTTTCTTTGTTATGGAAAACATGCATATGATGATGTTTGCCGATGTTATGTGTATGCAGCGTATTGCAGCTCAGGTCATGTGCGTATGATCCTAATTATCGTATTGGTGCATTTGGAACATTTCCTTTGCTAATGGGAAACAGGTAGGATATATCTTTTGTTCTTGATCTTGCTTGCAGTTGCAAATCATGCGTAGAGCTGTTAAATAGCTTTCCAGAAACCAGCATCTTGTTTATTTACAACAATCAAGCTTTTTAGTCCCAAACAAGTATATTTTTTATTTCTGTTGATAGTGGGAGTTATGTTTATTTATTTATTTGTTTTTCAGGGTGAGTTCAGAAGATTACGGAGTTATGGGTCTAAGATATGGTTCAGAGAATTTATCGCTTGGGGCTTCCTTTGTGCCATTTGCTTGTACGCAGCGATTTAAAATTCTTATACATCTCATTGAACTGTGATTAATGATGATATTTGACCATGTTGATGCTTCATGAATGTTGAATCTGTTTATTGTTCCTTAACAATATTTTTATATTCCCTTTTAGCATGTTGTGCTGATAATTCTTCCTTTTCAGTATCCAGTGAGGTACCCTATGGTGCATGGTTGGTTGGGAGAACAGGGAGCATAACTGCAGGAGTACAATACAAGCCACTTAGTAAGTGTAACTAGTTTAAATTCATAAATTGTCACCTATGTTATTGGATGCTGCGCTCATAAACACTTTATTTCAGTGCTTTGTGTTTGGATTATATTATTCGCTGCCAAATGACATTACATGCATTTTGTGGACATAGTATTTCCAGAAAAAGTCATGTAATCTGTAGCTCTCTTTTGGTGTTGAACTGAAAACAACTCAAACACTCTTGGATTACAAACAGTTTCAATATCTATCTGAGCGCCCATAATTTCCCCAGTACCTTTGCCTTTTGTCTGTCTTTGCTGTGACTTTTGCTGTAGGCACATGCTTTCCTGCTTTTAGACAAGTACATGTAGATGCTTATTAGTTTTATTTGATTGTCGTGGGCTTCATTATTGTTTTTTTTCCTCATTCTCTAAGCTGGCCATTCTGCAGGTGGATCTTCCAAACAACCAATGCCATTTACCGACCTGGAGAACTGGAACTGTGCAATCAGTTATGGTGTTGGCTCAACTAGCCCACTGAGTCCTTCATTCATATTTGCTCTAGAGCTTGCCAGAAATACACAGGTGATTGCAATCATCTTGTTCTTAACTCTTAAGCCCTAGAGCTCATCACATAAAACTTCAAACATCAGATGATTGTTATCCCCATGCTCATCGCATAAGAGATCTTCAATCTACCTGATATGATGTGCATTGTCAAAGTAGCAATATGCACTACTCACTTTTTTTTTTGAGAATATATGCGCTACTCACATTGATGAAGTTGTAACTTAGTTGCATAGATATCATTGTATTTTTCCTCATTTGCGTATGATATTTATAACAAAATTTGGGCTTATACTTTACTACCTCCGTTTTTTAATTGTTGACACTTTATAGTACGAGCACACTTTCTAGTACAAGTATCTTGTACTAGAAAGTGTCAACAATTAAAAAACGGAGCTAGTATATCTTATGCACTACTGTTTCATATTCTCTTTTCTACCTTTTGGGTTGGGTGCAATGGTCGACATTTTTTGGAAGCCATTGTTTTTTGTATGAAACAAATTATCAGGAAGTCGACACATTAATGTTGATGACGCTACCTGTATAAATTTGGTAATATCCAACTAGCCTTTGTTGGATTTTCAAGATTTTATTTCCCATGACATTTTCTTTTCCATTATGTGCAGTTGACAGCATCATTCTATCAGCACTTGGTTGTTCAAAGAAGGGTAAGTGGTTCCTTAGAATAGTTTTTTTTTTTCCTCGAACACGCAGGAAGCTGCATATCTTTGTATTATAGGGAAAATAGTTTTCATTTGTTATTCCAAAACAGATTTCTTTTCTCATCACTCTAAACTAAAGTGGTGTTTAGGTGAAGTATATCTGATGTGCCGTGAATTTGAAGCCCACCTCTCTTCAAATGAAATTGAATACACCAATTATTTGATGTTCCATGCCATTGATATTGCTATTTTGAATACAACAATAACAACAACAAAATCTAATATTATTTTGGCCCATCATATTCTTTCAGAAGGTATTGTGTTTTTTTTTTCCCTTTTTTCCCTCTCATTGATTGTGCACATAGGAGGAAAAGCTGTGATTGATTGTGAATGCCGGAGGAAAAGTTTCAAGAAAGGGCTCATATATTTTGTTATATGGTTTGCTTTACTTTTGTACTAGAGTTCTTTTATCCAAGTTTTGAAATCTGAGGCTTGTTGAGAGTCTGACTTGCTTGTGTTCATCAGATAAAAAATCCTTTTGAAGATTATCAGGTTGTTGGCATCACAAATTACATTGATTTTGGACTTGAGTTAGCTGCCAGGTAAGCCTTCGGTGCAGGAACATTTACTTTGTTTCTCGATTTTTTTTTTCTCGAATACATTTACTTTGTTTCACATCAAGTCAGTCAACTACCTTTTTCTTACCGTTTTGTAGGGTTGATAAAGATAAACCGAGCAAGAATGGCAATTCATTATTTCAGCTGGCCGCAAGTTGGCAAGCGAACAAGAACTTCCTATTTAAGGTCAAGTTCTGTTTACTTACTAGGCCTTCATAACAAGCTTTTAGAGAGGACGTGTAATTCATTCCCACTCTGCACACCATGCTCATGTTCCTTAACATCTTAGGAAGTTTTCTGTACTTCTTCTGTACATGCAATTTATTTATTTGTTTCCACAAGTATGCTATTCCTTAGGGGAATTTGGAAGCCATATAGTTTTAAAATTTTATTTCTTTTTAAGTTAATGGAATCCACATAGTTGATATAGTATTAAACAGGGAAATGTGCTAAGTACACCCTCATCTTTTAATCACAATATTACTCCAGTTGTTTTGATATTCACTGCGTGTGACAGGCAAAGCTTGGTCCTTCTATGTCTTCTGTAGCGATTGCATTCAAATCATGGTGGAAACCATCTTTTACATTCAGTATCACAGGTGTGCAAGATTTTGTATTCTTTTGCTTATCTACAAGATCCCATTTGCACCTAGATCCATGAATACTATATATCAATGAAGGGTCCATTTTAATTTCTCTGATCAAGCTTGCGGTATGGTTTTGATACGATGATATATTCAGTCTCTGACGTTCTTTGTTTGCACTTAGAAATCTCAGTTTCCTGCCCAAACTTCTTACATAGCCTTCAAAATCCTTATATAAGCATAATGAGCTGCATGAGCTAGATGTAGTCTGAATGCCTTACTTTGCTCTAAGTTATTATAAAATGACAGTTGCATATGGTTTACTACTTTGAATTTGGTATCTGTCAGTGAAGCAGAAAAAGAAAATTATTGTGGCTTAAGACTTTTTGGGCATTCACTGCCCTCATTGACAGCCTTTTCTGTTTACAGCTGTTAATGATCATTCAAAGGGGACAACATCATATGGTTTTGGCATTCGTGTTGAGGATCTGAGACAACCCAGGTTCTATTACACATCTCGTGCTATTGGGTCATTTCTTCTTTTAGTAGCAATGTTTTGATGAGAACACTTTGTTCATGTGTATTGAATGGAATGCAGTTACGAAAGAGCCGATCCGAACTATGTTATGCTAACACCAAACAAGGAGCATTTGGCACCAGGCGTCCTGCGTGCGTATGGGCAGCGACCCATGTTCCAGACACAGATCGATTCGGGCAACTATGATCATTTACCAACAGAGTTGAAGCCGATCAGCAAGATATTCTAAGCAGGCTCGTTTTAGTCATCTTTTGATAGGTTAGGAGACCCTTTTTACCAAGATGTTTCAGACAGATTGTTTCGGGCAACTATGATCATTTACCAACAGGGTTGAGCCGGTCAGCAAGATATTCTAGCAGGTTCCTTTTAGTCATCTTTTGGGATAGGATACCTCTTTTTTTCTTCTTTTTCTTGGCTGCACGGTCAACGACAGAGTCATATAAATTGTACGCCCTGGGCAGACTGATGGATAGATAGATACAGTAATAATGAAGCATGAAGGGAAGGCTCTAGATGGGTGGGACTAAAAAACTTTGGTGGATATGAATAGATACGTCCTAGTCGATCGAAGTTGTTATGTATATACTGTAGTATACGGGCGTCCACTGTGTAAAACGCCCGGGCACGAGAGGAACAGCAGTGCAGCGGCGGCTCGACGTGGTAAACCACCAACGGTGTTGCAATCCCCCGACCTCTCACGTCTCACGTTACAAAGCGCCGCAACGTCTTCTGCAAGAAGGCGACAAACACGACAATCAATGGAGCAAGGCCCCCTTTGTTTTCAGCTTTATGAAACTTGGATTACGGATGGTAGATTATAGATTATAAAATCTAAGATTATAAAATTTGAAAAATAAAATTTAAGAAGCGTTTGTTTATTTAGATTTTACAATCCAGTTACAGTCATGTCAAATAGGTCTCAGTGATAAAACGTAAATATTTATGTCACGGTCTAACGAAAAGCTGTCTCATTCTACATTGTGGAATCAGAGATCTTAGGTTATAAAATTTTACAATCTAAGTCCTTTGTTCGTTTTACAATCCGGATTGTCCGGAAGGAATCAAAGGGGGCCTAAGCTCTCTCTGGCTGAAAGGAAGAGATGGTAGAAAGACCAGTGATCGTCGGATTGGACCCGTGATGTGGTTCTGTCAAACGAGACAGAGATGGGCTAAGGATCACAAGAAATGTTATCCACAAGCCACAACTCACAGTTCCTTCCTTTGCAACCCGTGAGCCAGCGCCAGCGGAAATTGAGCTCTCTGTGGTTCTCTACTAGCAACACAGCGAGCGGGACAGCAGTGATAACAACGTGGCTTGTATTTTCCTTTTTTTTTAAAAAAAAAGTGTCGACCATGCACGGAGAGAGGAAGAGCCCATTACAGAAGTCAATGCAGGTTTGGCATTATTGGTTACTTAGTCAAAAGTTCGAAAGACCTTATCCGTTACTTACTACTACTACTTTCTTTTTTATACAAACAAAACCATGCTGTGGCAGAGAAAAACTAGACCACCCAGGTACCACCTGCCTCAAAAATTCCACCCCCCCCCCCCCCCCCCCCCCCCCCCCCCCCCCCCAAATCTGTACTCGTGCTCCCGCCGTGCAGAACGGAACCGCCGCGCGCTGACCCGCTCCGGCGAGCGCACAAAACACCCACGCGCTACTGGGCCCCTTGGGTTGCAGCCCACCCGTCCGCTCGGCTGCCTCGGCACTCGGCATTCCCCCGATAGGCATCCCATGTGCTCGGTTCACATGCCTGCTGCCTCCTCCCCCCACGCCTCGACACCATTCCTCCTCCTCGTCTACTAGTAGGAAGTAGCAGAGTTTTGTACACTGCTCTTCCTCATTATTGCAGTAACCGACTCCGAGTAGCCACCCACCGCCACCCCACTGCCTGCTTGGCTCGCCAGTGACCGCTACGCCACGCCACGCCAAGCCAAGCCACACGCCCTCATCAGGCTCCTCTCTCTGAAACCGATCGATCAGGCGGACGGCGAAAGGACACGCGCGATGAAGCAGGGGACCGGCGTCGGCGGCGGGGACGGGGGGTTCGTGCGGGCGGACCAGATCGACCTCAAGAGCCTGGACGAGCAGCTGGAGCGCCACCTCAGCCGCGCCTGGACCATGGAGAAGAAAAAGGAGGAGGCCGACCCGCGCCGCGGCAGCGGCGGCGGCGGCAGGCACCAGTCCCGGCAGCGGAGGGAGGACTGGGAGATCGACCCCGCCAAGCTCGTCGTCAAGGGCGTCATCGCCCGCGGCACCTTCGGCACCGTCCACCGCGGCGTCTACGAGGGCCACGATGTCGCAGGTACCACTCCCCGCGTGCCCCACGGCCACGCTGTATGCAGTATGCTGCTCGCCGTAGCGACCGGCCAATGCGGCGCTGGAAGGGTTGGGACCCGCGGCCGCCGGTCATTGTTGTTGTTGATTTTTTTTTTTTTGCCTGTTTTAGCAAATTGCGGGACTTAGACGTCCCTGCTTTTTGGGGGGGTCATCCCGTGGCGTTCCCCCCCGTGACATCAGTTTGATAGGCCGGCTTTTGCTGTGCCGTTGCTCATGTGAGCGGGATCGACGACCAACTGGCAGTTCTAGAAGCCGTGATTCTTGTGATCGCTGGGAGGATTTGGGAGCAAAGAGGAGGAGAGAAGCGCCGCAGTTTGTTGGGTGCAAAGTTGCTTTGGAGCACCAAAAAGAGTCCCTACTTTTTAGTATGGATAGGGCAATTCAATATAGTGATTGAATTTTCTCACCGGACTGAGACTGACCCCGCGCCCCCCCCCCCCCCCCCCCTCCTAAAAATACATGTATTTGTACATGAACTGTTTTTCTACTTGAATACAGTATATATATATGCATCCTGTCACTGGATGTTGGTTGCCTCCAGGCATGGCAGAAACGTTGATCACCCATTTCTCCTTTTGTCAAATGGGTTCAGTAATTTGTCTGTCAGTTGTGTATATTATGCGTTGCTCGGTCACTGATTTAACACCTTGCTAGAATATACTAGCAAATAATGTTATGACGATTTGCGACAGCTGTTTTCCAACATGCACTTTTGGTTTATGGTTGTTCCAGTAAAATTGCTTGACTGGGGAGAGGACGGACATAGATCGGAACAAGACATTGCGGCTGTTAGAGCGGCTTTTTCACAAGAGGTCACTGTTTGGCATAAGCTTGACCATCCAAATGTAACTAAGGTACTATACTTGGTTTGAACAAGTCAAATTTACTGCTAGCCGATATGTAGTTCATATTCATGATGTTTGAACAAATATTTATAGACTGAACTTTGAAACTAATTCATTGAATGCTTGAACTGGAGTTTAGCAAAAGCCTATCTTACAGCTTCTTACATGTTACTATATTGTTACAGTTTCTTTTTATTTCAGTTAATAAAGGGGCATCTCTATTTTGGATCTGCTATTTTTGGTAATAGTGTTAGGTGAAATTGACATATGAATATCTCATATTTCTTCTGTAATCATATAGATATTGCGTATTTCTTCAGTAATCCATTTAGTCGTCAGTTACTATAACAACAGTTTGGCTTTACCGACAGTTCATAGGAGCTATAATGGGCGCAAGGGATCTAAATATTCAGACAGAAAATGGACATATTGGCATGCCAACTAATATCTGTTGTGTTGTTGTGGAATACCTTGCTGGAGGCGCATTAAAATCATTTCTGATCAAGAACAGGAGGAAAAAGTTAGCTTTTAAGGTGGTTGTCCAAATCGCTCTTGACCTTGCCAGGGGGTAAGTAGTTCACTGGAATTGTTTCAGTCTTTTTTTTTTTCTGAATCATTATCTGTTACATTTCCTTACTCGTCAAAGTTAGCACTGATTTGAGAGGTTTTGGTCTTTAAATCTTCATCAGATTAAGCTATCTTCACTCAAAGAAGATTGTGCACCGTGATGTGAAGACCGAAAATATGCTTCTAGACAAAACAAGGACTGTAAAAATTGCTGATTTTGGTGTTGCTCGCCTTGAAGCTTCTAATCCTAGTGATATGACTGGCGAAACTGGAACACTTGGTTACATGGCACCTGAGGTATCTTTTCGCTGAGATGTGTGCTCACGTTTCCATTGTGGAATAATAAAAGGATATCCTTGCATCAAGTAGTTGTACATGTGTTAAATCAAGGATGCAGTTTTATGGTAGGCAGCTTCAATATAATGTGGCTTACGTTGACATCCAATATGCAGGTTCTTAATGGCAATCCTTACAACAGGAAGTGCGATGTTTATAGCTTTGGAATTTGCTTATGGGAGATATACTGCTGTGATATGCCATATCCTGATTTGAGCTTCTCAGAGGTCACGTCTGCAGTTGTTCGTCAGGTAACATGCTGCTTCTAGCTGCCCATTTCTTACGTCGCTGCATTCTGAGCAAGTAGATAAATACAATATCACTTTGGTCTCTACAGAATTTGAGGCCAGAGGTACCACGGTGCTGTCCAAGCTCATTAGCAAACGTGATGAAGCGTTGCTGGGATGCGAACCCTGACAAGAGACCAGAGATGGCCGAGGTTGTGTCTATGCTGGAGGCCATCGACACATCAAAGGGTGGAGGCATGATCCCCGTGGACCAGCGACCAGGATGCCTGCCTTGCTTCCGGAAGTACAGAGGTCCATGACAGATAGAGCGAGCTGGAGTTGCATCTGCGGATTGGCCTCTGGATCCTGTATATTTCAATTAAAATTATTTCTGGAAAAGGCAAACTGGTTAATGGAGGTAGTGTGGTTATATTCGCCCCTGGTTACTGTCGTAGCCGTCATGTAAATTCTTTGTTCATCCCATCTGTAATTCCGGTTATCAAATGAATGCAAGAAAGAACTGGCTCGTTCGTTATGTTATTTTCTAAGGTAAATAATTTCACTAGGACGTGTGAGGAGAAATGACGGCTAGGATGAGACCCTCATCAACAGGATGTTGACCAGCAATCTGAATCCATGTGGTCGGGGCGGGATAATCGGCTGCATCTGGAAAAGGATTGTTGACCCAGTTGCGTTCGTGCTCATTCTGTGAAAAGTAAGGCTACAGAAAAATAATTGCATGAAAGCTAGTTCATGTGTTCACTATGATCGCTGTTACATATACTACTTTATTCACAGAAGATTGGAGAGGGGTTTTTCCGGCTGACCGCATACATCCCCGCGCACAATGAGTTGACCTTAATAGAAGAGCACAGAATAGACAGATGGCGAGGAGGTGCTCGTGTTCTGACCAGAAATGCTCGTGTTCAGGTGTTTCGTCCCTGCAGATTATCAGGAGACTTGTGCTGCAACAGTAGTCCAAAAGGCACCGTTTATTTAACTTATTTAATCACGTAGTCATGGTGTTCCACCACGATCGTGGTTGACGAAGCATCGTGACCGGATTTTCTTTCATTCATTGCAATATGACTGGACAACTCTGCTTCGTACTATTATTCCAGGGTAGGCACGGCCTTTTACGACGAATTCCTTGCATCTTCCTCTTTCTCGCTGGTGCAAGCAATGCAACAACAACAAAAACTTGAGCAACGTGTCTCCCTTCCCTCTACGAGGGACCATCTTTTTGTCCGCGAATGAACAAAGTTGAAAAACGAGTCGCGTTTGGGCACTTCATGGCTATCACACGGCATGGAAAAATGTAGTACTGAACTGAAAGATCGAGATTCCGAAGCATTATGAATAAATGTACTGAACTGAACAGAAGGAGCACCTACGAACTGTAAAGAGCACAGATACGAGTACAACAGAGAACGGCAAATCGCATCGGAGATGTGCAGGAGTTTTTACAGAAAACAAAACGGTGAAGCTCCCATAAACAAATCGCATTGGTTGAAATCAGTTCGGTGAGTACTACTGTACATCAGAGGTTGCAACAAAATTCCAAAAGAATTTGTTACGCGCACCCACACCCACACCCACCGGGTTGGTTCCCTCCATCGTCCATTGCACCGCAGCCGACCTGGTCAGTCGCTCGCCGCTCTCTACTGTTTCCAGGCACCCAACGCGTATTCGGTCGCGGTGGCTACTTGCTCCGCGCCACCAATAAATACCAGGTCTCACCCCTCTCGCCATCCGTTCCTCATCAACTTGCACTTGGTGGTCTCCACGAAGAAAGCCTCCAATTACTACCACCACCACAACCAGAGAGGCAGAGACAGAGCGAGCAATGACAAGGTCAGCAGCACCGGCGGCGGCGTCCTCCACCGCGGTGCCCAAGAACAAGCAGTCCTCCTCCTCGTCGTCGCTGCGCGGCAGCCAGCTGAAGCAGCTCCGCGAGATCTTCCGTCGGTTCGACATGGACGGCGACGGCAGCCTGACGCAGTTGGAGCTGGCGGCGCTGTTGCGGTCGCTGGGCCTGCGTCCCACGGGCGACGAGGTGCACGCGCTGCTGGCCGGCATGGACGCCGACGGCAACGGGAAGGTGGAGTTCGAGGAGCTGGCGGCGGCCATCGCGCCGGTGCTCACCACGCAGACGCACCTCGTCGACCAGGCGCAGCTGCTCGAGGTGTTCCGCGCCTTCGACCGCGACGGCAACGGCTACATCTCCGCCGCCGAGCTCGCGCGCTCCATGGCGCGCCTCGGACAGCCGCTCACGTTCGAGGAGCTCACCAGGATGATGCGCGACGCAGACGCCGACGGAGACGGGGTCATCAGCTTCCCGGAGTTCGCCGCAATCATGGCCAAGTCCGCGCTAGACTTCCTCGGCGTCGCGTCATCATAGAATTGCACAATGCCGTGCCTTGATTAGGGGATAGTCTTCCATCCATTGCTCTTGCTTTTCCTTTCATTAGGATAGTCGATCTAGAGCTTAATTTAGCAAATATGTAAATGTTTTGGATAGAATTCTCCAGTAACGATCTCTCTACTTTCCCCTCTTCAAACTGAGCTGCTGTAAGAACTACAACTTAAGTGAATAATAATGCTAATGATCTTGTGGAAAATACTCAGATACTAGATTATCATGTCGGAACATGGTTAGTGATCCGCTTTTCGCGCTGAGCAGAGCAAAGCACATCCACGCATGTGACGTGCACCGACCAACCGAACTACGTGGCGGTGGCGGAGCAGCATCGAGCTGTCACCCACGAATCGAAGCCGTCCAACCTTCTGCACGCGTTCTCGTTCTCGAACGGCCCGGCCTTTCTGCTGGGACAGCACAGCGCCCTTCAATGGCGAAGCTAGAGCAACTACGACTAGGGAACGGAAGGATTGAGACTGAGAGGACCTAGCTGAGGTCAAAGGTCACACAGCCGCTGGTCTAGCCGCCGAGGCTGATGACGCTGCCGGAGGGCTCGCGCGCGATGATGCGTGGCTGCAACTGTGGGGACCATCACCGAGCTCGCGCCGGCTCCTTTCCGCGCCTCCTCCGAATGACCAGCGCCGGGCTCGGCGGCCATCGACCCCCGGCCTGTCTCCCGGTGCGCTCTTGGTCTTGGCTATGGAGCAGAGACCAAGGGGCGTGGCGTGCGGAGAACCGGGAGACAGCGGGCAATCTCACAAGGTGGACGGAGGAGAGCGCGGCGCGAGATCCGCTCCGTGGGCGGCGGCGGGGCTAGCCGCGGCCTGGAGCAGCAATGGCAGATAGGCCTATTTACAGAAACACTCCTCTTTTGGATCGCTATTAATAGTCGCGATCCATAGTTTTGTAAATACATCTTTAGTTTGAATCACGATTAATAGATGTGATCTATTTTTTGCAAATACGCCCTTATATTTTATAAATACACCCTGTCTTTTACAAATACACCCTTGTTTGCGTTATTCTTCTTCACTCTCGCCCCCTCCCTCCACCGGCTCGCAGTCCGCAGTCGTCCTCCCCTTCCTCGTGCGCACCACCACCGGCTGCGGTCGCCGTCGCGCGTCTCGCGCTCGTCCGCTTCCTAATTTAGGCGCCTTTCGCGGCCTCCGCCCCGCTCCTCCCCTCCCACTCCTTCTCTGCATACTTCGCTTCTCCGCCATCTCTTTCCATGACTCCCATTTCCACCCTGCGCAGACACCACGCGCCACCCCGGGCCGACGAGACCCCACCGCAAACCTCGCGGCAATGCAGCCTGTCAACCCGCGATCCGCCGGGACGGAGGCGTTCGTTCCGCGCGGCGGCCTGCGCCAGCGTGGCGCGCCGGCCGCTGCCGAGTCGGGTACACCCAGCAGCGCCCGCGGGGGTGCCGGGAGGTTGTCCACCTTCCGGGAGGACGTCGGACATGCCGCCGCGGAGACGTACCTCGTCACGGGCCTCGCCTTCATTCTGCTACGATACCTCGGGTGAGTGACCCCCTCATTTTTTACTTTATTGTTAGGTAGCGTGCACAAGCCTAGGTGCTGAGAATTTGGGTTGAGATTAGGCGATAAGGATTCAGTGATTCACATTCACTTAACAACGTTGTGATTTGGACTGCTTTACTTTTCTGTTGAACAATCTGTAATTTCGTTGATTAAGTAATGAAATTCCAGGGGTGGCCCTTCGTGGGGGAAAAAAAAGTTGTCATTGGGTGCTTCTCTGCCCTGCTTCAGTGTCGAGTGTTCTTTCCCGATGTTTCATTGATGCACAATTCTATTTGCCACAAGTTGGTCAAAGATAGTACGTTCTAAGAGTCTGCATTACTAATTGTAAGGACCTTAATTGCTTTTAAAAGTGAGCGCAACAAAGTAAACATTTCTATGAACTTGCATTTTACTGTTTCTCAAAGCCATTGGCTGACAAACACAACAACAAAATTTATGTTGGCAGCTTAGGATTCATACCAACCCATGCGCAATGCATGCCACAGTATGTTAATGTATGGCTTTGCCCTTAAGCTATAAATCTCTGATATCATTTCATGTATTCTTTTTCGCAAAGTATTCCACATCATGCAAATATATGGCTTTACCCTATAGCTATAGATATCTAAAGTCCATTTTTTTATTTTCTTTTTTTTTCAGGTTAGGTTATCAGTGGATATCACAGCTTATTGCCCTCATAGTATATGCGATGTTACTCATGCCTGGTTTCATAAAAGGTACAGGGCAAGTAATTAAACTTTTTAGCTCCTCATGCTTTCTTGGAATCAAACAAATAGGATGACTACACTGTGATTTTATCTTCGTAATCAATAACTATTTCCTTCAACTCTTGAAAGCAAGAAAGAACTAAAAAATTTCCTTTATACAATTGATAGGTTGTACTGAAGTAAGGTCAACAGAATATTTTATTCGCTATGTTTATGTTAATTTCTTGGTTTTCAGTTGGCTACTATTATTTCTTTTCAAGGCAGGTTTGTAGAAGTGTAGTCTATGGGGATCAACCAAGAAATAGGCAAGTAAAGTTACATTCTGTTGTGCTATATAAATGCAGCTATTTTGTTTGCACTGTACTCAGTTACTGAACATATAATCTACAGGTTGGACCTGTACATTCCTAAAGATCCCAGCAAATCCTATCCTGTTGTGGCATTTGTAACTGGTGGTGCTTGGATTATTGGGTCAGTTATAATTTCCTCGTGATATGATATATTACAAGGTTCCTTCATACTGATTTTCCTTGTTACCGATATTGCTTATATCCAGTTACAAGGCGTGGGGTGCTCTCCTTGGAAGGCGGTTAGCAGAGCGAGGAATTATTGTTGCTTGTATTGACTACAGGTGGCTTAACCGTAAAAGGATTTTCCTGATTGAACTAATTGCATACATGACATAGAATTCCATTCAGTTCATATCCTCTTTTTATTAACTGTGAATATATCACTTGAGTTCTCTCTGTCTGCTGAATGAAAAATATAAACATGACTTGCAGAAATTTCCCTCAAGGAACAATAAGTGACATGGTTTCTGATGCTTCTGAGGGGATTTCATTTGTTTGTAACAATGCTGCTAGTTATGGTGGGGATCCTAATAAGTAAGTGATACTCCATCGCTTTTCTTCTATTTCGTTAATACTAGCAGTTTTATTTTATTTTGCAACCTGCAGAATCTACTTGATGGGTCAATCAGCAGGAGCACATATTGCCGCCTGTGCTCTCATGGAGCAATCAGATAAAGAATCTAGGGGAGAGCACATTTCTTGGAATGTGGCCCAAATAAAAGCATATTTTGGTTTATCGGGAGGGTGCGATCTTGAATGCCTTGTCTTTTATTTTAGTACTCTATATCAACATGATGATGTTTAATCAACTATCTATTCATAATTTCTTTAATGTGGTCATTTGAACAGCACACAACACTCAACTGTGTCCTGTCATATTGTGCATTATGATTTTTTGCCAACTTGTGATCCTAATTTGTCTTATAGGCTCTAGATACTGTAAGATGAGATATCAAAAAAAGGATAGTAAAGCAACGATTCTGTTTGAACTGGTTCTTATTGAGATACCAAGGCAGTGGTACCAATCAACCATGACATACATACTCATTTACTCTTTTTGCAGATACAACATCCAAAACTTGGTTAATCACTTTCATGAACGTGGTCTTTATCGTTCAGTATTTCTCAGGTGCATAACATGATTGTTTTGTTGGTCTGGAAGTGCTCCATCGTTTATTAATCACTCTAAATATAATTAAAATACCTGCTGTTTTCCAGCATAATGGAGGGGGAGAAATCATTGCCACGTTTTTCTCCCGAAATTGTCGCCAAGAAATTAAGTGCTAAAGCCATAGCTTTACTTCCTCAAATTGTACTTCTGCATGGAACAGAAGATCATTCCATACCATCCTCTGCCAGGTTTGATTCTATCATGCTCTTAGGAAGCTTCTGTGAGTAGTTATGATTATGTTCCCCCGTTCAGGATTTCCTTATTTCTTGAGATCTCCAAAATTCAAGTTGATGACGATGCATCCTGAGATGAAGGTTCTGGACTGGAAGCCTATGAGTATTAAGATATGAGCTTCAAAATATCTCTGTTCATTCATGGTTTCGTTTTTTTCTCCCTATGATATGAGCTTCAAAATACATATTCAAAACAATGTGAATGGAGCTGACGTCACACTTTAGCAGTTTTTTCTGGATTGAAATCCTACTTGTAGCTAGGAACCACTAGCCCAATGCAGAATCTGTTGCTCTTAACATTCTATTGTTCCCCAAAGCCAGGATTTGGTACTTAGAGCTGCATGTTCCAGAGCATTCTTTTCCCATACGTCCCTATATTTTAGTAACATGCAGGTAAACTACACACCATTGTGTGAAAACGCTTCAAAATTCAACCAGAACAACAAACCAGAGAACCTTAGCTTCTCTGGCTATAGCATTCTATGCAAAAACTGCCGATTGATGCTTATTGTTTGTTAATTGGCCTATTTTTTTTTTCAGCACATGTACTACAATGTTATACCATTACTTGAGCACTTATTGATTTGTGTTTTTGAACATAAATCCTTTCTTGTTCCGTCATCGAGTGCCTGTGACTCTGTTTCATGTGCAGTGAAACTTTTGCGGACGTCCTTAAACAAGCTGGCGGGAAGGTAAAGTTACAGTTATATGAAGGGAAAACGCATACAGATGTATTTGTACAGGTAGATCATCTTTCCTTACATGAGATCCTGGTAGCTGTAATGAAATATGAGTTCCACTGTAGAAGAATCTGCAGTTGTTTGAAGCTTTGGTTGAATATACCATTGCAGGACCCACTTAGGGGTGGCAAGGACCAACTGGTTGATGATGTTGTTTCTGTTATTCATTCTGACGATGCAATTGTGCGCCAGAAGGATGCTTCGACACCTATCCCAGAACGTCTTGTTTACGAGTGGCAAATAAAGTTGGCCCGTCAAATTAGTCCCTTCTGATCAGGTTTTGGTTCTTTATGTTTCAATATTGCGCATCCAAATTACTATTCTGTTTCAGCTTCCGTCTTCCATTTGTCTTTCCTTTTTTTTGGAAAGTACTCGAATGATTTGCCTGATGTGGGTACTAAGGATTTGTACTTCTTTTGACTGTCCCTCGCTGTATGCAGGTTAGTAGATAGGCCATTTTTCGAGCCATTAACTTGCTGGTAGTGTTTAAAGTAACTGTCTGGCGACAAGATGAACTACATGGGGTTTTAGGAGTTCCACTGGAGTTTTGGTTAGACCAGGAGAACAGAGCTTCAGACTTCCTTGGTCTTGGTGACCATGAGCACTGCACGAGCACTTTGTTGTGCTTATAGTACTTGTCACTTTTGACATACTTAGAGAAAAAAAAATGTTTAGAAATCATACATACTAGTACATCTGTAAATATTTTGAAAGACCATCGTATTAGCTATTTCCAGATGTACTTTTTTTTTTCTTGAGAAAAAAATAGTACATTTGTAAATAGCTAATATGATAAAAAAAAATAGTGCATCTGTAAATAGCTAATGCCATGGTCTTTCAAAAGCTACATGACGTCGACTCATCATGATAAAAATGTTGTGTTTGAGTGAAATTTCGTAATGCATGCAAGACATTGACTGACGGCAATGTCATGCATTTTTCTCACTACTAGCTTGTACGCCATCTCTCAGCTCTGAAATTTGACTCTGGACCAGTCACTATTGCATTGCTAGTGTACTTGGTCAAGCAGACGGGTCGTGCTGTCGGCAACTGCTACACCGGCGTGCCGGGGGAGGTCGGTGCCCGTTGCGTCGCATGGTAGATTGATCGGCAATGCCCGCTGCTGCAATCCTGCAATCACATGCATGGCCTTGTTAGTGATAAACCCGTCACCATCGTTCCAGAATTTGTCACAGTGCATATTAGGTGACCAACACAGGATGTAGCGGCCGTGCTCGTGCTCGTTCTCCGATGGATCAGCCGTGTAGTATCAAAGAAGCTACGATCAAATTCGAAAATTCTTTTCGCTCGCCGTGCGGCTGCATCAAAATTGCATCTCCTCTCTGCTCATTAGGTTACCTAACTGTAAGCACGGCGTACGTGTCAAACATTCAACTTTGCTCTTGGCGCCACATGTAATCCTCCTCACCGGACACCAGATAATTAATCTCTATTTACTTATTGTGTTCAAATGCCATACATTCAGAACTTGAGATGACGCGGACGGTGAAGTGTACCGATCGTCTATATTCAACTATCTGATCCTATCTAAGATTCTGATTTGTCGGGCGAGATTGGAACAATAATCCACCAGTAGACTGTACACAGATTCAGCAATGTTATATTACGAACCTGTCCTGAACTACAGTGGTAGCACATGCCATTCATCAGGAACAACCTACGGTAAGAAACTTACTTAACCACCAAATCACATTCGTATCACATGCAGTTCCGTGTGTTAGTCTGTGGCCATTCTTTGCTCGGCAGTCGGCAGTGTTCTTACAGCGGGGTAACTGTCAGTTGCCGCTCTCTCCGGACAGCGAGAAGCTGTGGAGACAGCATAGCAAAGATCACACGCAAAATTAAGGTGGAACCTGAAGCCATATGCATCTGTCGTCAGGACAGCACGGCATGCAGCCTCAGCCTCCATGAGCATTGAGCAGGCTGCAGGCGCAGCGTAAGACTGGACCGGCCACCGTGGACTAGGAAGGACTAGGAGCGCCAGCGGCGGCAGTGGTAGCTGTGGCTCGTGCCTCCCTGCTTCCCTTCGTACGGCGTGTTGCGTCGTCACCTGGACCCGACCTGCGCTGCGCCTGCTTCCTTCCGCAGCGATGGCGCCATGCACCGTCGCCTTCGGTGCGGTCGGTGTCGGTCCCTCCCTGGTCAAAGCAGCGGCAGCCGCAGCCTTTGCTTTTGTAAATTAGTCACCCTTTGGGACCCGCACACTGCACGGCGCCGATCCCCAGGAGCTAGCGGAGAGGGAGAAGGAAAGCAGAGAAAAAACAGCAACGGCCTCCTCCCTCTCTAGCTCTCTGCTCTGCTCTCGTCGTCTTTCTGTTCTGCGATCTTGCTTGCTGATGAGGCTTTGAGTTGCTGTTTGGATCTCGTCTCTCGTTTCTCACACCACCACCCGGAATTCAAAAGGTCTTGGAAATCAAAAGGTGGAGTAGCCGTGCATCATATCAGGAGGAGTACTATGTACTCCTACTAGTAATAAGTAGATTGAGCTCGTTCAGTGATGAAGATAAATAGTTCCTGATTTTGCATAATCCATGGAGTTTCGGTTAGAAGCAGCATTCCCCGTTCTGTCTCATAAGTAGAATGGAAGGAAGCTCTGAATTTGTGTTGCCGGGTAGTAGTACGAAGTAGCTGTACTTCGTTGAATTTGTGTTGCTGGAATTGAGCTGAAATTGGATGGCTTTGTTGTGCTTATCTTGTCACTGGAACTGGAAGGAGAGCAACTACTACTGTGTGAGCTTCTTTCTGGTTCGTTACGGTTAGGTAAAGCTGCACGCCCATGTGTTTGCGTAGTTTAAGGAATATGCTTCACTTCACTGACTGTTATTGAGAATGTTGCAGTGCAAGCAACTGAAAACTAAACAGCTCAAGGAAGCTTATTATATAAATGGAACAGCTGCGTATTACAGTACCTGACAATAGTACAAGTCATGTTAGCCTCATCAGTACATCATCATCCACTCACGTGGTCGCAGGAATCAAATTAACAAATTCCATTCACCACTTAGTACTACAGTATACTAGTAGACACCAATTAGTAGTACTGCTAATCTGAGCCATAAATTTATCAAGCCTGTCCCCGCTACCACGATCCCGAGTTCCTGTCTACCATTTCCTCATAAACAAACAAGAGCCCGGTCTCTTCTTTTTGTTTGCTCAGTTTTGGTGGGTTCTGCTCACCAGCCTCCACCCCAGTACAAAAGGCCCCCCAGTGCCGCGGGGACACAGGACGCTAGAAACGAGCACCACGCTTCAGCTCAGAAATACACACTCCCTCCTTCCCACTCTGTCTCTCACACACAAGCGTAGCCTTGGTCCATTGCATTGCTTCAAGAAGCTGAGCTCGAGGTAGTAGAAGAGGACAGAGCTCCATCCATGAGAACCATCACAGCAAAGAACCCCCATGACTCCCTCTCCTTCTCCAGGAGGCACTTCAAATGGCCTGTTCTTGGCAAGAGCAGAAGCCACGGCGCCACGGTTGGGGACCCGGAGTTCATGAACTCGGAGGCGGAGGATGACGGCGAGGCTACCATGGCGTTCTCCTCTGCCTGCCCGTCGTTCCACTCCGAGGACTTTGTGTCCCCTCCGCTGAAGGTGGCGGCGCCGCCGCCTCAGCAGCCGCAGAGGAGGAAGAAGGCGGTGCGGACGGCCGTGGCGCGGCTGCGCTCCGCGCTGGCCAACGCCGTGGCCGGCCGGCACCGGCAGGTCGGCATGGGCGCGCGGCTAACCGGCACGCTGTACGGGCACCGGCGCGGCCACGTGCACCTCGCGTTCCAGGTGGACCCGCGCGCGTGCCCGGCGCTGCTCCTGGAGCTGGCGGCGCCCACGGCGGCGCTGGTGCGGGAGATGGCCTCGGGCCTGGTGCGCATCGCGCTGGAGTGCGAGCGCGCCAAGGGCTCGGCGCTGCCCACCCCAACGACCGCCGCCACCGCGTCCAACAATAACGGCGGCAAGAAGCTGCTGGAGGAGACGGTGTGGCGCGCCTACTGCAACGGCAAGAGCTGCGGCTACGCGGTGCGGCGCGAGTGCGGCGCTGCGGACTGGCGCGTGCTCCGCGCGCTCGAGCCCGTGTCCATGGGCGCCGGGGTCATTCCCGCCGCGAGCTGCGGCGGCGGCGAGGGCGACGTCATGTACATGCGGGCAAGGTTCGAGCGCGTCGTGGGATCACGCGACTCGGAGGCGTTCTACATGATGAACCCGGACGGCGGAGGCAGCAATGGCGGACCAGAGCTCAGTGTCTACCTCCTCAGGGTCTGACTGAGATGTGCTCCTTCTCTGATCAAGTCTGGTGGTGGTGTTTAATTAGGCTGGAACGTAGCTTGGGATGGAAATGGACATACTATTTTGTTTTTCCTCTCTTTCTCTATGGTTTGTTGGTGCAGAATTATGTTGAGGTGAGAGTAGGGACGTAGTAGTGCCCCAGTAAATCAAGGCAACTACTAGTAGTAGACCTATGGTAGTACTTGTGCCTCATATTATGTTTGTAATCATCAATAAACTACTAGTAATAATAGCCTTTTTTTCATTTGATTCATGTCCTAGTAATATTTCAACTTTGCTTTTATAGAATTCCTAAACAAAAATTGAGGACCCGTACCGATTGTATTTGTTATTAAGAAATTCCTGTGTAGGGGGATAAGGCGCAATGTTCTTCAATTCCCAGTATACGCGTGTTTTTCGTTTTTTTGCATATACACGTACGAAATACCAGTAGTATTTCGCCACTAGTACTCGTAGTAGTGGAATAAAACATGTCACGTTATGCAGACAGTGTCCATGTTCTTCTCAAAAGACGCACTTTCTTGCTTCGTTGTCGGCCTGTACTAGCAGTATGCTAACAAGCACGACGTAGCTTATCTTTTTCTTCCACACTTTTATTTCTTCCTTTTATTAGTACACCGTTAACATCTTTTTTGTTTTTTGGTGGGACATAGCGAGCTTAAACATTTTACTACTACAACTACAGTAGTGTTTAGTGACCGCCTAATATTTGTTTTTTGTTTTTTTTTTTTTGTGGTGAGCACTAGTAGTAGAGTACGTATAATGAACTGCAAATTGGTTGTGCCGGCAGGTAGAGTTCAGTACTGTAGTATAGCAGGGTTGTGCAGCAGGCACGCAGCACCCAGTTATGCGACAATGACACTGCTTTTTGCAGTTATGCTTCAGGTTTTTTGTTTCTGCAGCAGCGGGTTTAGCAAGCATCCGACCAGAAGCATAGCCAACATTTATTTACTAAGAGTGCAAGCAACATGTGTCCTTCCATCTATGGCTCTACGTTCTGTATTGGATCAGTAATGCTTCCATCAATACGTGTTAGTAATTCCTCTTGAGATGTCATCAAACTCGAGTACGTACTTCTGAAAACGACACAGCAAGGAGAGAGGAGAAATTAGGGCACGGTAAGCATGCTGGTACTAGTACTGTAAATTGGAGAAATTGGGGCTGAACGTACTACTGTAGTACGAAGTAGAGTAGTATAAAATAGAAGAGCGAGAAGAGGAGACAGTGCAGGTCCACTCCGTTGTAGGTAGGGATGCACGGCACGCCTAGTCCTAGTCGCAATTCTGTTTGCCATCCCGAGGCAGGCATGGCACGGATTGCAGCGGCCTGCCGAAGCAGCAGCAGCAGCAGCACCAGCAACGCCACTGTGCCTGCACAGCGCAGCTCGGCCTCTCCCTCCCTCTCAGCTCAGCCTCTCTCTCCCTCTCAGAGAGAGAGAGAGAGAGAGAGAGAGAGAGCACGGTACTAGCAACAGCAGCATGCAGCAGCAAATCAATGCCGAAAGGATAGAAAGAAACAGGTTTTGCTTTGGCTGCTGTGGGCATCGCCATGGCCAGCGCCTGAGTCCGGACCCCTCGTGCTCTCAAACTTGAGATGCCAACCAAACGAACGGTGCTGAACGTACTGAACTGCTGCTGATTGAGGAGTGTAATCAATCATGATTACAAAGTGTCATTTTGGAGGGGATGGCCCCATGATTTTGGTATGATTATGGCTATCACACTAGTAGGCCAGGGTATGCAGTCGTGATGATAAGTAGGAGTAGCCAAACTAATAAAGCACGGTGGTGCTTTCGCTGTCTCGGTTGTGGAGCGCGGTCCTCGAAAAAGAGCACACTGTGAGTGAGGTCTACCTCACTTGGCTTTCCCTCCTCGTGGTTATGGTGGCGCCTTGCGAATTGCGAGATTTCTTTGTTGCATGCAGAGATATGAGAGAAGCCGACGACAGGCATGTGATCGTGACCTGATCCCGCGCCGCGGCCGATCCGAGGAGCATGGAGACTTGGAGAGTGAGAGCAACCGGGGCCTTCCTCTATGCTGTTGTACTACTTCAGTAAGAAGGAGAGAGAAGAGAGAGATCTTCGGTGCTCGGTTAACCCATGAATACACACGCGCTCCGCTCTGCGGGCCGACAACCTGTGGGCTGTGCTGGCCCGAGGATTGCTGGCCTACAACAGCAGCACGCTCTCGTGTAGGCCAGCCCACGTTAATGATAGAAGGTCCAGTGGGAGTAGCCCGGAAACTTATTAAAGGAAGGAACCTCTCCTGTGTCCATGGTCCTTGAGCAGCCGGTTGTCCGAGAAGAACAGGCCCATGCTCTAGGACTTGAAGGAGGCTGGTGCATGTGCATGCGAATACGGTACGCCGCTGCATCAAGAAGACGCAAATTGACGACCTGGTGCTCTGGGACTGGCCACGCCGATCGCAGATTGGGGGGAGACGGCGAGAAAAGAAAACGATGGGACTGAATTAATCACTGCCACCCAAAACTAACTAACTAACTAACTAACTCCGCGCGTCTGGCATTACGGCCCACACCGAATCGAACGGAGCAGACCAGACTGGCTCGATTCAACAGGGGAGAGAGAGAGAGAACAGGACTCGCGGACAATATCAAAGGGATGGATGGCCTCCACGTGTGCTATTGCGAGGCCGGGGGATCTCATTGTCGACTAGTACGTAGGTAGGGGCGGCCGCCATACCTCTTGCAGTCGAGTCGCGCAGACTCACTCGACCGCCGCCGCCCGTCATGATTTCGTGGCAGGATCTGTACGCTGTGCTGTGCGCGGTGGTGCCGCTGTACGTGGCCATGATCCTAGCCTACGGTTCGGTGCGGTGGTGGGGCGTCCTGACGCCGGAGCAGTGCGGCGGGATCAACCGGTTCGTGGCCGTCTTCGCGGTGCCGCTCCTCTCTTTCCACGTGATCTCGACCAGCGACCCCTACGGCATGAACCTCCGCTTCGTCGCCGCGGACACGCTGCAGAAGGTGCTCGTCCTCGCGGGGCTCGCGGCCTGGTCCTTCCTCCCGTCGTCGTCGTCGTCGTCGTCGTCGTCCAGCAGGTCCGGCCGCGCGCCGCCGCCGCTCGACTGGGCGGTCACCTTCTTCTCCCTCTCGACGCTGCCCAACACGCTCATCATGGGCCTGCCGCTCCTCATCGCCATGTACGGCCGCTACTCGGGCGACCTCCTGGTGCAGGTGGTCGTGCTGCAGTGCATCGTGTGGTACACGCTCCTGCTCGTCCTTTTCGAGTTCCGCGCCGCGCGGCTGCTCATCGCGGCGCGGTGCCCGGACACGGCCGCGTCCATCGCCTCCGTGCACGTCGACCCGGACGTCGTGTCGCTGGAGGGCAGCCAGGCGGAGGCGCAGGCCCACGTGGCGCCCAACGGCCGGACGCGCCTCATCGTGCACCGCCCGTCGTCGTCGCGACGCTCCCTGCTGCTGGCCACGCCGCGCCCGTCCGACCTCACGGGCGTCGAGATCTACTCGGTCAGCTCCTCGCGGAACGCCACGCCCAGCAGGGGATCCACCAGCTTCGCAGCGCACGCAGCAGACGTTCACGGCGCGTCCCTGCGCGTCTCCAGCTTCGGCGCGGCGGACCTATTCTCGCTGCACTCGCACTCGCCGCGACATTCCAACTTCGACGTGCGGCAGGCCAGCAGATCGGCCGCCGCGGTCGTGCCCACCCACCACGACGACTCCGCCGCCAATAAGGACACGTTTCAGTGGAGCTCCGATACGTCCGAGTTGAGCGGCTTGCCGGTGTTCCGCAGCGATCTCCACCGCTCCAAGAACGCCCGCCCGCGGGCAGAAGCGGCGCCAACCGGGGGCTCGGCGAGAGCGATGCGGCCCCCAGGGGAGCGCGTGGCCAGCTTCAAGGCAGAGCCCGGGCAGGACGCGCTGGTCATGGTGGAGTCTGGATCGACGGCGGCGGCAATGGAGCAGCAGCAACAGCAGCAGACGGTGAAGAACGCAGGCACGGACGCCGGGAAAGCGCCGGAAGGACAGCAAACGGCGCCGGCCGGCGTGATGACCCGGCTCATCGTAACGATGGTCTGGCGACGGCTGATCCGCAACCCCAACACGTATGCCAGCCTCGTCGGCCTCACTTGGTCGCTCATCGCGTTCCGGTAAGATCTACTAGTTGAAGTCGTCTTTGTTGCCAATAAGTTGTTGTTGTACCAAATTGGAGTGTATTTGAAAGCCTGCTTATGGCCCGTTCTGCAGGTTCCACATCTCAATGCCGACGATAGTGAGGAATTCCATCACCATACTGTCCGATGCAGGGCTCGGGATGGCCATGTTCAGCTTAGGTGAGTCGATTTCACTGACCAAACAAAAGCTCTTGTTATAATCTTAATTAAACGCGTACTCTGACCCAGCATGTACGACTAATATAATAATCTTTTGGTGACCATGCAGGACTGTTCATGGCCATGCAACCCAAGATCATCGCCTGTGGAACCTCCGCCGCGGCTGTCAGCATGGCGGTCCGCTTCCTTTTCGGTCCCGCGGTCATGGCCGCTGCGTCGGCCGCCGTCGGGCTTCGTGGCACGCTCCTACGCATAGCCATTGTTCAGGTAGACAACACTACATCATCGGCACCTTATTAAAGGCTTAAATTGAGAGAGGCCACCTCGATAATCCTGCTACATTACATCATTCGTGTAGGCTGCCCTGCCACAAGGAATCGTGCCTTTTGTGTTCGCCAAGGAATACAACCTTCACGCCACCGTTGTTTGCACCGGGTAAGCCTGCAACCGCACGCATTATTATTCCTCTGCAAATAAACTG
Organism: Oropetium thomaeum; assembly: GCA_001182835.1. NCBI lineage: Eukaryota > Viridiplantae > Streptophyta > Magnoliopsida > Poales > Poaceae > Oropetium > Oropetium thomaeum. Next base: position 2,583,962 of record LFJQ01000010.1, read on the forward strand.
ATGCTGCGTGTGCCTAATTATAATCCCGTGCCAAATTTTCAGTACGACTATTTCAAAAAAGAAAATTTACTACGTACATTTTCAGGGTCATCTTTGGCATGCTGATCGCTCTTCCCATCGCCTTGGTCTACTACATAATTCTTGGGCTGCTATGACAAGTTCTGATCGAGTCTCACAGCTCACACACGTGGCGCGCAGATTGGTCCATAATGCAGGGCAGCAGCTAGATGGTGAAAGGCAAGCTCTTCATGCCTGTGATTGTGAGTAACATGAGGCTGCAAGCTTACACTAGGTAATACATTGAGAGGCATTGCCGGCGTTGCAGCAGCTATGACTCGGTAGTATTCCTTATTTCATTCACACATATAGAGCCCGCCGTACGTGGACCTTTCTGGTCAAAATCAGTGGAGAGTTCACTACATACAAGAACTTAATTAGCACAATCAATCTTGACTGGTGGACAACCAAGCTAAGAATAACCTAACATCCTGTGACAAACAAAAGCTGAATCGAATTTTGAATATATATTGTGGGAAGCGGATTGTCCATACAAATCTCGACACTTATGATCTACTTCTTTCAATAATAATGTAGATCTGAAGGTTATTAGGATCACGACTATTAAAAAAAAAATGCAATGCACAATGCATGTCAGTGCTTTATCCATACACTAGCTAGCTACTCATTTTTGCATACACCTACCGTACTACTTATTAATGAAATGGAAATTTTGGATTTGTATGCCAAATTTGCAGTGCGTGAATCTGTGTGTGATGACCACTTAGGAATTCACACCACTAATTTACTGTACTTATTAATGGAGATTGCAGTGTCATAAAAGATATTTTCCTAATTCATGGGAAATATCAATTCATAATAACATCATTCATTAAAAGTAAAAACATCATACATAATAACATCATTAAAAGTAAATACATCATACATATATAATAACATCCCATGTTCGTTATTCATAATATGGTTGACGACAAAATAAACTGAAGAGATGATGTAAACATGCAGAAGCCAAACTCATTACCAATACATGATGGACACCACACATATGTAGATGCCTGATATATGTTTAAAACAAAGCAAGAAGCAAATAGTAATGTAGTCAATTCCGCTGAATGACAGATAGACACAGTCACACCATGATTGTTGATAGTCCTCCCAAAACATCAAATATTATTGGACCCACCAGAAGACGGCAGCGCCAGTGCGTTACTAGTGAGGGGCAAAGGCAAACCAGCAGTAGCCTGCTGTGTAATGAAGGACGCTGTTGTTGCGGCTGCTGCTGTGGCTGTCACATTTTGCTCGCTGTTGCTGTTGAACAATCCAGCAAGCACCGGGACATACATGACTTGGCTCTGTTGCTGTTCTGCTGCTGCTGCTGTTGCCGCTGCTGCTTGTGGTGGTGGTGGTGGTGCCATAGATGCCTTGTGCTTTAATTTCTTGACCTTTTTCTTGAGCTTCTTAAGCTTCTGCCGCAGGTGGCGTGTTTCGTTGGTCAGCAACTCGACTTGCCGCTTGAGCTCCTTCTCGCTTTCCTGCGTATTTTCCCTTTTCAACCTGCATGCACCACGCCCAAACAGACCATAAGATTGTTCTCACACACAGAGATACTATTGTCTCACATAAATAATATAAGAGGCCCTAAAATCTAGCACCAAGTCACTTCTTGTTTAGGACACAGATACTATTTGTTCATTTGTTCCAAAGAAAAAACTTCTTGTTACAGCGATTCTAATAAATTCTTTTGCGATAAAGGATCATATTGCCTTTTTTTCTGGATATAAGGGATATATATTAATTTCATCAAGCAAATGAAAGGAATCAAAAGTGAAGTCTCAATCTCAGCAATATGTTTTGAGATGTACACACAGCTCAAATTCGATCTCAAACTAATAAACAAAAGCAATAAAACCTAAACTCTCAGATAAAAAATAGATAAAAAATAAAACCCAAACTCATAAAAGCACTTAGTAGGATCATTACCTTAACCTACGGTTCACGAACCAGACCTGCACCCGCTTCAGTGTCATCTTTAGTGTGTCAGCCAAGGCACGCGTCGCCCACTGAAAATTGTTTCATTCATTTCATATAGATATTAGATCGAGCTATCTGGATCCTAAAACATATTAAGTTTTTATGCAAATTCCTAATTCCTTAATTAATTGAATCAAGATCGCACATGTGTGTCCTTTAATAAACATTACCCATGAGACAGATAGAAGTGTGTAAAGCTAAATCTGCAAGAATATACAGAGAGCTAAATCTATATCTCTGTCAGAAGACTAAAGATGTAGTAGGCTTTTCCTACGACAAACCGATCTGAACTAGAAAGGACGGAGGAAAGTCACCTTATCTGGGTTGGGGTTTTCCTGAAAGCTTGCTTCAAGCTGGTCAAACTGCTCCTTGGAGAGCCGAGTGTATTCACGCTTCTGGAACGACGACGACCTGTCGACGACGGGTGGCCTATTATCTTCATCACCGGCGGCCTCTATCTCCATGCTGCTGCTGATGTGCTGCGCATCCTCCTCTACCTCCTCTCGGTCGAACGTGTCTAGGAGGGTGAGCTCCCTCACGTTCTCGGCGTTGGATCCCTTATTACCATCTGCAAGCACACAACATGCTACAACCAGTCATGCACGCATCCTTAGCTAGGAGCCTAGGACATATAAGCAGATTCATTTTTAACATAAGACATACTGTATCTTATAGTACGAACTGATCTTTCTTCTTCATCGGCATAGAAAATTAAACATGATTCGCGTGAGAACTTATTACCGGGGACGGATGAGGAGGAGATGTGGACGCCATTTCCAGAGCCAGGGGTAGCAATCGTGAGCTCCAATCCCGATGGGGAGTTGGGGATTCCCATGTACTCCGCCATTAGTGATAGGGCAAAGGGCTAGGAGAAGTGCTAAGGGAGGAAACGATCGAGAAGAGGCTGATGGCGGAGGTAATAAGCAGTAGGGGAGGGGGCAAATGAGAACTGGGTTGCTGAAGGAGATGGCTAGAGAGAGGTGCCTGGGTCATGGCCGCCTGGGTGGAGTTTCTATAGGTGAGTGCAAGGAGGTATTATTGGCAGTCTTTAAATATGTGACCAAATATATTAAATGATAGGCTGTGATGCATATAAGCTTAAAAAACCAAAGATTTCTTAGCTGGCTTGAACATTTCTGTTTCAACCCTATGCCATCTATGCAATCTATGCAGATTTTGTGAACCACCTATTTCGATAAAAAAGCCATTTCCAATCAAATAACATCCGACTCCAGTTCAATAAAACACCGACGATAGTTTTTTTTCGATAGGTTGAAGTGAAAAGAATCGCTCATTTTGCTATAACACACACCACTATAGTAATACAATGTTTCATTTATGCGCATATAAAAGCATTACTTCCAATTCAAAAATACAATCTAAACAATAAAGGGTGCATAAAGTGTCACTCATAATGCCTAATCATAATTCATATGTTAAATAATAGGAAACAAGTTAATCTCTATTTTCTACTTACAGCAATATATTGATGACCCATATCTGAAATATTTAATTACAAATTTAAAGAAAATGAGTAACTGCCTTGTTGGTGATAAGAGGTACTACTACATGAATGTGAAAAATCCAGAAAGATATGGTTGGTTCCAACTATAGTTGTTTATTTTTGACCGCAAAAATAGTTGTTTATTGATACAATCGACATCCAGTTGGGATTCAAATCACAGAAATTAATAGCAGAAAGATTAAGCAATGTGAATCCAATATTTCTTTTTTGATATTCATTTCTGCAATTCTGGTTCACATGCAAATTTTTAAATGTGGATCACATCCGAAGCCAGGCATGCATGCAAAAATTCAATTTTTGTTTCACATGAATCACATACGAAACCAGGCACGCAAAAATTCTTTGGGCAGCATGGCAGCCTTTTTTTTTTTTTTTGATCGGATGGCAGCCTTTGTTGGGGTTGACTCTGTGTGGTACTGATGTGCGTGGGTTGAGGAATATGCCAGCCTGTATGAGCCCATGGGTTGCATGGACCTGATCTGTCCGCTTGTGTTGGGCTTACTCAATGCGTGCTGGGCCAAACCATCACCTGTTGCCAGCTGCGGCCGGTTACGACTACCAGTTTGCCACCGTGACATACGTGGACCCAAAAGCATAAACAATTTTTTTTTTATTTGAATGTAGACAGAATGAACAGATTGCGCAAATATTCGGTCATTCAGGTTAAGGATTTGCTTCCAACTGAAAACATTTACAGGATCGTGAATTCTGATGGCTCCACACAGGAAAACACGAGGAGCGCTATTCAGTCACAGGTTCTTTGCAGTCAAAAACACAGGATATGTGGGGAAATTTACATGATAACAAAGCTATAGTATATCGTAACAGCTGTAGACATTTGTAGTAGGCTCGTTCTGAACTTCTGAGAACCTACCAACATATCGTTTGCTGTTGTATGAATACGATCGCTCCTGTGGTCGACCCTGAGAAAATCAGGTCTTCAGCTGAGCGATTTTCTTGGACACCTCATCGACTGTTTCGTCGATGCTCTCCGTGAGACATTCCTCCTGGGAAATTACCGATTATCCTTGATGTGATCCATTTCGTGACTGATATGTACGAATAAACAATAACTCAAACTAGTGTGGTTCGAGTACTTACGTCGTTGACGTGCTTCTGCTTTTCACCTATACACTTGGAAGCACTGATGCTTTCACTCTTCAGCAAACTCCTAGCACTCAGCAGCGGCTGGTTTATGCCATCCGTTACTGACGCATGTGCTGCCTCACTGTCTCCATGCTTATTGCCTATTACTCGTTCCCTGAGACGAGGTAAGAGAATTGTTACTCTCCCTGTATCCTTAGTCCAATTCCGTGTCAAAGTATTCCATAGTTAAGGAATAGACTAATGGAAATTTCAAGGAGAACCTTGGTAAGGAAACATTCTGCCGCAGCTGTGGACTGCTCTTCTCACCCTTTGATTTGCCTTCTTCCAAATGTGCAAATTGTCGTTTAAAGCGATCAACTCCACTGTCAACCCATGCACACAAAGATCAGGCTATACTTCAAATAGTAAACCGTCAAGCAATCATAAATATTAGTAGTATTCATCACATATATTTGGCACAAAAGCTGATCTTCATAGCAAATAAAAAAAGATTGCACTTGCAGCTACCTGGGGAACATGAAGCTCATCTGGTTCTGGTCTCCTACATGTAGGTATTCTTGCAACATTTGAGGATGGTACTCCAAAATCTAAAGAGAAGTAACAAGTGTCGCTAAAGTAATGATTCAGATAGCAGTTCGATCATAATCTCAAACATAATTAAGTAATGGTACCTCTCGGTAAATTAATTCTCGGACATCGTCTTTGCCCAATTTTCTCTTCTCGAACTCGAATTCAAGTTTTGAGATAGGCTGTGCTATGGGCTCCCGTTCATTGTTTGCTAACCCATTAAAGTATGGGTCTGCAAGAGCCTTGAAAAACATTAACATATCTCAGTAATTGGTAACAATTTATCCAGCATTTTGGATGCAGAATGTGTCTTTGTAAGGAACAAATGTAGGTCTTACACGCTCTTACCTCTGCAGCACTTGGACGCTCCTTGGGATCAAAAGAAAGAAGACGCTGAAGCAAGCGGAGAGCCATAGGTTCCACACCTGGAAATTTTTTAGCGAAGGGAACTGGAGGCTTTTTCCTCATATTACTCAAGTAACGTCTAGCTTTCTCATTCCTTATCTGAAACAATTCAATAGTTGGGGTGTCAAATACAAATTATATTTTCAGACAGCCTACAATTTGAGTCTCAATCAAAGAATAACAAACAGAAGAGTAGCTAAAAACTTGCTGTTGCATACTCATGTTATGAGATACATGATTTTCTACAGCCTACAACTTGCTGTTGATTACTCTATTAAAACAAATCATATTTATAATAAATGTGTCAAGAACTTAAGATACGTGATGAATTAATTCTATATAACATGAACAAATTATTTGTTATGCACTTTCCAATACAAGATTGACCATTTTACGGGAATTTCGTACTGAAAATCTGAAACATTTGTTCAGGTTTTCTATTAATGGGTCTGCCGTAGTTCTATCAATAAACGAAATCTGAGACATATGAGTGACTATGATGAAAAACGTAATATGATACGGACAAAACAGTATGGACCAGCCGCTTTTATGTTCCCTTCAGCCGGCAGGAGAGCTGCCAGCCATTATATCAAGGAGGAAAAAAGAACATACAGAAGAGATACCCCACATAACTCCATACAACCAAAACAGACAAAAACTGCTATCTTATTTGACTGCTAGTGATTAGTGAAGATACCTTAGAGATGGATTCTGCTGAAGGGGTACCAAGTAGATCTGTCATAAGATCCAACTGATGCACAACATTCTTCCCTGGAAAGAGCGGCTTGCCTGTGAGCAATTCTGCAAATATACACCCTACGCTCCAAATATCAATAGCAGGAGTGTACTGCAAAAGTCAAATGACAAATTTAGGACCTTGAAATCCTAATAACACCATACAGAAATTTAAGTCAATGCTTAGCAAATTCCTTAATGACAATGTTAAATTACAATGCAAGCCATGTCTTGTATTCGATATTCACAAATTCTTTTTTTTTATCGAACACGCAGGAGAGCTGGGTATCTTTGAATTAAGGGAAGAAAGAGGTCCATACAAGACCCCTCTAGCTGGACCAAAAAACTAGAGAGGTTTTAAAAATAAAAAATAAAAAGATGAACTACAAGGACAGCCAACAAAGACGACCACAACTCCTAGATCACCTACTCCTGAGTCAACAATCGACCAAGACCTAACTGCTGAAGCTTTTTAGCTCCACTAAACGTCCAGAGTTGATGGCTATAATCAACTCGAATAACAACACCTGATCAAATTGATTCTAGTGTATTTGATCAAACTTGTGTGGATGGCAGATGAAAGTCCATAGCATGTTCATTGTAATGATAATAAAGTATTAAGAGTTAACCATCCTCACCTTTGCAAAAAATGAACCACATAATTCTGGAGCTCGGTACCATCTAGTTGCTACGTAATCCTACAGAAAAGGATGCAAAATCATGAGGAACAATCTTTGTGTGTTCATAAACGAACGTTGTGCACAAATATTCTTTTCAAATGGTTACCGTCCAGAATATGGCTGATGGAGTGTCACAAAACGACACACGAGCAAGGCCGAAATCACAAATCTTCAGCCTGCAGTCAGCGTTCGCTAGAATATTCTTGGGCTTAAGATCCCGATGGAAAACATTGGCTGAAAAAAACAAACAGTTACAAAATGAGCACAGAATCAAGAAGCTAGAAAAATCTGAGACATAAGAGTGACTATGATGAAAAACGTAATATCAAGTTCGTCCCTAAACCACCTGCATGAATATACTTCATCCCGCGGAGTAGTTGGTACAAGAAGAATTGATGATGTTCTGGTGTGAGATCATCGTTTGCTTTTATCACCTGATGGAGATCCGACTCCATCAGTTCAAAGATAACATAAATGTCCTTGAATTCCCTCCTTGAAGGAGGCAGCATAATGTGCTTGATCTGAACTATGTCTGGGTGCCGCAGCAACCGGAGCAACTTGACCTCCCTAAGTATGCGGGTGGCATCGGAGACATGATCAAAGACGTCAACAATCTTCTTGATGGCCACGCGGTCACCGGTCTGCGTGTCTATAGCAGCAGCCACAACACCGTAGCTGCCTTTGCCAATAACCTCGCTGACCTCATACCGGCTTGCCTCACCATACTCTGTGAAGAAGTCGGACTCCTGAGAAGGAGAAAGGTGTGCCTCAAGTTAGCATAATTATTACATATTGCTTGACGATGTCAATTACTAAACACTGATGGGCGATGAACATACAAGCACTAAAGCTTATTAGGCATACGACAATTCGAAGGCATTTTGTGGTCCTTCACGGATTTGGACTGTGAATGGATGTGACTGTTACAGGAACGGTGCAAACTACGCCTATGCGTCCCTAAAGCAAAAGGCTTCTTTTCCTAAACTGCAAAACTTTAAATATTGAAAAGTGCCTCTGCAACAATCCTAAATTGCCCTCGCCAAAAAAAAAAAAAAAATCCTAAATTGCAAAAGCCTGAACCCGACGAAGCGGGAGGGATCCAGCAAGAAGAACCAACGACAAGGCAGAAACAAGACCATGCGATGGAATTCCGTTGATCCCTGCCCAGGAGGCCAGGATCAGAAAGTCGCAGAGTTGAATTTGCTCACAGTACCGCACCAAGAAATCTATAACCTCAAGAAGAGACGGAACAACAGAGCGAAAACAAATCGCAAGGATCCAAGAGCGCAATCACGCACGCACCTTCTTGCTCGGATCCATGCGTGGCGACTGGGTGGACCCGGGCACTCGGGTGCCTGCAACGCCGCAGTCCTCCAACACAATGTACCCCTCGGACGCGGGCTCGGCTACCTCCTCCTCCCCCTCTTGTTCGTCGACCTCCTCCCCGTGATACAGGTGCGGGAGCGAGCGGGCGTGGTGGTCACCGCTGGTGGCGGTGTTGTCGTTGGTGGTCACGGGGAAAGAGGAGGAAGAGGATGAGACGCGGCGGGAGCGGTGACGGAGCCAGCGGAGGAGGGAGCGGGCGCGGCCGCCCATAAACCGCGCGCGCTGGGCATTGGCCGCGCGGGACCTGCGGGGAGCGGGTCGCTTCGCTTGGGGACGGGAGGGGAGGGAGCCGAGGCCGGGGCGCCCGGGTTGGTCTTGGTGCTGCCAGGGCGAGGCGTGCCGGGAAGTGGCGCGGTTTCTCTCTTTTTTTTCCCTCTCGGCGGCCGTGGTGGTGGTGGTGGTGTGCACGGAACGGAGGACGACACCGTCGTGGTGCGGGACGGCGTTTGAATCGTAGGCCGACTGGGGAACACGTCGGAATTGAAGGCCCAAGAAGATCATAGAAGACTTTTTTTTTGTCTTTTTTACTCTATAAAAACAGTTTGTTTCTAGTTTTTTTTGTTTAATAACATACTCTTTTTAAACTTAAATTGTTATTCTAACAATAACAATCTAGATCTAAGGTTGTCAAGGTTAACTGAAAGGACTCCTGATTTCAATCAACACACCTAAAAAAAAGATGGACCTATTTCATTGTTAAAGAAGAAATCATTGTCGCTTGATGTTGTGATTTGAGTACAGCAAGAGTTTCATGTCTTCTTGTTTTGGATTAAACCTCACATAAAACGAGGCAAGAGATTTTCTTCAGTACCAACAGAGATTTCATAGGATTAACCTGTACGCATCATACGATACGAATAGGAAGAAAGACCTCAACAGCTGCTTTTCCATGTGTTTTTTGTTCGAGTCAGGAAAAAATATTATAGCTAGGTATTACACCGTATAATTCGAGCAGCTGTAGAACGTTTAGTAGCTAATCTTCATCAACGACAAGGCAGAGCTGCGAGGTAAATAAAAAAAAAGACCGAAGAGGAATACTAATCATCTAGCAGATCAGCCGACACACTAACCAGATGGAACAATTTATGCTTGTATTCATGCATCCTGCTGCTACTGTCGAGCCACGAAGTTTTTGTATGGTTGCCTCCTTGGGTCCATGGAGATTCCATATCTGAAGACCGACAAAATGATATCTGGAAGTAAAAACAGTCAGGTCAGTTCATCAAACAAAGAGGATTTGAAGTACAGAACAGTACAGTACTTCTGAATCTAGAGATGACGTGAAAAGAATGAAAAAAGTGAAAGAAGTGAAAAGAAGTCTGAATTTTTCATCTAATACAGCAGTAAATTATTAACCAGTTCAATTGTACCAAAGTATATCCAGGAAAAACCAGTCTAACTTTCTTTTCCTTTCCAGCATATACAGGTGCCAATATTAAAATTTCACTATTACTTTGGATAAAATATCTCTAGACCAGCGTCCAGGATAGGGTACCAAGTCCTGTGAGCCTGATAACTCCCTCTCACTTTTCGTTGTGACACCCAGGCACACCAGGCACCACCCATTCTTGTGCACAGCAACTGGACTGCTAGCTTCCAAGTCACAAGCCTTTCTTGTACCACAGCAGGGCGAAATCAGAAGCCACGAAGATGCAGGATTTCCTGCCGGTACCATCAACATATGGAAATTTTGTCAGCTACCAAGTTAGTACCACACTATTGGACGAAAGAGACTTCTATGATATAAGAGTTCGTTTTTGCAGGGGATAAGCTCAGATAGGCAATTGCAGCGCCAATATGGGATGATGAATAAGGCCAGCCACAAGTTCTGGTGGTGGTATTCACTAGCTCTGCAGGCAACGAGTTTCTCCTCTAATCCATCTCTGGGCTGAGATATGAAGAGAAGTCAGGCGCCTAGGCCATGCCTGCTCTAATTCTGTTTTCCCATCTTCTTTGATGAGTAGAGGTTCTCTGTCTCGGCCCTCCAGCCGGTTGGAGCCGGCAGAGTGATGAGTGGAAAGAGTCATGCTTGTGAGAGTAGGTTTTGTGGTTTTAGCCACCGCAGCTGCTTTTACCTTTAGGACCGTTAACGGTGGGGCAAGACGAAAAAAAGGTACAACTCTAATACTTCAGTCCTTTTGCTCATTCTGTTTATATGAGTTCCTCACTCAAGAATCCCTGTTTTCAGACAATGGTCAAGCAAGAAAAGGGACGGACAAAACTGATCATTCTGAACATGTATGTATATATCCTTTATTAGTCATGAACTCATGATTTGCTAAATATTATCTTTAGATTAGATTATTAGCATCTGCCGCTGTACTGATCTATCCAGCTGGTACAGGGGGAGAAAGAAGAAGAGAAGGAAGAGGTTAAAACGATCAGCGGTATAATCAATTCAACTCGGTCCATGGACGAAGATGATGACGATATGCTTTCGGATCTCGAGAGCCTCCTATCAGGAGACATCGACATCCCTTTGCCAAGTGATAGGTTTGATGTCAAAGGACGGTCTCATTACAATGCTCAAATGGTTAATGCTGCTGAGGTAGAAAGGCTGCACAACCTGGTAAAGGAGATGGAGAAGAGGGAGGCGAAGCTTGAAGAAGAGCTACTAGAGTACTATGGTATGAAGGAAATGGAGACTGACATAGCTGAACTGCAAAGGCAGCTCAAGAGCAAGATGGTGGAGATCAACACGCTTAACAGCACCATCAGCTCACTGCAGGTGGAACGGAAGAAGCTGCAGGATGACGCTGCATACGGAGAAGTACTCAAGAAAGAGCTCGAAGCGGCTAGGAGAAAGATTAAAGAACTGCAACATCAGATACAGCTGGAGGCAGGCCAGACCAAAGGTCAGCTGATGCTTTTGAAACAGCAGGTTATAGGGTTGAAGGCCAAGGAGGAAGAGGCAGCCAAAAAGGATGCCGATGTTGAGCGAAAGCTGAAGAAGCTCAAGGAGTTGGAAGTGGATGTAGTTGAGCTGAGGAGGAAGAACAAGGAACTGCTGTATGAGAAGAGAGATCTCCTTGTGAAGTTGGATGCAGCAGAAGGCAAAATAACAGAGGTATTGTAGTACAGCTGCGACTCTGCATAATTACTGAAGCTCTGAAATTCATGACAATATGCAGCAGCAGATGATAATAGCTGTGTGTTTTTTTCATCGCTACCAGGCCTATAATCTGAGTCTCTAGTTAGAAATCTGAAACTCGTATGTGCTGTTATTTTCATTTGTGAATGTAGAACCAAATTATATGCTTTCTTATAAACAAAACAATTACTATAACGGCAAATTTTGGATTTGCTCATGCACATAATTACCAGTGTCATCATCAGACACGAGATATATTGTACTATAGGCTAGTATAGTTAATGCAGTTCAGCACAAATGGTCACATTAGAATTTCAGAATCCCTAAAAAAGAAGAGTGGTACGTGAAGAGTGGTACGTACTGATTTCCAGTGAGGTATTAGGTAGATCTGATTTAATTTTCAAACATCTTCTAATGATAAACCTTATGATTATGCAGAGTGATGTAGTTGCACAGTCACGAGAAGAGATAAATAGGCTGAGGCAGACAAATGAGGACCTTACAAAGCAAGTTGAAGGCCTACAAATGAATAGATTCAGTGAAGTAGAGGAGTTGGTTTACCTGCGTTGGGTCAATGCTTGTCTGAGATTTGAGCTCCGGAACTATCAGACACCATCAGGGAAAGTGTCTGCACGCGACCTTAACCGGACCCTGAGCCCAAGGTCACAGGAGAGGGCCAAACTGCTGATGTTGGAGTATGCCGGATCTGAAAGAGGCCAAGGTGACACTGACATTGAAAGTGCTTCTTCTATACCATCTTCACCCGGAAGTGAAGACTTTGACAACATCTCACTTGACAGTTCCTCCAGCAGATACAGCTTCCTAGGCAAAAAGCCTAATCTGATGCAAAAGCTAAAGAAGTGGGGAAGGAGCAAGGATGACAGCAGTAGTTTAGCATCCCCAACACACTCCCTAAACAGCGGCTCTCCAAGGATACAGAAGCCAAAGGGACCCTTGGAAGCTCTTATGCTAAAAAATGCTGGCGATGGTATGGCCATAACAACATATGGAAGGAGGGAACAAGATCCCAGTGACGTCTTAGACGAAGCAAATGTTGCGTCCTCATTCCATCTGATGTCAAAGACTGTTGAAGGTTTTGCTGATGAGAAGTATCCTGCATACAAGGATAGACACAAACTTGCAACTGAACGTGAGAAGACTATAAAAGAGAAAGCTGGGCAAGCTAGAGCACAGAGGTTTGGTGGTGGCCATACTTCAGCTCTTGTTTCCTCCCCAAAAGGTGCGCTACCTCCAAAACTTGCTCAGATTAAAGAGAGGGCCCCTCCAACAAATGCTGGATCCAGTGAGCAGTCCAGTGACAATCAGAAAAACCCCTTGGTGGTGAGCCAGTTAAAGCTAGCCAACATTGAGAAGAGAGCTCCAAGAGTCCCAAGACCACCCCCGGTGCCATCAGCCACTGCTTCAGGTACTACCAATGGTATGAGTGGAGCGCTGCCGCCACGTCCACCGGGGGTACCTCCTCCACCACCACCTCCAGGAAAACCTGGTGGCCCACCGCCGCCGCCGCCACCTCCAGGTGCACTATCCAGAAGTCATGCAAGTGGTGACAAGGTACACCGTGCACCAGAGATTGTGGAGTTCTATCAAAGCCTCATGAAGCGTGAAGCCAAGAAGGAGACATCAATCGGATCACCATCATCCAATGTTTCTGATGCCAGGAGTAATGTAATAGGAGAGATTGAGAACAGATCAACATTCCTCTTAGCTGTAAGTATCTTCTGCCTTCACCACCTTGCATAACAATCCTGCAAAAGCTATGCAATTGTCAGTAGTCCACTCATTATTAATGGTAATTTTATTGTGAGATTTACTAGATGTTTTCTTAAAACTTGGAACGATTCAGGTCAAAGCTGATGTCGAGACACAAGGAGAATTTGTTGAATCACTAGCCAATGAAGTCCGAGCAGCAAGTTTTGTAAGAATTGATGATGTTGTTGCATTTGTCAATTGGCTGGATGAGGAGTTATCCTTCTTGGTAAGCAGCCCCACCATGTCTCCATACAACAAATACAAAGTTGTGTTAGTATATCCAGTAATAAGTATATCACTTTACGGTACATATTATGTATATCTAACTAAGGATAGGTAATACTTTAGGTTGATGAGCGAGCAGTGCTGAAGCACTTCGATTGGCCAGAAAGCAAAACTGATGCATTAAGAGAAGCTGGCTTTGAGTATCAAGACCTGCTAAAGTTAGAGAATAAAGTCTCATCCTTTACTGATGATCCAAAAGTTGCATGTGAAGAAGCTCTCAAGAATATGTATTCCTTGCTTGAAAAGTAAGTGTCTCCACTGAAGTAGTAGTATCAGTAAGGTGGCTCTTCAGAGTGAAAAGGAATGCTTTGCCAAATCTAAAATTTATGTGGTAAAAAGAATTTATTTTGGAGAAATGGTTTTAATGAGCTAACAAGTATCACACTTATGCCAGAGTGGAGCAGAGCGTCTATGCACTACTCCGTACACGAGACATGGCTGTTTCCCGCTACAAGGAGTATGGGATACCAGTTGACTGGCTGTCTGATTCTGGAGTCGTTGGCAAGGTGTGCAACTTCAGCTTTATGTTTCCAACATATTAACAAGCTATATTGTCTAACTTATGTTTTTTTTATTCTTTAAAAAGTGAGTATTTTCTGCCAGCATACACACCAAAACTAAATCCAATTTTTATTTAATATTTGTTGGGTTAGATCAAATTGGCATCTGTTCAGCTTGCAAATAAGTATATGAAGAGGGTTGCATCAGAACTTGATGCATTGGAAAGCACGGAGAAAGAGCCCAACAGAGAGTTCTTACTTCTGCAGGGTGTGAGATTTGCTTTTCGAGTACATCAGGTAATAACTAGTAAACCCACAAGCTATGTAGTAGTTACTTTACAGGAAATCAGAAATTTGTCATGTGACCTATTCTTCGACCCTGTACAGTTTGCCGGAGGCTTTGATGCAGAAAGCATGAAAGCTTTTGAAGAGCTAAGAAGCAAGATGAGTGCACAGACATCTGAGCCCCAGATATCTGAAGCATAAGTCAAAACACAGGATTCCTTCTGCATTTTTTCTTTTGACCTTTTGTATTGTTTATTAGTTGAGTAGGAAGTGTACAAAGGAAAGTGTAAATTTCAGTTTACTGTCCAGCAAGTTTTATATTCCAAGAACGGACTACAAGGCTACAGGTTTCTGATTATGCATAACAGGTTTTAGTACGATTGTATAGATTGCATTTGAAGGTCATGTATAAACCGTAAACAAGCAGAATGTCACAGAAGATTCATAGGTTATTTTTTTTTTCTTTCTGCAGGTCATGCATCATGGCACAGTGTGGTAGTGCCTAACCGTTGATATTGTTGCTCCAGCAGAACCTTAATGCCTAAATCGTTCTGAAATTCCTTTTAAGAACATATTCGTACCTCACGAACTGTAGATCTAAATATCTGATGCAAGAAATTATAGGAAGATAACAATCCACCTGAAGGGAGAAAAATATGCGGAGGCCGCAGCGAGAGCGCTCGAACTGAACGGAGAGATGGTCTGCTCCGGTGCCGGGATGCGCTCCGTTCGCCGCCACCTACTCGCCGGAGCGGAGGCGGAAGAAGCAGCTCGGGCCGAGTGGGTCCGGGGGGATCCATTGGCGATGATGGGCGTCCAGAATGAATCGTGATCGTCTACTGGGCCTGCGTGGGCCGTTATGAGCGGCGGCGTCACACGTAGTATAGTGGTGGCCGTGTATTTCATCATTAGCCCACACCGTCTGCATCTGGCTGAATGATGACGAGCTAGACGAGGAGCGACGCCCATTCGTCATAATAAATAATAATAATTATTATAATAATAATAATAATAATAGAAAAAAAAAAGATGGTATTGTATCTGCCACCGAGTCACCTTCTTCCGGCTGGCCGGCGGCTTAAACGTGAATCAGCGTCGTGACTTGCCTTTTGTTACCCGCTGCCACTATGAACGCAGAGCACGCTCATGGCGGGCAACAATAACATCGTGACAAAACTTTGGCTCTGGTCCGTCCACCTGTCGACCACCTGTTGAGTCGGCATCTCGCTTACTCGAACCACCGGTGCCCTCGCCGCACACTTGTGCTGCCACGTACTACTGCTAGAGGACGTTTCTTCACTCTTCGGTAAAAGTAAGAAAAAGGTTGATGTGATCGGAACAATACGGTGAAAGAGAAAAGATTCCAGGAGCGAACCAAGCTCGACTGCTCTCGTTCGTTCGTTCGTTCGTTCGTCGTCGTCTCGCGGCTCGCGCCCACCACACAGCACACACACACGTCGCCCATGCAGGCTCGGCGCGTCGCCACGTGCCGGCGCCACCACGTCGGTCTCCGCGCCTTTTAACTCCTGCCCGCGGTTTCCAACCCGCAATCCAATCCTCCGAGAGACTGAGACACACACACACACCTCAGCTGTCGGAGAGGCAGGCTGCAAAAGGTGAATTAAGGCTCGCTCGCATGGCAGATCGGCACCGTCCGGTGGGCGCCGACGACTCGTCGGCGGCGGCGACGCTGCGGCAGCGCGTGCAGACGCACGGGCCCAACTCGGCGCAGGTGGTGGGGTTCCTTACGCTCCTGGTCTCTGGCGCCGCGCTGCTCCTGCTGACGGGTCTGACGCTCACGGGCGCGGTGGTGGCGCTGGTCTTCCTCGGCCCGCTGGCGCTGCTCACCAGCCCGATCTGGGTGCCCGTGGCCGTCGCGCTCTTCGTCCTCGCCGCCGCCGCCGTCTCCGCATGCGGCTTCGTCGTGGCTGCGCTGGCCGCTGGCACGTGGATGCACCGGTACTTCACGGGCCGGCACCCCGTGGGCGCCGACCGGGTGGATTACGCGCGCAGCCAGATCGCCACCACGGCCAGCCACGTCAAGGACTACGCGCGCGACTACGTGCACAGCCGGTCCAAGGACGCCGCGCCGGGAGCCTAGTGTGCGTCACGACGTCGTCGCAGCTCGATCGGTCCCTGATGTAGTCTGTTCTCTTTTTGTTTCGTCGTCTTTGTTTAATGTGTACCGTCGTCTCTTCTCCACACAGCCCGTAGGGTGCTTTGATGTTTCTCCATCTTCTTGTAACTACTAGTACTAGTTGGATCATAAGAATTCTCCAGTTGGTGGAGATGAACCAGATTGTCACCCACGTCCGCTTATGGCTTGCGGCTTGCCTTTGTCTTGCCTTGCAGCCTCCCCTGCTCGCGACACCTCCGTGTGGATTTGTACGCCGGTGTCGGACCACGGCGCGCCATTACCTGAGACGAGGTCTCTTGTTAGCAGAATCCGCGCCGGTACGAGTTTTAAAACTCCGATTACATACGCCGTGCATGAACAGAGCCATGGTCCCTGAGCCGGCACCAGCAGCCGCGCCATGGCGTTAAACTGCTCGTACCATGCGCCGCCGGTTCTCGAAATGGAACGAAATCCACTTGATAGATGCGTTAAACTGCTCGTACCGTGCGCCGCCGGTTCTCGAAATGGAACGAGATCAACTGACTGGTCTCATCCACCGACGACGAGCCGAGCTATGGCGTGGGCCGGCCTGCTCCACCCTGTCCCTGCAGGCCAGGCCTCTGCACTGCAGAATGAATACCGACCGCGGACTGTTCAGAATACCGAGGCGAAGTTCTACTGATTTTTTGGTCCAATACAGCCTGTTAAGTAGCGGTACATCCACGAGCCCAATACACGACGACGTTTGAATTGATGTATTTCATAAATGAGTCATGTGTTATAGTTCCGGATATAATATAAAATAACTAAGATATGTCCAGTTTAATGTTCCATATCAATGTAGTATTATCCAGCTGAGGATTCATGGACATTAATTCTATTACAGTTAGGCTTTGCACAACTACAAATAGAACTGTGCACAGTACCAGCCTAGAGGCACAGAGCAAGTAAAAAAGTACTCTAGTTAGTGAGGCATGATGTTGTCTAGGGTAGAAATCCTCAGCTTCCTCATCTTGGTCTTAGCTTTCTCAGCGCCTCAAATCGGTGGTGCACAGGATTGTTATGATCAAAAGGCGTCGGTCATGGCAAACTGCATGAAAACCATCAGAGCTGTGGGACCGCACGTCCCAGTAAGCCACGCCTGCATTCGTGCTGTAAAACGATCCGACATGGTTTGTGTGTGTCGTATAATGAAACCTGAGGATGAGAACCAAACTAGTTTGTTGAAGCTAGTGTGCCTTGCCGAAGCATGCGGCAAGGTTCTGCCTGTTGGGAGCAAATGTGGAAGTGAGTTTGTAATCTTTATAACCATCTTTTTTTCTTCTTCTTTTTTTTTACGATATATATATTACTATGGGTTACTACGTACTAGTATGATTTTTAACTATTTTTCTCAAGTGTTACTGTTCCACCACCATCAACGTCTCTGGAGCCTGGAGCAAGCAATGGCATGTCGTCTTTGAAACTCTCCGGAGCAAGCACGGGCATGTTTGGGAAACACTCTGGCGCAAAGCAAGGGCATGGGCATGTATGTGAAAACTCTATGAAACCTGGAGATTATTTCCCTGATTTTTAAATCTTGCTTGCCTTGGTAACTGAATGAATAATAATGAAAAAAATCGTTCAAGCTCCACCAAAAATCGTCTCATCGTGTAACAGAATGAGGTAGGCATAGAAAGGGCGGCGTAACAATGACACAGGACGCCGCCGGCGCCATAATACGCAGCTCCGGCACCAGGCGCAGGTGCACGGCGGTCGGCGGAGAGGGCGCGTCCCCGGCATGTTCGGGGCAGTCTTCGTCGCCCGCGCGGACTCGTTGGCGACGTTGCTGCGGCGTGTTTCAGACTTGAGACCCACACGCCCCAACTCGACGCAGGTGGTCGGTTTCCTGATGATGACGACGCAGCAGGTCTCCGGCGCCGTGCCGCCGTGCTCCCTCTTCTCCTGGCGGGGCTCACGCTCACGGGCTTCGTGGTGGCGCTCGGCCGGCGTGCTCAACTCGGTTGGTTCCTGTGGCCGTTCGCGTTATTGGTTGGATGGTGCTTGCGTTAGCTTGCCTGGCAGCCTCCCCTGCGCGCCGGCAGGTGGTTTTGGTAGTGCAAGTCAAATCCCATCCCATAGCTGGGAAAGTGAAACGAGATCAGTGAGACGCATTCGCCTCGGAGATACCGGTACCGCCCGCATACGCCACGTCCTCTCAAAGAAGAGGATCAGCGCCAGAGGACGGCGGTCCACGGCTCCGTACCGCCGATGGCCGGACCGTCAACACTGGCGGCGGATGCGATGACCGGGGATCGAGCGGACCTTGCAGCCCATGCCATATCCACCACATTCACGCCCATCCGTCACCATCACCAGGCCACCTCACATGTTTGGAATGCAATCATGCCCCAATTTTGTAGTACTAAATCATTTCAAACACGTGGACGCGCGGTTTAAACAGACCAAAGACCAGCTTCACCAGCAGCAGGGCAGGCTCTGTGGTTGACTCTTGACTGGTTGTGAGCCAACAAAACAAGGCACTGACCGACCGTGAATGATCCTCGTCAGCCACAGCCAGCCGACGATTCCTCCTCCTTGATTAGTAGTAGTAAACAGCAAACAAGAAGTAAACTAGTAGCAGCTCAATTCCATCGCGACCAATTCTGAAGCGGTAAGCAACAGAATATACGCTTTTCAATCAACTGGTGTCCCATCACATCAACCGGAATATATAAACTACTAAGTACCATTTGGTCAAACATTTTACCGAGCGTGTGCTCGCAATTGATTCGCTTCTAGATGGTCAGCAGAAAATGTCCAAGGCAGGCTCTTGGGGTTTGCATTGCAGGAGGTGGAAAACGGCCCCCGCCATGGCGACGACGACTAGTCAGTCACCAGTCACCACCATACCAAGTCACCAACCCGCGCGCACTTGCCGGGAACGGGTGGTGGCACACATACCATCACAGCTGCTCGTGCGCCACTCGCGACACATCACATGCAGCTGACGCCACCACCAACCGTGTGTGCCTGCGCGCCCGCCCGCGCACATAAAAGAGGAGGCCGCGCCACCGTTCCTCTCACCAAACCCCTTTCTGCGCTCTCTCCTCCTACCACCACCCCTCCACCCACCAAGCCGAAGCCGAGCAGAGCAGAGCAAGCGATCTTCTTCGTTCGACCATGGACGTCGAGGCGTTCCCGATACGGTTCACGCGGGGCGTGCGCGCGTACTGGCGCCGGCGCAAGTACCACCGCCTGGAGGGCGGCACCAAGGCCACGAGGGCGACGCAGCAGCTGGGCACCGCTCCACGCCGCGGCGGGTGGGGCGCCGTGCGGCGGCTCCGCGTGCGCGTGCGCGCATTCATGACGGCGCCGCGGCGCGCGCTGGCGCGTGCGCGCGACGCGTACGTGGGCGGCGTGGTCGCGCTGGCAAGAAAGGCGACGGCCGTGGCGCTGCCCGGCGGGCCCGAGAGCGTGTGGGGAAAACGGGTGCCGCGGCGGAAGCAGCTCCCCGCGCCGCCGCGGACCACCGAGTTCGAGCAGCGGCTCATCCTCGAGATATACAAGTCCATCGTCGCGTCCAAGGAGCTCACCACCATGCTCCATTCCTCCACGGCGCACCGGCAGTCCACGACGCCTGCCGTGGGCCACCAAACGGCTGTACATCTCCTAGACAAGTAATTCATACAGGGGGGGTGCTTCCGGTTCTGATCCAAGCGAGCTCTTCAACAATGTGTTGCTTGCTTGATTTTAGCAGCGTTATACTACTAGTGTTTGTTCTGTTCTTCATTTTGTGAAATGAAAATCGAAGCTTAATTTGGAATGTAAGCACGTTAATTAGGAAGGAAGATTGAATGAGACATGGCTCGCCTTGGAAGAATTTCCATGATTCAATGCAAGCAACCAGGAGTCACTATCGTCTTTGATAAGTTTTGCTACCACAAACATACAAGTCCAGTTCTAGATAAGACTGCTAATAGAACCATGTGTTTTGACAGAAAACAATATTATCTACAACTACAACACAAGAACGTGCTGCTATTGGAAATTGCTTTTTATATAAAAAGAAGAATCAGTTAGAATTATTAGGAGAAGTACACGCACTTTCTTCAACCATCCATCGGTTTCCCATAAGAATCCTGCGGTCCAAACTGCGCAGCAGTGGCTCTGGGTCGTTGTTCATCTAGAAGATGTATATGGGTCGTCAGCCGTCCAAACTGCGCAGCAGTATTAGGGCCGTAATCATCTTGCCAAGCCGACTTTTGACAAGTTTCAGTCCAAGTACAATTCCTCCAACTGGAATGACAAATCCTACTGAGAAAAGGTTGTTGCTAATCGGCTGCGAGTAGCACTACCAGAAATAATTTCGGAGGAACAATCGGCCTTTGTCCCTGGAAGGCTGATAACAGACAACATAATTACAGCCTACGAATGCATGCATTTCATGAAGAAGAAGAGGGCAAAGGATCTCCAGTGCTGTGCGCTGAAGCTGGACATGAAAAAAGCATATGATCGTTGAGAATGGAGCTATCTACGAGCTATTACGCTTCGCCTAGGTTTTCATCAGCTATGGGTTTTTTTGAGATAGTTATGCGATCGATCACTACAGTATCCTTTTCAGTTTCATTTAATGGTGATAATCTGCAGAGCTTTAAACCTTCGAGAGGTATTCGCCAAGGTGACCCTATTTCACCTTACTTGTTCTTGTTAGCAGCAGAGGGCCTGTCGTGCCTGTTGAAATCCAAGATTCAATCATCGAGCCTCACGGGTATTAAAGTGGCACCGTCATCTCCAATGATTAGCCACTTACTTTTTGCAGATGATAGCCTGCTGTTTTTCAAGACTTGTAGGTAGAATGCTAAGGTTATCAAAGAAGCCCTGGAGGTGTATTGTAAGGCCTCAGGACAGCAAGTAAACATGGACAAATCGTCAATCCATTTTGCAAAGGGATGTCCGCATTCTGTCCGGGAGGAGATTAAGATGATACTTGAGGTACAAAATGAGGCGCTGAGCGAAAAAGTATTTGGGTATGCCGACTGATGTTGGTAATTCAGTTAATGGCGCGTTCAAATACCTTAAAGATAGAGTCTGGAAGAGGATCCAAGGATGGATGGAGCAATATTATCTTCAGGAGGGAAGGAAATTCTAATCAAATCAATGGCTCAGGCGCTGCCTACATACTCGATGGCGTGCTTTAGGCTCCCCAGAGGTTTATGTGAACATTTAAACGGTCTCTTTCGGAAATTCTGGTGGGGAAGTAAAGATGGGAAAAGGAAAACATGCTGGGTTGCTTGGGAGGAAATGACGAAGCCTAAGTATATGGGTGGTATGGGTTTTCGGGATATGGAGCTGTTCAATTTGGCTTTGCTCGCAAAACAGGCATGGAGAGTTTTAACTGATCCGGGCTCGTTGAGTGCACGGGTGGTCAAAGCAGTTTATTTTCCTAGTGCAGATTTCTTGGAAGCTGAATTGGGAGCGTCCCCGTCGCGAGTCTGGAGAGCGATAATGGATGGCAAAGAAGTCTTACAGCAGGGACTTATACGACGGATAGGATCTGGAGAAGCAACGGAAATCTGGGACATGAATTGGTTACCCAGAGATGGCCTTCTGCGCCCAGTATGCAGCACCAACCAGAACCCCCCCAGACGGGTGTCCGAGTTAATTGATTCCACAAGCTGCGCATGGGATATACAGAAACTCCAAGCGTTCTTCACGCCAATGGACATGGAGGTGATTCTCAATATACCTTTGTGTACCAGGAGGCAAGAAGATTATTGGGCATGGCATTACGAACGGACTGGCATCTTCACAGTCCGCTCAGCTTACCGGATGTTAGTGCACAACCGGGAGAAGAGAACTGCTAATCTAGAGAGTTCGGCAGGAAGGTCGGATACAAAAATGGCAGAGAAGGAGTGGATGGCCCTATGGAAAATTCAGGTTCCATCCAAGATACGGGTGTTCTTGTGGCGGCTTGCAAAGCTTTCTATACCCACAGGAGACGTAAGGCATAATAGAAACATGGCGAGTAGCAACTCATGCTCAGTGTGTGGGTGCCCGGATTCATGGAGACAGTCCCTCCTGGAGTGCAATATGTCTAAGTGTGTATGGGCTTTGGAGAGCGATGTGATGACAGAGTTTCTATTTCAGACGCAATATCTAAGTGCTAAGGACTGGCTCGCAGTGGTGTTGGAGATGCTATCGCAGGAGGAAGCTGTGCATACAACAGTCGTTTTGTGGGCAATTTGGCATGCCAGAAGAAAGGTGATTCATGAGAGTATTTTTCAAAGCCCGTTATCAACTCACAGCTTCATCAATAACTTTATATCAGAGCTGAGCCAAACTAATCCACGACCCAACCAAGTAATTAGGGGGAGTCAGGGGCCTGCTGCTCGCTGGATTCCGCCACCACCGGGTACAGATAAGGTTAATGTTGATGCTGCCCTTGCTAAAAACTCTTAACACGGCAGTGGCGGCTGCTATTGCGCGAGATGATGCCGGACTATTCATGGGGGCCTCCGCCTTGGTCTTAGTGGGAGTGACAGAGCCAGAACATGTTGAAGCAATAGCATGCAGAGAAGGACTAGCTCTGGCTAGTGATCTCAGGCTTGAGAGGTTGATAATAGCAAGTGACTGCTCAAACGCTATAGGAAGCATCCATGGACCAGGCAAAGGATCATACGGGCCTATTATCCAGGAGATTCAAGCACGGAAGGAAGAATTCTCATCTGTCATTTTTGTCCATGAAAATCGCAAATGTAATGTAGATGCTCATAACCTGGCTAGGAGCTCAATTAGTGCTACTTCAGGACGCTATTTGTGGCTCCTAGACCCGCCAGAAGGCGTTTGTAACTCCATATGAATCTTAAATGGAGTGGTGCTTCAAAAAAAAAAAAAGGAGAGTGTTCTTACCTATCTCCTCTGTTTTCAAAATATTGATGTCAGGGATTTTTAGCTTCAAGCTTTGACCATTCATTTTATCCTTTGTTTTTTGAAAATTCATACTAATATATCAACATTTTAAGAGAAAATATAAACCTCAAACCTAGTAGAAGATACTGGTCATAATAGAAACTTCAAGAACTACTCTCTTCATATTAAATATAGAACTATTCAACCTAGGCAGCAGCGATCCCTTGTTATCGCATTCTTCTCCTTCATGCCGCTAGCTGTTACCTACATTATGAGGCTGTTCCGTTGGCGGCAGCGCCACTTCTGTCGGTACGAGGTGTCTGCGTTCTATACCTCCCAGCAATGATCTTAATCCGCATCACCGGCTGCCCCCACGGCTCTGCATTCGTGTACTTCATCCACCTCTGCGATGATTAGTGCAAAAGTCCTGCAGTTTCCTAATATGATCTCCACTAGCTAAGAGGGTATTTATTTCGACCATAAAAAGCTGGATTTTAGTTTTGCAGCGGATCTGACGCTCCTCACATTTCGTAGAATATATCTGATCTTTTTCATACTAGCAAAAACTGAAAGTCAGTTTCTAGTAGTGGAAACAAAAATAAAAGACTATCGGCATTGGGGATGGATGGGTAAAAATGACGTTTTTCAGTCTCCCAATCCGATCCCCACTAATTGGTGATCATCACGTGTGGAATTTTGTATTATCTGAACTTGAAATCTTCTTAAAAAAAATCTCTGATGGACTTTCACCTTTCTGCACCTCAAGCATGCATTTCCATCTGACATTTGCTCCGTCTCCATCCATACTACCCATTACTGTGACTATACTACTTTAAAGTCCGACGTAGTATAAATCGATCCGTCGATTTGTTGGGGCATAATAGTATTTTAATATCTAATAACTTATTTACACCACTGCCATTAATCTATTCTTTGTTCGTGCTGCAGGCCGACTCGTCCACCGGCCACCGTCGTCCGGCGGCGCTTAATCCGTTGTCCTGTCCGCTGTCGCCTAACTCGTCCTCCTGCTGCCCGACGCCGTCCGGCGACACCTGCGGGATCCTTGTTCTGCCCTCTCCGCCGCGCCACCACCCGACGCCTCCACAACAGTGACGCTCGCGTGATCCCTCCTCTGCACTCTCCGTCTGCACAAGAACACGAAAGAGCCCAGGAAAATGTGGGAACAAAGGTTTAGTACGTTCAGGGGGATGTGTTTGATGTCTGGTAGCAGTGTGGCACAGAAAATGTATCTTCTCAATCGGTTATTTGACATTTCACTTATTCAAAAAAAAAGCAGGCTGATAAGCTTTTTGCTTTGGTAAGTTTGAGTTTCTCAACGATCAATTCTTCAGAGGTTGAGAAGTGAGGAATGCTCAACTAGCAATCAATAGATCAGATAGAATCCTGCTTCTAACATAAAGGGGGCAAGATACGCGGACATGTATACAGGCCGTTCTCTTTTCGCCGTTCGGTCGCCGACATCAGCGCGAGCCTCTTCGTGTACGAACCTGCGTCCGCGGCCAGGCAGGTCGGCGCCGGGGCCCGCAAGGACATCACGTACCTGGCCGTCGTCCTCGCTCCCCAGGCCCGCAACCGCCACCACGGCCGCGGCTGGCACCCCATGGCCGATAACATGTTCCAGACCTCGGAGGCCAAAAATACGGCGCTCTGTAGGTTTTTTTGGACGATGGGTCGCTGCTTTAATGGAGACGCATGCCAGCACGCTCATGAAGAGAGCCAACTGGTCGTGCATCCAAAACGAAAGACCAAACTCTGCTTTTACTGGAACGGGACGCCAGGTTCTTGTTACCACGGCGCCAGTTGCAGTTTTGCACATGGAGAAGGGGACCTGGGTCGTCAAGAGTGAGGTATGATAGCTGAGATCACCTCTGTTTGCTGGTTCGCAGTTTTTTCGCGGTTGGTGTGTTACGGGGGCCTCCCGCGCCACGCGATGGCAATCGTGCGGCAGCAGCGATGAGACGGTTCCTCATTTCATTTAGTTGTCGTGATCTCGGTTTTGGTAGTTCAATTGTTTCTAGGAACCATATGGCGATGGATAAACACTTAAATCTGACAGCCGCTGATGTAATGTTCAACATTTCTCATTCCTGCAGAGATGCTTGATTCTGTTGAAAGAGGGATAAAGAAGGTTGAGGTGATGTGAAGACTGCGCAAGGTTAATGCTGTTCTTGAATTTTGCGAGAAACCAAAAGAAGAGGAGAGTCGAGGCGAGTTAGCATAGTCTAGATATTTCAGGCGAGTTTAGTTGGTCGACGTTCCCTTTTTTCATCAATGAGTTTTCAAACATTGCATAATTGATCATTCATAGTAGGTAGGAAAAAAAAAAACTGCTACTAACATTCAACAGCAGTAACAATAAAACCCTTGAAGTTAGACCTGGGTTCCTGGTATTAGTAGGAATCGCCCTGCTGCTGCTGTTTTTTGATTAGTTAGTTAATCACAATGGCCGAGCATGTGTATCACGTCTGAAAAAAGTACTCTGTCTACATGGCTATTTCAAGAAATGATGAACAAAGTAAATTCTGTGCAGAAATTCAGCAGACAAATTTACAGTTCAGGCATTGATCGTATAATTGACTTATCAAGAGCATGGTACAGGTACAGATTAGAAAAACAGCTGCACCTACTGCAGCAATTAAAACACAAACTAATCGTGTTAATACATAAATATAACAAGTTCAGTACACATTATGCTTCAGAATCCAAGTACTGAATAAAGTGGCAAAGATGTTATTATCCAACACAGAGTGTTATGATATAATCAATGTCACAGCGCAAAATCTTTCAAACATTATATCCATAGAATTCTGTCGACACTTTGTAATAAGTTTTGAAACTGAAAGGCCAAAACCAACTACTTCCTGTCAGGAGAATGCACTGAACCTAAAACTATCAGGATGTCTGAGTTCCCTGAAACTATCTGAATGAAAAAGACAATTATCATGTTGCATCTGAAGCACTAATAGTTTTGACTTCTGTAGAGATGGCTTGTGAAATGGTTCTTCTTCTTTCTCCTGCCTATAAACATGATAAAAGCTGCTGTCAATTAGACCTGAGATTAGGTTGATGATTAAGGCAACAGTTATGAATAAAGCAGTAGAGACAGACAAAATAATATATTAAGAATGGCACTACGAAGGTTCACTCACAACATAATCTGCAGTACGATCAGTTTGTAATTGGTTGCACTTTTCACCTGAAGCCTGCGATCTCAGGTGGCTGTTCTGGTATCCTTCTACCTACAGTTTTTTATTGATATCACCTTCTTATAATCTGCAATGCAATCATCAGATTCAGAGTAGGGTATAGCTTCTACCTACATCTTCCTGAACTGAGCCTACTGAATTTGTACATGCTTAACCAACTGAATTAGTACAAGCTAATAAGACAAGTATGCTAACAAGCTAAGATGCTAACAATGACCAGTAATTATCTCTGGCTCCATCCAAAACTCAACTTTACTCCATGTCTCATGCCTTTCTAAGATTTCACTAACCTTCACAACTCCAGGAAGAGAAGAAGTGTGGACAGGGCTTCTCTTTTTGATTGGCCGAAAGAACAGTAGGGATAATGACAAAGAATAGCTCATCATCATCTTCTTCATCTTTTGAGAGTAACTGTCTAAGATCCTCCTCCCAGGAACTCACAATCTAGTACATATGTATACATATCACAATGTGGATCAATACGGCAGTATAAGCAACATGAAAATGGTGCACATATGATGATAAGAAAATTTACTTTGATCATAGATAGGGAATGTACAAAACAAGGAAGATGAATAAATCGTCTTGTGAGCTGTTTTGAAATCTAGTTTGCATGTTTGTTGTTTGGTGGAAGGCTTAACGATTTTATGCAAGATTTGGGTTATTGCCTAGGTTTGGGTTGGTTTTTTATTTTGAACGATTTATAAATGAGTGAAGTTGCTACAGTCAGACAACAATCATCATAACTAAAACAACATGTTCAGTCATGGAGTTGCTATCTGTAAAACATTTGAATGCAGAGCATATTAGAGAAGGATATCTCACTGAGTATAAGAAAGGCAGTAACTCATTGAATTATGCATTGCTCTGAACTTCTGTTCTTTGAATTACGCATTGCTTTCTCGAGGAACACGTGAGTGACATCAGTTTCTGATGCAAGTCTGTGATCAGGCATCAGTTCATTCCTTGAGGAATACACCTCTCTACGTTTGTTGCATCAGTAACTCATTGACTCTAGGCTCAAATATATGTTCTGGATTTCTGTTCTTTGAATTACGCATTGCTTTCTTGATCGTACCAATATCTCTTGGTAGCCTAGAGTCAGGTGGGTTCACACCCTTTCCCCACCATTTTTCTGCAACAAACAAGGGAGGAAATAAGGCTATAGGTTCAAGATAAATTGCTGCACAGTAAGTACATTATTCAAAATACTAGAGAACCCTGATCTACACAACAAACAAGGATCCCAGAAAAATCAGTTTATATGTTTGCAGTAAATTGTTGTGCGGTAAGTACACTGTCAAAATACTAGAAAATCCTGTACTACAACAAACAAGGGGAAAATCAGCTTATACATTCAAGATAAGTTCATGTATGGTACTAGTACATGCATTGTTAAAAATACTTGCTATCAATTAATTTCGTCCCTCCTAGCTAATAACCGCAACTGAACCGACATATAGCCATGGCATTTTAGTAAAACAAGTAGTTATATACACATAACCTTTTACATAAAACATACATGCAGGGAGCAGAATATTTTGCCTTAGTAATAAATCAGATTGTACCTTTTCTTATAGGACAAAGGTCTACAGGGGCTATCTCATATTAGAGGGTCTTGCTGTGTGATCTGATGAACTTGGGACATCTCCTTTGTGCCGAACGTAATGAGAAAATCTGAAAATGTAATGCCTTAGATAATTTCACCTTTATATACATCTCCTTTCAGGTGGTTAAGCAACTGAGCAAAATGTAGCCGTGAGTTGACATCTGATCAATATTAGGCTACATTGATCCATGAATCATCTCTCAAGCATTTCATCAAGCACAAGATTGACGTACAGGACTGGTTGGAGTTGGAGCTGGATGGTACGCAGACGGCAATGCTGCAGCAATGTAGCGTATATCAGTCTCCTTCCATTTCGGAGGCTGGATCTCTATCCATTTGGCATCCTGGTTCATGGAGGCAGGCTCGCATGGGCTGGCAGAGGAAGCTTCGGGCGGGATAAGAGATGAATTCGAGGCTGTGATCCGACTAATGGAGAAGCTTTGCGGAGAAGGAAGAATATGTATGGCCTTCATGAAGGGGTTGTACGTGAATACTACTATGTATGGCTAATTAAGGTTTACCTGCCGGCCGTAGATGACGTGTTGATCGGCGAGGGCGCGGCCTGTGTCGCTGGGGTTGGTAAACTGGACGAAGGCGAAGCGGCGGGGAAGGCCGGTGATGCGATCCCTGCTGCGCAGGCAGACGTCGCCCACCTCGCCTTACCGACAGAAGTGGCGTCGCAGGTCCGCGTCGCCGGTACCCGCAGGTGTCCCGCCGACGAACAGCCTGCTGTTCTCCGGCAGCCTCATCGTCGAGATCTCGAGCGAGGACACAGCGGGGTGACTTGAATCGCGTCAGGAAGTAGTAGAATTCGAGATAGAGAGGATCGCTGGTGCTTGCTGTTCGAAGGGACCGCTGGTGCCCTATCAGGATTCAGGCGCCGGCCACTGGTATCGGTGGCATCTTATAATAGTCGCTAGTTGCGTCGTGGGTTTCTTTCTCAGCTAGGTTTTGAAGGCCAAAGTTTTCTTTAAATTTCACGGCCTCGTATAAAAAGTACTAGGACATTCCTGACGATGTCTAGATTACGGGTAGAACTCGTCTACTAAAAATTGAATCCTAATAGGATACATGTAAGAATAGAGAATATGTATTTTTCTTATTGGACTAGGAGTTTATGGCAGATCCGAATAGAACTCTAAAGAGAAACTGGCAAGACTATAAATATAGACACACCCTCATCAAAAGGGACATCGAATCCTAGAGTGAGATCAATCACATTAGAGTGACTTAAGATCCTCGGATAAGCCATCCTCATGTACAATACCGAGGATGTAGTTGTCTTAAGAACAACTATGGACTCGACGAATAATTAAAAACACACACCATAACTAGACGTAGGTCTATTACTCCACTAGGGGCCCTAACCAGTATATATCTCATGTCAGTTCTCTAGAAGCGGAGCCCCCTCAAGACACAAAATATCTGCCGACCCAATTCATCGATAATTCCTTTCAGAAAAAAGAAGTACTAGAACAATATTTTGTTGTCTGTTTTCTCTTACAATATAGTAATGCTCATACCTCCTGATATGATAAGCCAACACCAGTTGTGCGGGGGTCTAGCATCCTTTCGAGTGATAAGTCGGGCAAGATCTCTTATGCGAAAGTCATAAGATGGTACGATACTGCCTTGGCAAGGCATGTCTGATTTGTCAATCAGGCGGCAGTCATAAGCTGGCTTAAAATTGTCATGTACTTGTTGCACCGGTGGCCAACGGACCAAACACTCTTTCCCATCCTCCGGGATGTACCCAATGATGCAGTCAAAGGTGAGCAACTCGTGTACCATGACACCGAATTTCTTGGCTATGTTAAAGCAGTCGCTTGGTTCTACGTAGCCGTGGTCAGGTATGGGACCAAAGCTTATCCTCAGCGTGTCACCGACCCGGTAACACTTGTTATGTCTCTGGAAAATCCTAGCGCACAAGGTTGTATCAATTGATCTTCTCGGATCTGCTTGTCCAATGTGCACCTGGGGACGTCGTCCAGAAAGAAAGAAAAAAAAAACATATAACACACCAGAGGCGGAACCAAATATTTTCATGCACAAGCACGTGGCTAGTACTATAATAGTACCTGCCGGCCGTTGGTGAAGTGACGTGGCTCGGGGAGGGCACGGTAAGCGTCGCAGGTGCGGGTCATCTGCACGAATGCGAAGCCATGGGGGCGGCCGGTGATGGGGTCCCTGCTGGGCAGGTAGACGTCGGCCACATCGCCGTAACAACGGAAGTGTCGCCGCAGGTCCGCGTCGCCGGTACCCGCCGGGATGCCGCCGACGAACGACCTACTATTCTCTGGCAGCCTCATCGTCGAGTCGAGGAAACAGCCGGCGGCGTGAAGGAGGAGAAGACGATAAGGGATCGCTTCGCCGCTGCCCTAATGTATCAGGCGGCCACCACCACGGTATTAGTTAACATCTTATAGTTGTTGTGTGGGCTTTTCTGAGTATGGTATAGGTAGGTGTCGTGGACTTGAACTCGGACCGAAAAAGTCGGCCTGATAAGTTTATTACGGCCCTGCACTGCAAGGGGGCATCGCCAACGGCGCAACGCTAAGTTTTTGGTCAAATGCTCCGATTGAGATAGCATATAATAAAAAACTATGCTTGACAAGCACATTTCAGCCCAACAACCAATGTGGTCCGTGTTAGTCTCAAGAAAAAGGTCTATTTTGTCCCTTCAACTATCATCAAAATCTGAATTTCACCCTTCAATTACAAAATTGGAAATCCTTAAGATAGTATTGAGGTCATGTGCATGACAGCCCCCACTTGTAATAGCACATGTCATCATTTTTTCAAATTAGTAGAAATATGTAAAATTAAAAATTAGGATTCAAAAACCTTTATTAATAAATTAAATCTTAACAAAATATTTGATATTTCTCATATTTTTTTGAATAAGACGAATGATCAAAGTCAACGGCGACACAAAAAAACAACAGAGGAAGTATTAAATTTTAGAAAGTACCTCATCATTATCCTTTTTCTAGCTTCATTAATTATATGTACTTTTAGGGCCAAAGGATTTTGTACCATTGACTCCTTTCGTCTTACGGATACAATGACATAATAGCCAAAACCAATTAAACCTAGCCAAGAATGTCATGTTATTTGTTATTCCCTCCGTTTTAAATTAGAGTTTGTTTTGGACAAGATCTTGATCAGACATTGGAAATATAAATCTTGAATAACTTTTAATTTATTAAGTTTAAAAATATGAAAATCATATGAGTAGATTTATCTTAAAAAGTACTTTAAGAAAATTATACATGCATCAATTTTCAATAATTATTTTTGTAAAAAATAAAGTCAAAGTTACATTTTGAAAATCGTGTCATTGTCCAAAACGAACTCTATTTAGAAACGGAGGAAGTATACCTCTTACGGTATGGAAACCAGACATGTAAAATGTTGCTAAACTATTAACATTCATTCAATGTGACATCCAGTTTGGTTTTCGTATTACCTAAACATGAAGGGAATATTGTGTTACATGCTTTAATTTTGTGCACCAGGATTGAGCCATTCATGGTTATGAAAGTAACCTTTAATGATGGAGACGAGGATGAAGATGACAATTAATCCCTTCTTCAGTATTTTGTCTATTTTTAAATTATTATTGTAATTGATTTTAACCATCAACTTTGATCATTCGTCTTATTTAATTTTTTAAAAAAAATATCAAAATTTTTGTTATAATTCGATTTATCATTAAAGGTTATTAAGATGTGATTTTTAATTTTATATATTTGAACAACTTTTTTAAATAAGATAAATGATTAAAATCGTAGTAAAGTCAATGACAATAATAATTTAAAAAAAAGTAAGAGCAAGTCCATCAGTCGCCCAATTTGATCTTTAATAGACAAAAAAAAAGCTATCATGTTGAGGATTAGAGAGAGGAAAAAGAAAAACTATATACAACAGTTCCTCAATCTTATCCCCTAACACCCTCGCTCCCGGCAGCCAAATCTCGCCGCCGCCTTTCTCCCTCGCGCCGGTCCCAGCCTCGCCCCTCTGCCCCGCGCCTCCCCGGGCCTCGCTCCACACGACGCGCGGCCAGCCATCCGTGGGATCTTGTCTCGTGGGCGCCGGTGATGCCGAGCTCGTGGCCGCCGTCGACGTGGAGCGCGCGGCCGTTTGTTACTATTTGAGTTAATATGTTACTTAACTGCTTTGCTGGCCTTTCGTTCTTAATATCTGTCTCTTAAAAGTTAAAGTTGCCTTGAGTGCTTTTATTCACGAATGTCCACATAGCCAGGAAGATGATGGCAATAGTGGCCATTCAGGTGCTCTGCTTTTGTCACTGTCAATTGACATATAACTAATGCATTACTAACATTTCAAGGAAAATAATGTTGTGTTGTTGACGACCTTGGATTACATGACCTACTCTAATCCATAAATAAAGTAGGAAAATCGTTTTAGTAGTGACTGGACAGGCAGTAAGCACTTGATCACTGTTCCATAGCTTTCTCATTGCTTCTCTCTTTTGCAGGCCAAAGGTGTGATGCATGAAGCATCGACGTTCTCTTATTTTGTCAGTATAGGTTCTGACTCTAATGAGAGCCTATCCTATCTTCCCATGGAATCTACTTCTAATTTATATGATGTAATAAAGCAATGCTCGCCCATGGTGCAACTGGTGATGGATTATTGCTCAGATTTCATCTCAAATTGCTAGTAGTTGTATACCTAAGGAGCAAAAACTATTAGTTCTTGAAAGCCATAATTTGCTGGTGAAACCCATAACGAACCATACATTCTTTGCTGGTATAAGTAGAAACAAATTGCCTATTCATTCTGTTTCAAACAAGGCTGTGGCACTATAAAATTTAATTTCTTCGTTCTTTACTTTGTATGCATATGGGAGATGGACTAGAAACTGTAAACTGTTCACAGTTTATTTGTTTTTTCTCTACCATAATAATAAAAAAGGCAGGTCCTTCAATTCACAAGTATCAGCACTATACGCCAAACATGTAAGTTTTGATTTTTGCATTAACCTCCTATTTTCTTTCAACTGCTGGTGGTTGTCCATCAAAGTTCCAGTTTCGGCTTGCCTTTCCTACCTCAGTTTTGGAGACATTGCTAGACCACTCAGATTATTTTGTATTACCGTTTCCTGTAGATTAAGTTGATACCTCATGTCTATATTTTGAGTTAATGCGTTAATTACTTTATTCACAATTATTTTTTTAATGTCTATCTCTTAAAAATGATGCAGCCTTAGGTACTCTTATTCATGAATGCCCACATACCTAGGAAGAAGCTATGATGGCAGCAGCGTCCACTTGAGATGCTCTGCTTTCACCATTGCCCAGCGTTCTTACATTTTCATTGAGTTTTGAACGTGTTTCCTATTCTAGTATATCTGGACTAGCTCCCACAAAGTCCAGTTCTCAGTCAGATTGCATTTTAATATTGATAGAAAAAAAGAGAGAACACTTATATATAGATGGTAAGATGGGCATGACAACCACACAGTATGTTTCTATATCGTTGTAGCCTGTTTTACTGTAAAGATGTTACAAAGGTGTACAGGGAGACACGAGAACTGCTGCTCCACAGCTGCCACACAGAAAGCATAAAACAGGATCGATGAAGGGTCAATTATACAGGTCACTCCTACCATGAGCAAACCAACAGTTGATACCGTTCTTGCAGAATCCATCACGTGCCCAATACTTACAAAGTCTTCTTTTGTACGCGGCCGCCTTCATGCCTCTGGAAGAGTTTGCATCGACAATTTGCTTACTTTTGCCGTGTGCAAAACGGCAGTTATCACCATACGGACAATACTTTCTCAGGCCCCAGTTGCGGCACAAAATACCTTTGCACTCGTGGCCGGAGGCAGTGGAGCTCAGGAAGCCTGCGCCGTCTGACGAGGACGAGGCAGAGAGCAGGGTGGCCAACGAGACGCTAGGGATGTTGCTGGTAGCACCCCAGCTTGCCAGTCTCGTCGTTGCCGTCCCGTCGTGGAAGCGGGGCAGATAAGGTGGTGCATTGGAGTTTAAATTGGATGTCCTGAAAGCTGCGGCGGTATAGGATCCAGCGGCACCGTTGATGAGGGCCGGCCGCGGAGTTCCGCTGTCGAATCCAGCGAACGTAGATCCGGAGGAACTTGCCGTTCCCGTTCTGTTGGAGATACATCCCTGGTGCAGGACCTGAGAGGCAGGAGCGAACTGCGCGGACTTGGCAATTGCAGGGTTGATCAGCATGTAGCCGTAGAAGAGGCTGTATGGTGCGGCCAGCTCGGCGGCGGAACCTTCATCCGTGGCCGTGGTGCTCCTGAAGAAAGACTGTATGAATGTAGGATAGTGAGCCTGGGCTGCGATTCGCCCCGCCTCGGCGAGGAGGTGGCCGCGGTGATGCTAGCAACGAACGACGTCTCAGACCCAGACCCAGAGGGATCACAGGTAGACGCCGTCGCGCCTGTAGTGGTCGTGTGCATGCAAGAAGCATCATACGTGCGTCGCCTCTACCGGCGCAGCAAGAAGCATCATCTCGGAGGCGGCCACTACAGGCGCGGCGGCGTCTACCTGTGATCCCGCTAGGTCTAGGTCTGGGACGTCGTTCGTTGCTAGCATCACCGCGGCCACCTCCTCGCCCGAGGCGGGGCGAATCGTAGCCCAGGCTCACTATCCTACATTCATACAGTCTTTCTTTAGGAGCACCACGGCCACGGATGAAGGTCCCGCCGCCGAGCTGGCCGCACCGTACAGCCTCTTCGACGGCTACACACTGATCAACCCTGCAATTGCCAGGTCCGCGCAGTCCGCCCCTGCCTCTCAGGTCCTGCACCAGGGATGTATCTCCAACAGAACGGAAACGGCAAGTTTCTTTGGGTCTGCGTTCGCTGGATCCGACAGCGGAACTCCGCGGCCGGCCCTCATCAACGGTGCCGCTGGATCCTATACCACCGCAGCTGCTAGGACATCCAATTTAAACTCCAATGCACCACCTTACTTGCCCCACTTCAACGATGGGACAGCAACGACGAGACTGACAAGCTGGGGTGCTACCAGCAACATCCCTAGCGTCTCGTTGGCCACCCCGCTCTCTGCCGCGTCCTTGTCAGCCGGCGCGGGCTTCCTGAGCTCCACTGCCTCCGGCCACGAGTGCAAAGGTATTTTGTGCCGCAACTAGGGCCTAAGAAAGTATTGTCCGTATGGTGATAACTGCCGTTTTGCACACGGCGAAAGTGAGCAAATTGTCGATGCAAACTCTTCCAGAGGCATGAAGGCGGCCGCGTACAAAAGAAGACTGTAAGTATTGGGCACATGATGGATTCTGTAAGAATGGTATCAACTGTTGGTTCGCTCATGGTAGGAGTGACCTGTATAATTGACCCTTCATCGATCCTGCTTTGTGCTTTCTGTGTGGCAGCTGTGGAGCAGTAGTTCTCTTGTCTCCCTGTACACCTTTGTAACATCTTTACAGTAAAACAGGCTACAACGATATAGAAACATACTGTGTGGTTGTCATGCCCATCTTACCATCTATATATAAGTGTTCTCTCTTTTTTTTCTATCAATATTAGAAATGCAATCTGACTGGGAACTGGAATTTGTGGGAGCTAGTCCAGATATACTAGAATAGGAAACACGTTCAAAACTCAATGAAAATGTAAGAACGCTGGGCAATGGTGAAAGCTGAGCATCTCAAGTGGCCACTGCTGCCATCATAGCGTCTTCCTAGGTATGTGGGCATTCATGAATAAGAGTACCTAAGGCTGCGTCATTTTTAAGAGATAGACATTAAAAAAATAATTGTGAATAAAGTAATTAACGTATTAACTCAAAATATAGACATGAGGTATCAACTTAATCTACAGGAAACGGTGATACAAAATAATCTGAGTGGTCTAGCAATGTCTCCAAAACTGAGGTAGGAAAGGCAAGCTGAAATTGGAACTTTGATGGACAACCACCAGCAATTGAAAGAAAATAGGAGGTTAATGCAAGAATCAAACTTACATGTTTGGCGTATAGTGCTGATACTTGTGAATTGAAGGACCTGTCTTTTTTTATTATTATGGTAGAGAAAAAGCAAGTAAATTGTGAACAGTTCACAGTTTCCAGTCCATCTCCCATATGCATACAAAGTAAAGAACGGAGAAATTAAATTTTATAGTGCCACAGCCTTGTTGAAACAGAATGAATAGGCAATTTGTTTCTACTTATACCAGCAAAGAATGTATGGTTTGTTATGGGTTTCACCAGCAAATTATGGCTTTCAAGAACTAATAGTTTTTACTCCTTAGGTATACAACTACTAGCAATTTGAGATGAAAATCTGAGCAATAATCCATCACCAGTTGCACCATGGGCGAGCATTGCTTTATTGCATCATATAACTTAGAAGTAGATTCCATGGGAAGATAGGATAGGCTCTCATTAGAGTCAGAACCTATACTGACAAAATAAGAGCGCACCAATGCTTCATGCATCACACCTTGGCCTGCAAGAGAGAGCAGCAATGAGAAAGCTATGGAACAGTGATCAAGTGCTTACTGCCTGTCCAGTCATTGCTGAAACGATTTTCCTACTTTATTTATGGATTAGAGTAGGTCATGTAATCCAAGGTCGTCAACAACGCAACATTATTTTCCTTGAAATGTTAGTAATGCATTAGTTATATGTCAATTGACAGTGACAAAAGCAGAGCACCTGAATGGCCATTATTGCCATCATCTTCCTGGCTATGTGGACATTCGTGAATAAAAGCACTCAAGGCAACTTTAACTTTTAAGAGACAAAAGGCCAGCAAAGCAGTTAAGTAACATATTAACTCAAATAGCATCAACCTAGAAAAAGGAAATGCATATATGAGGTATCAACAAAATACATGGAAATGGTAATAATCGAGGTTTAGAATGGTTTATCAATGGTTCAGAAGCCAATCAAACAAAAACTGACATCAGCATATGTGTGCAAGTTTATTATCTTAGAGAGAAAAAAAAATATGTAGGAAAGGCAAGCTGAAACTAAAACATCAATCAACAGCAACAGCAACCACCAAGGAAATGAAACAGGAGGTAAATGAAAATGAACATAAGCAAGCATTTACAAATATGAAAAGGAAGTCTGTTGAGAAAAAACAGCAATGAAACCATAAGATGACTTAAGATGTTGGTCAAGGTGAGCTGCAGTAATTGGCACATAAACATTTTCAAACATTTACAAATATGAAGAGGATGTCCGTTGAAAGAAACAGCAAGGAAACCATAAAACGACTTACAAGTTTGGTCAAGGCAATTTGCAGTAATAGACATTTGAACAACAAAAATGCGGAGATGACCACTAAGGTAGGCTGACAGAGATGTTTAATTAGTAAACATGCATATACAAACAGTGGCAACACAAATTTATTGGTCAGTAAACAGCAGGCACATTAGTAAAAGAAAAACAAAAACCCACAAAATACAAATATGTAAGGTATAGATTATGAAGGATCAACCCATATACACAGGTATAAAACTGATCATTGGTTCCTAAAAAAAAAAGGTGATCTGGGAGGGGGAAAAAACATGGGTACAGAGATCGACGCTGGTAGTAGTAGGAGATCTAGTGTAGAAATGGAAGCAGTAGAAAAACCAAGTAGTAAAAATTGAATCACACGCATTAGGTGAGCCTAGCAGGAGTAACGGACAGAACAAACGTGCTAATGCCGCAAGGACAGTAAATCGCAATGGGGAAATAGAGCGCAACCTGAAGGCAATGCAGCCGAGGCCGACAAAGCCTAGGCAGACCTGAGGAGCAGCAACGACCGCAATCCAGTGCAGTGGAGGTCCAGCGACGGAGCAAAACAACACAACTGATGTACCTGCATAGAACCGAGAAGGGAGCAGCTAATGAAAAGAGAAATGGAGGCATCATCAAGAAGGGAAGAAGGCAACTGAAGATGTAGGCAAAAGGAACGGAATAAGCAACAGGTCCATCGGTGCGGATTTGTAACGGTGCGCAGAACGGCGGCGAGGCAGCGGCAGAGCTTAGAGCAAGTCCTGCAGTTACCCAGTAATCAATCCCCAATAAAGTGGTATTGGTGATCACCAATACCATTTTTTGGGCTTTTAGAGACATGCTGTCCTGCAATTCCCCAATAATCTCATCCCCAATACTCCATCCTCTTTTTTTTTTTTAATCTCTACACTAATGCATATGACAATAATATGGACACCAGCTACATTTCTCTTCGCACGAAGTACGGACAATGCAACTCCACAGCATTTGCAATGCGCCAAAACAAATTCCTTGACATTTTAAAGCAGCGACAAAGAGCGGCAGGGCAAAAGATAGGATTCTCACTGAAGTAGTCCTGCCAGAGCTTGTCATGGCCAGCCTGCCGTGGACGACGATCCTTGTCTCGATCTTCCAGAGAATTAACATGCCTACGCCGCCTCTTGCTTACAATGTGATTCAGAAGCAAAGCTGTAAGCACCTCGAAGTCGTCGTCATCATCTGAAGTCATCGAAGAACATGTCCCACATAGGGATCATCTACATCGAATAAGTCAAGAACACATCGAAAGTTAAAACAATGTTCACTGAAATAGAATTTGTAATGCAAGTCAAAGAGGGGGAAGGGGCATGCCCAGGAGGCAGCAGGGCCACGAGACCGACGTCGACGGTGCCCCGAGCTCGGCGACGATGGCGGTCACGAGCACGGCCGCGCGCGCTCCACGTCGACGGCGGCCACGAGGTCGGCATCAGCGGCGCCCACGAAACAAGATCCCACGGATGGCTGGCCGCGCGTCGTGTGGGGGAGGCCCGGGGAGGCACGGGGCTGAGGGGCGAGGCTGGGACCGGCGCGAGGGAGAAGGGCGGCGGCGAGATTTGGCGGCCGGGAGCGACTCGAGTGGGAGGTGAAAACGGGGTAAAAACTGTGCGCGCCAGAAAAAACCGGGAGCGAGGGTGTTAGGGGACAAGATTGAGGAACTGTTGTATATAGTTTTCTTTTTCTCTCTTATCCTTAACATGACAGCTTTTGTTTTGTCTATGAAAGATGAAATTGGATAACTGCTGGACTTGCTCTTACTCTTTTTTTTAAATTATTATTTTTATTGACTTTAATTAAAATTTTAACAATTCATCTTATTTAATACAATTATTCAAATATATAAAATTAAAAGTCACATCTTACTAACCTTTAATGATAAATCGAATTATAACAAAAATTTTGATATTTTTTAAAAAAATTAAATAAAACAAATAATCAAAGTTAATGATTAAAATCAATTACAATAATAATTTAAAAATAGAGAAATTACCGAAGAAGGAAGAGCACCGTAAAAACTTCCACCGCTGTGGACGGTCCACCAGCAAGCGCACGCGGGTTCTCATATACGGCAACGTGAGGATCGGGCTTTGCGGCGTTGAGGACAGAGCCCGTCACGTAGGACGGACACGACGACGATATAGAAGAGGTCCAGAGTGAACGAGAGCAACGCAAAATGCCTTGGCCTAGAACTGGAAACGGACCCATCGTGTCGTGGACATGCAGGACCATCGGACTGGCTGAGCGCCGCAGAGGCTCTTAGCGGCCTCCAATTTCTTCTAGGCTGCTACTACTTTTATGTATATGTTATTGTGCTGGGAATGAAGCCGCTGGTTTACCCTTTTTTAGAGGTATCTTATATGATTAGGCCGTGGTGATTACGCGGATTGGGTCCTAATCTTTTTGTACATTGAAGCATAGTGCTTAAACACACACAATTTTTATAGAATGACGCCGATGCAAAAAGAAATACAATATAGATTGTACTGGTATTAAAGTACATGAATCCATATAAGCCTTTACATACAGCGTAAACATTTTTTTATACATACTCTAAAGTTAACACATCTTATAAGAATACAAACTATCCATGAGTGTGACTAATAATGAATGACATCCGAAAACATATGCATAATTGCAACAGAATGTTTTCAGGCACGCATGGCAATGTCTTTTTTAATTTGAACTACCATCGTA
Source organism: Oropetium thomaeum (assembly GCA_001182835.1). Lineage (NCBI taxonomy): Eukaryota > Viridiplantae > Streptophyta > Magnoliopsida > Poales > Poaceae > Oropetium > Oropetium thomaeum. The sequence goes on from LFJQ01000010.1 coordinate 2,624,168, forward strand.
TCGCTCCCTATTTCATTAATTGTCATCTTCATCCTCATCTCCATCATTAAAGGTTACTTTCATAACCATGAATGGCTTGATCCTGGTGCACAAAATTAACACATGTAACACAATATTCCCTTCATGTTTAGGTAATACAAAAACCAAACTGGATGTCACATGGAATGAATGTTAATAGTTTAGCAACATTTTACCTGTGTGGTTTCTGTAAGAGGTATACTCCTCTGTTTCAAAATAGAGTTCGTTTTGGACAATGACACGGTCTTCAAAATGTAACTTTGACTTTTATTTTTTACAAAAATAATTATTAAAAATTGATGCATATATATTTTTCTTAAAGATAAATCTACTCATATGATTTTCATATTTTTAAACTTAATAAATTAAAATTTATTTAAAATTTATATTTTTAATGTTTGACCAAGACCTTGTTCAAAACAAACTCTAATTTGAAACGGAGGGAGCAACAAATAACATGACATTCTTGGCTAGGTTTAATTGGTTTTGGCTATTATGTCATTGTATCTGTAAGACAAAAAGAGTCAATGGTAAAAAATCCTTTGGCCCTAAAAGTACATATAATTAATGAAGCTAGAAAAAGGATAATGATGAGGTACTTTCTAAAATTTAAATACTCCCTCTATTATTTTTTGTCGTCGTTGACTTTGACCATTCATCTTATTCAAAAAAAGTATGAGATATCAAATATTTTATTAGGATTTAATTTATTAACGAAGGTTTTTGAATCCTAATATTTAATTTTACGCATTTGAAGTAATTTAAAAAAAATGATGACGTGTGCTATTACAAGTGGGACCGGCTGTCATTCATATGACCTCAAAACTGTCTTAAGGACTAAAAACAAATGATATTGACAGTTAAAGGTCTTAGGATTTCCGATTTTGTAATTGAAGGCTGAAATTCAGATTTTGATGATAGTGGAAGGGATAAGATAGACCTTTTCCTTGAGACTAACACGGACCACATTGGTTGTTGGACTGAAACGTGCTTGTCAACCATAGTTATGCTATCTCAATCGGAGCATTTGACCAAAAATTTAGCGTTGCGCCGTTGCCGATGCCTCCTAGGAGGAATATAGGGTCGTAAATAATCTTGTCAGGCCGACTTTCTCAGTCCGAGTTCAAGTCCACAACGCCTACCGATACCATACTCAGAAAAGCCCACGCAACAACTATAAGATGCTAACTAATACTGTGGTAGTGGCCGCCTGATAGATTAGGGCAGCAGCGAAGCAATCCCTTATCGTCTTCTCCTCTCCTCCACGCCGCCGGGTGTTTCCTTGACTAGACGATGAGGCTGCCGGAGAATAGTAGGCTGTTCATCGGCGGCATCCCGGCGGGTACCGACGACGCGGACCTACGGCGACACTTCTGTCGTTACGGTGATGTGGCCGACGTCTACTTGCCCAGCAGGGACCCCATCACCGGCCGCCCCCGCGGCTTCGCATTCGTGCAGATGACCCGCACCTGCGACGCTTACCGTGCCCTCAGCCGAGCCACGTCACTTCATCAACGGCCGGCAGGTACTATTATAGTACTATCCATGTGCTTGTGCATGAAAATATTTGGTTCCGCCTCTGGGGTGTTATATGGTTTTTTTTTTCTTTCTTTCTGGACGATGTCCACAGGTGCACATTGCAAAAGCAGATCCGAGAAGATCAATTGATACAACCTTGTGCGCTAGGATTTTCCAGAGACATAACAAGTGTTACCGGGTCGGTGACACGCTGAGGATAAGCTTTGGTCCCATACCTGACCACGGCTACGTAGAACCAAGCGACTGCTTTAACATAGCCAAGAAATTCGGTGTCATGGTACACGAGTTGCTCACCTTTGACTGCATCATTGGGTACATCCCGGAGGATGGGAAAGAGTGTTTGGTCCGTTGGCCACCGGTGCAACAAGTAGATGACAATTTTAAGCCAGCTTATGACTGCCTCCTGATTGACAAATCAGACATGCCTTGCCAAGGCAATATCATACCATCTTATGACTTTCGCATAAGAGATCTTGCCCGACTTACCACTCGAAAGGATACTAGACCCCCGCACAACTGGTGTTGGCTTATCATATCAGGAGGTGTTGGTTCATGACGCCTTAAGGACAATCATGATTCAAGAGCACGTGAACTTTTAAAAGTTTTTTTTTTTTGGGTCTTATAATCTCTAGGTTTAGAAGCAATTTTGTTTTTGCCCAGATTTAGTGTTAACAGTGTTTTGTCGCTATACTTTTTGTCGCAACCCCGTCCGATAAAATTGTACGGTTGCTCATCCAGGATCATTTGGGGTGTCACTTGGCGAAGCAAGCGACCATATAATACAATAATCAACAAGGACACGCAAAACATGATTTAAAGGGTACATAATTTTTTGGTATTACATCATTGATTCAAAGATTAAAAGTGCGGAAACGTAGTTTGAAAACAAGCGAAAGTTAGCGGAAGCTAATAGTTACAACTCGACGATACAATTAAGCACGGCAGCCCGGGGGTGCTTAATCTTCATAGGTCGGAGAAGCGGGAACCCACTCGAAGGTCCACTCCGAGGGTGCTTCCCCTTCCCAACCACCACAACCAAACGAAGCAAGGTTAGAAGAATCACCTGCAAAACATTCATCCACAAAGCCTAAGCAACTAATACTCAGCAAGACTTACCCGTCAACGTGGCCATCTAATGACCGACTCCTAGAATGCAGGGAGTATTGGTGGAAGTTGATCGGGTATTACGAAAAACAGCGCTAATAGTCTATTCCAATTTTAGCCAACTTAACAGGAGTCACCATGAATTTACTAAGTGTGCCGCTATTCTAAACAATCAAGAGTTCAACATAACCAATCAGGGTGAAAACAACCACTTTCATCATAATCCCGTCATTTACATATCGTTGCGGTGGAAAGGAGCAAGTGCTACTCTTGACCATGAAGAACGGCAATTATAATTGATTTACATCCTGCATGAGAAATCCGAATGACACGACACGGGCGCACTCGAATGAGTCGCATGTGGCTACCTTTCGCAACATCGTGCAGAGTTGGCCCAACATCCATCCCTCTAAGGACATGGTCCTTCAGACGATGCCCTACATCCCTGTACGGCCCCAAACCTTTCCCGCTAGCACAAGCCCAAGAAAAGACAAAAGCGAATTCATCCACCTTGTCGGTCCGTTGACCCAGAAAAAGGGATGGCCAATCGTCCAACAAAGCACGGTGAGCTACGTCGGTTTCCTGGTCCCATTTACCAGTATGCACTCGGTACACAACTCAAAATTGACCAATGCAACCGAACCCGATAAGGTTCTCAAATTTTAATCACATTTAAGACCAAACATATTCCTCGAATTTTCCTTCTTTGATTAAACACGAGTAGTCTCCATACTACTCGTATTCTACCGGTAGTCCTATCCTTTAAGCATAGCATTCAACCGATGGCTCTACCAACATAACCCATAGGAAAACCTACCAAGTCATGCAACTAGGTTTTCACGGCAATTTCCTCGAAACTTAATGCGCAAGCAACCCTACACACATAGTGATAAAAGTAAAACTTGTAAAGCATAGGTGTGCACCGGGGCTTACCTTGATCTGCAGAAAAGTCAGTACAGTCAAGCGAGAAGTTAGCTCCTGCGGGTGCCTCCTCTGGATGCTCGTTCGCCATTGGAAATTCCGGGTCGGTTCCTATATGATGAAATGCAGTAAAAATTGTGATAAGTTAAATGAGAAGAGTCACAATGCCTTTATTAAAGGTTAACTATGGTTTCGGCGAGTAGGAATTAGAGTTAGATCGACACTTTTCTTCGAGTATTAACTATTTTATAATCACGATCATTAACCTAGGTTAAAAATAAAGATTTTAATTATACCTCAATATTATTTTTAGTTGATGGTACCCCCTGAAATATGCATTTTGAGCTTTGGTTGAGGCCTAGATGAATTTTTTAGGTTTTAAAAAGTACTTAAAGTTTCTGTTGTTAAATCTTATGAAGTCAGAAGCTATAAGTAAACCTAGGAATCTCTACTACTATTAGTTTCGTAACTAGCATCCTTGCACCTCTGGCGAGCGGGATAAGCCGTCGCGCGCCCACTCTGCCAGCCGTTGCTGAAGAGTTCTGGCACCTTTCCGGCTGTTCTGGCACCCTAGAAATAAAGCAAAAACAGAACATGGGGTTCTGCCTGTCACGACATACTTCTGGCATAGTTCTGGCTGTTCTGATACTCCAGAAGTAAGACAAGAGCAGAACAAGGGTTCTGCATGCCATTACATACTTCTGGCACAGTTCCAACACCAGAAGATTTCTGGAACCCCAGAAGTAGGGCAAAAGCAGAACAGAGGGTTCTGCTTGCCATGACATACTTCTGGCGCAGTCCTGGACCCAGAAGAGTCCTGGAGCTCCAGAAGTAAGGCAAAATCAGAACAAGGAGTCTACTCTTTTTGATGACTGCTACAGTACACTTCAGAAAATGGTAGTTTACTAGGTAGGTTGGAGTATTATTAAAGGGTTATATGCAACTTTGTGGCCCTAAAATCTCCATAAAATTTCAGAAGGTGTATGACCATGATGCACTTGAAGGTCAATTATTAGCCTTATCACTGTTCTAGAATTTAAATTAAAATCCAAAAACATAAAGGGTATTTTAATTATTTCTGCCAATTATGGGTCGTTTTCAAAAATTGCTTTAATAGAAAGCTAATCCATTGTTCAATGATGCAAATAAAATTAGGTTTGGCATTTTTAGATTTTTCCACTGTTTACTACACATTTTACAAGTTCTGGCTAATTAATAGGAAAATGGAAAAATTTATGGAACAAGCAGAACAGGGGATTAGAGCAGAGGCGGTGCTCCGGTGAGATCCTCGCCGGAGGAGGGGTTAGGAAAAGGGGATTGAGCCGTCGAGGAGCTTCACCTCGATTCAATGCACCGGTTTGATGACGACGAAGGCCAAGGGGGAGAGGGGAAAGGGGTCGGCGACGACGGGCTTGCGATGGCTCCAACGGCGGCCGAGGGGGTGGCGTGGGGTGTTCTTCATCGTCGACGGTGAGCCGTGACTGGAATCGAGTCAAATCGATACCAAGTGTGAGATGAACTAGCCTGCGAAGGGAATTGAAGGGGCACAGTACCGTGGCGACGAATTTGGACGATGATGGCCGGCGGCGAGGTCCTCGGCCGAAGAAAAGGGGTGGCGGTGTTCCGACGAAACGGCGGCACGGCTGGGGTCCTTGGTGGTTGGAGAGCTTCAGTGGGGCGAAAGGAGGTCGGGCGGCACGGCGGCGAGGCTCGGGGACGGCCGGCGTGAGCTATCGACGTGAGAGCTGTGCTGGCGGTAATGGCGAGGGCGGCAGTGGCAGAGGAAGAAGAAAGAAAGGGGGCGGAGCGAGGAGGAAGGAGGAGGAGGAACAAGAATTGAGCCCATAGTGCGAGTATAAAGGAGATGGCATGCTCGAGAGGTTGACGTGCGCACACTCCCGCGAAGGAAACCGGCAAGCGGTGACAGCACAGGGGTAGTTGGCCGGAAGGCGATGCAGCGGCGCGCGCGGGGAAACTTAATGGCGTCCGTCGCGTAGCCACTGTTTTGCTCACGGCTAGGGTGTGTAGGCGGCACGCCGCGGGGAATAGCGGCATGGGCAGCGCAGCTCGTCGGCAGCGCTAGGACGAAGCCCATACGGGAGCAGTGCACGGCCGGCAGCGACAGAGAGAGAAGAAGAACAGAGAAAGGGAGGGAGAAAAAAATATGAAAAGGATGGGAAGGGGGGAAAAGAGGAGGGGTAGAAAAATTAATTAGGTGAATTGGGAAATTAGATGTCCTTTATGTAATATCTTCTATTTCCAGCAAATAGATGAAATTCTCTAATTATTTATTTTACACCATGGATTAGTTTATTAAATTGATTAGCTAGGGTTAAGATGGGGTGTCACACTTTTTAAGGTTGGCAATGTTATTTTACTCACTTTTTTGAAAAAGGAAGAAGCTCCCTACATTAGATGTTCATTTTGTTTCTCCAACACAACTTAAAAACAGGATGCGTGGCCTATTTCCGGGCCCATATGTGCAGTTGCGCACTACCCTTCTTGCTCGACTAGTACCTGCATGCATCTTTTGTTTCGTAAATTATTACAACATATTTTTATGTTGAGGTGTGTTACGATGTTTGGAATTAATAGTAACCGTTATTTGATCAGATTTAATGATTAATAATATGAAGGTACCTACTAAAAGGTACTTAAAGTAGTGAATCAGTACCAAAATATGTGGATTCAGTACTAAATTTAGTATCAACGGTTAGAATTAATTCAAAAGGAGAGGTACCAAGAGGTACCTTCCAAGTACCGTAACAGAACTATTTTATGTTTGATATTGCTAAGAAAAGCATATATGAGAGAGAGTATTGGAAGGGAGCCTTCCCATATGCACAGGCAAAATGGTGTAGTATCATATTAGCATCCGTGGCAAAGCAAGGGTAGATTGTGCTAGTATGAATTTTAAACATAGAGTAGACTAAAATATAACCACAATGGATTGTGAATATGTGCTCTTAGGTATAGATTGTGTCGATCAACCTCTATTTTGTATAGTTTAAAACATACTTAAATATATTTCTTTCGAAGCGTCAAACACGTGCGAATAGGAAATCTTTTATCTGATTATAGCAAATTTTTTTCTCATATCACTTGATAAAATGTATAGTTGAGTATATTACAAAAAAATAATTTGTTTTAAGTTAGCTTATATATTGTATATTAAGGTAATCTAGTGTCATATTGCTCTAGCTTCGTTAGTTCAGTTCTTGCATAACGCTGTTTTTTGATGCAAGTCTCTTCTACTTTGTTGCTCATCTTCGTGTTGGGCTCTGTTGAATTCCTGCCACGACCGAGTATGTGAGCCTGGAGAGAGAGAGAGAGAGAGAGAGAGAGAGAGAGAGAGCATAGCGCTCAGGTTCTTGATGGCTGTGTCCAACTGCCCTGAGCCTAGGGAGCTGGCATGACGGTGCTCGTGACAAGATCGCAATGGCCTTGAGACAGTCACGTCGTAGAGGGATATTGCGTCGTGGGGTCAGCAGCGGAATTGAGGAGCGCATCAGCTATGCCCTTGTCCGTACGGGAGCCAATTTTGGCCGGAGGTGATTTATAAGAAAGCGGGGTCACCAAGGTCTGTCTGCTCGTTGTCGCCAAGGTAGGCCGCGGGTGCGGGGTCGTCGCATATGGAGCGGAGCACGTCGTCGTTGAGAATAGAGCAGAGGGTCGCGGTGGAAGGAAAGAACGGGGCGTCGTCGAGGTCGGCCGCGGGTGTGGGATTGCGGCATATTGAGCTTAACATATGAATTAAGTACTATATTCATTTTTTATTGTGATCTGTGTATGTTTAAATTTGAAATAATTCAGACACTCGTTTTGTGCCTGAATTAATTATATATTGGCATATTGAGCTTAACATATGAATTAAGTACTTTCACCGTTCTGTGCAGCGTGCCCAGTATCAGGCACTCGTTCCCTCTTGTGATATTTCACTTGCCGAGTGGTGGCTATGGTCGCGTAAAAGAGTGTCACAAAACAGTTCGCGTGCCGACTGACTCCCGTTCGTGCACCTGAGGGGGTGCTGAGTGCTAACGTGCCATTACAAGCCCACATAACAAAACTACAAAAAAGCGAAATGAGACTTCCCATAACAGGGATTGAATGATGAAGTGAGTTACAGCACTTCTACATTTCTTTTGTGTGCATGCTTCTTTTGCTTCACTTCAGCAACTATGCTTGCGCCTCTTTGATGTACACGCGCCAAGACCAGCTGTAACTGTAACACAGGAGCAACACAGGAGAAGGGAAAAAAGAAACAGAACTATCAGGCAGTAAATAAAAAATAATTGGCCCATGCAGGTCTCGAACCTGCGACCTTCGCGTTATTAGCACGACGCTCTAACCAACTGAGCTAATAGGCCAGGATGTTGTACCGTTTGCTAACTAAATATATAATAAGAGCTACTCGAGAAGGCGAGAGCCTCTCTCGCCATCGTCGCGCGTGGACGACCTCTCATGTGGCCCGACATGGCCGAGACAAGGCTAGATTCTGGTACATCTCGTTTCTTCTCAAAGTTTCGATCCCGCAACATGACCCCAAGCTTAATTAACGCGTTTATTTGCTTCACGTGCAGTGCAATGAGACGTCCATGGCGCGGCGAAGCGCAGGGCCGCCGTGCGGAGGATGGTGGTGGAGAGGCTCGGTGTGGCCAAGTACCTCGAGCCACTGAACGCATCCTCCTAGCTGGCTGGCACTGGCACTCGTCGGTAGCCGCCGGGCCGCCGCGCGTTGCGATGCGCCTGTTCCTGGAGTTATGCTTCTCGTCGATAGCCACCGCGCTCGATCCAAGCACCACGGGGGGTGGTCGTCGTTTGATATACCGACCGACCGATGGTCTGGTCGGCGACTCGGTGTTTCGTTTACTAGTTACCGTCCACCCCCAGGTCGTTCAGATTCAGAGTCGTCCAATCCATATCGTGCGGTTCTGATTTAAAGGGATCCAAGAGGCGACCTTACACTTCACAGGCAGAGCCGGAGCTGGAGCTGCCGCGTACACTTGCCGCCAGCCGGAGATCTTCTTCGCCATTAGCCCTCGATCGAGGACCATCCCGCTTACCTTGCCGGCGATGCTTGCGATCACGTGTCGAGCATGCAGGGGCATGTGATGGCCCTCCTGACTGGCCGTCGCCGCGAGCTCCTTGCGGCCAGTGGCCGGAACGTCAGCACTGGCGGCGGATGCATTGACCGGTGATAGCTGCGACTCTGGTTTCCTCGCACACAAGCCCAATAAGGGCCTGTACTGTACTGTACATGCCACCTTCTCTGTGGCTTTCTTTTTTCTTTGTGATGGAATGAGAGAATCTTAACCACTTGCAATCTCTTTCCAAATGTAGAATAAACAATTAACGGCCCTGCTAATACTATTGGAGTACTCAACGTCTCAACCTCACGTGCCAACCGCGAGGCTGGCGAGGCGAGAAGCGAAGACACGGAGGTCACTGGTCAGCGCTCTGAGGGCTTGGACGCTGCCGAGATGGCGACGCAGCTTCGCCGCATCGACTTCTCCGGCGTGGATCTGTCTGCGCCTGGCGCCGGGACATGGCCAGAGGTGCGCGCCAAGGTAGTGGACGCTCTGGCCACGTCCGGTTGCTTCGAAGCGCACTACCCGGCCTTGACCCCGGAGCTCCGCTCGGCCCTCTTCGACGGCGCCGTCCGGCCGCTCTTCGCGCTGCCCGTGGAAGCCAAGCGCCGCAACTACTACGGCGCCGACAAGCCCTTCCACGGCTACCTTGGCGACATCCCGGGCTTCGACGGCTACGAGAGCCTCGCCGTCGTGGACGGCCCCAAATCCGACCGTGTCCGTGCCTTCGCCGACCTCATGTGGCCCGACGGCAACTACCCCGGCGGCTTCTGGTACATCTCGATCGTTTCCTCCCTCCGATCCGATCTGCCCTGGATATAAGAGATGGAAGCTTACAGCCTTTGCTGCACCTGCAGTGAGGCCGTCCATGGCGCGGCGCAGAGCATCTTCGGGCTCGAGGTGGCCGTGAGGAGGATGGTGCTGGAGGGGCTCGGGGTGGCCAAGTACCACGAGCAGCTGGACGCTTCCTCGTGGCACCTGTTCCGGATGTCCGAGTACAAGGCGCCCCACGCCGCCGAGAAGACGGTGAGGTACGGGTCGCATCAGGACACCAACATCCTCAGCGTCGTGTGCCAGCACGAGGTGGAAGGGCTTGAGATGCAGACCAGGGCCGGGGAATGGATCCTCGTCAAGCCGTCGCCGACGTCGCTCGTCGTTATGGCCGGCAACGCGCTGCGGGTACGCTACTATAATGACAGCAACTCTGTTTTTCCACAACACCTATGGCGACTATCATATTCAGAAACGTTGGTCAAACGCACGCAGTATTCAGGCACCTTTTTCTTTGTAGTCGAATTAGAGGACCCTAATTAATCATTAGATTTTATGCACCCTAATTGTCGGACACTTTTGTTGCTAGTTTACATGGTACTGCATAGCAGTTGTAACCGTATTCCAAATTTTCCAATTCCAAAATGCCGGACATTTTGAAACCGTATAGCATAACTGCAGCATTATGACTTATCGTGCATCTATTTTGTAGGCTTGGACAAATGACCGTCTGTACGCGCCATTTCACCGGATTATCGTTAGTGGGGATGTAACCAGATACTCTGCCATGCTGTTCTCGGTCCCAAATTTCAGGATTCAGGCGCCCGATGAGCTCGTGGATGATGAACACCCTCCCCGTTTCAAGCCCCATGACAATAATGACTTCATCCGCTTTTGTGTATCTGAAGAAGGTGCCCGGCAGGAAGATAAACTCAAGGCTTACTGTGGCCTATAGGCAACACACGGCATTTTCAGCTGACCTGCAATGTCTCTCCATCATTACTCTTTAGTTAATATATCAGTCCATCTAGCATCAATACACCAAAGAAGGTGTCAGTTAAATTTTAGGTCGAATTTGCTCATGGACGCTTCTTTGGTGGAATTTGCTAGTATTGAACATTACTCAATGTTGTATTTGTCAGAAGACACTAGTCAATGTTACCTGAGACATGAATAATCTGCCAAGCATGAAAAATTGAAATAAACTGACGTTGAGGTTTTGCACATAGGATCTTTCAAAAATGGAAAAAAGATCTGCACACAGTTCAGTATCTGTTTTCAGTCCCAAGTTATAGGATTGGCCATTGTTTGGAAACTGTAAATTGATTTGCAGAAAACATGGAACAACAGACACCAAAACTTCACACATCATTTCAATTATCCAGGAACATTATAACTGTAAACACTCCAATTCCTAATTGCAAATATTAAACATATCTGTGAAATGTTGTGACATCATAAGAATATTACTGGATTGCCACAAAAAAAGGAGTATATTAACAGGATTGGCCAATTCATAGCCCAAGTATACAAAAAGGCAACTAGGAATGAACTTATTGATCCGCGCCTGAATGTAGCAGTATTACAAAGTCTGAACCTTAGTCACAGATTCACAACTGATTTGAAACAAGCAAACATCACTAGAATTCAGAAAACGCAGTAGTAGCCCAAAGTAGATCTGCTGCAAATGAAGTAATAGAGACCACAAAAGAGGAGCTACACTTGATAAATAAGATCTTAAGAAGCAGGATGTAAAAGAACATAGTAGTCATTCATTCATCTATCAGTCATCAGCATAAGAGTCACAAGAGCACTTGAGGTAAAAAGCTAGACAATTCATCAACCTCTGGAATGATGGACTATCAATCAGGTCAGCTGAAAACATATATAGCATAAGAAACTGGACACAAAATGCCATACATACTTCAACTGTCCACAAGCAAGAAACAACACAACGCGCAGCAATTGGCAGGAGTGGAAATATTCAATACAGGAAACAGCCTTCAGCGGAAGTATTCAATAAATGAACGAAATATTCAAATAGGAGTCAACATTATAAATTCATTAGTATTACCCATTCAACAAAACACAATTACCACAACATATTTTGCATAACTGAAGACCCAGACCTGCCCCATATTCAACTGCCGGTTCAGTGAAAGGTTTTTTTTCCCCCTCAAAAGAAAAAAAAAACTTTCCCTGAACATCTACATTATATAATGAGTACCACATAATCACACTACTTAGAATCCACCATTTTCAGTAGCATGGATGACGGAAATGTAAAAGGGAGATACGTAAACTGACAGAACTACATAAGCAGCAACATAGACTTTAAGATCCAGAATGCAAAATAAAATACAGTAACCAATTGTACATCCATTAGAACCAGCAGTTCAAAAGTCACAGCCACATGAGGTTTTGAGGTAAAAAGCAAGGCAATTCACAAGAGGTTTTGCAGTGATATAATTTCACTAGACAACCACATAGGCAACATTTGGGTTCCACATGACCCACAAAAGTATAATTCATAGTTTCAAACTACTTCACAGATGTGCAAGTGTGAATATTCATATAACAGATTGTAATTGGGAAACTACATAACCTATATACCTGAATAATGAATGAATCGTATGCTAAGTACAGTAACATCCCGAAATAACTGAACATCTGGGTGTCTACTCTGTATTCACATTCTGCAAGGTGCTAATCATGAGATTTGATGTTGTTCTAATGTTCTCTATCTCGTGTATCTCTAATTATACCTTAATTACGGTGCCTCTTTCTCTATCCCCATTTTGCTTCACCTATGACAATGACTAATGAACGAGACAGGCAGAAAGGGATGAAGCCAGTAAGAGAATGGTGGTCGGTGACGCACTGACATAATCAACGGTGCAGGAGGTGAGTGTCGGCGGGGGTGATGGAATGGCGGAAGTGGCAGCGGTGGCCGTAGGGGCAGAGGATCCCGGCAAGCACCATGCGGCAGACCTCGGTCTTGTAGCGAGGGTGGCGGATGACGGGGCGGAGCTCGGCGATCCCGTGCGCGAACTGGCAGTGGTCACCGTACTGGCACGCGCCGGTCTCCTCCCACTTGTTGCACAGCTCCGTCTTGAACATGCCCTGGTTGTACACCTCGAACTCCACCCCACCCGCGCCCTGCTCCTTCTCCGCCCCATTCTTCTCCTGCCCCTTGACGCCGCCGCCGTCCAAGCCCACAAACACGCGCTGCTGCTTGCGTTGCCGCGTTGAGGAAAACAGAGGAACAGGTAAGGGTGATGAATCGAGTACTCGAATCAGAACGGAACGGAGGAAATGGACTGAGCAATTGATTTTTACCGAGCCCGCGTTGTTCGTCTCAGGACCGCGATGCTTGCCGCTCGGATTCATCTTGAGGTAGCCGGTCGAACGGACGGAGATGCTCTTCGGCATCGCCGCGGGGACGGGGCGCATCACGGGCGGTGCAGGCGGAGGTGGAGGTGGCGGCGGCATGGCCCTGGCCTGCTCTTCGGCGAGGGTGAGACGGCGGAACTCGTCAGCGAGGGCGATCGCGGAGCTGTGCTGGCCGCCGAGCGTGGCGATGCGGCGCACAAGTTCACCGTTGTCGAAGCGGAGCTGGTCGTTCTCCCGGCGCAGCGCCACCGCCTCATCGCTGGTGTCGGCGAGGTGCGAGAGGCAGAGTTGGTAGCGGTTGGCCTCCACCTGGAACCGGAGCGCGAGGCGGGCGAGGTGCTCTGCCGCGGCCGGCGAGTTATCCTCCTCGTCGACGACGGAGCCGGTGTCGGGGGACGAGCGGGCGAGGCGGGCGCGGTGCTCTGCGGTGGCCGGCGAGTCATCCTCCTCGTCGACGACGGAGCCGGTGTGGGGGGAGGAGCGGGCGCGCGGGGACCGCGAGGCAGAGCGTTCGGGTTCACGGCCCAAGGGGTGGGTGGAGTAGCCGCCACCGCTGCAGAGGAGATCGCCGTCGTTGGCAAGCAGGTTGGGCTGCGAGGAGACCCGTGGTTTGGGCACAAAGGCCGCCGCGTGCAGGCCGTCGAGCTGGGCCGCCGCTGGGAGGAGAGTTTCCATGGCGCACTCGGCTCCGAAACAACTGACCTGTGGTGGATACCAAACAAATCGAATCAAAATGTCAGGGAAAAATCTGTGGAGCGAAATGGACTACAGAAAACGCGAGGCATGACAAAGCACCTCAACTCGATCACACGGAACCGAACTGGCGTGAAAGCACGATACGAAATCGAACAGAAAGCATTATTGGCAGTAAGAATTCCGATTCATTTGGCAGAGCGTGGAACACAGCTCACTCACCTCTTCCTCAACTGGCTTTCCGCTACTGAAGCGCGCGAGCGATCGCTTGGAGACGCCGGTTTGGGATGAGACTTGCGCGACAAGGCAGGAACAGGAGCAGGAGGTGGCGCTGGAACTTTGGAAGAAGTAGAATGTTGTGCGCGTGCATACATAGGCCGCCGGATGCAGGCAAGCAGCGGCTGATTCGGTGGGTGGGGCCCGCGTGCCCGTGCAGCGGTGTGCGGGTTTTGTGTTCTTGAAGCGCACGACGCAGCGGCCTGTTAACTCTTGAACAATTATTAGATTTTCCTAGGCCTGGTCCAGTTCATTCTGAAAACCCACTTGGTTCCTTGTTTGCGATGGAAAATTTTGAAAGTTCCGTATAATTGTCATCATCCATTTTATTTGGTAAAGGCTTATTTACAAGCGTCCGTGCGATTGTCTCTGTGCACGCACACGACCACAGCCGCCCGATTCCCATCCGTCGCCACGCATTAGAAATACTTCACATCATGGTGGACTCCACACACAAATTCATTTCCTGGCTATCTACCAACCAGTCTCGCCTTCCCGATCAAAAAAAAAAATCAGTCTCGCTACTTTGTTGAAGAATTGAATTTCGATGCTTATTTGTTGCAATCTGACATCATGCTATTCATGCAATTGACACTAGGATCTCCGATTGGGTGGACCACAACCAAATTCAAGTTGAATTGCATTGTAATTTTATATCTGATACAGTTTTGGGATAAAATCAGCGAGTGTGGTGTGTTCGTATGCATTTCCCCTCAATTTCCCTTCTCAGAAGCAAGGAATACACGAGACGGTGAGTTCATCAATTTGCATTTTCTTTCTCCTTATTTTTGTGCAAAGTTACATGAATGTAGTATTGAGAAATCACAAGTGTCTGGGGCGTTGTGTTTTTGTTCGCTTATTGATGCATCCCATTCTGGTATGGTACTCATTCCTACTGGTTGATTGTTTAGTTGAGCATGATTCAATGTTCGATAAATGACATTTCAATTTAAACTAGCAGTTTGTCCGTGTGTTGCCACGGGTGCTAGTAAAAAGTTCCATGGCCCACGAGCGGTGGCGCGACATGGTTCCATGGCCGACAAGCGGCTGCGCGGCTCCTCGACCGAGGCGCGGCCCCCCGGCTCCTGGGCGCAGGCGTGGCTTCTAGGCGGCGGGGCGGCGCGACTTCTAGGCCGAGGTCTGGGTCCTCGGCCGCAGCTCCTCGATGATGACGGCGGTGCGGCGCAGCTCCTCGACATCGGACGGGTCGTGGAGCCTCGGCGGCCATGCAACGTAAGGGATAATTTGCTTTCTTCTTGAGGCAGGCAGGTTTGTACCTAGATATGTATTTCTTGTAAGAGTTTATTGTAGTTAGGCAAGTTTAGTTTGTTGTAATCGACCTGGAGACGTCCGCCTCGTTTATATTTAATCCATATGGAGATCTTCATCATGTCATAGTTTCACTATGGATTTTTTTCTTTTTTATTTTTTGTTAAAAGGGATCGATTAATTTGTGGATTCATACTAATTAGGGGTGAGCCGAAACTTTTGGCAGACAACAATAGGAGCTTTAATATGTAGTAGAGATTTTGCAGACCATAACCAGTTTTACTACTACAACATAAGCAACTGAACACTCGGTAGGTATTTTAATTAATGCCATGTAAATCAAGATTAATCAGTTTTAGTGGCTTAGTCCTAAAACAAAAATAATTTATAGGAAAAACATATGTATAGTATACATGAAAAGCATTCCAAGTATATGCAAAAGTCATTTTGTAAAAAGGAGTTCCAGAAAGGTATCTCGGTACAATGTCAATAGTTATATTTAGTGAATTGTCATTTCTTATGATTTTCAAGATAGATATCATGGTCTCTGCAGTTTGTGAATGCATAAAAACACGATTATGCTTTGAGTGCTTTTGGGATACTGCATCATTTTTCTTTCTACTGTCTCAATCAAGGATGCTTTGTGCTAAACTTCAGCATCTTAGTGTAATGCATATTGTTTGTGTAATGCGTATTATTTGTGTAAATGAAGCATCAAGCAAAGTAACTGTCATCTCGAACTCATGCAATGCCTTCTAGGGAAAAGCACACCTATTATGTATTATAAGTAAATTCAGTGTGTCTAAAAGGCATTTCTAAAAAAGTATATATTAAATGTTAAAAGCACATATGTGGTATATATGCGAATATGCTACGTTCAAAAAGCATAATTAGTATACTCGAAAAGCATATATGGAGCTTAACAGAAAGCAAGATTAATCAGGTCCTAGTGTTCATCGAAATTTACTATACTTTTGACATGTGTTAAAAGTAAATATGTTATAGGTAAAACACATATATGGCATACGTAAAAAGCATATCAAGTCTATGCAAAAGTCATTTGTAAAGAGTATTTTCCGTTAGAGTTGTATCAAATTTCTTATCTAGGTTTTAAATTAGGGTTCATATCTTTTGTTCGATTCAGTTTGATCTAGTGATGGTACAAAAAATCTAGATTCTGATGGGCTCAAACAAAGGTGTGTTCATCTATTTTCCATCACAATTGATCTTGATCCTCATGATTCAGTCTAATTTGATTATTTGTGGTGTAGCAGTTGAATTGGGATTTAGAAAGAATTTTAGCATACAGAGCTGAGTTTGATTTGGTTTCATCTCTATGTCCAGTTCTTTTTAACATATTTCTCTTTTTTCTTTGCTTCATTTTGAATTCTTCATGGAAGATAGGAATGCATTATTGCTTTCTCTGAAAGCCATATTTATTATTTTGTAAAAGCATATTTAGTATGTTGCTAAAGTATATTAGCAAGTGCTATGCATTATGTGATGCTGTCTACAGATTTTTTATCACTGATTTATGTTAACAATTTTTTTTCATTTTTGTATGTGCGTTAAATCTTCAAGAGGATAAAGGGGAATGAGGGATGAAGAAACTCAACAAATTGAAGAACATCAGTTTTTTTTGCATAAAATATATGCGTACTAGAATTATGACCATTCTAAATAGCTTCTTTTTTGTTTCTTATTCTAGTAAAACATAATAGTAATTGTGTGATGAAGCAAAACACATGTTCTATGTACCTATCCTTGACATTAACTTACTAATCCTAGATAAAGGAACTACATGTATGCGTCTATATATTTGTGAAGAAGCATTTTTTATGGATGAAACACTACTATGGTTGAATTTCAAGATTACCTGCACTTTTCTTATCATTGTTTTTCTGCTTCATGCATAATCCAGGGGTGTGTTTTTTAAGATTTTTGAATTATCACATATGATGAAGCAATTTTCTTGTTCTAGCACATAGCCTCCTGACAAATTTGGCTCGTAATCTGAACATATTTAATAAAAACAATAGGGAGAATACTCCTGGAAGACAAGGGTATTTTTTGCTTCATGCAACGGGGATCTGAATCCTGAGATGCATGACAGCATTTTGCTTCTGTTACTAGTTGTCGTGGGTCCAGTATGGGTACGCCTATTTTGCGTGGTGGGATATTTTTCTTGCTCTTTTGACGCACCGCGCGCCGATCGGGCTCTTTTAACGCACCGCACGCTGCGCTGATCGGGCTCCCTTCCGTTTCTGGCGTGTTAGATTTCGGACTTGCCGTATTAGGACTATGCGTGCAAATTGATGGTAGCACGTACGGCCGTGCATCAGCTGCCTCCATTTTATTTTTACAATGTTTACAATGCAAGACCCGCTTACTCTGGAGTTCATCTTCTTCAATCGGCTTCTTCTGCTAATACACATGAGCAGAGTAGTATACAGGATGTAGGATGCTCTGCATACAGATGCTTTAGCTTCAGGCCTTGGCGGCGCAGGGCAACTCAGGAACGGCAACCATGTTATATATGTGCGCCATCATGCGGCGTTCGAAGTCGCTGCTCCCGCGCGTGCGCGCCCGCGGCACCCGTCTCGCCACCAGCCCGGCCTCCGGCGAGCAGCTCCGCGTCCTGGCGAGCGCCGCGCAGGGGCGGCCGGCGCCTCCGGCCAGCGCCAGCATCGCGTCGATGTACGCGTCGCGGAGCCTGGGGAGCAGGCGCGCGGGCCGCGTCGCCAGCGCCAGCGCGGCGCGCAGCCACAGCGCCGCCCTCGCGAGCTTCCTCCACGGCGCGGGGACCGACGATGAGCCGAGCGACAGGTGTTTCCTTCCGCCGCCGCCGAGGCGGGCCACTCGCAGGCGCCGCGACGGCGAGCCCAGGCGCTGGTACGTCCTCCGGGCCCAGTACGAGTGCATGCTGTGGCGCGGCTGCTGCGACACGAGACTAGCCATGGCCTGCGCGGTTTGGGGAAACGTTTCGTGCTCTACGATGAAGTACACAGACGACGAGATGGATCAGATGTCACGGCGTGGTGTGCCACTGGTCGATGGGTGATTATATATACTAGTAGTCCGTAAAGCCAGGCAGCTTAGCTGGATCAGTGGTTGGAAATGGAAGAGCCTGGCTAGTCAAAATATATTCGCGTGATGTGACCCTGACTTCTTTCTTGCCGGCGCGGCGGCGCTTGTATATGTATCCCTGGGTGGCGCAGCGTCGTCGTCAGCCTTGAACTACTATCTCTAGTCGAACTCGGCTGGCCGGAGTGTCCCTGTGGATTGTTAAGTGAACGTGACCTGCAGCCGCCAGAGCCGAACCACTTCTAAAAATCTTAGTCCACTCAGTCGAGTGAAAGCAACAATCGTGATCAAATTTCAGTGACTCGAAAAGTCAGACGATATTTATGTAGTCACACGCGAGTTGGTTCAGCAAGACGTTCATGTTAAGAATAAACTTCATCACGGATCACCAGATCCGCTTCCTATTACCAAACCCAAGAAAGAGGCGTAAGAAGATGTTGAAAGTGTCCGTTTTCCTTAGGTGGAGCTTCGGGTCTCTTTCATTCTCTTGTCTTGTTAGTGAATATATGGAGTATATATAGAAGAGGAGGTGACCCTTCAAGGATTGGAAGGTGTAAAGCCCACAACTCTTAATACTCTTAACACTCCCCCTTGGGCTTACACCGCAACCAACACATGCCTCATTAAAACTCTGGAGAAAGAGTACATGGTTGTCGCATTGTGCATTGCACATTGTTGCCTCATTAAAAACCTCATGTGAAAAACTTCAGAAAAACTCACCAAGGAAAAAAGAGTACAACTTATGTAGTCAATATAGATTATAATCTTCTGGATTATATCATTGTAAGATTACTACAATCCTGCACAAGGGCTAACTCTCATGATCATACTCCCCCTGAACCTTACATCTTCATCTCAAAAAGTTACTGATGTTTTCTTCTGGAAACGCGAGTAAAGAGACTTGGTGATTTAGTCACACATCATACCAGGTCTATTATCAAATTAATAATATATGATCAGCTGTGATTAATTAGCCCAGTTATACCAGTGGTGTCGATCATCCTGATCTGAATATCTGATGATAGAGCCCTCAAGGCCTCATACACATAGTAGTTATCAATTCATGTTTTAAGACTTTTTAAGTGTGCTAAATAATAATTTATAGCACAAGCTCCCCCTAATGACAATATAGTTGGACCGCCTCATGCCTATTAAAAATTAGTATTTCAGAAATATCGCAAGGCAAGAATGATAATGGTATTGAAAAAACTAGACTTTCTCAAATATGTCATCGAGACATTTACCATTTTATTCTTCCAGAACATAAATAAACAAGTGGGAGCAACATGCTTTAATTCTATTATATATACACCACAAATTAAAATGGATAGTTGTGTAACACAAATAATCATCATTTTTATGGACTATGGGAAAACCATTTGTAACACACATCTTCTAGATGTTGTGCGTCAATGTAACTTTCAAATCATTATTGTCAACAGTCCATTAGAATGGACTACATATCTAGAATTTTCTAATTCTTGGCTATATCACTATAAAGTGTAATATAAGTCTGTGAATAAGGAATAACGGGGATATTGCCGTTAACACCATATACCTTCTAGGCATGAAATAGTATCATCACTTAAAAAACATTTGCACTAATGCAATATCAAACACGACTTGATATATAAAATCCCAAGATAACACTTGCAAAATGCATTTGTGCTCATGTGGTTGCCCTTTTAGGCTTCTGATACCCTATTTATTATTTTTTGGGTCATAAATGGGTCTATATACACTTGTAGGGGATATATAAATATTGGTGTATAGAGACTTAAAACTTTAAAACCTTATTCGTTCAAAAAAAAAAACTTTCAGGGGGCTACTATCTCTGCAGGAGATAATATTCCTTCGTAGGAGAAGATATTGGTACGAGCTTTGTATGTTGCAGTTTATCCTTTATGGACCTTCGTGGACCTCACTCTGGATTTTCTAAATCCTGTTAACTGCATAATTCATTTCATGCCAATGCTAGATATTATATATAACAGAACTTTATTCTCAACTCATGTCGCACTCGGGACCTTTTTGAACCATCGCTTTTACCACCTTACCATTTCAATGATGACCCAGATGAACTTCTGGTTTCTGACTGTGATTTTTGGTTCAGCCTCAATTGCATATCTTTGTTGACCCAATTCAATTAAGTGCTTCAAGCACTTGTGCCATGGACTTTTATTTCGGATCCGGATTCTCCCTAGGAAAATCATTAGCAATTATATAGAGGCAAACTTATGTCGACACTTTAATCCCACGTCAAACTTTTTAGTTGATCTTCGTCATTTCCCACAAACGATATATCAAATTGTTCTGCATTCCCAACGCTATAATATACATGCAGTAGTCGTTGGGTTAAATCTCTCTAGGTGTTACCTTCAAGGTGAATTCTCTTCAGGAGTATGAGAGAAGTATCATCACACACATAGTGGATATTCTTCATGAATATATGCTACGAATGACTGACACATCTTTATTCGCAGGCGTCCCCATAGAATTAGATCAATTGCCAATAAGTCATGTGTGGATATTATTTTTCATCCCGGGTAATCCTCATCTACTTCAGGTAGAAGCATTAATTTCATGTAAATACCAATCAGATATCTTCTCATATCAAACATTTTCTGGCATACTCCATGCCTATAGCATGTAGGAGTATACGTTGAACTCTAAATTCAACTTGGCTTGTGCGTTTAGTTCATACAAAAATATCAAGGCATTTCATATACTTGGCATTTCTCTCCCCTAATGCCGAGATAGTTTTTTATTTTTATTTTTTTAGCATACTATAATCCCGTTTCATGGGCTCAATATCATGGAACTTCAGGTCAAATATCCCAACTACAGGTGGTGTCCCATAAATGTATGCTACGGTGGTGATATTGCTTGGGAAATTTACGCACTTGAATAGTAGGGAAATTAACTCATATGCAGTGAGCTAGATTCATGTAGTGGCATGAGAAACTACATGATTCCCTCCACTAGAGATTTGTCCTCAACTTCTAGTTAGGACTCACAATTCTGCAAAGTTGCATGCTACTGTATAGTCTTCTGGACTTGGCAATCATTATGCAAACACCGTTTCAACATAGATTATTCATAATGGTTTCTTCGGGAACATTACAGTTGAATTGCCCTTTGATAGAAGTTAATCTCTCATGCGACAAGAAAATAAGTTGTGGCCTTCTAGGCACACTAAATAAGAAGTAATTTGTAGTGGTTTTGCGCTTTCAGACAAACTATGAAACTTGACAAAACATAGTAGCATGATGTCGGCTTCTGACCATTAGTTTTAAGCAGTGCAGAGTTGTTCCGTAATCCATTCATTTTATTATTGCCCATGATTGACCCAGTTACTCATACCATTCTAAAAGTGGGTCATTAAACTTTATGTTTCTTGCAACTTGTAATTAGGCAGTATGAAAGAAAAGCTTTAGGGAGAATTGTTATGATGAATTATCTTGGCATCTGGTTTGCACAATAGTGCGCATACATGCGCCGGACAAACGAAGGGCTATGAGCCATTAACATTCAATGTCTGTTGATGCATTGTTTAACGTATGTCATTACTGAGCCTTCTCGGATGCAAGCAAAACGGCAGCAGCTGGGCCGGCCGGGTGTATATTGCACACATGCATTGAAACACAACGTTGGTGCTTGCCATTTGGTTTTTGTTGAAACGTGCACACACTAGTAACGGAGCCCACGGTGCATATGCATCCCTCACGTTTCTAGGTTTTTTTTTTTTTCTCTGGCCGTGTGCTTCAGGTGAGTGGGTGCGCTGCAAAGACAGTGTTCGAATCAGCCATCGGAGACTGGCTGGCTGATGGTCCAAGTAAACTCTCTCAACAAACAGCTAATACAGCCGGCCACAGCCACCTGATGGCTGATTCGAGCGTACCCTAAGCTTCAGGCCACAAGACGTGCGCGGAGGCGCGCAGTTCTCTGGCCGGTGTGGTGCGCGACGGCGAGGTAGTGTGACGAGCGCAAGTGTGGTGTAGCTTTTCCAGCCGGTCCTCCATTTTAGGAGAACAGTGCACTAATCTTTTAATCTATTCCTTCCGCCTGTTGCTATGGCCCGAAACGTGGCTTCAGGCCCTGAGGCCTTAGGGCAGCAAAGCAGTGCGACGAGCACAGTGATGGCAAGGCTTCTGGCCATCACGAAACAGGAGACTACGGTTTTTCGGTTGGCGTACGGCACGTAGGTGCTCATCGACATGCACATCGTGGTAATCATCTCAATGATCCACCAATTTATCTACTAGAACTGATTCACACGATTCAATCTAATAGAGAATAGAATCACTAAAAGAAAAGAAGGAAGTCAAACCGTGATTGGGACGTCGAGGTTTTGGTGCTTGCCGCGTGGGGCAATAGGCACTGTAGAAGACCTGCCTGCGCGGCGACGAGGCAGGTGAGTTGATGAATTGTCGATCGTTCTCCATCATTCATAGCCCGTAAGAGCAAAGGTGGTGCTGATAAGGTGTTAAGAATAAACTTCATCGCGGACCAGATCCGCTTCCTATTACCAAACCCAGAAAAGAGACATAAGAAAATGTTGAAAGTGTCCGTTTCTCTTTTCAATTCCTAAGAAATAGACACATAAACGCAGTATATAGGTGGAGCTTTGGGTCTCTTTGTTCTTTTGTCTTGTTAGTGAATACATGAACTATATATAGAAGAGGAGGTGATCCTTCGAGGGTTAAAAGGTGTAAAGCCCATAAGCTTAATATTCTTAACAATTCGAATCTGACAAAACCAGAAACTTTTCATGTTCAGTTTTTGATTCACTATATATATTATCCGGAATATTTAGTAAATAAAATAGAAATAAAACAGAGTTTCATAGCTACTACGTGCAGCACCCAGTCCCAGATCAACAAGTGAGGAACACGACCCAGCACCCAGTCTTTTGATGCGATTGCATCAGCATCTGAAAGCGAGCGCACGCTGTGCGCTTTTTTGAAGTTTGAAGGAAGTACTGCCCCCTGGCACGTACGACCGCACCGAAAGAAGTACTAGTACTACGCAGTACAGTACAACACTAGACGCAGTAGTACACCAAAAGCACTACAAACGGTTCAGTAGTACAGCGAGGCTTGAACGAAGTAGACTGAAAACTGAACCGTTTGTATGTGTCGCTCTCGTACTACTGAAACCTGGCAGACAGATTTGGGCCTGTACTAGTACTACTTCGCTCCCGGGAAGCCGCCGTGCACGCACTCGCAGTACTGCAACGGCAGCTACTTCGGAGTGAACAGTTGTACAACGCCCTCTCAGCGATTCAAGTATCTGAAACAGGCTTATTTTTTTTTAAAAAAAAAAGGTGAATGAAACAGGCAGACTAACGAAAAGTTCGATTTCGTTTTCACATGTTCGGTCTCTGTCCCTCTTGATACTTTTCCATGAAGGAGACGGGATCAAAAGTAAAGCACGCCGCTTTGACAGAAGCTTCCAAAATTTGTTCGTTAAACACAGTGGTCAGTAATAGACTTTGTTCATTTCATTTTGGAGCAGAAAGTAGCATTTGCCACTTTTTTTCATCATTCATTTCATTCCCTACGCTACTGCAGCAGTGGGCAAATTATTTCTTCTGAAACGATACTATACAAACCAAACCAACACAAACTGCTTCTGTAACTTGGGTGTCTAGCTTGCTAATTCTAGTCAGGAGAAACAGATCGATGCAGCTGCAGAGCTATACGGTGCTATACTGCTGTACTTGCCTATAGCCTAGAGGGAGAAGCATCCCATGCCGGAGCGCAGCGCTAGGAACGGCAACACCGCGTCGGGCGCGAGAGCAGGGGCGGCGTCCTTCGTCGTCCCCGCCGCCGTGACGCCGTTGAACCTCCGCTGCGTCGACGGGCGGGGCAGGTTCTCCGGCACATAGCTCTCCAACGAATTGGCTCGCCACGCCGGGCACTGCCTGCGGTCGCTCCACCGCGGCGGCCCGGCGCGCGCGTCCACGGCGACCACGGCGCCGCCGTCCGCCACCGTCCTCGAGGCGATGGCGACCGCGTCGCGAGCGTGGGCCACCGTGCCGGCGCCGGCGCCGCCGTCTGCCATGCCCACGACGGCGCACGCCGCGGCCGCCACGCACGCCCGGCGCAGCGACGACGACCTGCACGTACGATACGAGCGTCACGGCGTCAGATTTTTATTTAGTCGCCACCGCGATCGGGAGATAGTCGGAGAGCCGTGACTTGGGCTTACCACTGTGCTGTCGTGGTTGATGGCGTCGGTTGGGGACGAGCGCTGCTGGCTTCTTTGCAGGGAGACGGAGGTTTGAGGGAGCAGCTGATGGACGAAAGCGCCATGGTTGATCGAAAAAAGCTCAACAACACGAGCTGTGACTCTGATCGACCGACGGAGGTTCAGGTTTGGTTGCTGTGCCACTGCGAGAGCAAGATCGTTTCGTTATATAAGCTCCACTCCAACTCCAACTCCAATGGAGTGTTGGTGTGTTGTGCTGTATTACAGAGAGAATCAGAGAACGGAGGTGGTGGGATCAGGGAGGTTGATCCGGATTTGGACGGCGCTAGGCTAGCGGAGAGGGAGCGGCGTGCCTGCCGCGCATACTCTGTAGTAGGAGTACTTCTCCTCTTTTGCTTGCTTGCCGTGTGGAACCACTGCTGGGACTGGCGTTGGCGTGTAACATGGACGAACCCGGCACGTCGGGAGCGCGGGGCCCAACCCGGTACAGATATTTGTCTGCACCATCGTGTCCTGGTTCACAAGAGCCCACGTACGTGGACAAGTACCAGTACTAGTACTAGGCGGCAGCACAGTATGGTTCCTCATGTTCTTCGCATAATAAGAACCAAGATGATGATCAGCTTAATTTAACGCGATGGATCTGCTCTGCTCCGGCCGGTAACAGAGGATTTGGATGTGTTCAGACCTCAGGTGGACCGGGGATCAGGCTGATGCCGCCCGTCGAATCCGAGCCTAAACGAATAACGCGCCGTATCGGGGCATGACTCATCGAATCGAATCCAACCATGTAACCTGGACTGGACAGACAAGCATACTTGCGTGTGCTACTGTTCAGAAGCTTCGTAGCCTGGTTTCACTGACACTTGGTGATGGTACTAAGGTCGCCTAACCGTGCCAAAACCACGACGGTTTCCTCCTCGCGCGGCACGTTTTCAGTTTGGACTGCGTGGTCCACGGAAACGGAGCCAAAAGAATTTTTGCTCGACCATTTCAAAGTCAGATGCTATCTACACCATAGATTTGTAGTACTGATGAACGGTCTAGATCAACCCCACCACAGCTACTCATATTTTGTAGGGGGTGGTGCGTATTTATTAAACCGTCCATCTATTCATTCACTCGAAGGGTGTAAAAAAAATAACTCCTGCTTCCTGGAGGTCTATAAAAAGGATTATCGTGTGAAAACCAAAAAAAAAAATGACCCTTTTTAGTCCAATGTATCGAAGCATTGGCTTTCATCGGACAGTTTCAGAGATATAATATACTTTTTTTAGAAAAAAAATACATGGAAACATATCATTATTGAAAACCATAATGTATTGATAATTGATATAAAAGGGGAAATTACAATCATAACCATTACCATAATACTTCCAAAATAAAAATAGTCCATGCAAAGACTATGAAAAAAAATTACCAACTACTAATAATATAATAAACTAAAGATTATTACGCGTATTACTTAGGTAACATTAATTCACTCCTTTATTCCGAAACGACAACCACACATCAGTTTCTGCTACGCAGGTCTCTGCTTGGGATGCCCCTGGTTGACTTCGGATGCACCAGAAACATCGCTAGGGATTACTTGTTGGAGGAAGAAGAACCATCCTTCTTTGCTGCTTTGCTATGAGCACTCATGTGCCCACCAAATGCTTGTGGTGAGGGAAACTTTGCAGCACAAAGCGAGCATTTGTACTCTTTACCTCTGTTAGGAGGAAGAGCAATGCTCATTCTAGAATCTATGACCATGTCACCAGAAGTAACATTTGGTGCGCTATTTATGGGCATCTGTTGTTGCCACTGCTGAGAAGAGTAAACAGAGAGTTGATTGAAACTGGTGTCATAATAAGGACCTATATAGGATGACGAGTCGAGTAGTTGATTCTCCTGCTGCACGTACGGGATGGAATACTGCTCAGATTCAAACTGGAAATAAGAAGAGCTTTCATGTTGTGATCCAACGCCTGGGATGGACCAAAGAGTGCCCTGGAGGTTGGGATCTTCTGCATTAAGCCCTGCATTTATTGCTAGAGTGAGTATTAACAGCAAGAATAGGTTCTTCATGAAGAAACGATGTAATAGATAGGGCAACATTTACAACTCACCTGTTGATGAAAGGTTTGAAAACTCGTCAGGGGCCACCATGAACCCATCCTGTAATGGCAGATTGGTTTGCTGGTTCATAAGGTTGCTTTCGGCAAAGCTTGATGATGCAAAGGTGTTTGCATTTGGTGGAGCGGTAACCGAAGAAGAATTTAGTGGTAGCGGTGGAAGTATATCAAGCAAGTTGTACTGAGGAATGTCACTCTCAAATAAGGATGACACCAAGCTAGGATTCTCAGGAATGGCGTTATCGAAGAAGGATGACACCAAGCTAGGATTCTCAGGAATGGCGTTATCGAAGAAGGATGACACCAAGCTAGGATTCTCAGGAATGGCGTTATCGAAGAAGGATGATACCAGGTCAGGATTCTCAGGAGTAACGTTATCAAAGGCTGGCAATAGGCTTGGATTCTGATGAATGGCGTTATCAAAGACTGGCAACATGC
Organism: Oropetium thomaeum; assembly: GCA_001182835.1. Classification (NCBI taxonomy): domain Eukaryota; kingdom Viridiplantae; phylum Streptophyta; class Magnoliopsida; order Poales; family Poaceae; genus Oropetium; species Oropetium thomaeum. The sequence continues at coordinate 2,651,091 of LFJQ01000010.1, forward strand.
TTGGATTTTGAGAAATGGCGTAATCTAAGGCTGGCAACAGGCTTGGATTCTGAGGACTAGCGTTATCGAAGGCTGACAGCATGCTTGGATTCTGCAGAACGTATATGTTGGATTGTGGAAAGGCATTCACTTCTCCCACTACTTGCGTGCCTGCAGGTGCTGTGTGCGATGGCGGAAAGTTATGATCCATGGTAATTTATCGCTCAAAGCTATTTGGCTAGTATGCAAAGCTTGGTTCTATGGTTGAAGACTCTAGGTCTATTTATAGGGACTTTAAAATCATTTTTTACATTATTGTCACTTGTATTATTTAATGACTTTCTATCTAAAAGATATGAGCATCAGTTCATTTCATTAATTTATAACCTAGAGAGTGTATATCTACACTATCTCATTACACAATCCCACAAGATTTCCTTTTATGAGTATGTTATACCCTGCATGTGCCCCAAAATATTTCATCGTATCATATCTGCATAGATTTGTAATAAATTATTGCATATCCATCTTTTACCAACATATCCTTAGCAATAAATTCACCAATTATTCGTACCGCGTATTTTTATACATTAGTATGCATGCTATATTAGGAACATATCCTTCCTTCCATCGTAATCCTAATTAAAAGAATAAAACACAAACCGACTTATTTTGAGAAATCTCCCAAGCTTGGACTAGGTCAAAGACTATGGTTGGAATGGGATTAGAATGAGGGGTGAGGATTAAGGACGAACTCTTTCTCATCAGTAAAATGAAAAGAAAAAAAAAGAAGGAAAGATGAGGACTAACTACTCCTAAATCTATTAATTGATCTCAAAAAGTATTAAATGGCTACTCCTAAATTTATTGATTTGAACTTCACAATGTCTAATTTTAAAATTATTAATTTATATCATATGTCAAATATTTAATTTGATAAAATAGTAGTGTAGAGGAGTATATGCATTAATGTTGGACCATACTGATATATTACCATTCGTTTCCGAATATCTATTATCGGCCGCTACCATTTTCGTTACCATGTTTTCTGTTTTCATTTTTGAATTTGCGGAAATGGAAACGGGCCATGTTTTCCGTTTCATTTTCATTCGATGATGAATATGCGGAAACGATAGTAATGTTTCTTCTTTTTGACCGTTACCGGTCATTTTCGTCCCTACTTCCATCGCAATCCTAATGAAAAAAATAAAAACAAAGACAAATTATTTACAATGTTTAATAGGAAACTACTTGAAAAACACATAGACGAGAACATCACCAAACCTTGTATTACCAACCTTGCCCGTCATTGTTTTGTGACCGGTCGTGAGACGTGAGGTGCACCGAGCGGCAATATGCGAGACTGCCAGAAGTACTCTTACACGACCAGATATCAACTCTAGATCACCATCACAAATAAGCTGGATTCCACTCCTGATCCATTGGGTCGATTTCCTAAACACCACTGTGAAGATCTAACCAAGATTGGATCCATGTGGCTGTATAATGCCATGGCTTATTATTGGAGATCCCACACGTGCAATTAATCAACAACTTAGTTGCCAGATGCTTGCAAATTTTGATACTTGAAAAGGGAACAGAAGCTTCTTCAAATTTTGATTGCACTCTGCGCATTGGGATTGCTTCTCATGTTGAGGCAGATCTGCAGATGCAATACAGATCTACCACGTCATCACCCACCGTGATACTACTAGTTTGGCTGAGCGAATGAACAAACCTATCTGCTAGCGCTTGATCTGGTTTGTAAGATGGGCTAAGCCCACGGTTTAACTAGGCCTCTCTACAATCAATAGTGTCAGCCCCAGGCCCGTCCCCCTCCACCGACAAATACCAGATATTGGGCCCAACCCGCGCTTACCGGCGCTACCCTCTTCGGTCCGTACTCAAAATCTCTCATAATCCTGGCATCTCCTCGAAGGAGTACCAAAATGGAGTGACTGTTCATCTGCCATTGATTTAATCCTGTGCTGAAAAAAATAATTGTGCCATGGATCCGATCCCAAGCTCTTGGCAGTTCCGCTGCCACTGCAACCAACAAACCAACCACCACACACGACGGCAAACGCTGCATTCACTCCGGCGCTCGTCACCGCCCGCACCCCTTCCCGCAACGAGGCAAAGGCAAAGCTCGTTTTCATCGTCCATCCTCGGGTAACAGGCTGGATCAGGTAACGTGGCCCACCCCACACCGGACCGGCGCCCCACCCCGGACCGGCGCCGGCGGTGGTTGAGTCTTCTGATTCGGCTGCGGCTGCAGAGAACAGAAGCTGCAAAAGGGCCGGCAGCGTCAGCCTGTGTCAGGGCATGGCCGTGAATGGCGTTGCTTGGCGGTGTACTACTACTACTACTTCTACTCGCCTGGTGGGATTCCGGCAGGGCTCGGTTTCGGGTAGGGTGCTCGGGCAGAGGGCGCCTGGCGACGCTACTATACCCGTTTCTGCCGCAGCTTCTCTGGACGGGGAGCAGCGGCCGGGCCTGACGCAGCCGAGCAAGGCATCGTGCAGATCAAAAAATTCAAAATGAGTACCTGACTGATCCTAGTAGTAGTACTAGTATTTAGCAAAAATGTGACACAAGCTATATTATTGATCGATCACGGCAATTTAATTTCCCAGGAAACAGAACAAAATATTAAGAAGAAAAAACTGTTTGATAAAAGATCAAGAGTAACATCTAGAAACAAAATCCAGAGAATTTGCAGCTACATTATTCTCAATCACAGGAGGTTCATATGCATTTTCAATCTCAGGCACACAAGAAATCAAATCAGCACCTTGTTCTCACGGCATGATGAATGCTGCAGCCTGTGTAGCTGCCAGGTTGCCCCAGCCGTAGCTTTCAGTGCTAGTAGTACCGTTCGGAATGTTACCAGCAGCAGCAGGGTAGTAGAGCCCTCCCATGTCGTTGACGGCGCCGGCAGCGTCCCTTCCTGTCGGTCCCCAAGCCGTGACAGTGTACAGCGGGCGCTCTTGCCACCCGAGCGCGAGGCTGCCGCCGCACTCCAGCACGCTGAACCCGGAGCCCGTGCGCGACGTCAGGGAAAACAGCCGGTCCGTGGCCAGGTCGAGCGCGCGCGGGCCGAACGGCAGCTGCTGCAGCCCCACGCGAGCGAACCTCTCCCGCCAGCGAGCCACCGTCTCGTGCCGCTCGGCGCGCGCGCTGCCCTCGCCGCAGACGATGTCGAAGATCTCGGCGCGCAGGTACGCCTCCGCGAGGACCGCGCCGCCCACGCCTCCGCCGCCGTCCACCACGGAGTCGAACATGGCGGCGTAGTGGAACAGCGCGTTGGTGAACCTCTCCAGCAGCGACGGGTTGTTGTGGTCCGCCTCCTGCTCCACCACCGTGAACACGCTGGGCTGTAAGCCCGTGAGGCAGTCGAGGAGGGTGTCGATCGGCGCGGGCACCGCCGGGGCGGCGTCGGGGTCGACGAGGAGGCGGTGGAGCTGTAGGACCGAGTTGATGGCGAGCGCCTCACCGGGGACCACCTGCAGCATCCACGGGCGGAGAGTGTGGAGCTGGTCGGCGCAGACTCCCCGGAAGGAGAAGGGGACGTTCAGCGAGTGCGCCAGCGCGGCGAGGCGGACGCCCACGTCGCGGAGCTCGTCGCGGTCGCCAGTCATCGGCGGGCCGATGCCGGTGATGCGCAGGTGCGGCGGGCCGCCGGGGCGCCTGGCCAGGGCCTGGATGACCTCGGGCCACTGCAGGCCCTGCATGAGAGCGAGGTCGACGACGTGAACGCGGCTGCAGCCCTCGAACGCGTCCAGGATCGCCAGGTTCGCCGTGGAGTAGACGAACTTGAGGTACGGCCCGGCCTCGTAGAAGTGGTGGTGGAGCTCTGCCGGCGTGGCGGAAGGCGGAGGTGCCGGGTACGACGACGAGGGGAACAGCCGCTGCGACAGCGCGCCGGCGAAGTGGTCCGCCACGCGGCCGATCCCCTTGGCGGTCGGGATCGCCCCGAGGATGCCGTGCACCTCGACCAGGTTGGTGTGAGCCGTGGAGTAGTCGCCTGCCTCGATGGCGCCGGCGCAGGTCACGATGAGGTGCACCAGGCGGATGGCGGCGTCCTCCTCCTCCTGGCGCCGCCTCGCCTCGTCCGCCTCCGCCTCCGCTGCGGCGGGGACAGGCTGCATCATGTGGGGCGGGATGGACGCGTAAAGGCCCGGGTTGACGTAGTACACGGCGCCGTTGTTGTTGTTCGCCGCGGACGGGGACGGGAGCGGGACGGCGCCGGTGAACGCGGCGAAGGCGGAGGGGTCCATGGGCGGCAAGCCGCCGCCGGAGGTGGTGTAGTTGTTCATGCGCGTTGGTCGGAGGTGACAGAGCGTGCGACGGCTAGAGATGAGAAGGGCGGCGAGCGTAGAGGCGCGCGGGGTTGCTGCGTGCCCTCGCTGGCGTGGTGCTTTTGTAGGGCGTGGCCGGCGAGGGCAGTGACGTCGGGGTGGAGACGTGGAACTGGAGCCAGTGGACGTGCTGAGGTGGAGCGCGGCATATACCTCGTGGGAGGCCTCGGCCCTCGGGAAGCAAGGCTACGAGAGCTGGGTGACTGCCTGCCTGGCACGGCTGCTCCTCTGACTTGGAAGGCTGGCATGGGATGGTTATCGGAGTGAGGTTTTTTTTTTCCTTTTATTTTACCAAAGACATAGAAGAATTTTTTCCCCCAAAATTCTATAAGCACAAATGAAGTTTTTCGTTTTCAATAAGAAGAAAAACTAAGGGCAAAACTTGTTTATTACTTGCACAATGTATACGTGTGGTTTTTAGAAAAACCAGACCACTATTCGTGAGCAACCTCGTGTTCGCGAGTGGGATCCTATGTGCAATATCCTACTCTATATCCTTTAGAAGTCACTGACACGTGGATCAGAACCTACTTTCCAACGACTGTTAATACATTGGCAACATTGCAGACGATCTAGAGTTTTATAAACCATGGGCTGGAAGGCGTAAGCGGTTTTGATGGTTAGCTAAGGTCGTCCATGTGTTGCGCTAACGGCTAGTACAGCTGAGTGCAAGTGTAAGCAAAGTTGTGTTTTGTATCATGCGGATAGCCATAGTATCCAAAAATGATCACGTTTTATGGCGCATTCATGTAGCAAAAGTATTTTATTATTATTTTTATCATATTTTTACCTGACAATAAAGTTATGACAGAGTATACAAATTGACGATCTCGTTTAGTAAATTATGAAGTAGAGGTGTGATATTTGTAGTAAACTATGACGTAGAGATGTGCTGTAACAAACGTGAATACCAAGATATTTTGAGATAACCATCATTTTTGGTTTATTTATATAGTGTAAAATTATGTATGTACTATAATATAGTCTCAAATAATACTTTGATAAAAATGTAGGACAAATGTTTGGCTTTGATTTTTGAGTAGGAGAAAACATGCTACTTTGTTTTTTGATGAATAAGTTTATTTCTAAGGAAGAGGGGGAAGATGGAACTTGACAAATTGCATCTTTCACGAATATGGTTATTCCAGATATGAAAGTACTCTAAAGTTTGTAAGTGGATATAGGCGGGCTTAACACAGTTAGGGCATGAGCAACAAGACTGGTCCAGTTTCCCGTGAAAGTGTTACCAATAAATCTATTTAGGCCAATAAAAGCCCAGTGATGGGGAACGATGAAGTTTCTAGAGAAGCCCGGTAAGCCCATGGCATACATGTCAGTGGCGACGCTGTTGCATGCCGATTCCCCTCGACGCTTCTGTTTCATGACAATGAAAGAGACAGAAATGCATATATTTCCGTGCTGAGAGCCCACGCACAGAGGTGATGTTGATCGGTTATTGATAAAGAAGACCTGATGGATTGAGGACCTGTCAAACTGTCAACTTGGATCAATACCTTTCAGACAGTCAGCCTGCATATTCAGTTTGTAAAGTACCTAAAAAGTCTGAAGCAAACATAATAGAAGATGCAATAGTCCAGTGCCCAGCGTAGCTTGAATAGTCACTGCGACACCACAATATTGCTGCCTCACCAAACCACCCGTTCTAACATGAGCTATTCCTAAGGCAAGGGTGTATCATGATTGCTACAAAAGAGCTCCAGATCCGTTTGGAATGGATTAGCATTTCAATTTCACATGGTAAAATTTGATCAAGGTTTTGTCCATGGATTATTCAGTCTTTAGCATTTCACAAAAGATTTACATGGTACAAAGTACAAAACAAAAATACGAATTAACCTGTTAAACAGACAACGGAACAACTTTTTTTTGTTTCTCGAATACGCAGGAGACAACAGAACAACATTGATACACTTCAGCAATGGACACGGATCATATCAAGATATCAAGGATTAGATGTCGAACGCCAGCCAGTTATCTTCCCACAAAAATGGGTATTTACCGTAACACATCTCCAAGTTTTCAGAGGGGAGAGGGAGGCCCTTGCTAATCTGAGATCTTGCACAAAATTGGATCCATTATGTGGACATCTGTGGCATGACAGTAATATCTTAAAAAATGTTAGGATACTGAAGTATTATATCAAGTGTGATGTTGATCTTCAGCTCAGTCATGCAACTTGTCAGAGTCAGGTGGCAAAATGAAGAACATGTCAGCTGCCAAAATGTTTGGTAACTTGCTGATTCCCAAGTATGCTGGCAAAAAGGGGCCATTTCCAAGATTTCTGTGTCAAAAGACCTTTCAATTCGAATTATTTAACTGCACTAGTCCAAGCATGTAAATCAAGTTCTGAAACAGCTGTCTTTCCCAAATTATATAAATAGCCACACCAGATCAACAGTCTCCAAGTGTTTGAAAGTAGTATTATGAATCAACAAAACTGCTTGTCTTTATTTCCCTACACTAATTGACAGGCATCACAATTACAATTAAGACGAGCAGTTATTCAACAAATCATTACATAACAACTATATACCCTCTACAGCTCAAGCTTACTCTCCAAGAGTCACTACTTAAGAAGACTGCAAAGAAGGACCATAGCTGTGAGAAGAAAAACAAATTCAAGCAATTTTACTGCTGCTTGTGTAAGTATATCCCCCAACTCATCCTGCTGCTTGCTACTGAGCTATTGTGCACCAGTGCATTGGGAAATAGAGATAATAATAGCACAAGAGTACTACGATATAGTCATCACCAGCAAACCAAACTCCACAACCTCATCCATAGCCTTCATCTCTACATGAACAAATTCCATCCTTAAAATGGTGGAGTTGCTTACTGTCCCTAACAGTAATCTCTCGTCGAACAATATTAGAAATCATTTTCAATATCGTATGACAGCTCTGGCAAGTGTACTGATTCTTTGTGACAACAATTGACGTACCAGGTGTGGTATTGATCAAGCCAAAAGCAACAGCTTGTCTTTCACTATGACCACAAAATATGTCATCCTTGGACACTCCTTTATCCTCTGAAGAATGAAATTCAACAGGGGCAAAACCTGAAGCTTTCATCCGCTCATATATGCCATGCAGAACAGCATTTATTTCTCTGATTTGTGGATGCGATTCATCATCTGTAAGAAATGCATGGACTACTCCTTTAACCTCAACCCAGCTACAGGCAGAATCATGATCCAATCCTTTCTCCCGCATGGTTTTCCTCACTGTAGCAAGTTGATCCCATCTTCCAGCATCTGCATATAGATCACACAAAAGAACATGATATCCGGCATCGTTAGGTTCCAACTCAAGGATGAATTTTGCAGCAAGCTCCCCAAGTTCAACATGCCGATGTATCCGGCATCCATTTAACAAGGCTCCCCAAACTGCAGCATCCGGTTTGATAGGCATTTCGTTTATGAAGTTGTAAGCTTCTGTCAATCTGCCAACCCGACTGAGCAGATCCACCATGCATGCGTAGTGCTTAAGATTTGGAACAATGAAGTATTTCTCAGTCATGCTATGAAAAAGCTCCCAACCTTCAGTGACCATTCCTCCCCTACTACAAGCACACAGTAGTTCAACAAATGTGACTTCATCTGGATGCTCTCCAGATTTCACCATTTGATTGAAGAACGACAAAGCAGTATCCAGATGCCCATGAGCAACAAAACCAGCAAGCATGATATTCCAAGACACAACGTCCTTTCCACCATGCGCACAGAACTGGGCCCATGCATAGCCTGTCTGACCACATTTTACATACAGGTCTATAAGGGCATTGGGCAAATAACCTTCAGATCCAACACCACACCTTAAAACATGAGCATGAATCTCTTTACCACTCCTCAAAGCCCCGGTAGCAGCACAGGCAGCAAGAGCAGCGATAAAAGTGACTGAATTGGGTTGTACATCTGCCAGCATATGACGGAAATAGTAAAGAGCTTCAAAGTTCCTATGGTTGAAGCAAAACCCCGCAATCATTGAACTCCATGATACTACATCCTTCTCAGGCATGCACTTAAATACTTCAATAGCCTTATCAATGTGCTTGGACTTTGAATACATTTCAAGGAGTGCATTCGCAACTACGATGTAACCTAAGAATCCCTTGCTCTTGGCAAGCTCATGTAACTTAACACCAACATCCAAGCGTCCCAAGCATGCACAAGCAGCAAGGGCACTTGCGATAGTAATATCATCAGGACTTACATTATTAACTTCCATCAGTGCATACACTTCAAGAGCTTTATCGGGGAAGCCGTTTTTCTCATACCCAGATATCATGGCTGTCCATGACATGGCATCTCTCGTATCCATTCTTGAGAATACTGTTTTTGCTTGCCCCATCATTCCGAGACTCGCATACATTTGAATCAGAGAGTTACAGAACGCAACATCAGTGGCAAAACCCCTCTTCACTGCAAGCCCATGCACTTCCTTGGCAAAACCAATATCGGACAACAACCCTGATGCAACAGTGACACTAGTTATCGTCATGAGGTTAGGCTGCACCTCATCCCCCAGCATGGTCAGAAACAACTCCAATCCAGCTTCGCACTCATCATTCTCAAAATGTCCAGCAATCATTGCATTCCATGAGATACAATCCATCACAGCCATAGTGCCAAATACCTTTCGTGCAGCCACGACATCCCCACATTTGGCATACATTGTCATGAGGGCATTCAAGACGTCGACCTCGTCCGCAAATCCGAAACGCAGAACATGCGCATGCACCTCCCGCCCCATCCTCAAGTCCGGTACTCCCCCGCAGCTCCGCAGCACGCAGGGGAACGTGTACACGTCCGGGCTGACACCTGCCCACATCATCCTATGGTACAAATCCAGAGCCTCCTCCAGGAACCCGCCCTTCCCGTACCCGCCCACCATGATGTTCCAGGAGAAGACGTCCCGTTCGGGCATTTTGGCAAACACCCTCCAAGCATGCCACATCTCCCCGAACCTGACGAGCATGCTCAGCATGGCGTTCCCGAGGCGGAGGCCGTACCACGAGTGGCACTCGTCCGCGTGCGCGCACGAGCACAGCCCTGCGTCCACCGCGCGGCGCCACTCGCAGAGACGGAACAGCGCGACGTAGGCGTCCTGGTCGGGCGGCTCCGCGGTGGACTCGAGGAGCCAGAGCGCCTCCGAGAGCTGGCCCTGGGAGCAGAGAGACCGCAGCAAAGCGCTCTGATCGGCGGAGGGGGTGAAAGCCGCATTCGATGTGGCAGCGCGCGGAGCGGCCGAGTTGAGACGGCGCCAATTCTCCGATGGGTGGCGGCGGTTGTGATTGGGCGGGAGGGAACGCGGCGTGGAGACGGATGGGAGGAGAAGATGAGGAGGGTTTAGCGTGGGTTTAGTGGGCGGCGGTGGCATCTCGGCAAGCGGCGTTGGAGAAGGCGCGCATGGCGGGAGCAGCAGCCGCGGGGTTTTGGAGAGGTTTCGCTGAAGACGAGCGAAGGGAGCACGAACGGTGGCTGCTTCCGGCTGCCCGCGCGAGTGGATAAGCAAAGCGAGGAGTGAGGGAGAGTAAGGAGGTTGACGAAATCAACGGCATCCGCTGTGGCAGTGTTCATAGGCTACTGGGCCTCACCTGCTGCTGTCATTAAGTTTGATTCGGCCCGGCAACGATCGAGCCCAAACACGTCGGACGAGCACGCCTCGGCTGACCCACCTCACAGCCTGCGGCAGGCCCAACCTTGGCCGACCCACACAAATCGCTCAGGAGGATGAGGACGATGTTCTTCCCCGTCGGCGCCCTCATCCTCTAATCCTCTCATCGTCGGAGAGGGGAATGATTTCGTAAGGATTTTTCACTGCGAACGCACCCCGGTCCACCACCATTCCCCTCTCCACTGCTTACATGGCTGCACCGCCGTCCCCGGCGAGCCCTGTCACGCGGCCGTCTGCGTACCCGAGCATGGACGACATCATGGCCGCGTCTCGAGCGCAGGGCCTGCGCGTGCGCCTCCGCACGGTCGGCCCCTTCTTTCGCGTCACGGCGGTCCGTGGCGAGGGGGACGACGTCGTGGAACTGGGCCGTGCTGAGGGCGTCGTCCGCCCGTGGCTTGGTGGCGCCGTGCTGCACCTGGACTCCATGCGGATGACGCGCGCAACGTTGGGGGTCCCCGACCGGCCCTTATTCGGGCTCGGTATCTTCCTCGGCGCCGTCGCCGTGCGCCACGGCTACGATGCCGGTTGCGTGCGTGCCGAGCTGCTTGCCATCAATGATACACCGATCTACCACAACAAGGTATATTAACAGAATCATTGTTAAATCTTGAAACAAAGACAAAAATATTTCTCTGTTGTTCTGTTTCTGTGTATGCTGCGCGAGGCGTGTGCTGAACTGCTAATTTGGTATGGTAAGGTACTAAGGTTGGCATACCATGAAACTTGACAATTGACTTCAGTGTGGCAAGCAAAAATCACTTGTGTTCTGATGGTGAATTCATTTGTTGTATTCATCTACGTTTGCAATGAGCACTGCGACATGACTTCACCTGTGTTTTATATGAAAAAAAAAAAGCAATGAGGGTGCAATCTGAAAATAATACTGAGTGTAGTTAATGAGAGCAAATAACATTAATATAGTTACCGTTTATCATATATCTCTACTCCTATAATACACCAACTCTGTTGTTTTCACCCACCCCCTAAAAGAATTCCATCATCCTAACAATATCCCCACAATTACGATGAGAATGTTACTTTACTTTAAATCCAACGACTCACGTGTGTTCCCTCTACTAACAAAGTTACATTTACTCAAATCTAATGGCTGCTAATTTTTGGATCTTCCATTACACAATTTTGCAAATCCCTTACACCACGTATCTATGCGACAATATTGAGTCAATCGTCAATCCAATCTGATTTGTTATCTTTTATTCGCTCTCAGGCTCATGATCCGATTTGTTATTATTGTGATTTACAAACCTAACGTCCACGAGCCGCCGCAGCCCACGAGCCACTGCCGCCGCGCCTTCCTGGCGGCCCATGACCCGCCACCGCTGCGCCTTCCCGCCCACGCCGCCACCATCGCGCCTGCCTCCCCCACGAGCCGCCGCCGCACCTACCTTGCCCGGTCGCCGCCGCGCCCACGCCGCCGCCACTGCGCCTGCCTCTCCCTCAACCCGGCCGCCTCCCCGCCGTGCTCTCCACCGCGTCCCTTGTTGCCGCAACTCCGTGCCGTCGCACCTTCCTGCCGCGCCACCTTCTCGCCGGGGTCACCGTCTTCCGCCCTGTCGTGCCATTGTTCGCGCATTAGGCCTGTTCTCCGTGCGGACAGGTCATAAGTTTGTATCTCTTTTTCCCCTCATCAATCAATTGGCTTGGATTGTTAATTCCAACCGTATTACAAAAACCATTGATAATTCTTCCACAAATACATGTTTTTAGAATAAAAATTTGAACTACTTGTACCATATATTGTATTCAATAAACTTGGTTATTCTATAGTAATTTATTTTCTACATAGAATCTTATTATATTAATTATTATATTTTGTTTTAAAAAAAATTGTGACGTTAGCACGGGTAATATACTAGTTTTCTTAATATATGAACACTAATCCCTCTCTTCTTTGTCATATTAGTTTGTTATTACTTGGTTAGTAGTTCAAATACTGTGTTGTTAGCTGTACTTGCAGAAAAGTAAAACTGCAAAGTCCAACAATCAGATTGAGTTGAGTGCAATTCTAGAACCTGATGCCTGACATTTCTGTATAGGAACTTTTAGTACCACAAAACATTTGACACATCTGTGCTTTTAATCTTGGCAGCTTGTTAGATTTTATACAAGGATGGGTTTCAAAGCAGTTCATGAGGTTGATGGATCATCAATCAATGATCTTGCTCACATGTTGGTGTGGGGTGGCAGAGGTACAAGAATGGATGCTAATATCGAAGACCTTCTTGTCAAATGGGGAAGAAGATTCACATCTCAAGAGTAAAGACTAATAAGTTGTGTTCATAAATCATAAGAAATATGCATATAAGTTTAAGTTGTCTTGTTTCCCATAATACTACTAAAGGCTAATAAGTTGAATCATCTAATTTTAATTGATAAGGTATGAAGATTTAGATACAAGTCTTACTTCATTGATTTCTTGCTGTGTTTTGATAGGTCAATATGTAAGTCTAGATTGACTCTCTAAAGTCTGTACAACAATTGGCATCACAAATACAAAGGTATTACTATATCTGTTACTATACTAGGGAATTGTATCTGCACATGTACAGCACAAAAGTTTCTCATTTTCTTGATTTTCATGTAAAGTGATTAAGGAAGTGTTTGGCAAAATGACATTGCTTACGGAAGTTTTACCTCGACTTTGTGTCATGATTGTGCAGTTGTCTTCTCTGTTCACATTTACGCAATTGTATGCATTTCTTTTCTTTGGTTGATGGTGAGGAACTGAAACCAATGTTGTCACTATCTTATGACAATTGCAACTTATTGTAAGAATGGTGCAATTTTCATAGGCTACTGGGTCTCATAAACCGAGCTTTCTGCTATCACTGAGCCCTTTTTGTCAATCATTAAATTTGGTCCGGCCCGGCTACGATCGAGCCCAATCATGTTGGACGCGGACGCCCGAATCCTTCTGCTCGCCGCGCGCGTTGGAACCCGGCGGTCTCTGCTCTCCCTTTTACCGAACGGTGGACCAAAAATGAAAAATCCACCGACCGACCGTCTCGATCTGGAAGGAACTCCCCCCATCCCCACGCTGCGCCGCCCGCCGGAGCACCCCCACCTGCCAACCGCTTCTCGTAACTTCCCACGTGCCTCTGCCCGCCCTTGCTGCCGCCGCGGCTTGCCTCGTTGCCGCGGCCCGCCACCGCAACTCGCCTCGCCGCCGCGCGCCGCCGCCGGGCTGGAGGAAGATCCCGCCCACCGCCCGCGCAGCTGACCTCGAAGTGGTCGCCAGAGCTGCCAGTGCCGTCGGAGAAGAAGGTGTCAGGCCTCATCCTTTTTTGTCGAAACTTTTCAAATCCCACTTCTTCGATCGAGACATCGAGTTTGAACTTTTCAAAATTTAGTCATTTTTTGTCAAAATAGACTTGAAACCTTTTCAAATACTCTTGAGACTTTTCTCAAGGGAGGGAATCCGAGCGCAGGCTAAATTGCTAGCTCGCGGATCCAGATTAGACCCTCCCCTGGCCTGAATTATTTTTGCGGTCCTGAATAAACCACGCCGATAATGTCGAGCGCGGACGCCGGAGGAAAGGGGCGTGCGTGGTTGCACGCCGCAAGCCGCCACGTTAAACGTTGATCTGCTTGTCGTTTTGCTGTTTGCACGTCGTCTTGCTCATGGCTGCTTGTGTGGCGAGTGTCGCACCGTTCCTTAGCGCCACAGCTGTGGCGAAGCCGAACTTGTGGCATGGTGAATGATGGCCAGGAACCAAATACACCCTTAAATCAGATATCGACAGAAGCGAAAGCAGCAGGTTGCAACAATGGCGTCGTCTGCTGCCGCGACCGCGAGGCTGATCGGTCTTCTGCCTCCTCCAAACCATGGCAGCCGCTGCTGCTGGAGGAGACCCGGGCAGACGATCCCAGCTGCGGCGGCGCGGCTCAGGGTCTCTGCCTCGGCAGACGTGCCGGACTTCCTCTCCTCCAATTGGTCGGTACAGCCGTTTCAACCCCTGCTTCTTCCTTCCTTCATCATGTTTAGAGCGGTTGAGTGGTGTTACTGTGCGAGATTTGGGGGAAACGCTGGAGTATATTGGTTGGCTAATCAGGGCCGACACGGTTGTGCGTCCTTGGGCTTTGGTTTGCCTTTGCTTTTTAGAACTGCTCCAGTGAGGTTTTCCAAAAGAAACAACAACCTGCATGCATCTCAACGCATTTATGTTAATTAATAAACGATCTAATTAATTTCCCAATCCTCGGACCCGTCTGGCCCTTCCACAATCAAGACCGAACCCAGTTCACCCAGAATGGGTTACAATGGAACACATCTCATGGAGTTGTAGGATTGGTTGCCCTCGTCTGCTACCATGAGATGAGGCATATATGTTCAGAAATAGAAATGCTGCTACATGTATTCACTCAATTTGTTGCCTAACTGTGTCTTATGTTGATATAAAATTGTCATCGACCACGATAATGAATAGTCGTGATTAGTCAATAACCTTTTCCAGAAACGGCAACATCCCAGCTTGACTAAATATATCAGGCATTCAGGCTAAATGAACTTTTTAGCAATTCAATGTACCACAGTCAAGTTGTTATACCTCCTGTTTGAGGCATCCATTAGTGGTGGAAGTAAACTAACACTAAGTCCTTAATTTGTCTAGCCAGAGTGTAATTTAATCTTTCACCCACGAGAAATACAGTTCTATGGTTACATGTACACTTTTACCAGAAAAAAAAAAAACTACACTTACAGATGGCACATCCTTGGTGTGGCTGCATATTATAAAGCATTATGTTGGTAATTCTTGTCTGAGTAGGCGTTGCTATGCCAAATGACAGTTAGATCTGCAATGCATCAGGAAAAAACAACTAACAATATAAATAGTATGGCATAATTGCCTCCCTCTTCAGTAATGTATTCAGCAATTTGAAAGTTAGTTCCAGATTTGATGGGCTTGCTTTACCAGCTGTTGTTTCTTGACTCCTTTCTTTCATTTTTGGTTCAGGCTTGAAACACGCGAGAGAAAGCCATTCGGTCCCAGGTTGAATGTAATTATCTATCTGAAAATAATTATCAAAAAGATGATATTTAAATCTCAGTGTTGCGCACTTGAAATGGTTCTATGTTTCAGTTTACTGCAGAAGAAGCAGTGCAATACCAGCTTGAGTCCTTGAAGTACAATGATCATCCCTGCCAAGATTATGGGATAGAGGTCATGTACCGGGTAAGAAACATGAGAACCATTCATTCCGTTGTGACATTGTGTTAATGGAGCTCAGTTTTTATGTCTGACGGCTATGTATGGCCTTGATTAGTTTGCAGATTTTGATCCCTTTGAAAGGTCAACTTATTTTGGGCGGCTGCTTGATCTGGGACAGGTGGTCTAGAAATATGTTCCTTCAGGCATGTATTTGCAGTCATAATTTGTTGATTACTATTATGCTATTGCAGTTTGAACGTTTTCGGCGTATATTTCATCATTCAGCTTACAGAGTGCTTCTGGGTCACAAAGAAAGAAAAGTATTAAGCAGTTTATGGGTTGAAGAGGTATACCCCTTTCGCATAATTCATTTATTAGGAAGGGAAGAGAGATGGAAGTTAAGCATGTTAAAGTGTATCTTTTGACTGAAACAATAAGAAATTCATGCCTGATAGTCTCTATCCTCCAACTGCTACATTTATCTCATCGTGCATCGTTTTGTGGCAAACAGAACCGATTTAAACAGAGGATTTGGGTTCAAGGATCCCGTCCGGAGGAAGAAGAGATATTTCAATTTACAATGGTTCAGGTAACTGTCAGCATGTGTCTCTCTTATACCTACACTAAACTACAGCTGTTTGGTGATTTTGATCGATTGCTGTCATAGAGGGTTGGAGGCTGGTTGGATGGTTACTGGTTAACCGAGAGCTTAATCAGTGATGGAGATGCATTCTCGGGTGGCATTGCTTACTGATGTATCCACGTCATGCCCTCGGGGGAGGGTGAATTTCATGTAAATAATTCTCACTACAGTTTTTTCTTTCTTTTTTCTTTTTGTTGACGTTGGGAGAGCTAGACTCGGTTCTCCCTGTGTCAACAAAAAGTTGACCGGGGGTAGTTGTGAATGTGAACGGTTGACTCGTGAGTGGGATTCTTCTTTGTCCTTGTTGATGCCATGCAAGGAGTGGCACAGCAGCAAGTGATATGAAACGTATACTTGTACTTAAGAGTTGACTTGTATGAAAGATTTGGTAATGTAAAACACGCTACTGACTGCTGTATAGAAAGAGTTGCACATCAAATAATTACAGTGACTTGCATTAATTATCAAAAGAAAATCACGGTGCGGTTGTTGGTTTCGTGTAATAGAAATCGGCGTAAGAAACCAGAATTTGCCTTGGTGTTATTCAGTTCGTGAACGCTAGCTATGCTCTGTGTTCTCCAATCAGGAGGAGGTCTTGTGCGCGAGTACCGTACTTGCGAGTTTATCTTTGATGCTCCTGGTCCTGGCTAACAACATCAGGTCAATGGCGCAAGCACTGAAGCAAGACACATGTACGACTAAGTAGGAGTAGCGAATTACGGCGCACTCGCTCGTCGTCTTGTTTATCTTTTGACCGGTGCCCTTCGCCCTTGTTCCTTTTTCAAATGTGTTGATCGAGGTTGTGGTGTCACTTTCGGTAAGCGTGTGTGCACCTACGAGTAATTTAAAAACCATAAAAATAGAGTTCTTTGTTTGGCGCATTGACGATGAAGGCAAGGCAGGGAAACTTGTTTGAACGAATTTTAGGTGGCAGCAATGATCATTGGAAAAGGTCGATTACTTGTGTTGCGGAACGAAAGAAACATGAGGCGAACTGGAAATGTGGGTTTGGTGAGGAGAGGAAAGCTGTAGTACTACCTGCTTTGACTCGTGCGTGCGTGTGTGCGTGTGTGGTTGAACTTGAACCCCGCTGGTGCTGGAGTACTTGTTGTGCCGGAGCAAGCGACCTTAGATTAGTGTGAGTCCAAAACATCACATAGAAAACTTTCCGCAAAGGTCTTTGAGTTACATAGGGACACGGTTGCGTGAAAACGAACAAGGGACCTACTTAGCGCACATTGTTGCAGAGAACTACTACTACTACTACTACTAGTGTAGCGGCACTGTGGCAGGCGGTCCGGTCCACACACACCTGTGAACGGTCCGCCGAGATCCACGGCCGGCCCCGCTCTGGTTCGTTCGTTCGTTCGTTCGTTCGTTCACGCGACCGCGACCGCGACCGCACCGCGCACCAAACCAAACCTGCTCACTCTGACCTCCCTCTCGTAACCGTCGCCATCGATCTCCCTCCCTTCCCTCCCCTCCCCTTAACCGCGCGCGCTGCGTTTCTTTTCTTGGGGGCCCGTCAGGCGGATCGCATGGGCTAGCGTGTGCGGATCCCGGTTGCTTGCTCGGCGACGCCGTCCGACTCCCGGGGTTCGTTCCCACGCGCGATCGCCGCCTTCCGACCCCGATCACGAATCACGATCACCGAACCCGACTTCGTCACGGTTGGATCTCCGCGAGGCGGTCCTCTTCCCGTGTCCGCGTCGGTCAGCGTCTCCTACTCCGACTCGGATGCGAGACGTACGTGCGGCACTATAAAAGACGAGGGCCCCCTGCTGCAGGCGGCATTGCAAACCAGTTCATCTCGTTTCCTCAACACACACACACAAAAAAAAGGGAGCAACGCCCAGTTCATCTCGTAGTACTACGCTGGTCATCTTTTGCGCCGAGGTGGTGAGGTCTCTGCGGCAAGTAACAATGGCCGAGAAGTCTGGAACCACGGAGCCACGCCTGCAACTGCCGCCGGTGCTTCAGACGCAGACGGCGACGGCGTCCATAAGCCGGAAATTGCCGGACTTCAAGCAGTCGGTGAAGCTCAAGTACGTGAAGCTGGGGTACCACCACCTGGTCACCCACGGCGCGTACCTTCTTCTGGTCCCGCTCCCGGGGCTGGTGGCGGCGCACCTCTCCACCTTCACGCTGCGCGACCTGGCCGACCTGTGGCAGAGCCTGCAGTACAACCTGGTGTCGGTGGTGGCGTGCTCCACGCTCCTGGTGGTCGTGGCCACCGCGTACCTCCTGACGCGTCCGCGGCCCGTGTACCTGGTGGACTTCGCGTGCTACAAGCCGGACGACGAGCGGCGGTGCAGCCGCGCGCGGTTCATGAACTGCACGGAGAACCTGGGCACCTTCACGCCGGAGAACGTGGAGTTCCAGCGCCGGATCGTGGAGCGGTCGGGGCTGGGCGAGGACACGTACCTCCCGGAGGCGGTGCTCAACATCCCACCCAACCCGTCCATGGCGAGCGCGCGGAAGGAGGCGGAGGCGGTCATGTTCGGCGCGCTCGACGACCTGTTCGCCAAGACGGGCGTCCGGCCCAAGGACGTCGGGATCCTCATCGTCAACTGCAGCCTCTTCAACCCGACGCCGTCGCTCTCCGCCATGGTCGTCAACCACTACAAGCTCCGCGGCAACGTCGTCAGCCACAACCTCGGCGGCATGGGCTGCAGCGCCGGCCTCATCGCCGTAGACCTCGCCAGGGACCTGCTCCAGGTCTACCCCGACACGTACGCCGTCGTCGTCAGCACAGAGAACATCACGCTCAACTGGTACTTTGGGAACGACCGCTCCATGCTCGTCTCCAACTGCCTCTTCCGCATGGGCGGCGCCGCCGTGCTGCTCTCCAACCGCCGCTCCGCGCGCCGCGCCGCAAAGTACCAGCTCGTGCACACGGTGCGCACGCACCGCGGCGCCGACGACCGCTGCTTCGGGTGCGTCATGCAGAAGGAGGACGCCCAAGGCAAGGTCGGCGTGTCGCTGTCCAAGGACCTCATGGCCGTCGCCGGGGAGGCGCTCAAGACCAACATCACCACGCTCGGCCCGCTCGTCCTGCCCATGTCCGAGCAGCTGCTCTTCTTCGCCACGCTCGTCGCGCGCAAGGTCCTCAAGCGCAAGGTCAAGCCCTACATCCCCGACTTCAAGCTCGCCTTCGACCACTTCTGCATCCACGCGGGGGGACGCGCCGTGCTCGACGAGCTCGAGAAGAACCTGCAGCTATCCGAGTGGCACATGGAGCCGTCCAGGATGACGCTGCACCGCTTCGGCAACACGTCCAGCAGCTCGCTCTGGTACGAGCTGGCCTACACCGAGGCCAAGGGCAGGATCAGGAAGGGCGACCGCACCTGGCAGATCGCCTTCGGGTCGGGCTTCAAGTGCAACAGCGCCGTCTGGAAGGCGCTCCGCTCGGTCAACCCGGACAAGGAGAAGAAGGGTAACCCCTGGATGGAAGACATACACAAGTACCCCGTCCCCGTACCCAAGGTGTCGGCCATCTGATGACTCTTCGTCGGTCGTTCGTGCCATCAGTTCTAGCGTATCCTCTGAATTACTATTGTACTATTTCTAGTACGTAATAGAAGAATAGAAATCTGTAGAATTAGTGTATTGTCCGACTGCCGTGTTACGTGATATACAAGAGAATGGACTAACCAAATGAATTATACGTGATATCTAGATCATGTGCACTAGATGTACCTGAACGAACCAATTCCTTTATCATAAAAAGAAAAAAAAATTGAACCATGTCCAGTAAGTATAGTGTAGCCATGCCTCGAATGTCCAATGGCAGCCGTCAAGGGCATCCGGCCGGATTCGCTCAGGCAATGCGGCGAACAGGCTTCACCCGAGCAAAACTGAACACGATGCAAAAAATTGTGGAGTGCGAACAGGAGCTTCCAGAATCCAGAGTTTTATACTACCTTGCGAAGGATCCGGTGGAAACTGCTTGCCAATCAGAGTCTAGCATATGCTCGGATTAAATCGTGATGATGTTCATGCCGGTGCCGGCCGCGTGAGCTCCGGCTGCTGGGACGCGATGAACCTGCGCGCGCCTACGCTCTTCAGACTTTACCCCGTGATTTGGATGATCGCTGGTTCTAGGTAAGCCTCTGTACATACTGGGATGATGTGCAGACTCCTCGATTCCGGCGAGGCGACCGCCGGCCGGCGGCCAGAGGGAGGGAGCAAGCAGGCGCCGGGAATGGGGAGAGACGAAGCCGGCCGCCAAACCAGGGGGCATTTTGCATAAATTATGAATCGCGATATTAATCACGATTCGAATATATGCGAAGAACACCCTACGTTGGATCGCGATTAATAGTCGCGATCCAATCTAGGAGGCTATTTGTAAATATGGCTTTGGCGAAGAACCCGGCGGGATCTCAGTCTCAGCCCCCGGCGGCGACGCCGCGCAGCCACCGCCGACGACGGGCCTCCGCTATCCGATGGTTCTCGGTGGCCCAAGTTATTGCAGGGGGTTGGGTTCTTCCTTGTTAGGCTCGGGCCTCGGAGGCCATGAAGGCGTTGGCCGTGGCCGTGGCCGTGGCCATCATGGTACATGTGCCCGCGGCGCAGCGCAGGCAAGACCTGCTGATGACTGATGAGCATGTATGTACTCGCGCCGCAGCGTCTCCTCCTCCACGGGCCTGCTCGTCTGAGTAGCGTGGAGCTGCCCGAAGCAGGTCCCGTTCATCTGGGCATGCCGGGCGAGCTGCCGGCAGGCGGCTCTGTAATCTGTTCCGCCGCACCGTCCGGCGTCTGCTTGTCATTTTCATCTTGAGCTCAAATGCTAATTGACAGACATGTATTTTGATTTACACTGGATAAAAAGGAAGGAGCGACTGTTTAACGAAGAATACACAACGCCGCCGACGGTGAAGGAAGCTGAATGAAATTCCAAGCAGCTCCCAAGATTTCTCTGCTCCGTTTGTCTAACACACAAGATTTCTCTGCTCCCAACACACTGCACAATCCGTCTTTCTTCAGTGACAAATAGAGGACACCATATCAGACTAGCAGAAAGAAGATGTTGGCAAAACCGATGTTTGTGGCTTACGCCAATAATAAAAATGTGAAGTAAGAGGTTATCACAAACACAATGGGGATTCAATGAAGAAAATCTTTCATTGGATCGTCATGGTGGATTTTCTTCATAAGGTACGCCTCCATGTCCTCCAGAGTCAGTAACCTACAAGTTGCAACTTCAATTGGTGACTATTGACCTACATCTAGTGCACATGATCTGTCTGGTCAGGCCAAATCTGTCTGCCCCGTGTTCCTAAAGAGATGTACATTGCGCTCTAATCAAATGGGCTAGAGAGCTTTTTTTCCCTGAAGAAATACTAAATGAAACGTTGTCAAAATCATTTGATCTAGAAGAAACTTTTTAGTTTTTTTTTTTTTACCGAAAGAAGTAACTTTTTAGTTGTCCGTTCATTTGATCGTTTTGCCACTTTGTCAAAACCAGAGCGCAGTTGGATCGTACAGAGACACCATATCATATACGGGCCCAATAGTGACTCATTTTCGCAAAGTGACCCAATAATGACCACAGGCTCTTTTGCCAGCGACCCAGGTCCTTCTTACCTTTGCCGGTGGCATAAGCAAACGCCCAAAAAGCCCACCACGGCCCACCTCGCTGCCCCAACGGCATCTTCTGGATCCGACGGCCGGAAATCTCGCGTGCGACGAAAGCTAGCCGGATGCGATCCCCACCCACCGCCCAAGATCCAGCGGCCATAATTCCTGCGTTCATCCAAAGCTAACAAAACCCCGCATCCCCGAGGAAAAAAATAACACGCGGCCGCAACTATAAAACCCTCCGCCTCCACGGGCGCCTCGCCCAATTCCAATTCGAATTCTAGGGTTTTGCTGCTCGCCGTGCTCATTCACCCCCGCATCGACGCGTCTTGCTGCGGTTCTTCGCCGGCGAGCTCAGATGGTGAGTTCGAGAACGGATCGCAATTCGGCCATGTTTCACGCGCAGATCTGGTGTTTCGTTGTTTCACCTCTGATCATTTTGCCACCCCCCCCCCCCCCCCCTCCTCTTTTTTTTCAGGCGCTTCCGAATCAGGGCACCGTGGATTACCCGAGCTTCAAGCTCGTCATCGTCGGCGATGGTGGAACGGGTAAGTTCCCAACTTACGTTTTCTATTTGTCTGAAACCGTAGGATCTGATGTATGTTAGCTTTGTATGCTTCGCGTACTTTCTACGAGATCTGATGGATTTCGACCTGAAATGATGTGATAGTGTATTGATATTTATACCCCCTGATTATTAGATTCAGGATTATGATAGTGCATCTTTTGTATTGATTAAAGTATCTCCCATTTATGTAGTTCGCTTCAAAAAAAATAACTGGATGATGTTTTTGTGAGGTCGCGAATTTAGAATGATGGATACGGTTATTGTCGGAAACTAGAGAGAATGAAATCCTAATATCAGGAGCTTGTAGTCACCTGATGTTATTTCCTCATCATGATTTAAAATGTTGAAAATTTTCTGAATCATCAAAATCCGGAGAATATATGTGGAATGGCTAAATTTATGAGCTGATGTTACTTGTCCCTTAGTTCTGATGATGTTCGGACTCTCACAATACCAAAAGTCTGTTGAGTCAATAGAAATGCTAAAGTTAAGAGCTGTCATCTTTGTAGAATGTGTCTCGTCGTCACAAAATAGTACTGTCAGACACTTCTGGCCTTTGTTGCAGCTGGCTAGTAGCTTAGTTAAATTGCTACAGCTCACTAGTATCGACATTTGTTGTTATTTCAATTGCATTAGGTTGTTCAGATTGTATCAATCATGTCAGATATTGATCATTAATGGCATCTTGAGTACAGGTAAAACCACATTTGTGAAGAGGCATCTGACTGGAGAGTTTGAGAAGAAATACGAACGTAAGTTATGGACTTCTTTTTACAATCCATTTATGTTCTCTTTCCGTGGTTCTCTCTATTTTTGCACCTAACTGCTGTATTCATATTTTGATGTTATAGCTACCATTGGTGTTGAAGTCCATCCATTGGATTTCACCACAAACTGTGGTAAGATCCGTTTCTACTGCTGGGATACTGCAGGGCAAGAGAAGTTTGGTGGCCTTCGTGATGGTTACTAGTAAGCACTTCTTCTGCTACATATTATGACCTCAGAGGGGTCATTTCTACCTGTAAAGTTGCTATTGCTAATACCGTATCTAATGTAATGTTGCAATGCAGTATCCATGGCCAGTGCGCAATTATTATGTTTGATGTAACCTCAAGGCTGACCTACAAGAATGTTCCTACATGGCACAGGGATTTGTGCAGGTTTGTTTTAATCTTTTTGAATCATGCAATTTTGTTGACGTTGAGAGTTTGCTGGAATTTGATGTTCATTTCTTCTGCAGGGTATGTGAAAACATCCCCATTGTCCTCTGTGGTAACAAGGTTGATGTGAAGAACAGGCAGGTCAAGGCCAAGCAAGTCACATTCCATAGGAAGAAAAACCTGCAGTACTATGAAATTTCAGCAAAGAGCAACTACAACTTTGAGAAGCCCTTCCTGTATCTTGCTAGGAAGCTTGCTGGGTAATTTAGCTCATTGAACTGCAATTCATGATTAACTCACGTTATATGCTCAGTATATATTGAGTATTGTCCTTTGATGATTTCAGTGATCAGAACATTCACTTCGTTGAAGCTGTTGCCCTTAAGCCTCCGGAAGTTGCCATCGACATGGCTATGCAGCAACAGTGAGTGATATTCTCTTGTGTTAATCTTCCACTTTGTGCTATGTGGTGCCTGTACTGATCCACATTTTGTCATTTTACTAGGCATGAAGCTGAGCTTGCTGCTGCCGCTGCACAGCCCCTTCCTGACGACGATGACGATCTGATTGAGTAGAGAGAGGATCACGAGTCTACCATACTTCAGCAAACGCAGTTCCGTGCTTTCTATAATAGTTGTTTTAGGGTGAATGCTCGCGTGAGCTTTCTCTGGATGTTACCATCTCCCTAACGTTGAAACTTGAATGTATGACATTGATCCACATGTTGCCATGAATTTGTTGGCTTCATACATTTGTCACTCTTGTTGGAAAATCTTATTGTGGCAGTCTTTTTGTACTGCCTTGTTTATCTATTTATGTCTTCTGTACCATCTAAATCTGTTTGTCGTTGCGGCTTGTCTACTAATTAATCGATGCTTTTCCATAATTGTGACATGATGCGCTTTGGTTCTGAATGTACCATCGGGTATTGAGTATGATGCCGTTGTTTTGATCGCCCATGTATACATCTGATATTATTTATTTCTATCACTGAAATGATATTTGCATTGGCACTGTCAGTTACCTTGAAATGCTCAATTTCTTATGAAACGAACTTTTTAGTCTATTACGAATTGTAGGTGGTGCTTTTCGTTTGTGTCGTATATTTGCCGCTTCATCCTAATCCAGATTAGATCATTCCTGACCACATGAGAATACGAATGAGAGATGCTGTTCTTGAGCAGGCAAAGCCATATCCCATTGTGCAAAAAGGTCGTTAGTGCGCGTCGTCGTGCTCGTGCGGTGGAGACGGCCATCCTGAGAAAACCCAGCGCAGAGCAGAGGGAATAAAAATCAGCTGTAAACGGCGGAGGCGTCGAGACGGCAAAAAGCAGTGGCCGTTTCTCACTGCCACCGCCACCAACAACAAACTTCAGATCCCATCCACCCTTTTGGATCCTTCGCCTTCGCTCTCCACTCCTCTCCTCTCCTCTCCGCTTCTCTATTAAAGGCAGCACCTGCCGCCGCCGCGCCGTCGTCCACCAGTTAAGTCCACCACACTCTCGCAGCGACTCCAATCCCAACGCCCGCGAACCATGAGGCCGTCGCTGCTGAAATCCGCTTCCGATGTCCTGCGCCGCCGGAGCTACTCCTCTGCGGCCAACCCGGAGCGGAAGGTGGCCGTCCTCGGCGCGGCCGGCGGCATCGGGCAGCCCCTCGCGCTGCTCATGAAGCTCAACCCGCTCGTCTCCTCCCTCTCCCTCTACGATATCGCCGGCACCCCCGGCGTCGCCGCCGATTGCTCCCACATCAACTCCCCCTCCCTGGTACGGGTCGCCCCGCTGCGCTCCTCCGCGCGCCTGTCGCTGTGCTTCGGCTCGATGGATCTGACTGACGGTGCCGTGCTTTGAGCTGTGCAGGTGAAGGGGTTCATGGGGGATGACCAGCTCGGAGAGGCGCTGGAAGGGTCGGACATCGTGATCATCCCTGCTGGAGTGCCCAGGAAGCCCGGCATGACCAGGGATGACCTCTTCAACATCAACGCCGGCATCGTCAAGGCCCTCTGCACCGCCATCGCGAAGCACTGCCCCAACGTAAGCGTTGCACTCTTGCCACTGTGGATCTGCTGTGGAGTTGGGTAGATTTGGCTGCTAATTCGCCACTCCATTTTGGGCTCAATGGATTTGCTATTTTGCTGGTGCGTTGATATGGGGTAGATCTGATGTTCATAAATGATATGGAACAGTACAGTTGCAGAGCGCAGAGACAAAAGTATAGAACTGACTGGTACTAGAATAACTGTATGCCCAAAATGGCCAAAGATAATGTTCAAGTGGTTTGCCTCAGAGGTTTGCTTTCTTTCTAAGAGGCTACCTCAATGCCCCATAGCTCAATTCACATATTGTTGAATGGACATTAATCCTTTCTCCATGCCATTGTATACTACTCCATTGAGTATCAGTGATTCAGTGGACACCATTGAGTGGGTTTGTAGGTGATAACTATAAATGATACTTACATATGATTTAAGGAGCTACATGACCAGTCAACTTAACTTTGGTCTATAAATATTATCAATCTGATTTGTGGTCCTTTTGATTATGTGCTTGGTTAGGCTCTGGTCAACATGATCAGCAATCCTGTCAACTCGACAGTTCCTATTGCTGCCGAGGTTTTCAAGAAGGCTGGTACTTATGATGAGAAGAAGCTGTTCGGTGTGACAACTCTTGATGTTGTTCGCGCTAAAACTTTCTATGCTGGAAAGGCTGGCGTGCCAGTTACTGGTATTAATCTGACCCCTTTACCTGTCAATTTGTACATGCATTGTGTTTGTCATGTTATTATTTATCAGTCTTCTCAATGTGACTTGTTGCCATCATGTTTTGCAGAGGTGGATGTTCCAGTTGTTGGAGGCCATGCCGGTATTACAATCCTCCCACTGTTCTCTCAGGTATTATACCCACAGATTCTTTCAATCCTTTGTGCAATCATAACGTGTTGTTCTGCAAAGTACACTGTCATAATTGAAATATTTGTTTGGGAAAGAGCATATTACTGTAATATAGTACAGTATTAATCTTGTTTGGGAAATGTGCGAAATGTGAACAAAATGGGGTTCTATTCAGAATGTAGGAGTTTACACTGTTTGTCTAGAATCTGGCATGACATTTATCATTTGTTAATCCTGCATAAGCAATATAATCTTCCTGTAATGATAGTATGCTATGATGCATTCCTATAGACTTAATCGATCCTGAATATCTTCTGTTCCAATAGGCTACCCCTGCGAGCAACTCGTTGTCTGATGAAGACATCAAAGCTCTCACCAAGAGAACTCAAGATGGTGGGACGGAGGTTGTTGAAGCAAAGGCTGGAAAGGGATCTGCAACCTTGTCCATGGCGTAAGTTTCAAATATACAAATCTTCCTGAGCATGTATTTATGTTACACTGCAGAATGTGAAACTAGTATGCTCCACCTATTTATGCTCTTCAGCAAATATTATACTCATTGGTAATGTGGAAAAAATTTATTCATGGATAGTCATCTACACTGTGCAACCGACTCACCAGCTGAGCCTTCTTTTCCTCCATTTTGTCTCAGAAGAAAAATCTTGTTCCATATCTTTACTATTGCTTTCATATTGCTCTTTTCACTTCTGTGCATGGTTCTTTTGATTTTGTTAAGCTCCAAACCTGAGTACCTGACTTGCATTGTCAGTTGCATCCATTTATTGTCATATTGAACGTTCATTGCATATTGATACTACTGAACGAGATGATATTGGCCATTTATTGTCACATTGAACCTTTTTATTATTGTCTTGACTTGAAATACATAGCACATTTTGATATTAATGAGATGAGATGCCAGCATAGCTTCTTGCTGATTAAGTGTAGGGATAGTCCAGTAGCAATCCTACTTCGTATTTCACGAATAACATAATACAATATGGGCCATTCGCACTTAGTTTTGCCTTCAAATTCATAGAAACGTCCAGAGCTGTGCTACTCATCCAACCATCATCTCAGATCTCACCAGGAATTTCCTTCTTCCTTTACCTCTGGCACCATGTGATGTTGTTTTTGGGTTTATTCCTCCAGGGAGCTGTTTTTCTCTGGCCCTTTTCATGAGATCTGTATAGGCAAACTTTATAGCATGCCATCGACCTGTGCTTACATGAATGTGTTAAACTGATTCAGATCAAACTATGCTGCACTGCTCGTTTTGCTAATGTAAATACAAATATTCTTCTTTTGCAGGTATGCTGGTGCTGTTTTTGCAGATGCATGCTTGAAGGGTCTCAATGGGGTTCCTAACATTGTGGAGTGCTCCTATGTGCAGTCCACTGTGACGGAGCTGCCGTTCTTTGCATCCAAGGTATATAATATGATTACTGTCTTGGTAAAATGCAGTCATGTGTCATGTGATCTTGCTAAAATATAAATCTAAATGGTTGTTCCTTCCTGCTTCCTGTCTTGTGTTAAATGCTTACATAAGTTACCTTCATTTCATCATGGTCTTATGTAAGGTTCTATGCTTATGTCTTGTTAATTAGATGTAGTGCATAATTTGGTACATTTCTTGAGCATTGGTGTCATGGGCCACTTGTTTCCATGTAGCTAGTTCTAGTTTTCAGGAAGCGACAAATAGTTTTATAGTTAGCTGTTGTCACTTTCATAAGGGGTTGTTCAGTTCATCTGATGAAAAACAACATAATCTTCAAAATATGCTGCTAACATGATACCAGTACTAGTCAGGTGGACTTTCCTTTCTGGTACAGCATGGCATTGGATTTTAACAGTGTGCTGGCTAGCAGATTTTAACACTACCTTCCATATTTGCAGGTAAGGCTAGGCAAGAACGGAGTGGAGGAAGTGCTTGGGCTAGGCGAGCTCTCTGCCTTTGAGAAGGAGGGTTTGGAAAAGCTCAAGGGTGAGCTCAAGTCTTCCATCGAGAAGGGCATCAAGTTTGCTCAGAGCAACTAGGCAATTCGCACGAATTCTAACGCTTCATGTGTGCACTTGAGGGTACCTCGTGAATTTTTTTTGTTTGACTGTTTTTTTGTGCCCCCATTCTGCTGATGGGTGGTCTAGGCGTTGTGCTTCATAATAAATCCAGCGGCTTGTATGCCAACCTGAACGAACAAATCTTGTACCAGAAACAGTTACACTGGCGCCGATTGTGCCCGGCCCATAGTTCGGCGAGTCGTGACGCAAAATGGCAACGAACTTGCCAGTTGCTTCTTTCCAGTGCGGCGTCTTCATACCTTTATAAGTGAAATAAGTGGACCTGCAGGATACTGCTCTGAATACTGCTGTCCTGTTAGATCTTGTAGCAGTGGAAGGTCGTTTTGCACTGTTGTGGCGCATGCCGCATGGCATGTCTGAATCTTCGTTCTGGAAATGGTCTCAATCCCGGCCACTCGAATTAAGAAACCCTGGATTCCAATGCAACGGCACGAGGCTCGTGCGACGCGCTTGTGTCCAGAGCAGAGCAGCTAGCATCAGGGTACATATTTACAATGACACAAAACAAGCCAAGTGATTGATACTGTCGGTAAGCAGTGGCGACAACCTACTCTGACTCCGATTTCTACACATTGATGGAAGCTTCCATGATTTTGTTTTTGCCTCATATCCACGCGTTGAAGAAGGCACTGGAATCAACGGCTCCTCCAAGGTAGAGATCAAAGATTTACAAAGTAATCTGTGTAGCACAATACTTGAGTTTTCTACTCTGGGAGTCGAGTTACACAGTTGCGAGCGATTTCGTCGTGCCTATCAATCAGCAACCGTCACAAGAACAGGGTGAAGCAGCAGCAGGATGCATGATGTTTGATGGGAGAGACGTTGGACGGGACAAGTAACTGAGGCTTGCACGCAATGGAGTGACACATAACATGCTCCATATCAATCTTGGCATTGTTCCGAGTTTATATAATTATTCGCAAACCCATGGTACAGGTGTCCGAATTGCAAGGGATAATTTAGGCTTAACTTTGGCAAATGGAGATCTGAGTGCGCATGGCCGTCCAACAGCGACGCAGAATTGATAAAACTAATTTTTTTCATGCTTGTAGCGTCCTGCTCTCAATATGGATATCTGAGTGACGTACGACATACCCCAATGCAAGAAACAGGCAAAAACGCATGATAGACCAGCTTCCAGTTTGCCTGTTTGGAGACGCGTATCTCAACGCAAGTTGGCGCATCTAGTCTTCGCTCTCGCTCGCCGGTCAATTTCCTGAGCCCACCGATGTCGATGTTTTTCTGAAAGATTTTGAGAGCATATGCAACTTCTTGAAATTAAGAAAACTACTTCGACTTCGAGCATATCGGCGCGACCTCCTGTTATGTTAGTATAATGTTATAAATACAGCCCAAGCTGAGAGAAGGAAGCTACTATTAGCAAACAAACCTTAAACAAACTCGAGCCAGCTAGCTACCAGCCAAACCAGAGGCACACGTTCGCAGCCAAACAAACAAGCACCAAGACGATGTGGCCGATGCTTGGAAGCATTGCAGAGAGGTGGCGCGAGCTCCATGGCGCGGACTCGTGGAAGGGCCTGCTGGACCCGCTCGACATCGACCTGCGCCGGTCCATCATCGCCTACGGCGAGCTCGCGCAGGCCACCTACGACGGGTTCAACCGGGAGAAGCGCTCGCCGCACGCCGGCGCGTGCATGTTCGGGCACGCCGACCTGCTGGCCAGCTCATGCGTCTCCGGCGCCGGCAACTACGCCGTCACCAAGTTCGTGTACGCCACGTCGGGCCTGCCCGTGCCCGAGGCGTTCCTGCTCCTGCCGCGGCCGGAGCTGCCGGAGGCCTGGTCCAGGGAGTCCAACTGGATGGGCTACGTCGCGGTCGCCACCGACGAGGGCGTCGCCGCGCTCGGCAGGCGCGACATCATCGTGGCGTGGCGAGGCACGGTCAAGGCGCTGGAGTGGGTCAATGACCTCGACTTCACGCCGGTGTCCGCCGCTCCGGTGCTCGGGCCCGCCGCGGAGAAGAACTCGGCCGCCATGGTGCACAGGGGGTTCCTGTCCGTGTACACGTCCAGCAACGCGGACTCCAAGTACAACCAGTCCAGCGCCAGAGACCAGGCAAGAATATCCTATATCTCGATCCATTTCCGAATTCCTCACTGCTCCTACTACCAGCAGAGTGAACTGGGCGACTAGATTGAACGGAACGGAAACAGAGATCACAGTTAGAACCTCATGCACCAAAAAAAGCTTATTAGCGGGTCACGCTAGGCCGTGTTGGTTCCACTTTGGATTCTTGAATTCTGATTTTACAACCGGAAGCTGGAACAAACAGGAAACTCCACTTCGAGTTCCAGAACAATTCAATCTGTAGTCTATTTCAACTTTTGCTAGATTCTAGTTCTTCATATTTTATTAGATGTTGCTCACATTCTCTCGTTCTCACAAAATTTTAAATTCCGCTTTTTCAAGTAACTTTCTAGAATCCAACGGATTTTTAGAATTCCAAGCGAAAATAAAATAGGCACACCAAACGAGCGCAGCCACATTGCATGATTTCGTTCATTGGTCCCACCGTACCTCTCAAGACTTTCCCTTTAAAAAAGGGATGTGCTAAAAAAACAAACCGTTTGCGTTCAAGTGCAAGATACTACGGTATTTGATGGGGGTCAACTATACAGGTAGCTCCATTTCACCCTGAAAAAAAATTATATCAGGATATTTTCCACAGCTCCAAAAACTGATTTAGAAAGAAAAATATAAGCGACTTGATATCTGTTGCGTCTCCTAGCTAGTATTGGTAGCAAGTGGGTTTCGATAAATTTCTCTATTTCTATTTGATACTATACCAAATTAGTATCAAAGCATTCTAGTCCGTGTTGGTCACAAGTTTAGGTCTCTTATCTAATCTCGATTGATTGGACTATACGAATGCATCGCTGGCACTACGAAAATGATTTTATTTGAAACAGTTAATAACCATAATTATACTAGGAATTATCTATCTATATGACATGTTTCAATTGCAAGTTTTAGGTCTCTTATCGTGATAAGATATCTAATCACGATTGATTGGACTATATTAATGCATCGCTGGCACTATGAAAATGATTTTGTCCGAAACAGTTAATAACCATAATTATACTAGGAATTATCTATCTATATGACATGTTTCAATTGCAAGTTTTAGGTCTCTTATCGTGATAAGATATCTAATCACGATTGATTGGACTAAACTAATGCATCGCTGGCACTATGAAAATGATTTTGTCTGAAACAGTTAATAACCATAATTATACTAGGAATTATCTATCTATATGACATGTTTCAATTGCAAGTTTTAGGTCTCTTATCGTGATAAGATATCTAATCTCGATTGATTGGACTATATTAATGCATTGCTTGCACTATGAAAATGATTTTGTCTGAAACAGTTAATAACCATAACTATACTAGGAATTATCTATCTATATGACATGTTTCAATTGTAACTTTTAGGTCTCTTATCGTGATAAGATATCTAATCTCGATTGATTGGACTATATTAATGCATTGCTGCACTATGAAAATGATTTTGTCTAAAACAGTCAATAACCATAACTATACTAGGAATTATCTATCTATATGACATGTTTCAATTGCAACTTTTAGGTCTCTTATCGTGATAAGATATCTAATCTCGATTGATTGGACTATATTAATGCATTGCTGGCACTATGAAAAATGATTTTGTCTGAAACAATTAATAACCATAATTATACTAGGAATTATCTATCTATATGACATGTTTCAATTGCAAGTTTTAGGTCTCTTATCGTGATAAGATATCTAATCTCGATTGATTGGACTATATAAGGCATCGCTGGCACTACGAAAATGATTTTGTCTGAAAGAGTTTAAAAACTATAATTATACTAGGAATTATCTATCTATATGACATGTATTAATTTGATACGTCAGTAATTGCAATATTCAGTCTTCAGTGTGTAACTTTAGCTACACGAAAAAAATACAACTTAAGCTATGCCCAAATAGTTTGGAGATGCATGGAAATTAACTTCTTGTGCATTTGCCCTACCTGAAATAATTTGAGCATTGGAGCTGTCCTGTCTGAGACTTGTATTACACACGTTAATCGTTGATAGGTTGGGGTAAGCGTTAGTAACATATCTTGATCGAGTCCACCATGTGTTACATGTATGCAGGTTCTTGAAGAGGTCCGAAGGCTAATGGAGCTGTACAAGGACGAAGTGACCAGCATCACGATCACCGGGCACAGCCTCGGCGCGTCGCTCGCCACGCTCAACGCCGTCGACATCGTCGCGAACGGCTTCAACGCACCCGCTGGCTCCTCCCAGCCGCCGTGCCCGGTGACGGCGATCGTATTCGCGAGCCCGCACGTCGGCGACGGCGACTTCAAGGCTGCGTTCCGCTCGTTCCCGGACCTGCGGGCGCTCCACGTGAAGAACGCCGGCGACGTTGTGCCGATCTACCCGCCGCTGGGGTACGTGGACGTGGCGGTACCGCTACCCATCAACACGATGCGGTCGCCGTACCTGCGCCGGCCCGGCACCGTGGAGACGCTGCACAGCCTCGAGTGCTACCTGCACGGCGTCGCCGGGGACCAGGGCAGCGCCGGAGGGTTCAAGCTCGAGGTGGACCGCGACGTCGCGCTGGTGAACAAGGGCGTCGACGCGCTCAAGTACAAATACCCCGTGCCTGCAAATTGGTGGGTCGCCAAGAACAAGTGCATGGCCCAGCGGGATGACGGACACTGGACGCTCCAGGACTTCGAACAGATGTAGTAACCAACAAGGCTTTTTACGTCCTCACGTGGTGGTGATGATGAATAGATTTAGTGCATAATTAATTAGTTACGGTATAACGCTTAATGTATTACTGTATCATACAGGGTTTGATCAATTTGAATTACGTATCAGTTGCAAATGTGTTGTTTCTCAGATCATACAAGTTTTGCTCTTACAAAGTAGGAGTATCAGTACTACATTGCATGATTATATGCGATGGTCATGGTATAGTAGGCGAGGCAGTAAAGTCGGCGGCAACATCTTCCTCTTCGCAATCCATCAATCGCCAACGGCCGTCATCGCCCTTCACCATACCTCTGTTTTGCGGTACCCACCACCCTGGCGGCACCCCGTGCTCGTCCCTTAGCGCGTCGTACGACTTGTTGACCAGCGCCACGTCCCGATCCACCGCGAGGCGGAAGCCACCACCGGCGGCGTGATGAGCGCCGCTCTCCTGGTCCTGGGTGCCGGCGACGCCATGCAGGTAGCACTCGAGGTTGTGCCAGACGAGCTCGTGCCCTGGGCTCCTCAGGTACGGCGACCTTCCGGTGTCGATGGCCAGCTCGGCGCCGACGTCGTGGTAGAACACGGCCGGGTACCTGGGCACGACGTCGCGGGCGTTGCGCACGCGGAGGAGCCGCAGCCCGCTGGGCGCGGCGGCGTCGAACCGCCGCTTGAAGCCGGAGCCGCCGACGCGGGGGCTGGCGAACGCGAACCCGGTGACCGGCGCAGTGCCGTTGTAGCCGTTCACGGCGATGTCGAACGCGTTCAGGGTGGTCAGCGCCGCGCCGAGGCTGTGGCCCGTCACGGTGATGCTGAGCTCCTCGTCCTTGTACGTGTCCACTAGCCTCCGCACCTCGCTCAGCACCTGGATGCATTTTTCCATCTCAATGCACAACACAGCTTGACCAGGAAACTGAAAATTGCAGAACGAAGTAGGAGTATAGTATGATGTCATCATTACCTGGTCTCTTGCGCTGTCTTTGTTGTGGCTGGACACGGGGTTGCAGGACGTGTAAATGGACAGCCACCCGCGGTGCACCATAGGTGCCGCCGAACCTTCTCCTTCGTGGTCTGCGGCAAGCAGGCCCCTAGGGTGCACCATGGCGAACTCCATGTCGTCGACCCACTCCAACGCCCTGATGGTGCCACGCCACGCCACGACGACATCGCGCCTGCCCAGCGTGGCCTTCCCTTCGTCCGTGGCCACCGCGACGTACCCAATCCAGTTGGACTCCCTACTACACCTGCCATTAGCCATCTTGGCCTTCCCCCGGACGAACATGGCGTCCGGCACCGGCACGGACGAGGTCGCGTACAGGAACCTGGTGACGCGGTACGTGGCCGCCTGGTCCGGCAGCATCGTCCGCTCGAAGAAGCTGGCCTTGCCGTACCTGGAGAGCCCCGCGTGCGGCGACAGCCTCTCGTGGTTGAAGGCGTCGTAGGTGGCCTGCGCCATCTCGCCGTACCGGAGCAGCGTGCGGCGCAGGTCCAGGTCGAGAGGGTCAAGGAGCCCGGCCCAGTTGCTGGCGCCGTGGAGCTCGCGCCACCTCTCAGCCGTGTTCCCGAGGCCGCCGTGCTGCGACATTCTCGCGGATTCCAAAGTTCTCTCTTCTTGTGCGCGATGAACTGGCTCCCTCGCTCGCTCGCATTGCGCAGTTTTATACACTGAACGAACCGGTGGCAGTCTGTTTGTGGTGACGAAGACGACGAAGAGTTGCAAGCGGCGTGACACCGCTGTGGAGGAAACACTTGATGAAAATGCAAATGGTTCGTGGGCAGCTGCATGCTCTAAACTGGGCAGGAGGAGGAACAGAGCAGGTGAAGTGTGCACGCCACGACGTTACCTTACGTGTTATGAGCGTGTAGCAGCAGACGCAGAGAGGCGGCATTGTGTTGTGGCCGACGATGCAAACAGCGTGCACCTCCTATTTATGTGTTCGGACAATGCGCCGAAGCCTCTTTCTTTTTCAGGCCTGCAGCAGATTGCAGAACAACCGGGCGGGCCTTCTGTTGGAACACGCTCGGCCCACAGACTAGCCTAACAAGGAAAGGGGGCAAGCCCACGTTTGTCGTTGCTGGGCTGAATCTAACGAGCCCCAACTAAATTCTCAATATATATATATTTTTGGCTCAAAAAACAATTGACAGGGCCGTCGTTGTGTCATCTGTGCTAATCATTTTTTTGATAATGGACGCATAAACAACAAATGCAGTAAATTGACTGGGGCAGATGACTCGAAAAAAAAATAAAATAAAAAATCGTGGCATGGCTCACAGAATCATCCAGCTGAGTGGTTGCTTGAAGTGATGAACACGTAACGCCTAATCAGCTTGACTTCACATCACCCGCCACCAACCTGCGGTGGAGTGAGATCTTCTTTTATTTCCCAGCTCGGGAACGAGGACAAGGAGAGGAGAGGAGAGGAGAGGGCGGGCGAGGTGCTTTGCTTCCGTGCTACGTACTACTTGTTCCTTCGTTCCTTCCGTTTCAATGGTGATCATCCATCTTCCGGTGACGTTCGGACTAAGCGTTCCCGTACTCCAAAGAAAAAAGAAGAAATGGGACGTAATGCGAATGATAATTGCGCCGCCAGCGCAGGCGGGTTTCGAAGGATATAATACAATTTTCGAAACAATTTCTTCTGCATCCATTCTCACAGTCCACAGTTAGCAGATCCATTAATTGGCACGCAGCACTGCCTGAATAATTTGCTTCCCGATCGATGGTCGCAGGAGCTGCCTGGCCTGCGCTTTGCAATGGGAGTTGAGACGCACCGGTGAGTTTCTTAATACTACATGGAGATGGAGGCCAATCAACCAGCTTTGTTTACAGAGGCATGGAGGAAATGCGACATGACACCGTCTCATTTTCTGCCCGAGAGACCAGTACGGGTTGGGGAATCGGTGGGGTTCTTCTCCTTCTCGGTGGGATTTGGTGGCGATGAACCACCGGCCGGAGTTCCCGGGGAAGTGAGCAGCAGCAGCAGCCTCTTCAGTGATGGTGGGGGACCTGATTATGATCATCCCGGCCGGTAACCACCCTTCGTAATGATGAGCGACACGAGTCCTTCTTGTCTTGTCTTGTCTTGTCTGCACCTCATTAACCGAAGCCGTGGCTGTATCAGCTCCCTCTTCTCTGCACCGAACCTGTTTCTGATACTTCCGATCCGAGTTTGAATCGAGGCCTGCTGATTCCACCAACAATTTATCTATCCCAAGGACCAGGAAGAACACGTGAGATCGGCCGGGCCGGGAGAGAGCGTTTTGACCGCTCCTGTACAAAATCCGTAACGGACGGATGGGGGTGGGGGGCATTCATTTCCATGACGTTTTTTTGCTCCTCGCCTTCTTTTTCTTCATCATCATCGTTGTCACACACACACACACAGGGGAGCGGACGGACCGCCTGCCGTGCGACGCCATTACTGCATCTCTGCATCCATCCATATGAAGATTTTTGAAACAGCCAGAGGCAGGAGTAGAGTGGCAGTGCAGAACGTACTCGCTACACTACCATTGGCTCTTCTCCGAGGCTCCGAGCCATGCATGACACGTGGGCCCAACGCGTGGTCGGGTACGTGCGGCATACGGACCACCACCAACGTCCACGGGCGCGTACGTACGATTCGAGTCCTCGGGCGAAGCTCCGAAAGGGGTTGGTTCAACGGCGTCACTCTCGTGTGGAATCCACCAGATTTGTACCAATCCCGTTGCGTTTTATGCCGCCTAATTACTACTAGTACTACTACTGTAGTACTGCGCATCATTTCCATGGGATGGAGCCCCAACAATTGCCGTTTCAGTGCTCCAGGTTAACGGACCAAATGAAGCTGGAGCTCGAGTGCGAGGTTCAGTAACTCTTAACTCTACTGCTGCTTGTCAACTTATATATAGTTCAGTAATTCTACTAATACTCTGTTAATTTCAAGAAATCCAGACAACTCGTTTCAAATCCGAAGATCATCTGGATAGGAAAATCACTGACCAAAGCAGTAACAGTAGATTAATCCATACTTATCGTTAAAGAACTGGTTAAAGCGAGCTACAGGAGGATCTTTTTTTTTTTTCCTGGTTGGGTTCCGATGCGACCGAGCAGAAGCAGTTTCTTCCAGATTCAGAACGTGCAAAGCAGATGCGGTTTCATTTTGGGATGGATGGTCATGAATCGTGATCTGATGCCCTTTTCCTCCAACGTTCATATTCCATCTCTTCCATTGCCCCGTTGAGGATGACGAGAGAGTATTTTACCACTCCACAGCACAGTCCACACTCTGAAGCAGAGCTTCTTTCGCTTCCCAGTCCCAGCCCGCTCGGACTGAAGTACCAGAGACCGTTCCTCAAATACCGTGCCTTCTCTACCTGCTTAAACAAACCCCCAACCAAAAAGGCCTACACACTCCACGGTGGGGAGGGCGAGTGAGGCTGAGAGACTGTCGAGTGACCGAGCGAACCTGCCTCTGCCTGCGCGCGCGAGAGTCAGAGAACCAGCACGAGCTCTCATCAGCACGGCGATGGTTCAGCAATCCTAGTCGTCCATTTCGTATTCCACGGTCCAGCAAAGCAAGCGTCATGGTGGCCGGCCGCGTCAAGGCGGCCATGGGCTTCCAGCGGAGCCCGGCGACGCCCAGGTCCGTCTCGTCCTCGCACAAGGCGCCGGCGCCGGTCCTGGCGCAGCCGCCTGGGCTGTCGGCGCCGGGTCAGCCGGACACGCCGCGCCGGAGGTCGTCCGCCTCGCCGGCGGCTCCGGGGTCGGGGTCCAAGGCCGGGGGCGCCTTCGCGCGGTACTTCCCCCGCTCGTCGGCGCAGGTGCAGCCGGCCCGCGCGCCGCCGTCGGAGGTCGGCGACCTCGTCCGCGTCGTCGAGGAGCTGCAGGAGCGGGAGTCGCGGCTCCGGACGGAGCTGCTGGAACACAAGATCCTCAAGGAGACCGTCGCCATCGTGCCGTTCCTCGAGACCGAGCTCGCGGCCAAGAGCAGCGAGCTCGGCCGGTGCAGGGACGCCGTGTCCCGCCTCGAGGCCGAGAACGCCCGGCTGCGCGCCGAGCTCGACGCCGTCGTCGCCACCGCGCGGAGCAGAGAGCAGAGGGTGCTCGAGCTGGAGAAGGAGATGGCGGAGGTGCTGAGGAAACGCCGGCGAGAAGCTCTGGCCGGTCCCGATGACTGCTCGTCGTCGGCGTCGTCGGACAACTCCGAGCGCTCCAATGCTGCCAAGCCGGCCGCCGGGCTGTCGGTTCTCCCTCCTCCCCCTCCTCCGCCACCGCCAGTGCCCAAGTCCAGGTCCAGTTTCTCCGGGTCGTCGCGCGCCTCGCCGGCGAACTCGTCATCCAGTTCTTCTTCGTCCGCGCCATCAACGCCGACATGCTCTTCAGACACCGCAGCGTCGTCAAGAAGCCGCGTGCCACCGGAGCTCTCGAAGCTCCCGCCGATACCTGCACCACCCCCGCCGCCACCGCCGCCACCTTCGATGCCGACGCGCGGACGCCGCAGCGCGAGCTCGTCGCCGTCGACCTCAAGCTGTGGAAGCGGAAGCGCCGGCCCTCCGGCTCCGCCTCCACCGCCGCCACCTGCGGCGAGGAGGAGCTCCAGAGCGTCGTCCCCTGCGACTTCGGCATCGCCCCCAGCGTCCGCCCCGTGCGTGAGGCGAGCCCCGGAGGTGGTGGAGTTCTACCACTCACTAATGCGGAGAGACTCCAGGTCTAGGGATGGAGGCGCCGGCGGCGATGCTGGGGCCGGTGGGGGCGCCGCGGCGGCGAGGGACATGATCGGCGAGATTGAGAACCGCTCGGCTCATCTTCTCGCGGTAAGCGTTCGTTCGATCATCTCATTAAGATAAAGTGAAATTCAATTCGTTTTCCCTTTCCAACCCATTCCCCACCTCATTTTCTTTGAGAAACATTATTGCCTTGACCTGCCTTCCAGAGTGAAAAAAAAAAATCTGAAAAGCGAAAGGCTTCAACAAACTGACATGAGTAGCTAGTGCCTAGTACTACTGCTGATAAGAGTAGTTGTAGAACTGATCAAAAAAGGGCAGAAAGCGATCAGTCCTTCTGAGTGTGTGCACGCGTAGAGCCATTGGAGCCTCAAATACAGGTGAACAAACACTGCTTTCCCTGTTCACCTCTCTCGAGTTCACCATCCTCCATGAATTCGTGGACAGGTTCTTGTGGGCTTTTTCTCTCTTGGAATTTTATGAACCGGGAGGAGAAGAAACGAATGAGGTGAACAGAAAAAGACAACCCGTGGTTGGCTCTTGGCTGCAGCCTCTAGTCATCGATAGTGTGGCCCGGACACGCAGACTGACTCGTGGGTCCCTGAAACTGTCTCCACTGACTGCTGATACTGTGACTGGTGGATTAAAAGACTAATGCAATGAATGTGCTCCACGAATAAAAAATCCCTAATCGGTGTCTTGGACTTGTCCTGACTTGACCTGAGCCCTAGGTAGCCGTTGGACCGCAGCTGACTTGACCGTTGCTTCGCGCCAAGTGCTGTTTCTTTTCTTTTTTTTTTTCTTTTTTTGAAATTTATGCCTTCTGTTGCGACTCGATCTGTTAAAGTTGTTTCAACCGCATGATTTTTACAGTTTCGGTTTCTCACGTGCAGATTAAATCTGATGTGGAGAGGCATGGCGATTTCATCCGGTTCCTGATCAAGGAAGTACAGGGCGCCGTGTTCGTCGACATCGAGGACGTGGTCACCTTCGTCAAATGGCTCGACGTCGAGCTCTCGCGCCTGGTGAGCCATCCATTCGGCAGTGTCCACGTCGTGACTCGTGCGTGTGCGTGCTAATTAACAGCGACCCGCTAACCATGGCTTCGCTTGGCTTCTGCTCGATCGCGCAGGTGGACGAAAGGGCGGTGCTGAAGCATTTCGACTGGCCAGAGGGAAAGGCCGATGCGCTGCGTGAGGCTGCCTTCGGTTACCGCGACTTGAAGAAGGTTGAGTCTGAGGCGTCATCGTTCTGTGATGACCCCCGGCAGCTCTGCTCTTCTGCTCTCAAGAAGATGCAGGCCCTCTTTGAGAAGTAAGCCATTTTGCTGTTAGCTGTGACATTTTTTTTTTCAGTGATTTGGCTGCCTGGTTCTTATTCTCACCCATGGTCGTTGCCAGGTTGGAGCACGGAGTGTACAGCCTTGTGCGCATGCGAGATGGAGCGATGACTCGATACCGGGGGTATCAGATCCCCTGGGAGTGGATGCAGGACAATGGAATTATCAGTCAGGTACTACAACAAGCCAATTCTTTTCACTCATAACAGAAATGTAGGTGGCAACACTAAAGCAGACAAACAATATATGCTGCTGGTGTGATGTGTGTCACTTGTAGACAAACAATGCAAGAAGCCAAGAACGACGACAACCATAATTCACTAGTACAGGACACGCACTGGTGGTGCCAACGAAAGGAACTCTAGGAAAATTGCGTCTTAATAAGGGACCGATAAGAAGGCTCTATTAGCTAGCTTCTTTTGCCCTTGGGGTCAATGATATGAGATGCACAAGTGAGCCTGGGGTTCATGTGACTCTATTTTGTTTCTGTATGACCCTTTGCAGCTCATTTATTTGCTACAGGATATAATGGTTTCCATCACAGTCCAGTCATACTGAATTTGTGGGTCAAATTTGTTACAGCTTAGTCGGTCATGTTAGATATTTTGAATTACGATAGTGCAGTGACAGCCTCATAAAATGGTCATTGTAGTAGATGCTGACCATACTTTTAAAATTCTGAAACTGAAACTGCAGCTATGATTGTTCATATTTTTCCAGTACTAATGAGACTTTTCTAAGCATGTTTCAATGGATAATAATTGAAAGTCCCTATAGGTTTACAACATTCTTTTATGAAGACAGGATTTTTTGAATGACAAATTGATTCTTTTGATATGCAGATGAAACTGCAGTCAGTGAAGCTAGCAATGAAGTACCTCAGAAGGGTTTCTTCAGAGCTGGAGGCCACCCAAGGCGGCCCTGACGAAGAGGAGCAGCTGATGCTTCAGGGAGTTCGGTTTGCCTTCAGAGTACACCAGGTAAATAAATATCTTCGACTCCATTTGCTCACGACAAGGTTCGACTCTCTCATGTTCAAATGGTGCTCAAAGCTTGTCTTTCTTTCAGTTTGCAGGCGGATTCGATAGTGACACGATGAGAGCCTTCCAGGATCTCAAAGAGAAGGCGTCCACATTCCAGTCGCAGCGGCAAATCCAGAACCAACATCTGCACCAGCAAAGGCTCGCTGGCAGGAGCTAATTCTTTTATTTATTATTAAAAAAAAATCATGTATATCTCTCGTAGTAGTGTACCCTATAGGATACCTGTATGATTTTATTTTGTCCGAGTGAATTTGAGACAGGGGCTTGTGATTGGTTGCTGGCCTGCCTTGCAAACATACTGATATCTCGTATCGGTGGACACTACTTGTACCAACCAGTACATGCCAGTCAGTCTCTGCATATACTTGCATCAAGCTACTTCTACGCGCGACGGAATAACCGGACGTATTCGACCCGAATAGCAGAGGGCAGCGCAAGAGGAGAGCAGAGCGGATAGCAATTAGCAACCACATGAGGACATGACCGAGCCTGTGCATCTTCTACTGCAGCGCCTGATGATGACG
Organism: Oropetium thomaeum; assembly: GCA_001182835.1. Taxonomy (NCBI): domain Eukaryota; kingdom Viridiplantae; phylum Streptophyta; class Magnoliopsida; order Poales; family Poaceae; genus Oropetium; species Oropetium thomaeum. The sequence continues at coordinate 2,692,604 of LFJQ01000010.1, forward strand.
CCGCTCGGTCATGTGGTGTCGCCTGCTTACTGCGAGCGGCGTGGTGCCAGGAGCAGGCGACACCACATGACCGAGCGGCCGCGCGAGAAGAGGGGACATGAAGGGGACGGCGCGTCCACGCAGCGGACAGGGTCTGGCGGCACGGCTACTCAGAGCCTTCATTTTGCAATTTTAAAAGAGGCAGCAATGTGTCATTTAGCAGGAGCATATAGACATTCTATTTAGATCCTAGCCTCTCTCTGTAATGTGAACATCTGTCTTAAGGTTGGGCTATCAGGGCGCGTTGTAATCTGTACTGGTCATGGACCATTTCTTTTTCTTAATATAAAGATATGTAGATCTCCTACGTATACGAGAGAAGGCTCCGTGATCCAAAAACAGCAACATTCCATCCTCCTGGTCGATGTTGGAAATAGGATCACTTGACACTGTATTGCTCTTCAGTCACCTGTCTATATAGCGATGAACAGTGCCGGCCCTGGAGTGTGGATAATAATGGTCCCTTAGAGTCGTTGTTGCGGGCTAAGTTGCGTCAGCATCAACGACATGGATAAAGGAGTAAGTCACAACGATTACCAGGAGAGAACTTGAAAGAAAAGGAAAGACGAACATTTTTTTGTGGGTTATGACCCTATATTTTATTGTACTTAGCCTCTAGCCCATCACATCAAGGCCTGTAGTTCAACTAAAGTATAGACTAAATGCATATACTATTTCAATTTTACGTCCCATTTTACCTATACAACTCTCGCAAATCTTAACTTTTTTATTAGTAATTGGATGATCTACAAATACTTCATCTGTCTCTTTCAACATGTCGTTTTAGCCGCCGAACACTAGAATCAAGGCAAGCTAGAGGAGACCTACAAACTGTTGTCCGTAGTACAAAGAATCAATGTTTTTCACCCCTGTGGCGGCGATTTGGAGAGAGGAGGCTGCCGTGTTTTTTTTTTTCTTTGACGCGACATATGGGCCTCCCACCTAGCTTGCCACGGGCTGCCAAACTAGTTTGCCACGGCCTGCCAACCTAGAAATGACTTGATCATTTTGTGCTCAAAAAAAAATGACTTGATCATTTGGACCTCAAACGAAATATTCAAAGGGACGGAGGGAGTAATATATAAAAAGAACCAATTGATGTTCAGTTAGAAATATTAAACTAACAACTAAAATACTAGTGGTGCATCTAAAATAAATCTTTAAATATACACTTAAAAGAGATCCAATAATTAATCTCGAACCGGGCCTCCGAAATGTCAGAGCCAGCCCTAACGACGATCTTTGACATTTTGTAGTTGATAATCATCATAGTGTCCTTGTGGATCATCGGTGACAAGAAGTAGCGCAAAGAGGTCACGACGTTGAGTCGCAGATGATGGATTATCATTGGTAAGAAAAAGATCGATGAGGTGATGATGTCGAGTTGCAAAGGGAGTCAATTTGTCCTCTTCGTCGTTATAATCTTCTCCGCTATATCATTTGTTTGAATGATGATCATCGCAAACAATAAGCTGGTCATCATCCGGATGGGTAGGATGAACTGCTTGGCGTGATCGACCAAAGGCAGTACCATCGATAATACAGATGCACGGATGTCAGTAGCAGCTATTGGACTATTTAAAGCGATGGTTGCTTCATATGCTTTATGTGTTATTACCGAACTTAATTGTTCGTCAAATGAAGATGAATAATCGGCAAATACGATGTAATATGTATTGTTAGCAACTTGAAGACACTGAACAGACATAGGGGCCAATGCCCGCCCTCCCCCAACCCACCCATCCAATAACTAGAGATTGCTAGTCATTGCAGTGTGACAATATGCCAGCCCCCCGAACGTCTTAAAATTTAACCTCTCAAGTTTTTAAGATGCCAATTTAGTATCATTTGCCGACAACATTTGAACTTTAGTTTCCTTGCTTGGATTTACTTATGGACACGTGCTGAAGAGACTAAAATCTCAACCTAAATAAAATGGAAAAACTAAGCACATGCAAACAGAGTTCAACAAGGTAGGCTTTTTGAGCTAGAGCTGGTAACGAGCAGCTTAACTTTTGTGAGGTCCACAGACGCTGTAGCTCTCCTTAATATTGACTTCATGTTCCTGTCAAGGCTCTGTTTTACAATCTTATCCACGGCGTCCATGCAATCCTCTGCATCTTGACCGTCGTCGCCACTACTATTGCCGACGACATCGCTACCACGGCATACGACACCCTCCATCCGCGGCCCGGAGTGTGCTCTCATCCAGCTCTGCCCGTCGTCCTTGAACCATTGCAAGACCTTTGCCGCCCTTCTCTGCGCGAGCAGGCTCCCGAGTAGCGAGACTTCAAGCAGCGCCTGCACGATGCCGAGCCGATGCATCTTCTCCCGCATCGCCCGGCTGCCGTGCGTGAGCACCATGACCAGGTGTGTGGCGTGCTCCTGGCACCGCGCGCTGTCGTGCCACGTCATGGCCTCGACGAGCGCTCTCGGTGCCGTCTCGTCTTCCTCCACCGCCTTCTTCCCCGCCGCGCTCATCACGACCAGGTCCCCGAGGACGGACAGCGCCGCCTCCGACATTTCCCTACTGTGCGGTGAGATAAGCGCTAGGAGGGCGCGCACCGCGCCGCTGGAGACGACGTCGCGGACGAGCTCGAGCTTCGTCGAGAGGGTGCGAAGCGTGGCCAGGCACGACAGCTTCGTTCCCGCGGGGACGTCGGCGGCGCTGAGGACGGTGACGAGGAACGGGAGGAGCTCCGAGGTGGGGAGCGGGAAGTCGGTGTTGGCCAGCGAGGAGATGGAGAGGAGGAGGAGCGCGAGATGTTGGCAGCCCGACAAGTTCTTGTCGTCCGCGAGCCGTGGCAGGTTCTCGAGCAGGCCGGCTTTCACAATGTGCACCTTGTTTCTGAAAGGAAATCGATGTCCACTAGTTAGCAGAGAACCAATTTATCTGTTCTAAGAAAAAAGGCCGGACAAATACTAGCAGCAAGCATTATTACTTGTTGTAGTCAGAGCAAGGAAAAGGTAGGGCGTGCATTATTTGGCATCATGGACTCATGCATCACGGGTTTAATTGATCCATATATAGAGGCATCGTCATGGTGGGAATCAGTTTCATTCCATTGGTCGTCAGTGGTGGACTGGTGGCACCGTGCGCAGGCAAATGCAGTGCACGTCTACATCATCAGAACTACTCTGCGTACGTACTGTAGTACTTTAGTAAAAACAGGCTCCCAACGTGGGATCAGATCACAGAGACACGCACGCTGCCTCTCTTTTTTTCTGGCGCACAATGTTTTATGCAAGTCGCTGTACCGCCCGAACAGCCATATTCACATGTGTGTGTTTCAGCTGGTCCTTCAAAGGATAGGCAGCATAGGTGCTCGTGAGAATTTGAAATGAAACTCATGGTTAGGTACATGAGTTTAGGTAAGATTTCTAGAGAAAACTAGGATGGAATGGAACAGAACATCGTCGTGAGAATGGAAGTTGGGCAGAATCGCAAAAGTATTCGACCTGCCGACCGAGAACCCCGGTGATGCAGTGTTGAGTAATGTATGCCTAGACCGCCTAATACCAACCAACAAGGCTGAAATCGGAGTCGGATAAAGAGCTGACATTTTGCATCCGTGTCCAGGATTCGGTCGTGAGAGACTTTCAGATAAGAGAGAGTTTGGCTGGTGCCCACCACCTAATGCTTAATTGCTCAGCTTTTCCCTTGTGGACGAACTTGCGAGCTTTCCTATTGGACAGTCAGTTTGTTGCCCAAAAGTTCAGAAAGATTATACTAAGACACATCTTTGTCAAGGCTAGCCGGTTTCAGGTTTCAATCCTATATTGTGATTCCTGACGGCGGTGGTGATTGTCAGAATCTGAACTGATTAAAACTCCGGATCAGCTGTTTATGGCTGAGCTCTTGCAGCCCTTCGTTGAAAATACTGTAGCAGACAGTTATAACAGCCGCAGCTGCAGCCGCTCTAGGCTGATTCGAGCACACATGACGACGTGTTTCTTCGGGCAAGTAACTCTTCCATTTAGAATTTTTGAGACAAACCGAACGAAACTTGTTTCAATCCAAAAAAAATTGAACAACAGATGGGATACAGAAACATAAGAGCAGACGATCAAAAGGCTGTGGAAGTAAAGCATTAATATGCAATTATGCATATAGAAAGAAGAACAGCAGAACTCATCAGCTACCAGCAGGGACACCAAATAAAATCAGTGACTGACCTGTGCGTGCCTCTGGCGAGTTCATGCAGCGCCTCTGCCGCGGCTGTCCGCGCCCCGGAGTCGGCCCGCCCGTCGGCGAGCATGGACACGAGCGGCGGCACGACCCCGAGCTCGGGCAGGAGCCGCTTGGTCAGCTCGTCCGACCGCGCCAGCCTCGCGACAGTCGTCGCGGCCTCATGCCTCTCCTCGGCCGTGCCGAAGCTCAGACGCTTCACTGCGGCCTTCATTGACGCCGCCGCGCTCTCTTCTCTTTGCGACGCTCTGGAAGAGAGTGAAGAGCTCCGCCTATAGCAAGCGGAGCGTCGTCGGGCGGTGCAAGCACGTTGGCTGGCATCCGTGGTGGTGGCGGCGGCGACCTGGGTCTGGTGGTGGGGATGACGTTCTCGTTCTTCGCGGCAAGAAAAAGAGACGGGCGGACGGTTGGGTTGGGCTTGGAAATGTTGGTTTTGTTTTGAAGTCCGCCGCGCGTGGTTCGTCTCGTGTGACGTGTGGAGCACTTGGCCTGGATACGATACGAAAGGGAGCCTCACAGGCTAGAGTTCAGTCACATGATAGTATTTCTCTTTTTGATCCCGAAAGTGGTGATCGTCCTCTGCAGTGCGATGGGTCGGCTCGATCGGATAGAATAGAAATGGTGTGGAGCACTAATTAAGCGACTAAGCGTTGTGGAGTCCACGTGACTTTTTTATTAGAATGCTGCTGGGACAACGACTATTAAGGCCATTATCCCCTAGTTACACATAGTATATGCTACAGCTACAGCACAGTGAGGTGTAAATAGTACTAGCAGTTGGAATCGCGCTTGTGCAAATGTGTGAGGAAAAGAACAAAAAAGGAACAAAGAACGAAATAGAAGAGGGTCTATCTTAGCCCAACTTTTCTCGGACCAGCCCAAGGTAGATTTGGTGTTTCTGGGCTACGAACTAGTGCTTGAGCCCGAACCTTGATCGGGCCGGGCACCACCGCTTATCTTTGGTTGTCGCAGCCGACATCAGTGAGCTCACCATCAGAATTTTAGTTGTTTTCAGAGCGGATTCAGCGGCCCCACCACGAGATGGTAACTGGCCGACTGGGATCACCGGACGCGGCGCGCAACGCATTCGGGTGCTCTGCAGCTCAATCAATCTTCTCGTGATTCATTTTCAGCACGTCACTGTATCAGCGGAAAACACCATAGTAGATAACTTCACTTTCGCTGAAAAAAGCAGCCGGAACCGGTTCAGCGTGCATCGGTTCCAGGCCCAAAAAGCAGCCGGAACCGGAAAGCGCCCGCGCCGCGACGAACCGCACCAACCGCGCCCGCGCGGTACCGGGCTGCCTTGCCGCCTTGCCGTGCACGCCGCCGGCGGCCGCTTCCGAGCAGCGCGTGCCGGACGTTAAGAAACGACGCCGCGGGACCCTGTCGGCCGCGCGAATCTCCGTGTGAGCAGGAAGCCGCCAAAAAACTCGCGGGCCGGAAAGGCCGCCGTGCACGTGAGAGGTGGACACGCCGGGCCCCACTGTCCAGTGCATCACAGCCGACGACGGTGCATCACACGGCTGGCTCGGCCGTATAAATCCGCCGGGTTAGCTCTAACACGGCCTCCCTCACAAGCGTCCACCCCAACCAACAACCACTCTCGCCGCCAGTCTTCTGCTGCTGCACTAACCAGTCCTTTCCTGCCTGGTAAGTGGGAACGATATGGCGGCGCACACCTCGGCGGCCTCCACCCTGGCCTTCGGCCACCCCACCAAAACCCTAGCCGCCGCGCCCAAAACCCTGCCGGCGACCGCCTCCGTGGCCTTCCCGGCCTCCCACCCCGCGTGCCTCCTCGCCGCGTCCGCCTCGGGGAAACGCCGCGACGTCGCCGCCATGGTCTCGGCGCCGCCCGCTTTCGGCACCGCCATGCCGTCGCTGGACTTCGACACCTCAGTATTCAAGAAGGACAAGGTCTCCCTCGCCGGCCACGAGGAGGTGCGCGCCTACAGTCCTCGTGCTTCCCTCCTATTTTCTTCTCTGAATGAATTTTCTTTTAACTTGTTTGTTCTGTATCCAAATTTTGTGGCGCAGTATATTGTTAGGGGTGGGAGGGACCTGTTCCCGCTGCTTCCCGAGGCGTTCAAAGGGATCAAGCAGATCGGAGTGATTGGTTGGGGCTCACAGGTTCGATTCAAATGACCACCAACATTGCTGCTTACACCCACCTAATTTTTACTGTATTTCATCTGCTGTTGGTATATTGGAGAATAAATGTGGTAGTATAATTCGAGCATATCTGCTTTTGATCTTTTTTTGAACACTTGAATCTAATATATACACCAATGTTATCGTAGACTTATTTCTAGTTCACGATGGTACTAATTTGGTTTCTCCTACTTTCTGGGTTCCTGTGTGTTTGCTTATCTGATCAGTTGATTTTGCAGGGACCTGCGCAAGCCCAGAACCTGAGAGATTCACTTGCTGAAGCAAAGTCAGATATTGTTGTAAAGGTTAGTTCCTCAACGATGATATACAGTCTTCCTCAATTTGGGGACAGATTTTTTTTTTATCATTAATTAGACACAGTTCGACTGGCATGCCAATGATAAGCCATCACATATTATGTCTCCTTTATTATATTCTTTGATACTATTTTATCAGTCCAACATGCTAGTGCATATTGCTTTCAGATTGGTCTCCGTAAAGGTTCCAAATCTTTTGATGAAGCACGTGCGGCTGGGTTCACTGAAGAGAATGGAACATTGGGTGACATTTGGGAGACTGTTTCAGGCAGTGATCTTGTGTTGCTGTTGATATCAGATGCTGCACAGGTTTGCTTCGTGCTCACTAGTTCTATCGTTTTCATGTTTTACCTTGTCGAGTTTAGCAACCTACTATATGATATCTATTTTGTAGGATATCCTTTCATCATGGCACATTTGACTTGTTACATCATACTTCAATTTATCTTTGTAAAATTTTATTGTACTCTCTGCACTGCAGGCAGACAACTATGAGAAAATCTTCTCTCACATGAAACCAAACAGCATCCTTGGTTTGTCTCATGGATTTCTCCTCGGACATTTGCAATCACTTGGCCTTGATTTCCCCAAAAATATCAGTGTGATTGCTGTGTGCCCCAAGGGAATGGGTCCATCAGTTCGCAGGCTTTATGTTCAGGGCAAGGAAGTAAATGGCGCTGGCATCAACTCTAGCTTTGCTGTGCATCAGGTATGTACCAAGTGGCATTGCCTATAGTTATTGATATCTCACTCTTCATTGTTCTTTTTGACTTGTTTTGATTTCACTGAAAACCATATACTAGCAAATATCTATATGATGAGCTGTGGCTGTTTCATTGTGTAGGATGTTGATGGAAGGGCGACTGATGTTGCTCTTGGATGGTCGGTTGCACTGGGATCTCCCTTCACATTTGCTACTACCTTAGAACAGGAGTACAAGAGTGACATCTTTGGAGAGCGAGGTAAGCCTACAAACACCCTTCTGAATATTGTGTCTGATTATTGCTTTGTGTAACTGAAATTTTTTGTTCCAGGCATTTTGCTTGGTGCTGTCCATGGTATTGTGGAGGCTCTGTTTAGGAGATACACAGAGCATGGAATGGATGAAGAGTCAGCTTACAAAAACACTGTAGAGGGCATCACTGGGATTATCTCAAAAACCATCTCAAAGAAGGTACACTTCCTTGTTTCTTGTTTATGGTAGCTGTAGACATTCTTCTGCCTTTCAGACTGTGGTCTCATACCCTATTTATTTCCAGGGGATGCTTGAAGTGTACAATTCTTTGTCCGAGGAAGGCAAAAAGGAGTTCAACAAGGCTTACAGTGCATCGTTTTATCCTTGCATGGAGATACTCTACGAGTGCTATGAAGATGTTGCCTCTGGAAGTGAAATCCGGAGTGTTGTTTTGGCTGGACGGAGGTTTTATGTGAGTTCTGTTACATTAAACTACCATTTCCTATGTTGCTTTGCTTTGTGGTTATTTTTGCTGTCAGCACATTATATGGCCAAGTGACATCGTACTACCTATTTATATTTGTAGGAGAAAGAGGGTCTCCCAGCTTTTCCAATGGGCAACATAGATCAGACTCGTATGTGGAAGGTTGGTGAGAAGGTACGCTCCACCAGGCCAGAGGGTGATCTTGGTCCTCTGCATCCCTTCACTGCTGGAGTTTACATTGCTCTGATGATGGCTCAGGTTGGGGTTTTTCCACCTTCTCTCACACGACGACAGCTGTCAATGTTCCAAAATCATCACAGCTAACCATTTCCCTTTTTACAACATCAACAGATTGAAATTCTGAGAAAGAAGGGCCACTCCTACTCAGAGATCATCAACGAGAGCGTGATTGAGTCTGTGGACTCTCTGAACCCCTTCATGCATGCCCGTGGAGTGGCCTTCATGGTGGACAACTGCTCCACGACCGCTCGCCTTGGATCAAGAAAGTGGGCGCCACGCTTCGACTACATCCTGACCCAGCAGGCCTTCGTCACAGTGGACAAGGACGCTCCGATCAACCAGGATCTCATCAGCAACTTCATGTCTGACCCTGTCCACAGTGCCATCGAGGTCTGCGCCGAGCTGAGGCCAACCGTCGACATCTCGGTGCCTGCTAACGCAGATTTTGTCCGTCCGGAGCTCCGGCAGTCTTCCTAGATTGAGTTTGTCCAGCGTTAGAACGAGTGGTGTCTGTCGTGCAACTGTTTGAACTCTGAACCTGTGAGCTCCGATCAGGGTACCTATGGAAGTTTGGGTATCCTTGTTTCTGAATAAAATAGACCCTGAAGCGAGTAAAATGTTTTCTGCTGGTGCGCTCCCTGTGAAAACTCGCCTTCGTTTGCGCACACTGAAGAATCGACAATATTTCTGTTAGGAATAAAGAATAAGAATAAGCCTAAGCTCTTCAGCGTGCGCTAAGAATCTGTGACTGCCGAGAACCTTGTAAGATTGAAGCTCTGTCGGAAATACTTTGTCAAATTCCTATAACCTGGATAGTGCATATGCCGGACAAGCACGAGCAACGGAACCAGCCTGCCCTGTGAGTGATCTGGGCACTTGTAGTAGGCTGGACTCTGGAGGCATTCCATATTTCCACGGTCTAGTACAGGGTACATATGTTCTTACTTCCAACCCATTTTAGTGCTTCCGTCATCGAAAACACACGATAAAAAGTGTAACAAAACATAATCATGCATGTTTGCATCTATTATCATGGAGGTTTCAAAATGCACGAAACAAACCTTTATGCTAGACTTCACAATAAAAAATAAAATAAATTTGGAGGGAATATAAAATGAAACTAATTCGATTTCGAGAACAAGTCAAGCATTTTTCATTTGTTTGTTTGAAGGGAAGAAGCCAAGCATTTAGAATTCTTTTTGATCAAAAACAAGCCGGGCCCCTCGGTGTTGACGACCGCATATAATCTGCGACGCCGACGCCATGTCCAAACACTGCGCTAAACTCCTAATCCAACGGCGAATTCAAGGCGACACATAGCGCCCACGCTCTTGTCACCTTGCCGCGGCCCAAACCTTACTTAAACCCTCCCGTGCAGCATGCCACACCAAGCACACCGCTGGTGAAGAAGCTGTAATCACTCTTGTCACATCAGCAGCAATGGCGGAGAGGGAGGGCGGCGTTGTGAAGAAGGGCCACGACGAGGGCATGAAGATGGCGTCGGCTCTCCTTGAGGAGTTCGGCCTGCCGCTGGGGCTTCTGCCGCTGGCGGACGTGATCGAGGTCGGCTTCGTGCGCTCCACGGGGTACATGTGGATCGCGCAGCGCAAGAAGGTGGAGCACCAGTTCAAGAAGATCAGCAAGCAGGTGAGCTACGACGTCGAGATCACCGGCTACGTCAAGCCCAAGTGCATCAAGAAGCTCAAGGGCGTCAAGGCCAAGGAGCTCATGCTCTGGCCACCCGTCAACGAGATCACCGTAGACGACCCGCCCACCGGCAAGATCCACTTCAAGAGCCTCGCCGGCGTCACCAAGACGTTCCCCGTCGAGGCATTCGCCGCCGGCCAGTAGTAGCTATCCATCCATATCGATCGTCATCGTACAATTAAATATCCTTGGTATTGTTAACGGTGTGCTTTTGGTTTGGACGACGACGCGTGGGTTCTTAGACCACACATACATCATCTGCCTTCTGGAGGGTTTAGCAGTTATTCAAGCAACCACGGGGTAGCTTTGTATCTTTGTTGCATTTGGTTGTTGTCGCACGCAATGATTTCCCTTAAAACATGATGAATAATATGTAATAAATCGAAACTGTGCTTTTCGTGAGCTTTTTGCTAGTTGAAGTTAAAGGTATTTGACTTTGATTCAATCCAGAAATTCTTATGTTCATGAAACACGGTGGGAGTAGTGAAAAAAGAAAAACCTTGGTATGATTAGCACTGTACGCATTAGTGAATGAATCGACTGACGGACACAAAGCATGCAGTTAGATAATGATTAGTACTGTAAGTAGTAGAAAACAGCGATACTGTAAGCACTAAATTAGACTTGCCGCAAAGCTACTTGAGAAACAGGATAAGCTAGTGGCCAAAACACAATGGAGAGAGTTCATAATTAATAACTCAAAATTTCCATGTCGAGCACAATTAAACACGCTCGCTGCTGTAAAAAGCTAGCCGATGGATAAAAATTCAGACGAAAAGACTGAATAAAAATCAAGACAACGAGAGGTGTTAAAGAAATGGACGACAGGACATTGCATGGCAAACTACGGAGGAGACGTTATATGAACTCTTATTATTAATTATGGCACTGCAAATCTCACCCGTCCCGCTTTGGGGCGGAGGTGCCTGCCTCGCGATCACCACGAGAACCGCCGCCTTCTTTGCCGGCGCCAATCCTTTGATGAGCAGCTGCTTGTGGTGGAGGTCTGCTTCCTTGCTCCGGCTGAGCGGCGGCACCCCCCTTGCCGGTGAGCCTCTGGACGACGGACTTGAACTCGTCGGCGGTGTCGGCCTCCACGAACACCGTCTCGATGATCTTCACAGTCAAAGGCTTTGCTTCATCGTCCCTCGACATTGCTTTGCCGGTGGCTGGCTTGAATCCGATGAGCAGGTCGAAAGCTGAAGAGGAAAACGGAGAGGAACCAATGGCTTGTTAAAGGGAGGGAGGGAGAGTAGGCAACAAAGTTGCTAGCTGCCGGGCCGTCACAGGCCGTAATTTGACTGTGTATTCGGAGAACACAAGTTCTAGGGAAACGTGCTATATTCTTCGTTACGGCGCAAAGCCCTTGACCAAAGTAACACAAACATTGAACCAGTCCTCCTTGGATATTTATACTATAGTACATTACCTGACTTGTGAGTTTTACAACCCGAAATGCAGGTGTCCAAAGAACCGCAGCAGCAGTTGCACTGGCGTCTGCCCTTTTCTCCCCGGAGTTGTCAAGTTATCACGGTCAATACCCTAAAAAAGTCAAAACTGTTGTCTGGTTGTTCTTGGTCAATACCGTACCGGAGCCAAACACAGTAACCGTTATTTTAGACCTGTTCCGGTTAAGCCACTAGTTGACGACGTCCCTGAATAAACCTGACCTATATTACTCCAGCATAAGCCGCATATAGATCCTCACAGAACTTCTAATAAGCCTCTACATAGAGATGCACCAAACATGGCAGTGCATGAGTACTATTTGGCCATGGGGCAATTTACATAAACTAGCTGAGATATGCACTTATCTCCGACCAAACAATATCAATAAGAGCAGATATGGTTCGGCAGATTCATAGAGCTATAGTACACCAGGACAGAAACTAAGGCCTAAATGAGGATGATTGTATTTCCCGACTAGACTAGTAGCTGAATAAGTGATTTTGGCGCATCCTGGTATTGAAGCCCTTTGCAGCAACAGAAGTTCTCCATACTGGTTGCTATCCAACAATCCGCTACCATGCCTTTGTTCTTAAAAGCCATCAAACTGTCGAGACACAAAATTGAACTATTTTCAGTAGGTGGCCTATAAAATGATGAAAAAAAATGCAACGAATAACTAGACAAATAAACCTATCATACATGTAGGGTTCTAGACCATAGAAAACATATATAAAACATAGCTGGTCAAATCATCAATTCGTAATACACTGATAAGCTTCCATAATCTACATCCATATATGATTAACTGTGATACACAATACTAAATGTTTCAAAATGTTAAAAAAAAAAAGAGGACCTGATGTGATATGTCTATAGAATACATTCACTCATATAACTAATCCGGTATTGATAGCTTTATTAAAGAAATGGTTCACTTCACAGGTCCATACTAGTAGCATCACTTTAAATTCGTCGCAACAGTGCACCAGATGATTCCTACTTATGTATGCAGTTGCTATGTGATCTGAAGTCAGCAGTACATCCAGATTTCTAAACCATGAATATTTAACTCTGCTGCTGTACAAGATGTTGCATGTCATTCAGAGAAGAAAATCCAAATAGAGATTTAGGCACGACGAATCCCAATGTGAGCTAACAAAACCTTTCCATGCGAGTTAGATGGATAGTTTATGCCAATTTTATAGCTAGTTGGAAAGTAGGGATACAAAAAACCATCACAAGGAAGAAAATACTACCGATGATCCAGGTTCACCATTGAGTAAAATCTCTTTCTTTCCTGACTGATCAGACGGTTTTGAACCCTTTGCATTATCACCCTAAGAGATGTTGGGAATAAAGCAAAAAAGAAAGAACTGAGTCAGCTGTCATCTCAAAAGAAGATGAATAACTTACACACCAAAAGAATAAGTCAGAGCAACATTTACCTCCATCTTCGATGTCGTAAAAGATACCAAGAGTCAATGTTTGCCGTCCATGGCAAAAGACAAAAACCAACACATCAGCATCAGCGCAGGAAAAAAATAGGTTCAATACTGAAATGAGTTCATCTAAGTGGGCAATGGTAGGTGCAGAGGGCTTGTGCAAAAATCGTAACAACTGCATTGACATTTCAAAGCCTAGCCAAGAGCAGTCCATTTATTTATCAGTCTTAAGTGCTAAACTGGTAATTTCCCAAACAACAGGCATCCAGATGCTATCTCTACTCTGAATTATCACCATGCTGCCAAAAAAAGACAGGGTAAACGCTAGATGTGCATGCCTTTGACCTAGTAATAAGCCAGGGGCCAGGGACGTTTATTCCACTAACGTACCATCCAATTGGTGATAGGTGATACCACTGTCCAGCCAATTGTCTATGACCCATAAAAAGGGTAGCCCGGTGCACATTGCTCCTGCTTGCGCAGGGTCCGGGGAAGGGTCCGACCAATTTTCTATGACCCATACAGCAAACAAATACCAACTAAACTCTAAGATCTATTAGATGAGTCCATACATCAACAGCCCCCTTTTACATGAGTCATCAAACGTGACACAACCAATTCACAGATACAACATCTCAGGGGGAAACAAAATCATTCACACAAATAGCATCAACACGCCGTATTATACTGCAAAGGGTTGTCTACCAGAGACGTAAACAAATGATGGTGCATGAAAATAATATTAAAAACAAATTATACAAGTTAACCCTATTGTTTGTGCTGTAGCAGATGCATCCGCCAAAACGGCTAGTACAATAGAATCCCAGTCAATGCAGGTTTAGGAGATACCTCCCGGTAGAGCTTGAGGTAAAGCTTGAGGGGCTCGACGTACTCCTCGAAGCCGAGCGTGCTCAGTGACCAGATGAGATCGTCGCCATTGATGGTCTTGCGCTTTTCCTTCATGCACTTGTCACTCGCTCTGCACGGGGGAGGGGTCATCACACACACACACACACACACACAAAAAGAACAAAAAAAGTTGGCCGATCATATCGGATCAAATCATGTGGAGTGAAGTAACGAGGCAAGACGCGGCGGAGGCGCCGTTAATCCCACTGACTCGCTGGTGATGAATCCGATGAACTCGGAGACGCATTCCTGGACGGCCTCCTTGGCGTCCTTGGCCATCTTGCCGTTGTCCGGCACGGCGCGGCGCATGATGCGGCTGATGTTGGCGATCGGCAGGTACCGATCCTGCTCCTTCCCGCCGGCGCCGCCCTCCAGAGCGTACTCCCCCTCCGACATGGCGAACCCTGGAAAGCACCAGCTGCCATTATTTGGGGGACGATCCCAGCCGTGAGAGAGCGCGGGCGACCAGTGGCTAGGGTATCGAGGGAGCACGCGGCAGCAAACTGGCTGAGGGGAGTTCACCTTTTTGGGGGACGGAGACGGCGGAGCAGAGCGGAGCGGGGAGATCAGTACCGTTGGTTGGGGTGGGAGCGCGCGGGGACGGGGAGGATCCCACCGGCCGCCGGATCTGGAGCGAGAGAGTCCGCTGGCTGCTGGAGCGGAGAGGATCAGAGGATGGTGATGCCTTTTATTTATTTATTTTTCCTTTTTTGTTCTTTATTGTATGATTCCTTTGGGCTGGGACTCGAAAAAGGCTACTAGGTTGCTCGGGCTGATAGTGTGGGCTGCGGGCGCCATTTGCTCCGGTGAGCGGTGAGCGACCTACGTATGGGCCAGTGGTGGGCCATTTTGAGTTGTCAATTGTGACTGTGAGCACCTACTGACGTGCTCGGTTTGGCGTCACAACAGGGCTCCATGCCATGCATGGCGGTCGCCGACGCTCCTCCCAGCAGCGATCGCCGTCGGGCGAGATCGCCGACGCTCCTCCCATGTCAGTCATTGTTGCTTCCGTATTCCTACGTGCTCGCATTACATATCTGCATGCATGGAAGAAGAAGAAAATCGTACGTATTTGCTGTGCTGTGCGCACGCAACAACAAGCAATTTTGGCGATCGATGTGGTCACTGATCGGGCCACGTAGTACGTTACAACGGCGGTGGTACAGTGACGTATGCGGCGCTGTGTCTGACGATTGAACCTGCACACCGACCACGCACCACACCGTCCCTCTGCTGCGCAGTGTAGTTGCACCAGCAGACAGACCGGCTCACCGGCCGGCCAAGGAGTAAGGAGTGAGTTATTCCTGGAGCTGGAGACCCAACACTGAACGTGAACGTGAGTATATACGGATACGATCAGCTTAGGCGCTAAGCAACAAGACTTGTCTGTCACTGTCACACTTGCTATTTTGCCTGCAACAATGCGCGCAGATATGTGCGTCGTGGGCGTTGCTACCAACGGGTGAGAGCTAGTGAGACAAGACGCCGGCCAATGCAGAGAGGCACTGCTGCACTGCACCCATGCTGTACAGTATGCAGGACCAGCAGGAACCGCGCGCCGGCGTCATTAGCGAACAGGACTAGTACTACTATAAGTATTAGAGACGGAGCTCTCTGTTGTCCAGTGCACGCTGCGGCTGGTAGATACAGTATAGATAGCATCGCCACGAATCCACCGCATTTTCGCCTGCTGCTCTCGCACGACCAAGGTGGGGGGACCCGATCCATGTGTGGGACGGGGCGGGAGGAGGACGGATCCGCGTCCTCGGTCGGATCAGATTCGAAACGGTCTGGGCCCGAAACAGCATCGTAATCGTAACTGCCGGCTCCAACGAACGAACGAACGACCACGCAGATCTTGGGCCGTTGGGCGGGCCACGTCAGGTAGTGGTTGCGTAGGGCCCCGCCCGCGCTTTGCAAATTATCCCACGACCCCAGGCCGACGAACGACGACACAAATTTCTTTTTGCATTATTGTTATTGATCTTGCTCGACCGACCATGTTTGACTTGATGCAGACGTAGTACGTTCTTCATAGTAGCTACTTACCCAAGACCAGGAGTCCAGCAGGATGCAACGACACATCGCTATTCGCTATAGCTACTCGATCCATGCACACCAACCAAAATTTGTTAGACGTGTGAGGCGGGCATTGGAAGGAGAAGCTATATATATCGTCCCTTTCTTTCAAGAAAACACAGACACAGTTCGATCCTTTTGTAATTAATAACAAGCGCTCTCTCTCTGTCTCTGTGTCGTCTCTTGTGACAGGTGGACCAGGCAGAGGCGTCCACGCGTACGCGGAGGCCACGCGACTGCCGATGGACAGAGTGACGACGATGGGATTGCATTGGTGGTTGGCCTATCTATTAGCCACGCCATCGTCAGCCGCCCAGTCTCTCGTTTGCTGCTGGAGTTTGGAAAAAGTCGACTGCCTTTGTGCCTGAGATCGACTAGCTAGCTCTCTCCTCCCTGTCTGAGACCACGACGCGCTGGCCGGCCACCAGTACTGCCTGAGAGGTGTGCCGGCTGCGAACGGGACCGGCCGGCCGGCCATCTTCGTTGTCGTCCCTCGACGCAGGCAAGAACGACGTACTAGTCCCTATATGTGCGCAGAGAGAGAGAGAGAGAGAGAGAGAGAGAGACCTGATCTCGATGAGTCACCCCTGATTGACTGCTGCCCGCGACATTATGCCTTCCCGACGAATCGTGTTAGACAGCGACACAATGCACCGTCACGTGCGGACGTGGCAAAAGCAGAATTGCCAAGAGAGACATGCATGCATGATGCCTAGCTAGTCGGTTCCGGGGTTGATTGGTGATGATGTACGATGGACGAGACCATCTGGAGCTAATAGTAGCCCTCTTAATTAAAAAATAATACACATTTCAAATGTTAGTTCATAAAAAAAAAATACTTAAGTAAACATAATGCTGCGTTGTTATTCCCGTGAACAGAGGATGATGACGGGGGAGTCATATTGTGAAATATGTTGACATACAGAGATGCTACATGTCAATCAATGCAAATTAACATCCATTGGTCCCCAGATCACACCAAACGAAACCCTAACCTATTGCTAATACAGTACTCCTGTGATCCTACTACTAGAGAGAAGACACGGGCGCGCCCTGTAACTACCAACGGTCGTGGTGGGGCCCCGATCGAGCGGCGCCAGGGGTGAAGGGCCACGTGGTGCTGGGACCCTGTCGGCAACGTGGCGGGGCCTCCCACCTGCTGTGTCTGCGGTGCGTGGCACCTGGGAGGCTGCTCCGGGCCCGCGAGGGAGAAATTTGGCAGATTTGATGTTCGGCTTCGGCTCTGTTTCTTTCCCTGATCTTTTTTGGCCCATTTACTGTATGTTTCTCTTTTTTTCCCTCTCCTAATTTTTTTTTGGTGAACTACAGTAATTATTCGATGTCGTGAACTCACCATGAACGTCGACCATCCATAATTTTAGGTAGGACCTCGATCGTAATTCTCTAAAACCTCATATATATACGTGCGTGCGTGTATGTTAATCCTCCAAAACCTCATAAATCCTTTTCTTTTAGCAAATGGAAACAAGGTAGTACTGGTTTTCTCGCAAAAAAAAGAGGAAAAAAGTAATGGTCCTAAGAGTGCACATTCTCATCGGATAAGCTGATGATATCACGTACGATAATGCCTTTTTGACCTTATTTACAACTACTGGTACGTAGCAGCTGTGTCTGTGTGTGCATGATCTCGATGCGTAAGATCAGCATATTTACAAACACGACTGAGTGTGAGAGAGTGCGAAAGCATATGGAAGAAGAGTCAACAATGCAAAAAGCTAGTAATTAAGTGGATAGAATGTGTGTGGGGTGGGGGGCGGAGCTAGCTAGAACTTGGCAGGGGGCTTTTCTTTTCTAGGACGATTATTATTCTTTGTTTGCCATTATATGCCTACACGGACGGAACAGTGTGCTGACTGTACCATGTCAAGTTTGCAGGTTCACTTCTTCAGTGTTCACACACAAAAAAGGCTTATCATAAATAATAGTAGTAGTAGTACACTATACTACTGCAGAAAACCAACACCTGGAGGAAAGCTCAACCGCCAGCCTATCACAGCCATTCATCAATTCCTTTCGATGGAAAAAAAAAAATACCGATGGAAGAACAAGCCGTGTGTCGTACAAAGCACAAAAGCGCAGTGCAGAGCGGGAAGGCTTTACGCGAACGGCTCGTCCACATTACAATCTCTGTTATTTCGCGTAGTACAGATGGTATTCAACGCACCGATTTGATTTTTGATGCTTTCCCGGAATCCAAATCCAGATCATGTGTGTGTGTGTGTATAGACACACACACACACACACACACATTGTTCTGGACCAGTCAGGAAGCGAGATGTAAAAAACGCTCTGCTGGAGTACCCTAGCTATATCCGTCCTTTCTCATGTTTCATTTGCTAGATATGTGCGATTGCGTACGTGGATATTTGTGCGTGAACATACACTCTCTCCGTCCGATGACAATTTAGCTATATATATGTGCGTGGATATTTTTTTTGCGTGAAGATTAACAAATGAGATGTGAGAAAAGAAAAGCTAGAGAGACACACCAGGGTATGCAACCTACGGCGACGATTATATTATATTAGGTGGTGGTCGTCAAGCAAATTTAACTTGCGTTCCATCAGGATCGGATAGCGTGATGATGCAACCGACAACAACCACCCAAACGGAGATGATCTCGACATCTCACCGAGGATAACATAATCTACATACTGTTAGGTACATACTACTACTACACCATTTTTAAATTGTTAACAATTTTAATTCACTATTGAGCTAGCTATAAAAATGTTGTCCTGACGACAAGAAGTAAACAATAGAGAAAGATATGGACTAGCCATGCTGGCCTAAGTAAGCGCCGTTGGTTTAATTATCAATTTGTTGAACGTGCTTTATTCTATAATGCAGAAATTTGAAGTGCTGTGGTACACACACGTTGGTTTTTGGACGCTAATGGACCGGTTATACATATACCAATATGTGTGTTTGTTAATAGAAATGCAATAATTCTCTAATTAGTATCCTGGCATCTTCGTCAGCAAGCCATCTCTAATTATTATATGTACGGATAATTAATTTGACGCCATAGTTCAGGAGGAGATATTTTGCACCTAGCTACTAAGCCGCCCATTCCTTCACTCACACCCCTCCCCTCTTCTTTATTATTAAGGCAGGTGGCCACAGATGGAATTGCCGCCAAGTTTCAACTTTCAGACGTTCACATTTTGCTAATCATCATGAGCAGAACCATGCATGAGCACCTATCCTTATTCTCACACACTTAACTTTAATTCGCATTGTCATCAGTCTCCCAGCATCCTAAAATACAACCAAATGGGACAGTTTTTATTTACGTGTGCTAATTTATGATCACATCAGCTGGGGATCATTGCAGGATGGATACATACACATAATGTAAGTATAGCAAAAAAAAAAAAAAAAATCGCTCTGAAGAACATATCTGCTGCAGCTGACTAGGCCATCAGATATCTCTCTTATGGAGAAACAGTATCGAAGAGTATTAGTCGCATCAAAGGAAATCCGGCGCCATTGGATGGATCGATCGAGTTGTAAAACGCGCTGGCAGCCATATAGATCACGTACTCCTGCCCAGATTTGATCAATCAAAGAATTCAAGGGAAAGAGATGGCGCGAAAACCCCACCTGGATTACGACGTCGTTTCTCTCGATCGATCGATCGACAGCGAAGCCAGACGACACTATTAGTCGGCAATGCATATGTTAATTCGAGGCCTTCGCAGCGCGCGACAGCAGAGCTTGCATCCTGAACGCCACACAAGCCGTTCTCTGATTTTTTTCCCCTTTCTTTTGGAAGAAACACGTACGTACGGTTCTCTGAATTCTCGGAAAAGAAAAAGAAGATCATTCCACGGTTCATGTTCATGCATGGCGGCCCCCGGAAATGGCCGTGCGTGCTTTCTTCAGCAGAGCATCGGATTCTCTCGCCATGCATGGACACATAATAAGCCTAAAATTAAAGCACGCAAACAGCACCTCATGGTTTGAGATTCGTAGACAAATAATTACAACCAGCTGGTCATCGGCAAGGGAATGTAATCCCCCCCCCCCCAAACTTTTGCACTTAATTGCAAACATTCGATCGTCGATCAAAAAGTGAATTCAACGAGTGAACGTAACTATGGAGAGAGGAATAATCACATTTCTTGCTAATGCCCGACAGCCAGAATGAGACTCTTGACGTTAGAGAGTTTGCGCAACAAGGATGTATACGTACTACTATACTAGTACTGAAGGAACTGATTCTGCAGAAAAAATAAAGGCGACTAAGCGTCTCCCAAAGTCAGAAACGGAAGCTTCTTATTCCTTCCTGCTCAAACTGAACTGTTGATGCGCAGCGCAGTAGTAATATTCCAGCCGTAACTTACTGTTTTCAGACACGGTCAAGCTTGTTTCATTTAGCTAGCGGGATACTAGCATTTTTACGATCAATTTTATTTTTCGAGCGAGAATTACATTATTGTTCTATACGACCTTTAATTAAGTTGCCTACCTTCAGAATAATGGACTTGATAACCAATTGCACGGGGACAATGATGAAATAACAACAAAATGGTTACACGCTCAATGCAAGTGAGAAACGCCAGCCTTAATTAGTAGTACAGCGTGCTCTAGAGAGACGTAGTACGATGCACAGAGAGGAGAGTACTGAGTATACAACAGCGACACATCATGATATTCGTTCCGAGTCGTCGGATTCTGATTCGATGAAAAAAGGGTGACGGTAAAAAGCGAGAATTTTGATGAGAAAAAAAAGACATTGCCGACATTAACTATGTTATCTACGTCAAAATTTGAGAACGGTGTCAGTGTCTATCTCTTAGCAATTTGAACACCTTTTTGATGATGAACTGGGCAGCAATATATACTACAAAAGGGCCATAACGGTTTCGTAGATTCTTCTCTTTTTTTTTTTGTGCGACGGTTTCGTGGATTCTTTTAAATGACCAGATTGACTTTTATTATGCTTTCAAACTTTTGAACCGCAGCGCGGTTTAAAAAGCTCCAGCTGTAATTACGACAATGTACAGTACGTATCTTATACGAGAAGGAGCAGACGTGTACAAACCCCCCAAAATCAAACTGTTTATTACCTCAGCTTGAGAGGGTGGTAGGGAAGTAGGCAGATTAAAATACCTACAATGGAATGTGGTCCATCTTCCTCCTAGAGAGTTCATTAGATTTAACTCAGTAATAAATTATACTTCCTCAGTCCTATAATTTTTTTAATATTCGACTATGATATAATAAATAAGAAAATAAAATACTATTATTAATTCTTCCTAATAATTAGTTACATACAACCACTAATTTTATTTGGGACCATCAATTTTTTTGAAATACGAGAAATTAGAGTAGAAATAAGGGACTAATAATTAGTCTAATATTTATACAAAGAAGGTTATAAAATTTTTTATTTTTTATAATACTAAAAAGATTATGAGATAAAGAGAGTATGTATTATTACATGACACCGTTAAAGAAATTAAGAGAGAGAGAAAGAGATGGCCGGTTATACAATTTGTTTTTTTTTTTTGTTTCAGTTGTTGCCGTATAAGAGAGAGGCATGGGGCCGTGCTGCTGGACGGGCCAACGCCTATTTAACACCTCCCCTCCACGCTACCAAAATCCCAACCTCCCTCCCTTCACCCGAACCAAAAACACAACTCCTTCCCCCCAATCTCTCCTCTCTCACCTCTGTTTCGGCGGCACTTCCCCAGCAACCTCCTCTCCCCCATCCCCACTCGCGACTCCCGAGGCAGGAAGAAGAAGAGATGGAAGCCGAGAAATCAAGAACTGAGTGCAGTGACGACCTAGCTGCTCGCGCGGCCATGAAGTATGTTCTGGTGACCGGCGGCGTGGTGAGCGGGCTCGGCAAGGGCGTCACGGCCAGCAGCATCGGCGTCCTGCTCAAGGCCTGCGGCCTCCGCGTCACCTCCATCAAGATCGGTAAGCCTGCCCGCCCGCCGGCCGCCGCCGCCTGTTTCTCTTCCCCGACTCCGCCGCCGCGCTCTGCGTCGTTTGTTTCCCTTGGTCAAAACAGGAAAAAGAAAAAAAAAATAACGTCCTCGTAATGGCGGCCACGTGACCTGCACAGTGCACGAATACCGGGCTCAACCGTACCCAAACCCACTCCAATCTTTTTTTTTTCTCCATGTGTACGTGTGCCGCTTTCCGTTCGGTTCAATCTTAAACTAGTACTACAGCTGCTCCTAGTGGCTAATAGGCCCCTTCTTCCTATTGTCTCGAGATCACACGAATTGGAGGAGTCACCTGACCTGAATAGAGTACGTAGCCAAGTTCGTTCTTTCCAATGGGAGATAGCGGCATTTCCATCGTAATGAGGCCTGATTTGGATGGGTGATGGTCTTTCATCCGCGTAAGGCCTTTGATGTTCGGCTTGCCGGCATCAAAGCTTACAATCTTTATCCTATTTCAATTTTTAACAGTGTCCTGTCGCATCTTGTACTAGGCACTTCGTGCATCTTCCCATGACACATCTCCTGTATTTGTTTGTTGTAGTACTAGCTTTGTTTAAGTATACCTGATTTACCTGTTCGTACTCCATCGTGTGCAACAAAGCTGTTTTCCCAATGGACTGCAATTAACTACCCAAGATGCTGCTGTTTCCCCTCTAGGCTCTAGTAAGTAGCTTTCTGTTAAAATATTGATCCCATGTTCATTTCGGGTGGACTACAATTACTCATCGCTGCTTAATTTGATGAAGTGGTGGGCATCTGATGCTATGTCAGTGTCACTGTCTCGGTTCCTTGAAGCACATGAACTTCTCGGGGCCATTTTATATATTAGTATATTAGTGCAGTAATACAGGTCAAATTTGTCATCTCGTGCTCTCTGAAAATTTTGTCTCCACTGTGAGTTTTGTCTCTTCATCCTGTCCAAGTGCTGCGCACCTTTCATGGGTCTACTACCCATTAAAAAACCATTTTCCACCTTGTCTCGTCACGTCCCAGCTTAGCCACCTGCTGCTTAACATTTCTGTCTGGTTTGCTGTGGTTGGCGAAGTACGTACCTTATGATCTTCTTATTGTTTTCACCATACGTATGTCACGAGCTAGTACTAGCGAATGCTTTTGGTGTTTTTAATTGGGCCGGAAAGGTGGCTGAACTCTTGTGATCTTTGTCTGTCTTCTCTTCTGTTCATGTGCAGATCCATACCTCAACACCGATGCAGGAACCATGTCTCCATTCGAGCACGGAGAAGTTTTTGTTTTGGACGATGGTGGTGAGGTAAGACACTGCACAGAACAGATTTGTACAGTTGTTCACAGTTTTTAGTACACTGTAGTAGTGTACACCGGTCGCCCGGGCCGCGCATTACATTGTTGGAGATTTGATGACATCAATTTTTAGAACTGTTCAAAGTAAAAGCCAGCACCAACATTTTCTTGCCACGTATTTTTTGTTTTTCCTGAACTGTCACCGACTTGTACTCCGTGCTGGCGCTTCAGACACTTGTCACATTCTTCTCTTCTTCTACGTTTTCGTTCTTAAAACTGAGCTACTGCTACCAGTTTTTCTTCTTCAGCTAACTGAGCTCCCTTTCATTTCATCCTTTTTTCTTTTGTTCGAAGGTGGACTTGGACCTTGGAAATTACGAACGTTTTCTCGACATCAAGTTGACTCGCGACAACAACATAACCATGGGAAAGATCTACCAGGTGATACGAATAAACGGTCTCTATCAAAGCGCGCAGGAATTTGAGATGGCTTGCTTCTTTGTATATCTGTTAAAAGTTCTGGTTTATTCTTCACACTGATATTTCACACAAATGGGGAATATTCGGTAGTTTTTATTTTATGACAGAGTTGGGTACTTCTTTACCAGATTTGCGCGTGGAACCCACAATCTTTTGCTATGTCGCTTTGTTCATTCTAAGATCTACTACAGTTCGTGTCGCTTTGTTCATCCTAAGATCTGCTACAGTTCAGTTATGCATGTGGACAATACATCTGCTCCTTAGGCAGCCACTCCTGTATCCTGTCTGAAGCAGCACTGAGACTGCACCAGTCACAGGTTGGATTCATTGCTGAACCGGATGCTTCACTGGTTGCACCTGGCAATTGGTGCGGTAGGCTAGTGGCAGTTTGGAACTAATGGATGATTATTTTTCATAAAACAATTACATGATGTAAAATAAAATAGAGAATGAACTAATGAGGGCCTGAGAATAGAAATACAGTTCAAATGTCATATGCAGCTGTTCGCTGTCATTATATAATATGCATTTATATACTTTCTGTGAGTTCCTGTTGAACTTTTTATGTATATCGCATCTTACGATTTAGTTCCATAGCATATCAGTTAGTAACTTCTCTGCTAATTCTTACATTGCAGTCTGTTATCAACAAGGAACGCAGAGGAGATTACCTTGGAAAAACTGTTCAGGTGAGGGTTGGTAATTAGCATAGAGGTTACCTAGTTTTTTTAATAGCTATCACAAAGCTTCCATCATTTTATGAGGAGTTTACAACTTAGATTTGATTCTATTTATCAGGTTGTACCGCACATCACCGATGAAATACAGGAATGGATTGAGCGTGTGGCAATGAATCCGGTTGATGGCACAGAGGAGCCAGCCGATGTTTGTGTCATAGAACTTGGTGGAACTATAGGTAAAAAAGCATCACAGCGGCAAATTGCATAGCAGAATATACTTTCTCAGTTATTCCCATAATTGTGCAAACAAGTAGGCTGAAATAAAATCATTTTGCCACATAATGAAAGTGGAACTCTTGCCGCAGGGGATATTGAATCGATGCCTTTCATTGAAGCTCTAGGTCAATTTTCATACCGCGTAGGTGAGAATTTTTTTATTCCCTAAATATTTTTTACTTGTGTATTCAATTAAAGTTCACAACTGTTAAACTTTTTGGATTTGATATCCTAATGTTGTGATATTGTCAATTTTACATATATTACAGGACCTGGGAACTTCTGCTTGGTTCACGTTAGTCTTGTGCCAGTTTTAAATGTTGTTGGTGAACAAGTACGTTCATGTACACTGTGATCCTTCTGAAGATATTATTCTTACGCCAGTATATTAACATTATTTATATTTGGTACCTAGAAAACAAAGCCCACACAACATAGTGTCCGTGGGCTAAGAGGACTTGGGCTCATGCCTGATATATTGGCATGTCGGAGTAATCAGGTATATCATATAGAACGTGTCTTTCATCTCCATCCTTGCCACCTTTATACTTTGAATCTTTATCTGCGATGGAGGATTTATATATGATTTACTCTGTGGTTTTTGCAGCCCCTTGAAGAACAAGTGAAAGTAAAACTTGCGCAATTTTGCCATGTCCCGGTAACGTTGCAGGAGTACTTAAAAACTTGAGTTTCACATCATACAACAGTAATCTTGACGTTTGTTTGAATTTTCAGATACCAAATATCATCAATCTTCATGATGTTACAAACATTTGGCACATCCCTTTGTTGCTCAGGGTAAGTCTTATTGAGGTTTTGTATGGAAGATCTCCTAATTTTCGTCATGCTTATAACCATATATTCCTGTATATTCGCAGGATCAGAAAGCCCATGAAGCTATTTTGAAAGTTTTAAACCTTCAGTGGTATGTCTTTTTGGCTGAAATATCATAAAGTTGTTGATATGTCTTTGTTTGTTGCTAAAAGTATTCTCTATTGCTTCTTTACTCTTTTTTGGAAATAAATTGATTTTTTACTTGTAGTGTGGGGAAAGTGCCTCGTGAACCCAAATTGGCTGAATGGACTGAAAGAGCCAGCAAATTCGACAAATTAAAAACTCCAGTTAGTGTTTCAATCATAAAAATTGTTGATTGTAATAATACATATGCTCTCTTTGCCCATATTACTCTAATGGTTAATATTAATGTTCGAAACAATTTCAGGTC
This sequence comes from Oropetium thomaeum, assembly GCA_001182835.1. NCBI lineage: Eukaryota > Viridiplantae > Streptophyta > Magnoliopsida > Poales > Poaceae > Oropetium > Oropetium thomaeum. The sequence goes on from LFJQ01000010.1 coordinate 2,718,470, forward strand.
AGAATTGCCATGGTTGGAAAATATACTGGTCTGTCGGATTCTTATCTATCTGTTATAAAGGTGATTTTTCTTGGCTACTTTACTTGTAACAGTGCACCACTTAACTGCTAAACAATAGCTACCTTACAATTTTAAGTTTGTTAAATTCATGGAAGCCATGTTACATTCTTCTGAAATATGTGGTTCTTATCGTTTTCATTCTTTCTATTAGGCTCTTTTGCATGCATCAGTTGCTTTAGACAGAAAACTGGTGGTGGATTGGGTTCCTTCCTGTGACCTTGAGGATTCTTCAGCCAAAGAGGTAAGTGTTTCTTTATGTGCTATTAGATGTCCACTCCATGATAGAGACATCATTAATGATCTGGGTACGCTTAAATTTGCAGACACCTGATGCCTACAAAAAAGCATGGGGTTTACTGAAGGTGAGCACAAAATAAAATCTCAAACATGCCAGAAATGCTACTGCACAGAAATCTGAATGAACTTTCTACCTCAGGGTGCAGATGGTGTGCTAGTTCCAGGAGGTTTTGGAGATAGAGGGGTCCAAGGGAAAATTCTAGCTGCAAAATATGCACGAGAAAACAATGTTCCATATCTTGGCATTTGCTTGGGCATGCAAATTGCGGTGATTGAGTTTGCCCGTTCTGTCATGAAGCTGCATGGTGCTAACAGCACAGAGTTTGATCCAGCTGCAAAAACACCATGCGTTATTTTTATGCCAGAGGTAATTAATTTGCTATAGCTGCTAGTATATTTAGGTGATTTCCTAATGCTGTAATTTTTAGGATGTTGTATTTTGAACTGTGCTTCTGCTGTTCTACAGGGATCCAAAACCCATATGGGTGCAACGATGCGCCTTGGATCAAGGAGGACCTTTTTCCAGGTCACTAGCTGCAAATCTGCCAAACTGTAAGAGAGCACTTGCCACTTTTTCCACCATTATAATACTGAGAGCATTGGACTGAATTTTGGAATGCAATAGGTATGGCAATGCTGGCTATGTGGATGAAAGGCACCGTCACAGATATGAGGTGAATCCTGATATGGTACCAGAATTTGAGAATGCAGGGCTTTCTTTTGTTGGCAAGGATGAAAGCGGGACACGTATGGAGGTAAGGTCACAAACCATTTCATGAAGGATTTTCTGGAATTTTCTTGCGATGGTGTGATATGGAATACTTTGTGGCCTGCAGATTATTGAACTACCAACTCATAGGTTTTTCATTGGAACACAATTCCACCCTGAATTCACCTCAAGACCTGGCAAGCCATCTCCACTTTTCTTAGGCAAGACATCCTTGATACTCCAATTGATTTTGTCTGACATAAGCTGTTTATTCCTCGTGAAAAAAAAAACTGAAAAGGGAAATGATGTACGTTTTCCAGGACTCATAGCAGCGTCATCGGGACAGCTAGACCAGCTCCTCCAACGCCCCTGGAGCATTGTCAGCCAAACAGGCAGGCACTCCACAAATGGACCGCCGAAGCTAAAACTGTTGCCGAATGGACACGTCAAGAAGCCATTGAACGGCCTTGTAAACGGGTACTACGCAAATGGCAACGGCATCCACATCTAGCCGCACAAAGCTGCAAGCTGCCGTGTGCTCATTTGAGATTTGACTTTGCCTGTTTTTTTCTTCTTCTTGTTCTTATTGGAATGAGTTCTTCTTCCTACTCAACTGAAGAATTGAAGAATGATCGTTTGCTCGGCGACACGGTGAGGCCATCTCCGATGTTTTAACCAAGGAAGATTATGGCACAGGAGCTGTCGCACGAAGAAGCAAACTAGCAGTAGCAGTAGCTTAGCTAAGGTTTGGTTAGATATATTCTATGCTATTTCGTTTGTTTGTTCGTTTGTTTGCTGGGGACCTTGTGGTCATCAATCAATCGTCAATCAAAGATTGTAAAGGCTGGTGATGCGCAGATAGCTGTAGTGAAGCCTGCTATCTCGCCTGGTCGTTGTACATTGTAAAACAACTGCTATTCACCCTGAGCTGAATCAAATGGATGAGTATTACAAGTACTGTTGATCTTGCTCGTTGACAATCTGTTGAATCAAACTATTTGTGTTCTATCGACGCAATGATCTTCAGGCTGGAAACAGTCTAACGGTACGACAGCAGAGCAGTTTTGTAGGAACAGTGCGGCTGGAGTAGCTGTTTTCTTGTTTTGATTCAGAGGTTTGGCACACTAGCGATCGAGATACTGAATTGTCCTCAGTACAGTCTACAAGCTGCAACCGTTCCATTGGCTGGTGGACTGCGCCGGCATGACCAGGCGTTCTTTGCCTCAAACTGTTCGTCGGTCCGCTGGCCGGCCGGCGATCCTCCATTAGTCCTCTCCATAACCGGATCCTCAGATAATCAGCGAGCGAAGAGGGAGGCGCGATGAGCCAGGTCCCCAGAAACGGAGAAATTTAATTGAGTATCGGAAGCTTCGCTTGCAGCCGCGACCATGTCCTCGAGTTTATGCTGCGGGACGGCGTCCATAAACAAATCTCAGAACTCGCGCGGCCGTAGCTCAGCCATACCACTTTACGCCTCGCAGCCAATGCTTCCCCGGTCTCTACCCAGCCCCTGAGGTCGCGTTTCTGCCGCTGAAGGGCTCCCCGGAGCTCCGCCGCGGTGTCGACGGCCGGGGAACTGGGCGAAGGGGGCCGCGGCGTTTTGCATTCAACTCCGGATCGGACCGCGATCTAACTATCCGCTGGAATGGATGGCCATTAACAGTGGCGATCCAAATCAGGGAGTTATTTGTAAATAATTGGAACGTGATCAATAATCACAATCCAATATGTTATAATTACGCCCTCTAATATATCGGTATTCATAGATTAACCTTGTGCGGGTGCTTCGTCTTCCTCCCGCCGCCTGCCGTAGGACGTCCTTTGAGAAGTCGGATCGGAGTTGGCACGCGTATCCGAAAATCTTAGATGAAGGAGCATTCGTTCTGAATCGGCATAAATGTCGGGATGATTAGGCTCTCTCCTCCCGCCGGCCAGAATCTGTCTGCCGGCATCCCGCAGTCACGGAGAAGTCGAGTAAACTCGCAAAACAGGACGCTGACGACGTGTGGCCGCAGGTCGCACGGGCGAGCGCTGTGCTACTCAACGCCGACGTTTCTCGCGGCCGTCTTTCCTAGTACGAGGCGCGCGCGGTGGATTCGCGATGCTTCGCAGCTAACTCCACCGCATTTTAAAGTTCAGATTGACGAAGTCATCACCCGTCGGTCGGACGTCTGCTCTGGCTCTACTACCTGCTAGTCACTTCTTCGAGTTTATGGCGTCGCCAGCCAAGTGATTATGAATCGTGAGATAAGTCATCACTTGCTTGTTTGATTGCTCGGGGACCTTGTGGTCATCAATCAAAGATTTAGAGGGCCGGTGACGCGCAGATAGCTGTAGAACTACTGCTACTCACCCTGAACTGAACTGAACTGAATCAATGGATAAGTATTATAAGTACTGTGATTTGAGGTTCATACTGCTTTGTTTCGCCCCGAATTTGGTGCTGAGATTTGATGTTCATACAGCTTTGGTTCGCTGGCGTCCCAGTTAAGCTCACGTCTCCACTCATTGTTGTCGAAGGGCTCGATACAGTACTGAAACTTTCTTGAAGTTAAAGAGATTGTAATATGTGAAGGCGACGAAGGTGAGTTGGTACTTAAGTCACCTGGTACCTGAAATTCTAGCAGAGGCAGGATTCTGAATCTCTCTCGTTGACAATCTGCTGAATCAAACTGCACACGAGCAGCGTGTGTGTGTGTCGAATGATCTTCAGGCAGCTGCAAACAGTCGAATGATAAGCACCGTGTGTGTGTGTCGAATGATTCGGAGGTGTTGCACACGAGCGATTGTTATGTCAAAAAGATGCTGAATTGTGCTCAGTACTACAAGCTGCAACCGTGCCATTGACTGGTGGACTGACTCAGCACAACCAGGCGTGCTTTACCTCTCACCGTTCGCCGGTCGGCCGACGGCGGTCCATGGGTCCTCTCTTTGTCTCTCTCTCCGTCACCGGATCCTCGGATACTCTGATTGAACTCCCGCGCTTCGAGGGAAAGACGGAGCCACGATGAGCCAGGACCCAGGAACGGAGAACCTTGATACAGCATCGGAGCTTCGCCCGTAGCCGAGGAGCATATCGTCGAGTTTATGCCGCCGCCGCGTGGCTGGACGACGAAGTCCCTAAACAAATCCCGGAACGCGCGCGGGCGCAGCCGAGCTTTCCACTTTACGCCTCGCAACCACGCTTCCCGGTCTCCACTGGCTCCCTAAGGTCGCGTTTCCGCCGCTGAAGGGCTCGCCGGAGCTCCGCCGCGGTGTCGACGGTGGGAAAATTGGTCGAAGGCCCCCCCGACGTTTTGCTCCATACCCTGACTTAGATCGCTATTAAATAAGTGCGATCCAATAGTTTGTAGATAACCCTCTAGTTGAGATCGCGATTCTATTAATCGCGATCCAAACCAGTGGGTCATATGTCAATAGTTGGATCGTGATATTTTACTCTTACCCCCTCCAACCTGTCCGATTTTCATAATTAACCCTGGGCAGATGGTTCGTCTTTCTCCGCCGCCTGCTGGCGCCCGGACGCCCTAGTCGCCCCTCGAGAAGCCGGATCGGATCTGGCACGCGCCTTTGAAATCGTTGATGGAGGATTCCTTCTTCTGCATGTGCGTAAATGAAGGGATGATTTGACTCTCCTCCGGTCGGCCAAAATCTGTCCGCCGGAGTCGCGCAGTCGCGGAGCAGCCGAGCAAAGCCGCGAACGCGACGCCGACGTTGCCGGAGAAGGGATAAGGCCGACTGGGCGTGCTTGTTGCAATAATCCAGCGCGCTGCTTCCATGCGTTCCGGTTGCCAATCACGCCAGCCAGATTAAGTGAACACACACTCATTCAGAGTGCGACGACGAGATTTGCCGTCTTCCCTGGCTACAGGTCGTGCGGGCGAGCGCTGTGCAGCTGTGCTGTTCAATGCCGACGTTTCTCGCTGCCGTCTTCCGGAAGTACGGCCGCCGCTGCTGTACGGCGCGGGGTTGATTCGCAATGCTCCGCAGCGAACTCTGAAGATCACCCGGGCTGTTGATGTTTGTTGCGCTGCTTCAGCACGCCAAAAGAAAGTACAGACGCCGAAGCACCAGAAAAAATGCAAAAGCTCGTACGAACACTAGCGATTTTTATTTTTTTGGGAGCCACGAACACTAGCGATTTTTATTTTTTTGAAAGCCACGAACACTAGCGATTAACCGCCCGTGGATGACACGACAATCAGAAAGCCATTTTACGTATAGGCATAACTTAAGAAGTTCTTTATTAAGATCTATCTGAATATTCTGTTCCATGAATGCAGAATCCAGACCATCAGAAATATTCTGACAGGACAGCAAATTGTGGCATAAGAAAAATGACTCGAATCATCGTCAGGCAGGGTAGCACCAGAACTTCAGCCGTTCACAAGTTAGAGATGGCTCCCAGTCTTGACCTCAGCTCCTCAGCAACCGCATCAATGAACTCCTCGGTGTTCAGGTAGTGACTTCTCGTGACACTGCAAGAGGCATCATCAATCAGTAAAAAATACAAATTTGTAGGATCAAGATGCACTAGCTACATTTGATTTAGGCAGCGAGACAAGTAGCGTGAAAACTTACTTTGAAGATCCATGGACAAGCAGAGCGAGGTCCTTGGTCATCTTCCCAGACTCTACGGCCCCAATGCAGGCAGCCTCGAGCTTCTGGGTGAAGTCAAGCAGTCTAGCGTTGTCATCAAGCTTTGCCCTGAAGCACATAAGAAAGGCAAGGTTACAGTGACGACTGAAATCTGGGAATAATTGAAGCTCTGAAATCTGAATAATGAACCTTGAACTCATAGCAACACAAAAAACTGAGGTAGTTAATGATCGTACCTGTGCGCAAGTCCTCTTGTCCATGCAAAGATTGAGGCAATGCTGTTTGTACTGGTTTCACCTCCTTTCTGGTGAACACGGTAATGACGAGTAACTGTACCATGGGCAGCTTCAGCTTCGATGGTCTTCCCATCAGGGCATACCTAGAATCAGTTGATACAAAAAAAAAAAAAAAGTCAGTGTTGTTGTGAACACCCCCAAAGCAACTACACTTAACAGCGTCCATGTAAACTGCACACTTTTTTTTTACCAAATCAGACACCATTAGGATTATGAGACATTTGCCATGAGCCCATGACTATCTATTCACTTACCAATACTGAAGTCATCAAACCCAATGAGCCAAAACCTGCAATTCAGAAGATCCATATAGTTAATACATGTCATGGTCAGAGCAAGCAAGTAGGAACATTACTGAAAACTTGAGAACAAACTGTACAATCTAGTAACAGGCAAATCACAACCTTGAGCTAAGAAATCACTCTGCACATCCCCATCATAGTTCTTGCAAGCCCACACATAGCCTCCTTCGCTCTTCAGAGCATATGCTACCATGTCATCAATAAGGCGGTGCTCATACCTACCAGAGACCGAAGATCATATAAGCACATGACAAACAAAGAGATCCCAGGGATCAGATCACGTTAATTGGAACAATGGAAGTTGGAACTGTACCATATGCCAGCAGCCTCATATTTGGACCTCCACCCAGCTTCATAAACCTCCTGGAAAATATCTTTGAACCTGTAAAGAAAAATATAAATATGCTGCTTCTAGTAACAAATCTGAAAAGGTAGGCAGCATCCATACCTGCCATCATATTTCTTCAAAATTGTGTTCTTGGTACTGAGGTACAACGGCCACTTCTTCTCATATGCAGTTGCCATAGAAGCCTCAGCAAAGGCACGGATTGACTGCACAATTAAATAAATGCTATAAGGTGATGGATACACTAAAGATTAAAGCAGTAGCAACTAGGAAGTAATCAATCGTACCTCATCAGTGTTGTACATAGCCAAGGCAACTCCTCCAGCACCAGTGAAGTTGAACACCTCCAACTCAACTTGCTCTTCTTTTCCCTCTATCATTACAAAAGAAAAATTAAAAGAAAGTTTATTCCATATTCTATATATAAATTGGTCAAAAGAATACAAGAGAAAGTTGCATGTGAGTTTTCAGCGTGATTATGAATTTTAACACGGAAAGCATATTACTAACATAGGGTAATATAGACATAGCATAAACTAACTTAAGATTTCTCAGTCCCAGTGTGATTATGAATTTTAACAGGGAAAGCATATTACTAAACATAGGATAATACAGACATACCATAAACTAATTTAAGCTTGCCCGGTCCCTTGACAACAGCATCAGTTGCCCGATACTGATCACCGAATGCATGCCTTCCAATGCAAATGGGCTTCGTCCACCCTGGTTTGACAACAATTTGGTTTAGAAGACTAGATTACGATAAAACAGAAAAAGTTGTTTGGTCACTTGTCAAAACTGAATACCTGGAACAAGACGTGGGATATTCTTGCAGATGATTGGTTCTCTGAACACGGTGCCTAAAGGTAGCGAGAAAAGGATTAAAATGTGAGGATTCATAAGTTCAGAGCAAACTGCAGGTACAGCAACAGCTTACCATTAAGGATGTTTCTAATTGTGCCGTTCGGGCTCCTCCACATGGACTTCAAGTCGAACTCCTTAACCCTAGCTTCGTCTGCCATTGTTTTGATGCAAATGACAGTATAACAGGAATGACTGAAAAGCAATGTCAGATCAACAATCAAATGTACCTGGTGTAATGGTTGCACACTTGATGGCCACATTGTACCTAAATAGTAGAAATAGAAGAAAGAATTTGTTCAACACCATCAACAGTTGCATCTAAGAAAAAGACTGACGGAGACAAACTTTAACCAAAATGAACATCTGGTGATTAACTGATTATGATGCAAGTCAGCTACCGAAGGTCTTTTTCCTTGATTTCCTTTTCCACCTATTTTTTTATTGATTGTTGTAGTAACTAGTAGTATCATGGAGTCTTACTTTCAGTTAAGAAAAAAACAGAGAGAGTGATTACTTGAGTGTGGCTTCCGCAGCCTCCACTGTGACTTTGTCGTCAGTAGCATCACGGTGTGGAAGTCCAAGGTCAAAGTATTTGATGTCCAAGTCCAAGAAGGGGAAGATTAGCTGCACGCAAGCAGTAACATACAACAGCAACCAGCGTAAGAAACAGACTGCCTTCTCTAAGATCAAGGGGACAGTGAATCAGATCAAAGTGCGCCAAAGTCAACATCAGTCGATTACCTTGTTCTTGATGGATTTCCAAAACACCCGTGTCATCTCGTCACCTGCGCACGGGGAAATTTCGACACCAGGCGTGAGTTTCCACTGTCCCAAACGCAGACTACTACAATACTACTGCCTACGATTAACTCGCAGCGTGGACCGAATCCTAGAAAGCACTAAGCACCAACCGCGTAGCTGATCAAGCACATCCTCTAGATCTACGGGATATCCTGTTATGCGTCGACTAAAAGCAGCTCAAATCAAGACGCAGAGCAATCTGAGGAGTGAGGAGAGGACGCGACGGAGAACATGAGATCTGTAGGGAGGGTGGGAGATCCGACTGACCGTCCATCTCAACGACGGGGTTGGCGACCTTGATCTTGTTGAACGCCATGGCCAGCTGGCTTTGCCTCGGAGATCACCGGAGAGACACGGGGACGGCCGGGCGATACAGGCGGCCGGAGTGGTAGATTGGTTGGTGTCTATACTTGGAAAGGAAGATGACGAAGGGAGCGGCCGAATGGGAGGTTTTAAATGGGCACGGCTTTGGTTGGAGCCCACCCGTCCGACGTGGAGATATTTATTTTAGTCACTGTGTCTGCGTGTCAAAAACTGTGGGAGCGGAATCATGAATGTGATGGGGATTGAATCGCCTCAATGATATTTGTAATCTGTGAAGAGCTTACATAAAACATCCGACATATAGGCTCTAATTAAAACAGCCAAAACAATCGCTGTTTCGACTTATTCAATTGTAACTATATAATGAAAAAAAAGGCAGAACTATGGTTGATCATTCGAATATTTCGGAGATAACTTGAATTTGTTTGCATCCGATCATCAACCACAGACCACTTTCAAGTAACCGGTGAGTTTACAGCGATATGTCTCTCATCTACTCCCTCCGTATCATAAACACCCACACGATGGAGTAAAAAATAATTCTCAATTTTACTCGTATGGTCTACTGTTATCTAGGTGTAATTAAGACAACAGTATTTAAAATAAGAGTTACATTATATAAAAAAAGAAATACTTTCATATATGTATGTATTGGAAGAGTCGCAATCACTAATCAGTTTTTATAAACATATTAATGAGAGAAAACCATAATTACGTAATGAATATATGGTGTTATCTATTTAAATTAAATGGCTTAACTTCCTCTGTCTCTTAGCCATTTCCATAATCAATGACCCACCTCAGCCTACTACTCTATTTTTTAAAGACATACTCCTGTACTACATATAATTAGCTTTAAAAAAAGGTCAAAATAACACAGACAGCAGGCAATCATGTCCTCACCTACCATCAGGCCACTTACTCCGGTGGCGGCGGCGAACGGCAGCATCACATGCGAAAGCATACTAGTATCACGGGCTGCAGAATGCAGATACGATACGAAGAGGGAAATGGCTCGAGCAGTTAGACGAGCCGGGCCTGTAAACAATTAGGCCTATCTAAACCCATTCCTATTAATTTTTATGCCGTGCGGCCTTTGCTCTGGGTTTCCCAGGTGTGGGTTGCACAAATTGGCCCAACAGTAAGCTTGAACAGTGAAGCTCACGTGGCATCGGTAGCCAAAAAGTCAATGAACATCTGCTGCAAAAACGCATCATCCGATCGCAACATCTCCTGTCGATCCAAGAGCCGGCCGCCGATTTCCGAAGAAAAAAAAGCCGTCGGCCGGAAAAAGAATTATCCCGTCGGCCAGAAGACCGAACCAACCCCACCTCGCTTCCGAGGAGCACCACAGGCGACGTTTTTCCCTTTTCCTGTTTGGCTCGAGGCCTACCTTCCCACGCAGACCGCCAACGACACGCACCGCCATCCTCGGGTCTCCCCCCATTCCTTTCCCCCCGTGCGTCGCGTGGTCGTCCGCCTCCTCTTGGGCACGGGCTGGGCTCTCTCGCCTCCAGATCTCAGACCGCCGGCGCGGGAGCCGACTCGGCTGAGCTTGTCAGTTGGTCTGCGCCCGCGCGCGAAGGTGTCGTTGGCGACTTGGCGGTCATGCGGTGGCGGTTCGGGGCGCTCCTCGTCCTGCTTGCCGTCTTCTTTGTGGTTGCCGTAGCCGAGGTGAGCCACGATTTTCCTCTTGTGATTAAGTACTTAGAATAGAGTTAGCTTAATTCATTGCAGCTTCATCTGGACTCGGCACCTGACTGTCGCTTTCCCCTAGTTGAGGGTGCGAGGTAGTAACGATACAAAGGGTGGGATGCGTAAATTCCACCTTCGAGCAGTGGAGTGCTGGCCTCATCCTTTGTTCCTGCATCCTGCTGCGATCCGGGAAACGAGCTTCGTAGGAGGCTTAATTTGTATGGACGAGTTTTTAACAGAGTCTCTGCTCAATCCTCGCTTCTGCACAAAACGAGCTTTGGAAGATCTGAAAAAATGTTGGCTGATTGGAAGCATCAATATGCAATTCAAATAACTAGTGCTGATCGCGGTTAAAGGTGCTTGCTAGGCAGAACAGGGATACTATTTTCAGATACCTATGCTACAAAATTGTTACATACACAAGTTGTCACATATATGTTTGAATTTACCATGATCTTGGCGGTGGTGGTACATCCTGTCTTACCTATTTTCATTTTTCATATTTTTTTTTTTTTGGCAAGGGGATAACTATCCATGTGAACTACGAGGTACCATAGTTCACAGCCGAGTACATAGCCTTATCGTGCACGTACACATCTTTTTGACTTGTAAGTTGTCAATTGAAGAGTGCACTTCGTTTTTGTAAGTCAAAAGTGGTTGTAGATATTCAGATATAGAATGTAAACTATGTGAGAGGCCTCTAAGAATAACTGATGCTGCAATATGTATCAGTTTTTTTTTTCTGATACATCTTTCCTTTTGAATTCAGGATACCTTACCAGCTGAAACAAATAGTGATAGCTCTAAAGCACATTCAGGTGTTGAGAAATTAGGACAACCCGATGAGACAAATCTGAAAAAAGAGATAGTACACAAGGAAGGAGGACTCAAAAATGATACAGATGGTAACAATAAGAATGATACCTCAACTGAAGGAACCGGCGGCCAAAGAGATGAGCCATTACAGCAGCCGAGGGACAAAGATAGCAAAGAAACAAAATCTTCACAAACAACAGACTTATTGCATGATCCTCTTATCGTGGACTGTGATCGATCCCATAGATGTATAATTGAACAGAATCAATTCATTGCCTGCTTAAAAGTTCCTGGAGAAGGTAATTTTTCGAGCTATTCAGTCTTTGTGTTATCTGTTATTGATGTACAGAATTCATTTTTCCCCTTCGTTATTGCATACCTATCTCTGCAGACTTCTAGTTATGCAATCAACTTATTGTTATTATTGAGGACTGTTTAGTACTGTATTATCACGGTTGAACTAACACCATTTTCATTGACATCAACATACTGACTATGATGTTCTAAAGCTTTCAATTTCTACATTACCATTTGAAATATTTGAAAGTGGGAAAAAAAATTTGTCGAAGAAAGATTTAGCCAAATATAGGTTAGCCAACAAATGTGCATCAAGATGATTTGTTCAATCATACTTAAGTTTCTGTCAGCATAGTCCTGCCTTAATTTGCTTGGAACAAACAGGCTTTTCTGTTGTTGCCACTACTTCTGTCATCATGTACCCAAAATTATTGGCATAAAGAATTGTTTATTACTTGCAAATAATTGCTACTGAGATCTTTTCTCTTTATTTGTATTAGTTCTAAATATTTTTGTTTCTCATTGTGTTATAATTGTATTAGTTCTTTTGAACTGTGTCCATAATCTGTACTTGTCACAAATGGAACCAGATTCATTAGCTCTATCACTTCTGATGGGCAACAAGGGCATGAACCCACTTGATGTCAACATCACAGCTCCAGATTATGTGTCGTTGGCTGAAGAAACTGTCCGTGTTGAAGCAAAAGGTCACAATGAGGTATAAATGAATAGTTTCGCATTGAAGATAATTCTATTTAGTTTTCCCACGTATTTGTTTATGATACATGCTTAGCTTCACTAGCTTATGTATATCTCATATCTCTGTTGGTTGAATCATTAGTAAACTATTCGTGGGCACATCAGCTTTTAGTAACACGCTGTTGTGCTTGTACTGAGCCTTTGCCTTTGTGTTTTCTTTATTGCTTCAGACACAGGTGAGGGTTTCAATCAGTGATGCTGCAAATGATACGGCAATAGTTGTCAAAGTTGCAGAAGGAAACTGTACTATTAACATTCACAGAGCAATCACTAGGGAGACAGGTCCAGTCACGCGAATGCGACTGACCTCAACTTACATGCTTGTGCCTATATTTTTTCTTCTTGCAGTGGTTGTAGTATGCATCAAACTCAAAAGGACACGTAAGCAAGATGGCGGTCTCGCATATCAGAAGCTAGACACAGTAGAGTTACCTGTTTCTGTCGGGAGCAAAAAAGATTCTGATCAATCTGTTAAGTGGGATGACAACTGGGGAGATGACTGGGATGATGAAGAGGCACCGTTGACACCATCTAAGCCTATGGGCAAACCATCATCCAAAGGACTCGCTGTAAGGAGATCAACAAAAGATGGCTGGAAGGATTAGCTGGCAAAATGAACCCCGCTGTTAAAGGAGCATTGAGGAAATATTCCAATGCCTATATATTATATTGTCTTCCTTTAGAGGAAAATTTTGGATGGTTCCTTCTGGAGGAAGTTGTTAGCACCATCATCACATTTAGAAGCCCTTGTGCTAATTTAAAACATGATGAAATGCAGTTTTTCAGGTGTCTTATATGAGGGCTTTTCATGTTGCATAATGTTCTTCTTATTTTAAGATCGATTCTGTGATCTGAGTTGTCTGTTAGATTTTAGCAAAAATTTTGTGAATGGATACTTTCGTAAAGGGACCTCCCATATGAAAAATCTTGTCAATCGATCGATTAGCCCAATAGTAACTCATGAACAATGAGCAGTCCGGCTCAGTTAGTCCAAGCAACGGCTGTCCATGCTTCCATGTTTCGACGGAATAGACGGCATGACGTTGCAAGGCTGGAGGCCCAGGAGCACCACGGCCTCTTAATCGAAAGTTTATGGGCCACCTTATGGGCTGCAACTGCAAACCGTCATCCATGGAGAATAGTATAATCTGGAAGGCCACAACGTGTGTGGTATCCTTTTGGAATTCCTATCCTTTTCCCCAAAACCTCTCTAGAGCCCTGCGCCTGTATCCATGCCTCCATGGCCAGCCCCGGCGGCGCCGCGCTCCAGCGGCACGCAGCCGTGGCCGTCCTTCGCGCGGCTGCTGCCGTCGGAGACCTGTCCAAAGGAAAGGCGCTCCACGCACGGGTTGTCATAAGCACCCGCTTCGACGTTGTTCTGCACAACCACCTCATCGCCTTCTACGCTAAATGCGGCCGCCTGGGGCTCGCCCGCAAGGTGTTCGACGCAATGCCCTCCCGCAACTCTGTCTCCGGGAATCTCCTCATGTCCGGTTACACTACCTCCGGGCGCCACGGGGACGCGCTCGCGCTGCTTAGGGTCATCGACTTTGGCATGAACGAGTACGTTCTGTCAGCAGCGGTGGCCGCGGCTGCACATGTCCGCAGCTATGACATGGGTCTGCAGTGCCATGGGCATGCTATTAAGGCAGGGCTGGCGGAGCAACCGTATGTTTCTAATGCGTTGCTGTATGTGTACTGCGAGTGTGGGCACATGGAAGGCGCGATGAAGATATTTGAGAGCGTTTCTGGGTTCAATGTCATCGCATTCAACTCGATGATAAATGGGTTTCTTGACAGAGGGATGTTTGAAGGTTCCGTTACGATTGTTAGAAGCATGGCCACAAGAGTAGATCAATGGGATCATGTGTCATATGTTTCAGTTCTTGGGCATTGTGCTAGCACGAAAGATTTGGTGCTTGGGGATCAGGTACATGCCCAGGCTTTGAAGAGGAGGCTTGAACTGAATCTGTATGTGGGAAGCGCACTTGTTGACATGTATGGGAAATGTGATTGCGCCCATGATGCCCACTGGGTGTTCGAGGTTTTGCCACAAAAGAATGTTGTTTCTTGGACAGCTATTATGCATGCTTACAATCAAAAGGAGCTGTTTGAAGATGCACTGCAACTGTTCTTGGACATGGGGGTGGCAGGAGTTCGGCCAAATGAGTTCACTTATGCTGTGGCACTCAACAGCTGCGCTGGTCTTGCTGCCCTGAGAAATGGCAATGCCCTTGGTGCCTGTGCTCTGAAAACTGGGCATTGGAGATATTTGCCTGTTGGCAATGCCCTTGTGAACATGTACTCAAAGAGTGGCAGCATCAAGGATGCATGGAAAGCCTTCATTTCTATGCCATATCGTGACATCATCTCTTGGAATTTGATCATCACAGCCTACGCTCATCATGGTCTTGCGAGAGAGGCGGTGGAAGCATTTCACTATATGATGTCGGCAGCACAAGCCCCATCTTATGTATCGTTCGTTGGGGTGTTGTCAGCTTGTGCACAGTTGGGTCTTGTAGATGAAGGATTCTACTACTTGAATACCATGATGAAGGAAGTGGGAGTAATACCTGGAGAGGAACATTACACTTGCATGGTTGGTTTGTTATGCAGAGCTGGGAGGCTAGAGGAGGCAGAGCAGTTCATAATGAGCAATGGCATTGGCACGGATGTAGTCGCATGGCGATCGCTTCTAATGTCTTGCCAGATATATAGGAATTATGGCCTTGGCCATCGAGTGGCTGAACAGATCCTTCAGTTAAAGCCTAACGATGTCGGAACCTATGTTTTGCTTTCTAACATGTATGCGAAAGCAAATCGATGGGACGGTGTCGTGAAGGTCCGGAAGCTGATGAGAAGCATGGGCGTTAGGAAGGAGCCTGGTGTTAGCTGGATTGAAGCAGGAAGTGAGGTCCATATTTTCAGAGCAGAGGACAAGGCACATCCAGAAATGGACGTGATCGCTGAAAAACTTGAAGAACTGATCGACCAGATAAAAGCAATTGGATATGTTCCAAACTTTGGTGCGGTCCTACATGACATCGAGGACGAACAGA
The DNA here is from genome assembly GCA_001182835.1 of Oropetium thomaeum. Lineage (NCBI taxonomy): Eukaryota > Viridiplantae > Streptophyta > Magnoliopsida > Poales > Poaceae > Oropetium > Oropetium thomaeum. Next base: position 2,733,694 of record LFJQ01000010.1, read on the forward strand.
AAGAGGAACACCTCATGTATCACAGCGAGAAACTGGCCGTGGCGTTCGGCCTGGTCCACACTCCCGTGGGAGAAACCATTCGTGTCATGAAAAACCTCAGAATATGCGACGACTGCCACGTTGCTATCAAGCTCATATCTGTCGTCACAAGAAGAAGCATAGTCGTAAGGGATGCCGTTCGGTTCCATTGTATTGAAGGCGGAGTATGTTCCTGTGGTGGTTATTGGTGACTTTGGTGCGTCACATCCCTTGATGATACTGAAATTTGTTGCTGCATCTGACTGAGACAAACGAGCTGTGGTGGCTTGTTCTCAGATTTCATGATTGTGCTCTGGAATTTTGTTCTCAAAGCAACGAGTGCTTTGAGGTATCAACATCTGTGTTGTGTCGTGTAGATCATACGTAGTTGAAAAATCTGAGCAGAGGACAAAGGTACATAGCTGAAGGTTTTCTGCTCAAGATATTCACTTGTATGGATATTGTAGACTGAATCCTTTAACATCATCAAACATTTCTATGGAAGATCATGCGAACTCAGAGATCTCACGTCTTTGCTGTCCTCAGTAAAGGTAAATTTTTCTTTAGATCGTAATACTAATATTCTGGCGGCGCTAATGCATGTTGTTTGCCTTTTTGTAACTTGCGGTCGTGTTTTGATGCGCTGAACCCATTCAGAGACCTCATTTTGAGGACAGAGGGTATAGATTGACTGATCTTTTAGAGGGGGGTTGAGTTACCTGTCGAAATGTCTGTGCGCTTATGGAGCGGCTGGTCCAGTGAAACGAGGCGTGTTGCGCGTACATGGAAACGAAAAAAAAAAAAAAAGAAAGAAACTCTTGTTTTGTCTACGTAGCTGGCTGCTGCTATGCCGAGTGCCGTCGTGGCGCCTTCGGTCTTTCTAGTACTATTCAATCAATAATATCGATATTCATATGGTATTATTCGCAAAAAGAAAAAAGAAAAAAATTCATATGGTATCGTGGCGGATGGTGCCGGACTCAGCTGTCCTGCCCGCGCCACGGGATGCCAAAGCGCGCGAGCGGTGTGTGTTGCGGTCGTCCGTTGCCGACGGCGGCATACACGCGGAACGCACGCACCGTGGCGAGCAAACAGTGTTCTCTGTAGTACGTGCAAAGGCAGCGACGACGACGACGGCCCTCGCTCTTTACGCCATAGATGGTCCCGGGATCGCTAACAGGGACGACGCAACGCAACAGCACCGAGTAGTAGTATATACTACGTTTCTTCGAGAAGAGTTGCTTACATGCTGTAGCAACAGCAACAGGGATCGATGCTGCTTGTGCGTCCGTCCACGAATCCATTTCCTTTTTTTTTTCTTTCTCTTTTTGGAAAAGGTGCACCATCACCATGCATGCATATGATCGAGTCGCACGCGCGCGTGGCGTGATCGGCCAGACCAGCCCCGGTCTCGAAGCTCCTCCGTCCCTCCCTGGATCCCTGGATGAGGCAGAATAACGATGTGCGACTACTGTAGCAGTCATTGCTCGTGCCGTGCTGTGCAGGCGTGTCCCTGCAGATCATGGCCTGGTAAAAAACGGACTCGACTCGAAGCTCCTCCGATCCCCTCCCTGGACGACGGAGGAGAATAATGATGTGCGACTCCGTACTGTAGCAGTCAGTCGGCGCTCGTACGTGCTGCCGGCGTGTCCCTGGCCCTGGCCGGGTAAAGAAAAAAAAAAAAAAGATGTCGGTCTATACAACTAGGGCTCCGCCGGTCCGAGGCAGTAGCATGGATGACACGACGTACGGCGGGGTTGGGGAAGAACGAGCCGCCTTCGACTACCTCTGAGTGTGTGTTCGCCATTTCATCAGCGATGAAGACGGTCCCCGGCGCGCCGCGCCACTCAGAGTACGAGCCACAGCCCACAGGACACCGCGCGCCTTATTTCTGCTTTCCCGGTGTCAGTCGCGCACGCGGAGACGGAGGAGAAAACTTCCTTGCTCCTCTCCTCTCCTCACGTGTCGTCGTTGTCCTGGTGGTGGTGGGAGATCAGGTGGAATTAGGCTGGCAATGGCAAGGGTTGTGTTGTGTGTGGTTCCGCCACCGTCGAGGGCGCTGACCACGACAATACGTAAAGAAGAATAAAATGCACTGAGATACTGCTAGTGTGTAATAATGCACGGTTCAATTCAAGATCTTTTTATATATTTGTGTGGACTGGGTCTCTAAACACACTATTTTAAATGAAACATTGTAATTAAGGTCGGTGTCGATTACCTCGGACCATTGCCTGGTGATCGTGGTTGTCCCCTTAATGGAAAACGTAGTACTTGAGATGCAACTTGTATCCAAACTCGAAGCCACCATCTCGATGATCATCAGCAAGGCAGCAGCAGCAGCGGCGGAAGAATAATGACGTATGACTGTAGCAGTCATTTTTTTTTTTTGCTGGAGTGGACGCTCTCTGTAAAAATACTAATCGACACTACGTGTCCCCTGCAGCTGCAGGGCTGTTACCAAAAAAAAAAAGAGAAAGAACTCGATATCTAGCTAGACTAGGGTTCGAGAGAGTAGTAGCATGGATGACACGACGTACGGCGACGAGCGAGATCGCCGAGGCGCAGAGCAGAGACGACGACGGTCCCCCTCGCCACGTACGAGCCAGAGCACGCTACCCGCGCTCGGGCGTCGTCGCTGTCCCGGCGTGGAATGGAATTAAAGGGACCGGGAGGAATTCCGTGATGGCTCTGACTCTGTACAAGTGGTTGAATCCACAGCTTTATTTTTTTTAGTATATTTATATCATTCGTCTCTTCTTATTTTGCGTGTCGGAAACTGAAATACGAATTAATTAGAGATGAAAGGTTCAGTAGTATACTACTACCAAGTAGTACCAGCTCAGGGCCTGAGCAAGCTACTACAAAACTGTTCTCCACACGTACAGTGCTGTACTAGTTGCCGTGGAACCATGCAGGCCGCGGAATAGTGGAAGCCAGAAGTGATGAGCAGCGCACGATTTCGCGTCGTGGTGTCGTGTGGTGTGTGTGTGTGTGTGTGTGTGTGTGTGTGTGTGTGTGTGTGTGACAAACTGATGGACGCGCTGAACCTGGCCTCTCTCTGATCCGCGGCTGCATATGCATATTCATATGCCAGGGCCCTGCGTTTGAAAGCGACGCGCAAGGTATGAAGGCGACAGAGAGAGGAAGAAACCGCATGAAAAATGCTAAGCTGGTGTACTGTACCGCATGAAAAATACTCGGAGCATCGCTGTCAGTGCGTGAGGAACGCAAAACCGCGCCAACGTTTCATTCTTTCTGTTCCTTCGTCTCCCTCCGGTTTCATATGTAGTACTACGTATCTTCTTTTCTTTTTCTTTTTTTTTTCCTTTAGGTGTAATGTCGGGTTGTACACGTACGTGCTAGTCTTTTTATCATCCGGGGCTCGTTACGTCCCAGGTGTTCATGAATCATCGCTTAGTCACGCAAATTATTAGTTGACGTGTTACAACACTTAAATTCGATGGTGCGCCGATCGAGTCGTGTGTTGCAAAATATCGTAAGTTCTCATTTACAGTAATTATTAGTTTTAAGAAATTTAAGGGGAGGAAAAACCGTAGAAGTAGCAATGCTTGGAGAGGAGGACGGGCGTATGATGCGGCGATAAGAAAATTAGATGGAGCTTTCAAAACCCGGCAAAACGGCGGCAGTCGTGGCAGCGGCGGGGCTCCTCGACGCACGTGCGAGCTCCGTCCGGAGCTGCAGCGCGCACGTCTGGAGTGCTTGCTGGACGCGTGGAGCGGAGTGGAGGAGGCATCCAGGCATGGGGACGAAAGAGAGAAACCAGCGAGCGAGATGGAGACGAACGAATCTGACTTCTCCGCATGCCACCGGCCCCCAGTTGCAGAAACAAAAAGGCTGCTGCTCGTCCTCTGATCTTCCTCCTCTCTTTCCTCCCCGCGCGCGGCTCTCCAGTTCGAACAGGAGTCGCGCTCGCGCAGCCAAAAGGAAGGGCAGCCGCCGTCGCCTCAAACAGCGGCGCAAGCCCGCCACGCGTCCTTCGCGTCGCTCCAAAATATCCTGTCCTGCTCAGTCCGCTCGTCGCCACGCGGACCCGGGTCTCGACCCGAACCGAACGCTCTGCGAATTCAAAGATCGCTTCGAATCCCGGCGTATCACTGCTAGTAGTGTACGTGTCGCTGACTCGCCGCCGCGTCAAGACACAGCTGCTTGCCGGCGACGAACTCGTACTAGTACTTCCTAGTACTAGTACACAACGTTTTTTTTTTTTTTGTTTTTGACCTGATGACCAAACGCAATCACGAAACAGAACGTTTTTTCGTTTGACCTGATGACCAAACACAAACACGAAATACAACGTTTTGCAACAAGAATCTCGCTTTGATATGTGCACACGTAAAAAGCTAATGTAAGCTGTGTGCCCGAACCGAAAGGAACGTTTGTCCCCGCCACACTCGTCGAGTTCGCGTCGCCCGCGCCCCGCGTTTGCTTCTTCCTCCACCGCTCGCTCCACGTAGCCCCTCGCCCCTCGTGTTCCCTCCTCGCGGTCCCCACCTAGGGTCCCACGTGGTCCGACCTCCTCCTGCAAAGTGCAAGCTGCAAACTTCGCACCAACGCCGCAGTCGCTGCAACGGCGACCCCATCAGGCTCCGCTCTCATGCACCGGGCGCAGGTATATCGCCTCCGTCCGATCCCCACCGTGCCGAGAACGCGAGAGAAAAAGCCCACGCCACGCGCCACCGCTGACCCCGCCCGTCCACGTCCCTCCCCCACGGTACCACCGGCGCTGTCGCGCGTCCAGCCCTCCGTGCCACATCGCACGGCGCACGCCGCGTCTCGTCGTAGTACATTCTTCCTCCGTCCTGCCTGCCCAACCTGGTCCGGGCTTGATGTTAAAACCCGCGTGCCGCCTCCCTCGCCGGCCTCTTCTTCCTCCACTGGCCACTGCGTGTTAGTGCTGCAGTACTAGTAGTATTTTCCGACGAAGGACGATGATTGAGATCACGGCGAGGGATCAGGGGGGCCCCGTCTGCGAAGCTGTAGCCGGGGACCACCACCACCACCGCAACAACAACAAGGTCGCCAGCATGGCGGCCTCCGCGAGGCGGCGCCGACGCCTCGAGCTCCGCCGGCTCGGGCGCGCGGCGGAGAACGAGGAGCCAGAAGCCAAGAGGATGCGGTCCGCCGCCAGGAGTAAAACCGAAAACGACTTGTCCTCCTCCTCCGACTCCTCGTCGCCGGATACGGATCCCGGGTGGCAGCCCGCGGCGACGCTGTCGCACGGCGCGGTGTCGGTGATCGGCCGCCGGCGGGAGATGGAGGACGCCGTCGCCGTCGCCACGACGTTCCTAGCAAACAGCGGCGCCGGCGGCGACCAGGAGGACTTCTTCGCCGTGTACGACGGCCACGGCGGCGCGCGCGTCGCGCAGGCGTGCAGCCAGCGCCTCCACGTCGTGCTCGCGGAGGAGGTCCGCCGGCGGCGCCGAATCGGCGGGGACGTGCGCTGGAGGGAAGCGTTGCTGGCCAGCTTCGCCAGGGTCGACCGCGAGGTCACCGGGGGCCTTGCCCCGGCAGCTGACCTTAAGGACGACGGCGCCGACTCCCGCTTCCGGACCGTGGGATCCACCGCCGTGGTGGCCGTCGTGGGGCGCCGCCGCATCGTCGTTGCCAACTGCGGTGACTCGCGCGCGGTGCTCTCCCGCGCCGGAGTCCCGGTTCCGCTCTCCACTGACCACAAGGTACCATACGACGTACTAGTACTTGCACTCCTGCACATGATTTATCGTTCTGCGCGCGTGAGGAAGCTTAATTAGATCTACTAATTACGAATAGTACCAGATTACGAGCGCAATAATTTAGTCTCCTGAATGTTCGTTCCTGCGGCACATCGAGAGGAAGACGAGATCTCGTCTGTTCCTGCACGAGTGCTGACGAAACGTGGCTGGTAGCTAGTGTGGGTGAGTGTCGCTTTGTTCACGAATGGAATTCGGCCATGGCCGTGCATCTGCCGCCACCGGGGGGTTACGGTTACGGTTGGTGCAGAAAATGAGGCATTTCTCGTTGAGTGGTAACATTCCCTGTTGTAGGAATTGTAGGGCACGCACGTCTTTGGGAGGAAAAAATAAAGCAAGTCCAGTGCTGTAGTGCTGATCCTTAAAAACGGAGAGTTGTGTTACGTTCAGTCGCTTCACTTCGTACTCACAAAAATGCTTGGCGATCTCCAACAACGCTTTAGGCTCCGCCCCGGTGGTCGGGGCTATTGTGGTAGTGTATGCTCGTGTATTGATGTCGAGGAGGGGGTGCGTGCCGACCAAACGCACAGAGGCTGAAGAACACGATGTACTTATTTTGTCTACTGGAGCCTGCCTTGTGTGAGCAGCTTCTCTAGTTCTCAAATTGTTCCTAAATGTGTGTCGTATGTCATCATCTATAATGTACCACACGCAAGTTCAGCGACTACTACTGCCAAGACGTACTAGCTACGACGTATATGGGTATTTAGATCTATCAGTTGAAGGTTGCGATAATTGTTTAAATAAATGTTTTGTCATTTTTGTGTGCCTAGGCAAGATCTGTAACAATACAAAAGTTCATCAACATTGATATGTGTGGCTAGAAGCTGCTACTAGAAAACCTCAATGTAAGCAAGAGTGATCTAATGCAAGTTTTCCTTTTCTACTTCTGATCGGCCACGCAGCCTGATCGACCAGACGAGTTGGAAAGGGTGGAAGCAGCTGGTGGCAGAGTCATCAACTGGAACGGGTACCGTGTCCTGGGAGTTCTATCAACTTCCAGGTCCATAGGTGAGCACAGTCTTCGCGTTACAAGTATTCTTCTTCAGTACGTAGTTGTCCCAGCCAACAAGTAATGCTCGATTTCATTCTTCACTTATTTGGATGATGAATCCTTGTTGATCTCTGACGGAAACAAAAAACAATTCATCAGGGGACTACTATCTGAAACCGTTCGTCAGTGCCGAACCGGAGGTGACGGTGGTGGAGCGGACGGACGAGGACGAGTTCCTCATACTCGCAAGCGACGGCCTGTGGGACGTGATCTCCAACGAGGCGGCGTGCAAGATCGCCAGGAACTGCCTCAACGGGCGGGCGGCCGCTTTGCTCCCGGAGACCGTCTCCGGCTGCACGGCCGCCGACGCGGCGGCCCTCCTCACCGAGCTGGCCGTGGCGCGCGGCAGCAAGGATAACATCAGCGTCGTCGTCGTCGAGCTGCGGAGACTGAAGGGGAGTAGTAGCTAATAATTAAGCTGGACTCAAGTGTAGTTGGCTTCCTTAATTAATTAGTCTAGAGATCGGCTAGCAAACTAGCAACCAATCAGTATTTGAGTTGAGGGTGGTGGGAAGCTGGGGAAAATTCTCGGCTGTGTCTGTGTGTTCGAAATGAAGAGAGATGGCGATGAGGCTGCTTGTACAGATGCGTGACTCGACGGTGTTCTGATCAATAGCTGTATTATTATGCAATTCATATTCCCTTGGTTCGTTCCTTGAACGATCTCCAACTTATGTGTTTTTTCTCTTCTGATAATTTTGACACCACTTATGAATGGTGAGACAAAAATACTTATCGAGAAAAAATAATACAGTACTAACAAATTTAAGAGCCCTCCCACAACATTCTGGCCACAGTTTTGGCAGTGCAAAGCAAAATAGTATATGCTTGCATTTGCAGGCGAGAAGCGTGACGGCAGCGCGCACAAGCTTCACACGTGGACCTTCGTTGGTGCACAGACGAGTGCCACGTGTTGGATTTAGTTTTTCTTCGAATCTTGAGAGCAAGAAAAAATGACTAGTAGAAAGTATTAAAGGATTAATTATTTTCTTGTTACAATAGTTTTGAGGGGTTTTATACCTTTACTAGCATTATTATAGAAATACCCTCATCTTTCTGTTTTATCATAGACCATTCGATAATTTAACTCTTTCTAGTACATACATAGCTGCATCTTCGTACTCTATACGTCACGAGTCTTATCCTCCCGTTGTGATCCCCCCTTCAGTGCAGAAGGGTGACAAGACCGAAGGACCCTTCGGTCCCGAAGGCTCTCTTGATCGCAAGTCTTCGTGGGCTTATCGCAGGCCTTCGTGGGCTTTATACCATCCTTCAAAAAGGGGCCGCAGATAGGCCTCGGTCCCCCAACAACAGCCCCTCATGGGTGAGATCCGTCTTTGGAAGGACCGAAACCATGACCGGAAGGCCAAGCCCATCGGTCCTCCCCCCTTTTCGGTTCTTCGAAAGGCATGCGAAAGAGGGAATATGTCGATAGATAAGTGTTAGTTGTGCAGTGTTCAAGTACGAAGCGGCAACAGCGGGGCTTGGACGGACCGGACACATTTCCCGACGAGGTGCGTTGCCACTGAGCTTCTTAGGGGGCTACGTGTCGCGCCCTCTGAGGGTTTCTGCGGCGATGGCGGGGCAGCGGCGGGTGTGCCTATAAAAGCGCGGGGCGGGGCGAGGCGGCGTGAGTCATTAACGTTTCTCACGCCGCAACGCTCTCGTGCTTTGGAGAAGGCTTAGCATCGCTTAGCTTTTCGAGCGGTTGTCGGCCTCACCGAAGCCGAAGCCTGGTTCCGAAGACCTCAAGTTAGCGGAGTGACCATGCTGAAAGCTGGCGGAGCATCAAGCTCGAAGGGCCGGTGCCGTGTGTCAGACGCTTTGCCGACCAGTCTCTTGCTAGGGCTAAGCATGGTGATAGAGAGTCAGTTGGACAAACTGGCTGAGCGTGGATGGCTGGAGAGGCACTTGGCCTCCGTGCCTCCGAAGGGCACAACACAGCCGGAAGTGCGAGACGACCGCGCTGTGCTATTCCTTTGGTTCTTCGACAGAGGGCTCTAGATGCCATGCTCATCCTTTGTTGGCAAGGTGCTACAACGTTATGAGCTGGAGATCCAACAGATAACCGTCAATGCAATAGTGCGGCTAATATCATGGAATGGGCATTCCGTATGGAGGTGATTATGCTGGACGCCGATGTTTTTGCTGCGCTGCATCGGACGGCGTACCGGAAGCACGACAGCCCAATGGGGGAAGGGTATATGATGCCCTATGCCACCGTCAGCTTCGTGCCTATCGACGAGAGCAAGCTCCCGGCGAAGGGTTATCGCGAGCACTGAGGTCGAGGGTGGACTTCCGGATGGTTTTAGTATCATGTGGGAGAAGGAAGCCCTCTTCGGTCCTGTTTCTCGGAGATCCTTCACTGGCCTCGCCCGGTCATCGAACTGAGCGACAAGTCGAAGCAACGGATGAGGGCTTTGGAGGAGGTGTCCCGCAGACTAACTATGCGGGACCTTTGTGAAGAGTTTGTGACTGCCGGGATCAGTCCTCTGCTCAAGGACTGGTCCCGAGAGTTTCTTGTTGGGCTGCCCGGTGGCCGAAGGAGGCTGGTACTACAGCCGGAGAAATTTCTTGGTGAGTGTTCCGCACGATCCCACGTTCTCCAGCCTTTGACACTTAAGTTTCTGTGCCGCGGACTCATGTGACTAATGTGCAGATCTCAGCTGTGAGGAGATCGAAGCGCAGGCCGAACACTACCTCGGGAAGTTCCGGGAGATGGAGGCACACCACCGGGAGCGTGCTTAGTGCGGGCCACGGCTCAACCGGGTTCTGCTCTTGAAGGACCTGCATGTGCAGCTTCCGGAACGTAAGCTGGCCTACAAGGAGGAGGGCTTGGAGAAGGGGAAGGGTAAGGCGGTGGCGGGGGACGCTTTGGGTTCGAAGAAGCAGAAGGCCGGAGGCGAGGTAGCCTCACCCCTCAAAGATGCTCGAGCAGCTAAAAGGGCTGCCGCGAAGGCCATAACAGCACTGCAGGGCCGATGCTCTCCAAGTGCTTCGAGCTTGTTGCACACTAAGCCGGAGGCCGAAGCGGACTCCATCGCCAAAAGGGCGAGTCCGGGCTGCTCAATAGCACCGGAGGGGACCTCGGGAGGAGGGGCCTTGTCCGAAGCCCCCGAGGACTTCATAGTCGGGGATGTAGACTTTGGCTTTGAAGAGGGTACATACTCTTAATTCGTTACGTAGGGTTAGTAACGTGCGCTAATTCTCTTATGTGACTTTCTGCAGAGCCCGTAGGAAGGAGAGAGCCTTCCACGGAGGCCCAGCCTTCGGAAGAAGAACTGGATCAGAGTGCGGGTTCTGAGGGCGCAGAGGGTGCCGCCTGGACCGAAAGCCCACGCACTTACGGCCGCAGGAAGGGCTTGTACAGCTACCTGCCCCCGGGGTCGTCGCCCGGAGACATAGCCGCCGGGCTCCATAAAGGGGACTTTCTGCTGTGCAAAGGTGCGTGCTGCGCTCTGGGCTTAGCTGGACGGCTCATGGATATGGCCGGGGTCGACGAGCTGCTGAGTGAGCTAAGCCCGGCCGAAGCGTCGGAGTTGCTTTCCGGGATGGCTCTACAGGTATTTCTTGTACATGTACGAGCTTGAAGTTGCAACTCATTTAGAAGGGCTGACAAGGTGCTCACATATTTTGCAGAGTGCGATACTCGCGTGGCACGTAGTGTCCTCAGCTCAGAAGAGCGAGCAGGTGTTACAAGGCCGGCTCCGGGCTGTGGGGGTCGAAGTGAAGAAGTCCTCGGAGCTGCGGCGTGAGGCTGAGCTCCGAACCTTGGAGCTGGAGCAAGCGCTTACCGCGCTACAAGACGAAAGGAATGGCCTGACGCGGGAGCTGACCAAGATAGTCCACGAACATGACACGTTTCGGGAAGCTCTAAAGGCCACCGAAGGTGAACTTACTGTCGTGGAGCACCTCACCGAGGGGGTAGAACAGCTAATGGGAGATGTGGATGACCTCCTGAATCAACTCGGGGTGAACGTGGTCGCACCACCACCGGATGCGTCCGAAGACCCCATGGCCTGCATCTCCCGGACCCGACGAGGGATCGAAGTGGCCCGCAAAGCGCTTCGTACGTTCGGGAACCACTGTGCTCAGGTGGCCTGGACTGGCGCTTTTGCTGCTGTCCACGCAAGCGGCGTCACCGAATTTACGCCCCGTCAAGAAAGCCATCAGCAGGGTGCAGGAGGCTTGTGCAACCAGCTTCGAAGCATATGCCAGGCTTCGGGAGTCGATCCACGACGTCGACAAATCCTTCGCCCAAGGGTTCTGGCTTCGGGGCGGCAGCAAGCTTAGCCGCAAGTCGGCGCTTCGTTCGGTGGGAGGCTGGAGGTCAGCTGGGACGGTGAGGACCGGGCCTTTGGCACCGGAAGCTGGCGAACCAAGCAGCTTTCGAGCCGGAGATGATGACTCCGAAGGCCAGACCGGGAGAGGCAGACAGCCGAGCGAAGCTTCGAGAGGCACCCACCCCCAGGTGTGAGCTGCTGCTTAGTTTTGGCCGTAGCTTGTATCTAGGTCTTTTGAGAGCTTCGGAACAAAATGTTCTGCGAGAGCTTTGTAATATGACTATTAAATTGAAAAGTGACTTAGATTCCGCCTGTTCAGGCCGGATTGATTCTTGACGCGATGCCCGTGTCATATGCCCCTTCGGGAAGCATCACGGTTAGCCGAGTTGACTTCGCGAGCGAACTACAGTGGCCTAAGTGGTTCCGGAAAAACCCCTCTAGAACCATCGAAGAGTTCCGGGCGTACATAGAAAAGCACAACGCGGCCATCAAGGAGTCATGTAATAGGGTGAGCTCAGAAGAAAAGTTAGAGCGACGCGTCAAACGCGAGCACCGAAGGGCCTTAAGAGAGAACCAGAAACCGGCCCTGGTGCTATGCGGACCGAAAGTTGAGCCTAAAGTAGAAACTATCGAGATATCCAGTAGGTCATCGTCTCCCGAAGAGCCTATTCCGGACTTGATGGAGGAGTTAGCCCACGCAGTGAACGGTCCGGGAGGGGTGATGAGCTACATAGCACAACTTCGACGCGAAATAAACGAGCTGGAGGAACAGCTCCCTAGCATAGGACGCTTCGGTCGCCAAGCGCCGTGACGTAATTGTCGTAATGTCATATAAGTGACGAGGAAATGTTCCTTATGCTGTAATGACGGATAGACTTGATGTTATTGTAACGAAAGAATGTATGTGATGTTGTAATAATGAAGAGATATATTTGATATCGTTGTAACGAAGAGATGTATTTGATATCGTTGTAACGAAGGGATGCATTCGACATTGTTGTAAGAAGAGATGTATTTGATATAGTAATGAGCTAACCACCGTCCAGTTCCTCTCCTTGTTCAACATATTGAATGGAAGATGTCCTTCGGCTTCCTTAATTAAACTTCATATTCGATACTCGTAGCCGCGCCATGTGGAAAGTGTGCGAGGTCTGCTCCGCATGTGTAGCATGCTGAAGGTCAAGTGACCATCATACAACTTTTGCGAAAAACCGCTATGCGTTGGACGAAAGACATTCGGATCGTTAGAGACGCTGCCTTACTTTCAGCCACCAATCGGCTTTTACGCGCATCGAAGGAATGACAGACCGCATGAGGCATGGCCTCACGTTAAGTCACAAACCGACGTCTCAATGCATCGAAGACACTAGAAATCCTCTGAGGCGCAGCCCTTTCTTCGGACATGAGCCTAGAAATCGTCTGAGGCACAGCCTCGCCTTCGGACATAAGCCGGCATCAGTGCATCGAAGGCACGAGGAATACATGAGGTACAGTCTCGCCTGCGGACATAAGCCGGCATCTCAAAGCATCGAAGGCACAAGGAATCACATGAGACACAGCCTCGCCTTCGGACATAAGCCGACATCTCCATGCATCGAAGGCACGACGAATCACATGAGGCACAGGGCATGCATAGGACGTTTGCGGGGGCGTCTTTCTAACGCCATTCGATTTACACGATCACGAGACGCAGCTCAGCTTAGTAGATTAGCAGCTAGGTGGTTCGAAGAACCTAGCTTAAGGCGCAGCTTGGCACAAAAGTGAAGAGAAAACAAAATGACTTACAGGACTTCGCACAAGACGCAGCTCGGCACAAAAGGGAGAAACCTGCAAGGCTTCGCACAAGACGTAGCTCAGCTTAAAAAGGGGAAAAGGAGACAAAATGACTCACAAGACTGCGTGTGAGACATGAGTCAGCACGAGCAGTGATGACAGCTTAAGCATAGAAGCGCTTGAGCACATCCGTGTTCCCAGTGTGCGTGACAGGCGATCCATCCAGTTGCAGCAGGTGATAAGCCCCGCGTCTGATCGAACGATGTACAATGAATGAACCTATCCATTTGCTCTGAAGCTTGCCGACTGAAGTAGGATTAGGGTTAAGCTTGAGGACGAGGTCACCCGACTCGAAGGATCGGGGGTGAACCCTCTTGTTATAGGTCTTCTCCATTGACTTAATATAGCGACTCAAGTTCGAAACGGCTTTCAGACGTACTTCTTCAATGGTGTCCTTGGTGAGGTCTTCCGCATCGAGAGATGAGAGATTGGCTCGAAGGGAACCATGTTTGATCTCTTTAGGGGTCATAGCTTCACTACCATACATGAGCTGGAATGGGTGAACCCTGTTGCTCTTGTCTTCGTGGTGTGTAAAGACTATAGAACATGAGGCAAAATTTCTACCCACTTTCCTTTCGGCAGGCCCACCAAGACTCGAGAGATGGCGTGGAAAATATTGCCATTTGCGCGTTCACAAGCCCCATTGGCTCTGGGATTATCCACGGAGATATTGCACTTCTTAACACCAATGCTAACATTATTCTCGGAATAGCTCAGCTTCGAACTGTTTCCCATATGTCAACCGTGAGCTCGACAGGTACTCCGAACCGGCATATCACATTTTTCCAGAAGAATTTTCTTATTGCAAACGCTGTAATTTTGACCAACGGTTCGGCCTCAACCCATTTTGTGAAGTAATCAATGGCTACCACCGTAAAGCGAAAACGACCAGGAGTAGTTGGAAGTGGCCAAACGATGTCGATGCCCCACCTAGGCAGGGGCCAGACCGGAGGAATTGGTTGTAAAGGAGTGGCCGGTCGGTGCGACTGCCGACCCATCCATTGGCATCCTGAGCATGTGCGGACCAGAGATTTCACGTCGGCCAGAGCTGTGGGCCAGTAGAAACCTTCCCGGAAGGCCTTAGAGACTAGAGTACGAGGTGCGAGATGTGACGAGCATAGCCCCTGGTGTATGTTGGAGAGCAGGCTATAGCCCTCATTGCGAGACAAGCACCGAAGCAATGGCGCGCAGGCACTAGGTTTGTAAAGGATTCCTTCGACTAAGACATAGCCCCTCGCGTGGTGGCGGAGACGTTGCTCCTCCATATGATCATCAGGGGAGAGGCGTCCTTCGATATAAGCTCTGATGGGGGCGTGCTAATCTTCTGCCACAGCAGGGCTTACGGTAGCTACAAGCTTAATGTGTGCGGTAGATGGAGATCAGCTGGTTTGTCCTTCTGATAAGCTGCGGTATTAGCCAACATATCCGCTTCCTCATTCTCATTGCGCCGAATGACTCGAACCTCAAACTCTAGAAATTGCTTCTCCATGCCACGAATGAGTTGAATGTAGCGGGCAAGCTCCGGTTCTTTAGTTTGGAAGTCTTTGGTGATTTGCCCGGAGGCCAACTGAGAATAACTAAGAACAACCAGTCGCTTCGCACCTAGATCTCGGGCCTTTCGAAGGCCTAGCAGTATGCCTTCATACTCAGCACCGTTGTTGGTCGTCTGAAACTGAAGAGACGTGGAGTACCAAAGCTTCTGCCCACTAGGTGACGTAATCACTGCAGCGCAACCGGCGCCGGAAGCTCCCCAAGCTCCATCGGTGAACACAAGCCAAGAGGGGTCTATCGGAGGGATATCAGAATGCTCAGAGGTAGCCCATTCTGCTAGAAATTCTGCTATAACCCCGAACTTGATGGCTTTTCGAGCAACGAAAGATATGTTGTACTGCACTAGCTCGGCTGCCCATTTGATGACTGACTCGGGGCGTTTTTGTTTTTGAGAATGTCCCGAATGGGGTAAGCCGAAGGGACTAGTATTGGGTGCTCGTCGAAATAGCGTTGGAGCTTCCTGGCCGCCATGAGAACTGCAAATGCCAGTTTCTCTCCCAGAAGATAGTTGCATTTAGCTCCTGATAGTACTTCTGAGACATAATAGATTGGCTGTTGGACGAGCTTTTCATCAAACTTGAGCTCATGCACCAGAACTGCACTAACAGCGCATTGAGCCACGGCGATGTAAAGTATCAGGGGGACTTTCGGAGGTGGTGGATGCAGGGTGGTTATCTGAATGAGATAAGCCTTGAGCACCTCAAATGCTTTCTGATGCTGTGGAGTCGACATGAAAGGTCGGGAACCTCTGAGAATTTCATAGAAGGGTAGGCTCCTTTCAGCTGACTTGGTGATGAATCGATTTAGAGCTGCCAGCCGCCCTGTGAACTTCTGCAATTCTCTTATTGTCTTGGGAGGATTCATATCGAGTATCGCATGTATCTTGGTGGGGCTCGGATCGATACCATTCTTCGAGATCATGTAGCCCGGAAGCTTGCCGGAGCATACCCCGAAGACGCATTTTGAAGGATTCAGCTTCATACCAACTCTACGGAGGCTTTCAAATGTCTCAGTGAGATCCAAGATGTGACTAGCTTGAACTGTGCTCTTGACCACGATGTCATCGATGTAAGCGGCTACGTTACGCCCAAGCTGTTGTTTCAATATTTATCTGACCGTCTGAGAGAAAGTAGCCCTGGCATTCTTGAGGCCAAAAGGCATTCTATTGTAACAGAAGGTTCCTTCTGGAGTTTGGAATGCTGTGAATGGCTGATCCGATGGAGCCAGCCAGACCTGATGAAAGCTAGAATATCCATCCAGAAAACTTAGTAGCTTGCAGCCCGCTGTGTCATCCACTTGTTGATCGATACGGGCTAGCGGGAAATCATCCTTCGGGCAGGTCTTGTTCAAGGAAGTGAAGTCAATGCACATTCTCCATTGGCCATTCTGTTTCTTGATGAGAACAGGATTGGCTAGCCAAGTTGTACGATCTATTGTTAGGATGACTCCAGTGTCGAGCAACTTTTGAACTTCTTGCTTGAGTGCGGCAGCTTTCTCGGCTGTCCACTGTCGTATCTTTTGCTTCATTGGGGGGTAGTGCGGACTTATGTCCAGTCGATGCTCCATTATGTCCTGACAAATGCCGGGGAGATCTTTGGGCGATCAAGCAAAGATGTCTGCATTAGATCGCAAGAAGGTCAAGAGCTCCTGTTCTTGCTCCGGGGACAATTCCGTGCCTTTGCGGACGAGCTGACCTGAGGCGGTCTGGTTGAGGAGGACTTCTTTAGAAGCAACTTCTGCTTTCGCTTGGACTGGGGGCTTGGCAGTCACAAGTTTCGTTAAGTGCCTGGTCTTTTGGCCCCGAGGCGAGCACGTGAACCTGCTTCTGGCCCGGAGCAATACCCAATTCGAGACGACGTGCTTCTGCCTGATCACCGTATACCGCGATAACTTCGTTCGGTGCTCGCATCTTCATGCATAGATATCCGTGGTGTACTACGGCACTGAACGCATTTATCGCCCCCCTACCGAAGATAGAATTATAAGGGTAGGGGAAGTCCATTACATCAAAGACTACCTCTTCAGTACGATGGCCTCCTGTGCCTGAGAATGAAACTTTGAGCTTGACGCTACCAATTGCATACACAGGCTGTCCCCCGAACCCCAGCAGAGGTACAGGGGCAGCTCTAAGGTCTTCTCCGGAGACACCCATCTGTCGGAGGGCACTGAGGAAGATAACGTCAGCGGAACTGCCTCCGTCAATAAGGACCCTACGGACCTCATCCCCGTTGATATCCACTACTGTAACAAAGGCATCCTTCTGCGGGTAGTCCATTGACTTGAGTCTTCTTGAGTGAAGCTTATGGGCACATGAGACCAGCGGCACTGTACGAGAGGGGTGAGCTGCCACACGATTGACCCGTCTGATATACTCTCGGCATTGATGCTTGGAGGGAAAATCCTGTCCCGAGCCCCCTGTTATAGCGAAGATGACCTTACGTGCTGGGGTTTGCTGCACGGAGGGAGGGGCCTGCTCAAATGTCTGCTGCAGTAGAGGGGGTGGCGGTGGCAAGTACTCTTGGTGTACGTTTTACGCAGGAGGAGCCCATGCGAGAGCAGGACATGGTGGTGGTGTGGGCAATGCAAGCTGCTGAGTTGGTTGGTATGACGGCGAAGCCCCTTCGTGTCACCAGAAAGTATGGGAGACCTGCTTGGCTGCTTCCAATGCTTCCGCACGAAGCTTGGCTTCTCGGAGGGCTAGAAGGTCAGGGCAATAGTTCGAAGTGTGCCCCTGCCCAACCCCATGGTAGAGGCAATAGAGTTTACTGGGGTCCCTTCGTGGGCGATGTTGAGGGCCGACCGAGCGCCCCCCTGGTCCTTACTCATCCGATGTCTGTCCTGCCGTCCTGACTCCGGTTGATGATTGCATGGCGGGGACCTAGCTTGGGGTGGTTTAGGGTCTTTCTGAATGGGCAGCACTTCGCGGCGAGGTGGCTCGTAAGGCTTGCTATGGTGGCGATGAAGGAAAGATCGACGCCTTTCAGGGTGACCCCCTATCTGTGACACATGGTATTCTTCTCCCGCCTGATGTCATCTTCCACCCTGACCTCAGCTTCCAAGATGCTCAGCATGTGATCTAGAGTCTTGGTTTGTATCTTGTGCAGCTCAGATCTAGCTGGATCGAGTCGAAGCCCCTTCGTGACGCAGTCAATAATAGTAGCATCCTTGATGTCTTCGTCCTGGCACTTGAGGTGGATGAATCGCCGAACATATGCTACTAGGCTTTCGTCATCGCGCTGAATGCAAGCGTGCAGATCTCCTAAGCTGACAGGACGGGCATGATTGCCCCGAAAGTGCACTGATACTTCGTGTCTCAGCTGACCTGAAGAGAAGATACTCAGCGGGTGCAATCTGGTGTACCACGTCCGAGCGGTTCCCTCAACGGCGAACACGAAGGCCTTTGCCTTAACAGCATCTCCTCCGCCAATGGATTCAATGGCTGCTTTATAACTCATGAAGAATTCCCTGGGATCGGAGATGCCTGCATATGTTGGGAGCTTGACCGCTGTAAAGCGCGACGGCCAGGGTGCCTGCTGAAGCTCTAGAGCTAGCAGCGAGGTCTTGTCGTAAGGTGCTACTAGCGACAAGGATGGAGGGGAGGCTTTGTCGAAAGAGGCGTAGCCCGGATCTTCGGTTTCTGGAATACCCACCCTCTTCAAAGGCTCTATCTGCTTCCGAAGTGACTCCTGCTGCCGCTGGGCGGCTTCCGCTCGGAGCTTGTACCCCAACTCTTCCTTAGACATGCTTTTCAGAGCCCGCCGTCGGAGCTGCTCTTCTTCTGCTGCCGCCTTAGCTCTTTCGAGCTCCACCATGAGCTCCACAGCTCTTCGCTTTTCCACCGCGGCCGCGTCTTTCTCCTGTTGGAGGCGCGCCAAGGCCTCGACTTGTGGAGGTAGAAGCTCCTGGTTGCCGGCTTCGGTTGAGCCTTCGGCAGCCAACCTTTCTGCTGGGAGCACCGGGGCCAAGGTCTTCGTTGCTGCTTCAGCAGCCGCAGTGACCGTCGGCTCTTCAATAGAAGCTTCGGTTTCGTCTTCTGGGTGAGAACTTTCGCCGTCACGAGGTGGTTTCTTCGCCTTCCCTTTAGCTCCGGCCATCCTAACAAACTTTTTGTTCGAACAAAACGGACGGCGTCAGCTGTTGGATTTAGATTTTCTTCGGAGCTTGAGGGCAAGGGAAAGTGAGTAGTAGGAAGTATTAAGGGCTCGATAGTTTTCTTGTTACAATAGCCTTGGAGGGCTATTTATAGGCTAGAGCCATAACATCTTTACTAGCCTTATTACAGGAATACCCTCATCTTTCTGCTTTACCATAGGGCATTCGGTAATTTAATTCTTTCTAGTACATGCATAGCTGTACCTCCATACTCTATACGTCACGAGCCTTATCCTCCCGTTGTGAGCCCTCCCTTCAATGCAGAAGGATGACAAGACCGAAGGACCCTTTAGTCCCGAAGGCTCTCTTGATCGTAAGTCTTTGTGGGCTTATCGCAGGTCTTCATGGGCTTTGCGCCATCCTTCAAAAAGGGGCCGCAGATGGGCCTCAGCCCCCAACACTACGTATAATCCTGCTCCTAGGGAAGCTCTGATCTGTCTGAATAGCCGCCATGGCCAGGGTGGTAGATACGGAAGAAGTGCAGTCTGAGTAGACCTTTGGACGACGGCGAATGTGATATGCGTGACCTCCTCTTCTTCGTCTTCTACGATGATGTGAGCACAATGGATGGCGCGGATTTATATCTCATAAATTATATTTATGAGGTATACTTTTTTTAAGAAAACATGAACGGAGGAGTATTTAGTTAAATATCATAATTTTCTAACTCACAAAAAAATATCATAATTTTCTAGTGTGCACAGGACAATAGAGTTTTAGAGTACCTTACATTCTACACAAAAATCCCTTTCAGCAAAACTGGTTGGCCTTATGGGCCGGCTTCGACCCGTTTAGCCCACTACGGCCTACCAGCGCCGTGGAAAACGAGGCCCGGACTCCTCTCTCCCACCGGCTAGCGGTGGCGGCGCGGTTTCTAGAAAGCCGGTGAGGGAGGTGGTGCGGGTGGTGCAACTTGTACGGGTGGGTAGCGGGTCTCCTTGCTGTCTGATGCGGCAGCGCGTGGACGAAGGCTTTATACGTGCGAGGAGCCCTTCAGTCGAGCGGCGCGCGGACGAGTGCCGAAGGCCGGGCGAATAGAGACGGCACGAACTCGGCGGAAAGCCGGGTGGAATGGCGGATCAAAGCGCACTGTAAGATCTTCCAAAAAAAACTTCATCTTTTACAAATTTTGATTTGTTCGGTGGGTTTGTTCGGTGAAAATACACAGATTTAACTGGATTTTTCGTTCCATGGTGTTCCGTTTTTGAATTTGACCTGGCCTCTCACCGGCAGGGGGGAAATATATACGCAATCGACGGACGACCAACCAGGAAGAAAAGAGTGTCGGATGCAAATCAGGAAGGAGGTTAGACACTGAACTCAAGTTAATTTAATTTGAGTGTTGTTTTGTTTGCATTGCATAGCATAGCATTATTAATATCCTTGCTTCTTCCTTTCTGTTAATAGAATTGGAAATCCATCCTTCAATAATCGATGTTTTCTCTCAATTAGAGACAAGACCTTCATTCGTAATTTGGTACTAGCTTAGAGCTAATCTTCCCTTCTTGGCAACAGGATCATTATGAGCCGGCGGTTTGTAAATATGATGGTGACCAAGTATATTTGGCGAGGCCGACGACCTGCCCACAGTCTGTACCGCATCGATCCCTGGAGATGCTTCTACCCAACAAGAGCACAAGCATTATTGGAGGAGGAAGCTGCTGCAAATAATTACAGGACGACATTGGAGGATGCTCAGCTGCCTCGCTCAACCATATCTTTCTTTCACCCCTGCCCTCCAGACGACATTGGCAACATCAACTTCATGTCCCTCGGCTACAGCAGCAACGATATCGTCTCCATGGACCAAGACGGCAACACCCTCCTCGACGATGCTGCTTCCTCTGCTGTCCTCGCGATGCCGGCACCTCACGCGCCCAAGAGCTCTCCCCTCTCCCTCCATGTCGGCAACAGCCTGTACCTTCTCAACAGCAACCCTGGCTTCCCGCAGGAAGAATATCATCCATTCGAGGCAATCATGCCACGCCCCAAATGTTTGGAGGAGGATGGTGCTGGCAGTCTCTCCCGCCGCCTCCGCCCCCCCTTTTCATTTGATGATGAGGACCTCGGTGATTATGAAGTGGATTGGAACCTGAACCTGAACAACATTCCCTCCTATGCCATTCAAGCTTACACGGTGGTAGACGACACCAAAATATGGGTATCAACACGGAGTGGTGGCACCTACTCCTTCGACACCTCGAGCAAAGTCTGGAGCAAGCCTGGCGAGTGGGCACTCCCCTTCCATGGCCGCGTTCATTACGCTCCCGAGCTCGGCCTCTGGTTTGGTTTCTCAACCAAGAGCATGCGGTTTGCCGCCTCTGACCTTACCGCTACATCGTCCACCAAGCCACTGGTGCTGCTGCAAAAAAAATCTAGTGTGGAATGAACTCGTGCCACCACTACAGGACCGTTGTGCCCTCACGATGTCCTATCTTCTACCTTTAGGAGCCCGCAAGTTTTGCATTGCTAGGGTGTTCGAAGTAGAAGAGGAAGGACACCCAAATGACAAGGACTACATGTGCTTTGCGGTGTTCACTGGCGTTGAGGTTGAGCAAGGCAACAGGGGGCACTCAGGATGATCAGGCACAAGTCCAGACGCTACAACTGTGGCCACAAACCAATCTCACCGTTTTGTAATTTTAAGGCTCAATTTGTTTGAGCTGGAGTAATTGAGCTTTTAGAGAAGCTAACTGAAAAGCTGCCTGTTGGCTTTTGTAATATATTAGATGTTGTGACATGCCTCTCATTCAGACCAGAACTGAATTTTGAGGGAATTCATGCAAAATGTGTACGTGCTGCTGTGCAACTTTTTTTTTAAAATAAGGTTATCTATGTTAATTTATCATTATTGTTGCTTAGTAATCGTGATTCGTGAAATGTTAAGCCTTAGGTAGTGACATAATCACATAAGTGATTAGGTAGAGACGTCTGTCATTGCTGATTAGTCTCATTTGGTCATAATTCAGCGAGACAAAAAATTAAGACTCATCATAAGTTTGTTACCCTCTTGTCATCTCAAATAATGCTTGTCCTTGACAGAGCATATTCTTTTTCTAGTTCGACCTCCTCAAAAACTACTGTGTTAGGAAAGTATCACACAATATCTGCACTTTCTTAGTCACTGTCCAGCAGCAAATACATATGCAAACATTGTGTACAAATTTTAGCATTTTTTGTCCCTTTTTTTTTGCGGAATAGCATTGTTTTGTCGATAACAAAAACATTGTGAAATTATTGTATATAACATAAACAATCATTTGATGGTTTACTCGATGCGATCATAGACAATTTTCAATCATTTTCTCAACTTAGAAATATTTTTCCATCTTATGATGACGTACTCATTGCTTGTGTGCTCTCAACGTATCACCTGCTGGCAGATTGAATAAAAAAATTTTTTTGATAGTTTCAGCTGTGATTATGTTTGGAGGCGGAGTGAAGTAATAATACATATTATGCCACATTTCCAATTCACGGGCCTTAATTACCCTACCCTGGTACCCGTCTCCTTCTCCTCCTCAACCAGAAACCGGTTGCCAATGGAGAGTACTCCTATCATGATGAAATAAAAGTTTTCCGCCCGAGTGCAGCAGAGCAGGCCCGGTTACGGCGCGAAATTTTCCTCCCGGTTTGACCATCTCTCTCGTCTCGCGGGGTAATGACACGGGCAAACAAACCTCAATGATTGAGCGCCGTGCCACGCTACTGCTAAGTACACGCATGTCCCTGATGTCCCACGCGACGCCTTCATTCACGAGCTAGGCTCGCTCGCTTAATTACCTGTCTGGTCTCATCCTCCTCCACAACCAGAAACCGGGTCGCTAATGGAGTAGTACTCCTATGAAAGTTTGTTTGCCGGCCGCCCGAGCGCAGCAGAGCATCAGAGCAGGCGCAGTTGCGGCGCGAAATTTTCCTCCCGGTTTGACCATCGCGGCCGCCGGTGAGGTCGACAGACGACAGCGCCCCCACGCGAACCTGATACTTGGAGCTTCCAATCCATTCATTCATTCATTACATTCATTCATTCACCTGTTTGGAGAGAACGGGCGATGATAGAAAGAAGGCGGAGTTAAATGCGGTCCGAGCTCGCGCGAGCCATCGCAGCGGACGCTGCTGCTGCTACGCGTCGGATCGGATGTGTAGCGAGAGGTTGGTTTCGAGAGGAGAGAAAAAGCGTTCGTTTGGCAGCATCCGGCGCGGCGACGGCGACGGGCATGTGCAGCGACGACCGCTTCGTCTTTCCCGGCGCCGAAACACGGTGGTGTGGCGGCAGTGGGCGGTCGCGGGGCTCGAATCGCCCGCAGACACGTACCCCGCCGGGACCGTCGCGTCGCTCTCGCCCCCGCCCCCGCCCTCGCCGCGCGCCTCTGACCGCTTTGAAATTTTCGTTTGCGACTCGAGCAGCTGCAGTTCTTGTCTGCTGCTGCTGCTGCCTGCTCGCTGCTAGTCTCCGGGACAGGGAGGCCCTACTGTACAGCGTCTAACTGACGCAGCAGGAGTCCGTCCGTCCATCCATGTTGTAGAATTGTTGTCAGTGTTGTTGAGTACTCGTAATGTGGGGTCAAGGGCGGAATATGACCGTGCCTACGTATGAAGCGGAGACTATCTGGACACTGGTTCGTGCAACGGGAAGCCACGAATCCATAAACACCAGGACTAGTGTGGTTGGCTGTGTGCTGCGTAGCTGCTCGGGGTTGCATCCTCCCTCGGACACAGGGCAGAAGAGATGCAGGACCCGTGGTAATCCATCCACAACGTGGCCTACCCATGCAAAAACACTCCAGCTTGCTTATGGTCAAATTAAATCGAAACAAGGAAGTAGTGAAGATCAACGAGTGGCATAAGACCCAAACTACTAGTAGTAATAACAATTCTCCAACAACAATCCCGAATACTGACCAAATTGAATCAATTCGATCGTAAGTAGAAGAAGAAGAAGAAATGACGCTAGCACAGCACCAACACAAAAAGTCAAAGAATTCTAGACAGGCCTGCTGTATCTACAGCGACGTCTGAGCCACCACCGATGATGATGGTCTGATCCGATCCGCATCGCGTCGCGAGGGAGGCAGAAACGGAAAGGGAGCGTGTGGCCGCGGCGTCACGTGAAGAAGGAGAAAGCAGTTCCTGGCCGCCGTTCCCCTGCCATCCTACCACAGACAGGGCCACGAGGACGACGACGGACAGCGAGCCCCTTTGACCTACCTTCTCACGGTCACGGTTGCTGTTGCTCCCCTCTCGATCTCGATCGCCTTTTGCGTTTCAATGCTCGCTTGCTCTCGTTCTTTCTTCCTTCACACGTCTGAACGCGGCGCCAGGCAGTGCACGCCGCCGCAACAAGCAGCTCCGACCGAGCTCCGTCCGTCACAGTCTGATTGGCCGCGCGATGCTTTCCGCGCATTCACTGCCGCTAATACTCTACTTGGCTACTACGTCCGTCTGTCCGTCCGCGCCAACAAGAAACCGTGCCTGTCACTGCGAGTAGCTTTTCGTCCGGGCCGACCATGCTATCTTTGGCTTCGGACGAGCGCTGCCTTTCAACGAGGGTACCAATCGCCGGCGTCCTCATCAACTTGACAAGGACGCGTGAGCATTATTATTGTTGACCATACTTTTGTTCTTAAGTCTCTCTAGTCCTACTCTCTATCTCTACTGTCTGTGCACGACAGGCGGAGGGAGGAGAATATGCAGTTCAGTGCACATCCTGTTGTTGTAGTAATAGTGTTTCGAGGGAGGACGGCAAAAAACCATTCTGAAACTTTCCGTCAGAAAATAAGCATCTGTTTTTTCTTTTTTTTTAAAAAAAAGAAAGAGTCATTAGACGTCATCAGGTGATCGATCTGTGGAGGACGTTTACTGCTTGCAAGTCACATGATTGATGACATGGTGTTAGGTCGAGGTCGGTCGTCGCTTTGCAGGAGGGAGCGCACACAGTAGTGTTCTTCAGTCATGTAAGTCTTGGCGTGGCCTCTGTGGGGCGCAGGGGCACACGTACACTCCTCAGCTTGCTCCAGGCCCCATATGGCCCTCTCCCTTTGACTTGGCGGTTGGCACCGTGGCACGTACAGTAAGTACATTCATTCATGGCGATCGACCTGAGCTGGCTGCCACCTGCCAGGGACTACGTTCTACTGGCTGACTGGCATGTTTCGTCGTTAACACACAGCGACGTGTGTGTACCAGCCAACACGACAGTCGATTGGCAATCATGCAGATGCTCCTTTCACTCGTTTTTGATGTATTCAGCTTTATTACGAATTTTTTTTATTTATTGGCTGAATTATTACGAATATATTATGATGCTAATATATAATACTTCTTTGCACTATACCACATCCCGACGTTCAATACAGTGTATACTTACTTAAAACGACGAGACAGCAACTATGCTACCTTTTCCAAACGAAACGAACCAAATCAAATATAGTACTAGTACTACGTAACCATACGGTAATGATGCAGCGACGACGAAACCTGTAACGACAACAAAGGTTTTATTCTAGTAGAACTTTTAACGCAGCTAGTAGTACATACGTGTCCTGCCACGATGCAGGCAGCTGGAAACCCGTCTCGCTCTGTCCTATTGTCTTAGTACAACATAAACATGGTCTTTGACCATGAAAGCAACGCGAGATGAGGTGTGAACGAGCCCCCTCGCTCCCTTTTGGTTGACAGATAGATGGATGGATGATGACAAACACCAAGTTTCTTGAGTTTCCAGTGGCCTTGGCCTTGTTGTTGCTTCATCATCATCGAAAAGATTATACTCAGATCAGTTCAGCCTTCTTCCCTCGTGAAGCGACTCACACGCGCATCGCCCGCACTCAACGCGTTCTTCTTCCCGATGAAGCCTATTGTTCGTTCCGACAACTGTTCAGCTTGCCTTTTGTAGATTTGTCTACTGTACTACAAGAAAGAAACGATTGTTTTCTTTTTTCCTTAAAAAATGTTGAGCTTCAGATTGTGGTAATTTCGTATATTTATTGAGCTTTAAGATTGTTCTCGAGGCGCATCATCAGCTAGTACTACAGTTAGTACCAAAAAAGAGAGGAAAAGATCACGGTGTGGGCGGGGAATCAAGGAGGATAGTATCAGTCAGCAAGCAGGCGGAGCAGCGTCGACGAGAAACGTGGCACGGCCGCTGGCGCCGCAACTAATCCTCATGAATGCCAAAAGTTGGCTTTTGGGCCATCAACTCCCTTACGGCTCCGTTTCCTTCTGTTCCGACCTTTTGAGGGGTCCGGCCCGTACACCCGCGCCCGCTGACCTCACGCCACGTGTCCCCTGCGCCACCCACCCGCCCGACGATTTCCAAAATTGCACCCATTTCCTCTTTCGAATCATTTGCTCCCCTCCTAGTATGTTTTTTTCTTAAAAATGAAATATTGTAACTGATTTGTTTATATTTAACAATTTTTTAAAAAAAACACACACGCAGCGGTAATAGTTACTCCTCTGAATTTTTTTAGTTGTCGTTCCGACAGCGTTGAGCAGTTCAATTTTAGTGTTTTTTTATCGGTCGGGAACGTCAGGTATTTGTGACCGGATGAGTAACTCATAGGGAGTCAACTCAGTATTTTAGCTTACCTTCCAGCCTAAAAGTCGACACTGGGATGAACCGGTCAAATTTGTTGTTCTACTACTTCTCAAGCATATGGCTGAGAAGTTGACTTCACGCTGGTCGAAATGTTATCAATTCGGAAAGCAAGACACCCATTTTTAGTACTCCATTCTTCCAGTATTGTGGTAAATGATGTTGATAAGGTCGTGGAGTTCACATACGTCTTCGAGGCCAGGTAGGGGCGTCACCGTAAACCGGCGGTTCCATTCCTCGCTTCGCTTATATAAACCCCCAGGGCGCGCTGCTTTGTTCGACCTCAGCATCCCATCCCGTGCAGACCGAACAACAACCTACTTGACAACAACACTAATCACAAACAAGTTCGCGCCTCGCCCGTAAGCAACCAACCAATTACTGCTGCCTGCCTGCCTAGTGACTTTTTGTTCACCGCAAGGCACCATGGACGCCAGCATCCGCACGCTGCCGCCGCCGAGCTTCCCCGGCGAGGTCCGGTCCGCCGTCTCGTCGCTGCTGCTGTCCCCAGGCGGCGCCAGCGCGCTCGACTCGGTCTTCTCGCACCTCCCGCCGCCGGTGACCATCCCGCCTCTCGGCTCCAGCGTGTACTACCGCCAGTGCGAGCTCCTCCGCCACTTCGCCGCGTCGCAGCAGCCCTGCTCGTCGGCTCCGTCGTCGTCGTCCGCCGGGAGCAGCTTCCAAGCTTCTCCGGCGGCGGACGAGGCGGCGGCGCTGCGGCAGAAGCTTTACCGCGGCGTGCGTCAGCGGCAGTGGGGCAAGTGGGTGGCGGAGATCCGTCTGCCGCAGAACCGGGTGCGCGTGTGGCTTGGCACCTACGACTCCCCCGAGACGGCCGCGTACGCGTACGACCGCGCTGCGTACAGGCTCCGCGGCGAGTACGCGCGCCTCAACTTCCCCGGCGTCATGGACAGCGCCCACGACGACTGCCCCGACAGCCTCCACCAGCTCCGCGACGCCGTCGACGCCAAGATCCAGGCCATCCGCGCACGCCTCGCTCGGAAGCGCGCGCGCGCGCGGAAGCAGAGCACCTCTCGCCGCTCCGACTCCGAGGAGGGCGGCAAGCCGCAGCAGCAGCACCAGCAGCGGCTGGCGCCGACGACAGCGACCGCCACAGCGCCCGCGCGGCCTGTCGTCTCCGAGGGCGCCGCGACGTCCGAGACGACGACGTCGACGATGACGATGACGCCGTACGGGTCGCCCGACGGGGTGCTGTCCGTGAGCGCCGTCTCGGCCGACGGCGAGCTGCCGCTGGAGCACATGCCGTCGTTCGACCCCGAGTTGATCTGGGAGATGCTGAACGCCTAATAAGATGGTGGAAAGGGAAGGAACACATGGACTCGGACTCCGATCATCAACGTACCCGACAAACATAAAGGTCGTCCTCGCACGGACATGATTGCAGCCAGTGCGCGCTCTTCTTCTCTTATACTACACTTTGAGGTGGAGGAGTTTGCATTTAGGTGCTGGATATACGTATATTTACTAGTAGTACTAGTAGTAGCATACAAGGATCGATCATATCATATGAGAAGATCAAATAAAAATGCCCAGAAAAAATTGGGTGCCGTAGCCCCTAGTACCACTTACTACTACTGATTACTCAAACTGTCATGGGTTTTCGTTCGACAAGTTGTAAAGACTAATTGCTGAGTGTCTGGCTAGAGTTTCGGTGTTCCAGAAGAAGGAATTACATTCTTTTCTACTACTACAGCTTATGCAGTGTTAGTGTTCTTCTTCTTGCTCTTCTCGTTCTGTTTTTTTTTTTCCGTCTTCGGCTGCACATACAGATCAAGAAGCGCGTGTCCACTCTGCAGCCTCTCAAGTTTGCAGGACAGCTGAACCTGAACTGAAGTGCAGGGCAGAGGACCTACGGTATGGACCGCGAACCAGACAGAGGAAACGTTTCGTGAAGGGTCGGTCTCTGCATCCCTATCTAACAGAAACAGTGTCTCAGTGTTTGTGATTTCATTCTGCTTCTTCTCATACTACTGTACTTCAGCCAGTATAATACTGTACTGTTGTACGTAGTTCAGATTTCAGAGTCGCGCGTTCAATCGCTCTGCACAGTAGCCTGACGAGTTTGCTGGTGCAACCAGAAGAGTAGGAGTACGTATCTGCAAGGCAAGATGGGCCAGGAAACAGAGGAAAGATTTCGTGCATCCCCATCCAACCGCCAGCCTCATCATCACAGGTACTACCTCTTTTTTTGAGTGTTAGATTTTTTTAAATATAAATTTATATTAAAAATATTAATAATTAAGAAACGAAAGTAGTATTATTCTATAGAGTTGCTCCGTTTGATTTCCTGATGAAAACGTCCCCAATTTGTCGATTTCGTGTGGTCCAGACCAGAGAGACTTTTAGTATCAAGCGCTCCTCCTCCGCTTTCCTGCCCGTGGAGATAGGCATGTGCGCCCTCCCTCAACAGTAGATCGATTTGTTGAACCGGGCTCCACCTCCACTGATGATGAACCCAGGTCTGGCCGGTACGGCACGAACACTATTTCGAATGTTTGGACTCTGGTTCTGGACGATGGCAGCAGCTGCTGCTACAGCAACGTTATCCTAAATTGAAAGCCTCGCGTATCTATCCCTCCCTACTTGTATGAACAATTTGTTCCTGTCGATGGCATCAGGTTAGCTTTACAGTTACGGTGTCCGCTGTCCAACATTCATCAGAGGCGTAATAAGTATGCACCGGTTTTGAAAAGCCTTTCTGTTCTGTGAGGTGGTGATGAGAAGCGGTGACGGGGGAGAAGAGGGGTGATGCAAAGAGTCAACGGGTTTTTTTTTTATCGGAAGAGTCAACGGTTTGGTGGGCAAGGCTGGGCTTGATGGACCACGTGAAGAACGAGACGCCGATTCGATCGTACACAAATGGACATCCATCCATCCGTTCGTCCGTCCGTCCGCTAGTTCATCGCCACGTGCACTGAAATTTGTGCGTCTTCTTCTGAAACGAGTGGCTGAAATAAAGACATCGAACGGAACGGTACAGATAGCTGTACTGTACGTACAGAGATACGGAGCAACCCGTCCGGGACTCGTAGGATCAGCAGGTCCAAATGGGTCTGGGCGCGTCTGGCTCGTAGTATACAGTATAGTATTCTTGACTGTGTTAACCTGAGGTCTGATGAGATGGAAACGGGAAACCGGAAAGGATTCCGAAATGAGAAAAGGGAGCCGATTGCAATGGAAATCCAACTCCATTTTGCTGGTTGTTGATGAATGATGATGGCTCGCTCGCGCATCAATTCTGCGTTCAACCAAACTATCCCCGCCCTCCGAAATCAAATCAATCTCTTTCATGGAGTTAACTCGACCAATCACCCAACTCCTCTCCAACAGCAGCACGCACGTACACGCACGAACGAACGAACACGACGCCGACAAATACTACCGAAATACGGTAGTATGTAATACCGTTTACAGCTTCCGGCTGCAGGTGACGGACCTGCAGATGGACTGCAGCACGGCCTTGACGCCCGTCCTCCTCGCCGCCGCCATCCTGCTCCTGCGCCGGATGGCCTTCCTCGCCGCCGCCGCAGTCGCTCTCCGATTACTGGCAGCAGCAGCAGCAACGACGGCGACGTCCGCCGCCGTCACGGGAAGGGAACGGCAGCGCCATAAGGTGGCTGTCGAGGACGCGGTACACCGACGCGAGCTCGAACGAGTCGTACAGCGGGCTCCCGCAGTCCCACGCCACCGGCTTCTTCTCCTCCTTCTTCCCGTCCGTCTCCATTGTCTACGAACCAAGACCGATGGTTATTCCTGATTAACTACTAGCCTGTTTTTATCGAGCCCGATCGCGCCAGATTAAGCAGCGAATGAATTTCCAAGATCCGCGTATTACAACCGGGTGCGTTTCACGCGGTCCAACACTGCTGCGTTTGACAAGGCAGATTTTGATGAGAC
The DNA here is from genome assembly GCA_001182835.1 of Oropetium thomaeum. Taxonomy (NCBI): domain Eukaryota; kingdom Viridiplantae; phylum Streptophyta; class Magnoliopsida; order Poales; family Poaceae; genus Oropetium; species Oropetium thomaeum. Next base: position 2,763,853 of record LFJQ01000010.1, read on the forward strand.
ACGAGTAGCTAGTAAATGCTAGCCACTGCTACTACCAGCATGCAATTGGTTGGATCTGGTGCACACATCATCGTAGGGGTCAGACCTGGCTGACCATCGTTCATGAATCACTGATACAAACACACATGAGACTTTGCGTCTTACACGTTGGCGATTTTTGCTTAGATGGTGACTCGGTGAGTTGAGTGAGAGTAACATGTTTCTAACTCCCATTAATGGCTGCTACTGCTGGTTAATCGCAGATTAGATCGGTATGTGGACGTTGGACTTGGACCATACCTCAAATTGTCACCTGAATGATAATGAATGAACATTATCTCGGTTCGCCCGTGTATACTGTGGGTCCATTTTTGTGGCCCAAATAACCCAAGACGAGACTTAATAAACTTTTGGGGTCGTAAAGTAATTTTGTGACATAAAAAAAGGAAAAAAATAATATTTTTACTATTATAAAACAATTATTTCATAAGATGCATAAACTTTCCAGAGTAACCTATGGATGCAAACCACAGTAATAGGCCTACAGTTAGACAAATTGAAACAAAAGAACACTCATTACGGAGTACCTAAGCAATCATCAGAAATAGTATCCGCTTTCCTCTGCCTTGCTGCCACCTTATGTAAACCTTGTACAGTGTATAGTCCCTGTTTTGATTAATAAAAGTTCAGGCAGATCGCAAGACTTGCCGTAGTTTCCGTGTAAAAAAAAAAAAGGAAAGAAAAGCATCCAGCTGGGTGTGTTCCTGCGCTGAGTCGCTGACAAGGAAAGGAAATGTGGAAAACAATCAGTAGCTGGCGGCCGATCCGAGCGCGAGGCTGCTGAGTAGCTGTCCGCAGACTGGCAGCGGCGTGGCCTTGAGGAAGCCGAGCGGGTTGGCGCGGCGCACGGCGGTGGCGAGCCCGGCGTCCTGTATGAGCGCGACGGGTGCGCGGTCTCGGCCGGCCTCCTTCTCGGCGCACCCGGCGACGGGGCTGGTCACCAGCGCCACCACGCACACCTCCTCCGCGCCGCGGTTGTCCACCAGCTCGATCTTGTACTTGCCCGCCGCGTCCGTCGCGCCCTCCGCCGACCGCTCCACCGCGCCGCTCGCGCTCATGAAGTGCCGGCACTCCAGCCGAACCCTAGCTCCGGCGATCGGGGTCGTCACGTTCGTCACGAAACCCGCGCGGCAAGTGTCGCAGTACACAGAGCCCTCCACGAAGAAGTCGTCCTGCCGCACCGCGCCCACGCCGGACACCGCTACGGCCGCCATCACCGCCGCCAGCATGAACGACCACCCTGCTGACGATGCCATCATCAACTATATGGCTGTACTCTATTTGATCAATCTGTAAACTGAACGAGCGAATAGAGGCCTGGGAGTTTGCGAGCTGGTGTTTGGGGTGGTATTATATATACAGGAAGAACGAACGATGGGCAACAATCGTAGCGACCTCACTCCATATATTTAGCAACCAAGCAGCTAAACAAAAGGATCGACAGTAACTGCGTGTCGTGACTTACTACGTCATACGCCGACCATTCATTATTATTCAATTTATTCCATTCTTTATATAAAATAATATAAAAATGCAGATTTATGAAAAAACTTTTTATACACTTATGATTTTTTCTCAACGAACAGATTACACCGGCTGGCAACTGGAATCTGACATTTTGGACAGTCCATTTCTTGGCCCAAGATGACGTAGCTCTTCACTGGGCCAAAAACAGGGCCTTTCATGACGTCAGGCCCATGTGGGACGCCTCATCCGGCCGAAGACGACGAGCGACGGGAGCCACCCAACCCAAACCGACGACGGAAACCCATTTCCCCCACGCCCCAAATGCTGGCGACCGCCGCCTGCAGCGCGCCGCCGGCGTGCCCGTGGACGAGGCCGCCGGCAGCGGCGAGACGTGACTGCGGCTCCGGCATTGGGCGCGCCCACCGCCCGACACGAAGGCGGCAGCCCAGGAGAGCAGCCACGGTCGTACGGTGCGGGCTGCTTCCCGTGGACCCCTGGGCTCCCACGGTGGACTCCCAGAGCATCGCGTCGCAGCTCTTCGCGGCGTCGCTGTTCCCCTACCTGGGGTTCCTCTACTTCATGACCAGGTCGAAGACATCGCCAGGACTCACGCTCTTCGGCTTCTACTTCCTTCTCGCCTTCGTCGGCGCCACTAGTACGCGCTGTGAACCCCAACACCCCCCCCCCCCCCCCCCCCCCCCAATCCGGTTCTCTTGTTTTATTCTGCCTTTGATAACAGTATACTAGAACAAATACATTTTCGAATCAGGCTGTGCAGTTACCTGGGGAAGTAATGGTGATGCATAACTCGTGCTTTGTACATTTCGTAGAGTAGTAATACAACAGACTGCTTGCTTTCACTTAATCCATTCCCTGGATAGGTGTACTATTCCATAGAATCTGGTGAATGTTGAATATCAATACTTAGCTCGTTACTAGATATGGTGTACATGGAAGTAGAAACTGGGAGCCAGATACTCTGTGATTTGGTTGTCGTGTTGGTGGGCAATATTTCAGATACATGTGCTTCAGCATAATTTTATTTATAATGAGGATTGATCAGGCAATCAGTAACACATTATAAAATTTGACCTATGGAATGACAATCAGTACAACAATACTTACTTCTCAATTACCACTGTCTCTTTCTGAACAGTCGGTCAAATGCAGCTTCAGTCAACAGAGTTTGTTTAGTGCTTTGCCTGTAAAAAGGTCGGGTAGGGTGACAAAAAAAAGTTAGTCTTGTAGTAAGTACTAAAAACTAAGCAACCTGAATGAGGTGGATATTTGTGTAGATAAGACCAATTTATATCAAGGTATATTAATGAATTTGGCAATTAAGCTTAAATTTTCACGGTTTGTATTAGTGTGTCCATAAATTCTATAGATAGCCCTATTGAGTTTGCCAACTGTTTGTTTCTGGCTATTTAGCTGCTTGGCAGAAAATTATGCCTGTACCATTAATTCTTTCCCTGTTGTTTCATGCAACGGTTTTATCCCTGGAGCAGTACCTGCCGGGATATATGGTAATTGTGCCATATTGTTTTTCACCATCCTTACATTCCTCGTTTTCATGGCGCCTCACTGATACAACGGTGTCTGTCCATTGCAGCAAAAGTTCATTATGGAACCTCACTTTCTAATGTCGACTGGCTGCACGGGACTGCAGAATCACTGCTTACTCTTACCAATCTGTTCATCGTTTTGGGGCTGAGGGGAGCACTGAGGAAGTTGGAGGACACAAATGAGGGTGTTTCTGAAGGTTCCCAAGACAGTAACGAGAAAAGGTCTGCCTAGATTTTTTTTTTTTTGTCAGTGCCACCTGATGGTGCATATAGTGAGTGATTTAGGAGTAGATATATTTGTTTTGCTCAATTGGTTAATGAGATTTTTGCGTAAGAGTTGCTCTGTGCATATACGTTGATTCAGAACAACACAGGTACTGCAATTATGTATCATTGATGTGTTCAGTATGTAACGAGCTAGAAGCATGGTACTACAAATTCCAATGGAATAATTCACATTATTGTAAGTGCAGCATGATTACCATAATACTGTCAGGTCTGGTTTTCTCCTCACAGTATTAAAAAAAAAATACTAGGTAGGTGCGTATCTTTGCTTCTGCCTAGATTCAGATGATCTGTGCATAGTACTAAGGGTTTTGGACCTTCTTGTCTGACTGCACATTTTCGTAGCTCTGAGAAGCCATGGTTTGCCATATGATATGAACAAGACCAGCTGCAAGCGGCTGCAGACCTGCAGGAAAGTTCACTACTAGCAGTAGAATCTGAAGCAATAGGTACTACTACTGTCTACTCGTGCCAAAGTTGCAGGGCACAACTACGGCGGTACGTGCAACATAGATAGATCGCCTAACAGACTCAGCTAATCGGCCGCTTTCTACAGGTCCTGAAAGTCCCATTGGAAATAGTCGGAAGGGTTGGAGAAGAACTGTTCCAGCTGATGCTCCAGCTCCAAGACCGCGTCGCTGTTCCGGAACTGCTGCAACTCTGTGGCGGCCGGGGTGGAGGCGAAGGGGAACGGCGTCATGGGCTCGAACCCGGCAGTTTGCTCCTGATGGGTGGCGGCGTGGGTGTGCCCGGCTGGCTGCTGCAGGTGCTGTTCTGTGGTGGTGGTGGCGATGTGCGCGGCGGCCTGGACGCAGGTGTGCGCGCCGTGGTACACGACGTCGAAGAGCAGCGGGTCGGCGTCCGCGCGCTGCACCTGCTTGGTGGCGACGCAGCTCTGCGTGGTCCGGTGCGTGCACCTGAAGTAGGCTCTGCAACAAATGCATCATCGTGAATCGTGATGATCCTTCCCGCAGGTTAGTACTACTGATACTGATTAGCATGACGTAGGTGTTGCAACTATTGAGTGACGTGTGCGTGCTGACCTGGGATACTTTGCGCCAAGGATGTCCTTCTGTCCGTACTTCCTCCAGCTGAAGCCGTCGCCGAGAGCCGACATGTCCTGCTCCGCCGACACGCGCACCTGCGTCCGGACGCTGGGCACCCCCTTCCTGCATCATCATCAATTCATCAGACACAGACCCTTGCGTTAGAAGAACATCTTTTCTCTCGTGGCATATCGTGATTCGTGAACAACCGAGATGGATGGATTTGATCGATTGACTTGCCTCCTCTTGAACTGGGCGTCCTTAGCGGCACTATTGCCTTCCCCGCGCGGCGGGCTTCGGTCGGGCGAGTCGGGGCCGCCCTGCAACGACCGTGCGATGCGGAGGGACCTGTCGATGGAGGACGCCAGCGCCCCGCAGATCTCCATGGCGGCCAGCGGCAGGTCCTCCTGCTGGTCCATGTTCGCCTCCAGCTCCCTCACCATGCTCTGCACCCGCTCCAGGTGCGACGCAAGCGAGTTCTCCATGCCCTCCTCCTCAGCTGCTGGGCTCGATCAGCTCCTCCGCCTCCTCTGCTACTAATAAATCAGCGGGCCGGCAGTGTGTGTGTGTGTGTGTATGTGGAGCAGCTCAGCTTGGCGAGTGTGGTAGTGACAGGGGAGGAGGGGTACTTAATAGGCGCTGAAAAGGTCGGGTCTGATGCTACTGTTACAGGCTTGGAATACGGGGATCGTTTGAAGGTGGACTGGAAACTGGAGAAAAGTTGGAGACTAAACATGGAGAGAGAGAGAGAATAATATCATCATCTCGGTCACCACTGCTGTGGTTTCAAACCCCTGCTTTGGACCGGTCGTCTGGACGGTCCTGCTTGCCAGTGACAATGCTAGGTAGTACTTAGTGTTTAGTCCTCTGACTGATCTCCTTCCTTGGTCTTTCTTTTTTAGCGGGAAAGAGAGAATCATTGAGCTTTCGGTCCTCCGGTTCACACCGGATCTTGATCTCATCATTACCATGGTTCTACTATTATTATTCCTCGGTTGCTTAATTTGCTTGCGACAGGCCAGGAGAGAGAGAGAGAGAGCGCCACGCATCAGCAGCTCAGTGCAGTGCGGTGAGTTCAGTGCGTGCTTTTTTCCTTGAAGATTCCCGTGGTGTGAGAGGTACTAGTACGTACGTGGCGCAGGCCTGCAGGCCGCGCCGTGGCGAGAGGAGGAGAGGTCAGAGGAAGGCGGCGTGCGGTTTCCTGCAAATCTCTGGGAGGATTACGCGCGCGCTCGTTTCTCTCGGTGCCGCTGCGTGCACTCGAGTGAATTCGGTCGTGGTGTCATTTCCTCCTACTGGCGTACTGTATGGCAGAGTGTCATTTTCGGGATGATGGATCGAGGCGCCATCAACTCCAGCTGCAAGCACAGGCCCAAGATTGATGGGGATTGGGGAAGGCATCCGTCCTTGAGCGAGGACGGACCAAGTTCAATGCTTCGACAAGGAGGACGGCCATTCATTCATTCAAACCACTGAATCTCTCAAGTGTTACTGACAAAAAACAAAAAAAAGGGTGTTCCCTTCCCTGCACGTCATCGGTGAGCCAAGCAGGCCTGGATTTCTCTGCGTCATCTAACTGGTCGTACTACTACGTACAGAGCGTAATCTACTACAGAGCTCGTTCGTTCGTTCGTTCCAAAAGGGAAGAAAAGATGAATCAGCCTGCTGCTAGTACTAGTTGGACTGGAACTGGAAAGAGATGGCTTTCCATCCTCTCGACTTCCGTCCACGAGCACTGCTCTACTCTTCTGGGATGGTACGGAGTACTACTTCCACCTAAAGCTCGTTTATTTTTCAGACCTAGTCTTTTACTGTAGTCCGCATCGCCTTGATGGAGCGACGACTGCCCGACTGCCGGCTGCAAGAAAACGCCGCCAAAAGGCAAACGCGCCACGCAGCTCACGTTTGCCATTTCTGAGCAGTTTGGCCATGATTCGGGCATATTTCAGTTGAAATCGACTCGGACACCCACACGACTGCCGCCCCTGAAAACTTTTTTTTTTTTGAATGGTCCCCTGAAAACTGAAATCGATGCCCAAGAAGAAGAAGAAGGTTCCTTCCTGCTTCCTTGTATGCTTCAAATATCCAACAAACTGTAACAGCAGCATCCATAGATGCCTGGTGTTGGTGTGACTTGCCTTTTCGAACAGCGAAAAGGAAGGACAATTTCTGGCGTCTGCTTCGGCATTACTAGGAAGAACTGACAGATCGACAGGAAGGACGTCGCTTGGACTAGATGACGACGATGATTTTTCCGTCGTCCACTGCCGGACGTTGAGCCTGGTTTGACCGGTTGACCGGAAAGTTGGAAGGAGCTTGTGCGGTCTTCGAGCTGCTCGGGCCGGCCCTTGACTGGCTGACTGCCAGCGCGGCTGCCACGACAATGGCTGAGGCGGGCCAGCAGCTCAGCCGGCGAGCCGGTGAGTGAGATCTGGAATTCTGGAGGCGGACCAGCAGCTCAGCCGGCGAGCCGGTGAGTGAGACCTGGAGGCGCGCCCGTGCGCCGGCGACAGCACGGGGAAGATCTCCTACGCCCGGATCTGGACGTAACGGTGGTACAGATACAGCGTCCAGGTTGCACGCTGCGGGTGATGCTTGTGTTGTGGCATTGTGCTAACGCCGATACACAACCAGTGATAGTTTTTCTACTAGTGATATTACTGATGCGGAATAACGGTTGAGGAAAACACCACTGAATCAAAGATTCTTCAACATGTGTAAAGTTAACCTTACAGAAATACTCGGAGCGTGTTTGGATTGCACCCCTGAGCCGTATCTCTCGCCTCTCGGGCAGCAAAGCAAGCAGCCCCTGTTAGTACTGAACATGACATGCAAACATGAAAAGAAATTGTAGAGATCAACCTCTATATAAATAAGGACTGAAGATTAACCTGGGCTTTACAGTCAGGATACGGATTGTTTCGGTTCATCTGACATGATGAAACACTAAATACTACTAGTACTGCTGAAAGCTATGCTTGTGCATTCCAGGTTCACCAATTCAGATTAAAACCATGCAAGCTAGTTTGAAACAACAGAGTATATCTTACTCTTACAAAAACAACAGAAACGACAAGCATTGTTTCATCAAATCTTGAGCACCACCAATATTTACCAGCCTGTTCACTTCTTGAGCCAAGCCTCAAAAATTATTTGCCTAGTACATAGCTGCATAAGCACAACTACTAGTACTCCTTGTTTGGTGAAAAGCTCAACACAGCTAACAGAAAATTAGAAATGGATACAAATAAGTAGTCCTTACAAACTATGCTCATGATTTAAATACTAGCTTAAGAAAAGCCACCATAGCAATCAACTATGCTATGTCTCTTTTGATACAACATCAGCATATGTGATCAATTATACAACCCAATTTTCTCAATCAAGAATCTGAGGCATTATGACTATGTGCATATTACTGTGATATACAATTCTACAAATCTGTATACATTCACGAGAGCATCCATTTTTTTCAAACTCAACAGAATTTTCATATTTGTGATTTGTTTCAGCGTTTTCATGTAATGTGATGTGCTGCTGATATGCTAGGCAACAAAATTCAGCACAACACCTCAAATAACAAGTAGATGTGATGAAAGAACTACGACTACAGATTAATATATCTATGAATCAAACAATCAAAATAGCTCAAGTTACCATCGTTCCCTTGGTCTACCATCAGGAAATACCGGAACAGGGGTCCTGCCGTTGGTAGAACCATCGGCATTTTTCATATTAACCTTGACTTCTTGTGGATTTGAGTCATCGTCGTCGTCTTCTCCAAAATCGGGCGGCAAGTCATCATCATTCTCACCAAACCAACCATCTCCCCATTGGTAGTCGGTATTAGATTTGCCACCAGAAAGTTCACTAATCAAGTCTTCCATATCAGACAGTTCTTCATCATCATCATCTTCTATGTCGCTTCCTCCATCCGAGAAGTGAGCAAGAGCCCCATTGGCTCCCTCCTCCTCGGTAGTCCTACCTGCAACTCGTCTGGGGAAGCGAGGGACAGCAACAAGAGCCCTCATTTTCTCCTTCAGCAGCACCAGTTTGTTCTTATCAATCAGCTGTGAGTCCCTGTATGCCTCACGGAGGAAGACCGAGTCTCTGTCCCCTTTGAATGAAACATAAAACATGTCTGGGTGCCGGATGAGCATTCCCCGCAGCGACTGGGAGAACCGAAATTCCTCCCGGAAGTGCGTCAGGTGGTCTACCAACGTGCGCTTCTCGAGCGTCAAGCTTAGAATCTCATGAACCACCGCGCAGGCGTGCTTCTCCTTTTCGGCAGAACCGGACCGCAGGTGCGAGAAGTCCGAATACGGTGAAATGTACGGGATCTCCTTGAACTGCGTGATCCTCCGCGCCTCTCCCCGCGTCAATTTGAGCCCCTTGGGCAGCTTCACTCGGTTGAACTTGAGAGGCCTGTCGATGATAAGGTTCCTCTCCTCCGCTTCTCTGGCCCGATTCTCCTCCTCCGCAATCTCCGCCGCCGACACCGCCAGCTCGGGGTCCCAGTGCGTGAGCTCGAGGCCCGGTCCTCGATCCATCCGGACGACGCGGAAGTACTGCGGGTACCTGAGGCATATGGTGTCGCGGAACTCGGGTGGGAGTCCGAGGTCGTGCTTGAGGTGCGCGATCTTCTCGAGGAGGACGCGCTTCTCCTGCGACATCATGAGGAGCTTGCGGAGCTTGGCGACGGCGAGGCCCTCGGACTCGTTCTTGAGCTGCAGCTCGTCGAGGTATAGGCGCTCGGCGGCGGGCGTGAGGCGGAACTTGAGGGAGTAGACGCCCTCCTCGACGATCTCGAAGACGCCCGGGAATCGCTTGAGGAGAGCGATGAGGCGGCGCTTGCGCGTGAGGCCGAGGTCGCGGCGGAACCGGCCGAGGTCGCGCAGGCTCATCACGCGGTCGGGCTGCGCGACGAGGATGTTGCGCAGCTTGAGCACCAGCTTCAGCTTCTTGTCCCGCTGGATGACGTTGTCGAAGGGCACCTCCTTGCGCCGCTTCACGGCGGCCTGCGCCACCACCACGGGCCGCGGGCGGAGGAGGAGGCGCAGCGGGGAAGGCGCGCCGCGCGGGTGGTGGAGCGGGAGGGAGGTGCCGAGGAAGAGGGACTTGGGGGGCGGCGCCGCGTGGAGGGCGGCCGGCGCGGAGGGGAAGGGGAGCAGCAGCAGCATGGCGTCCATTTCCTCCGGCGCGCGCGGGGCGTGGCGTGATGTGAGTGAGGGGTTTGCTCACCCTCTCCTTCTCGCCGCGTCGGCGGCTGTGGTTGGGATAAACCTCCCCTCTTCTGTTTCCGCCTTCTCCTCCGTCGTCGTACGGGGTTGGATATTTTTGGTGGGAGGATGTGTGATTTTGGCCCGGCCCGACTTGGTGGGAGGATGTGCGCAAAGCCCCTCTTATGTTCTGTGTCAGCCCATATACGTTAGGGCTTTTTTTTGGGCCTGCGTGAGATATCGTACTAGTAGCTTGCACCCAGTAGCTGTTGATTTTTGTGAATAATGAAAGACGGAGGAGCATTGTGTGCTTCGTGCACGATCGGGATCACGCGGCGGCGCGCTACTGGCACACGTCCAGATCCAGCGCAATCGGCCTCAACAAGCCAGCCACAAAAGCAGCAAGGGGGGATAACGAACCTACCTACCTTTCCAGGTACCCCAATGGCCGCCTTACTACTGTAGTCGTAATATTAATAATATTGTGCATGAGTCTTCTTCTCTTCCGCTGAAAGAGAGAAAGAAAGAAAGAAAACCATGCATGGCTGCTGCTGGCATTGGCAGGTCCAGGAATATGTGGCGCCAGTTGTACAGTGTCAGAGGTAATATAAAATGCCAACTTCAGATAGCACTAGTATAAAATGTTATCTTCTCGGAAACGAGGAACAAAAAGAGAGTGAGTCAGTAGTCAGTGATCGTCCAACATGTGCAGCAAAAAAGGCTGTGTAGCTCGCCCATGCATGCAGCAGCGGGCGGCCATGCCCAGATGTTGTTAGCTGTCAGTCACGGCTCACTCAGCCTTACAAAGGAGTCCTCGCAAAAACAAAAAAAAGCCTCACAAAGGAGTATCACAACACGTTACTCAAACGAAATGTAACATAACGATGCATTCGCATGTTCCATGTTCCATGTTGTATTTACTAAATAATACACTCCGTACCATTATATAGGGATGCAGTAAGAGTCGTTCGGTGAAGAAGACAAAGAAGATGAGATAAGCTTGCATCAGACACTGGAGCAGCCATGGCGCCCGCCGCCTTGGACGGTGCGGACCAACTCAGTACTGTACGAGATAATAAGATGCATATATTCTCTTCAGCCTTACTGTAAGTTATTACTGTTAGAGTATTAATCTAAAAACCAATTTTGCTACAGCACAAAATAATGTAAAAAACGATATTAGCTTATAATAAAACTGCAATTAAAATGTTTATCAAAGTCTAGTTCTGTATTAGTAGAAAACATTAAGCGAACATATAGCAGAAAAATCTGTGGCCGGCAAGGTCGCTGCTCCTGAGCTGGCTGGCTGGCCCTGGCCTCACGAATATCATATGATCAGCTATCGCGCCGCGTCGGGAAACCTGACGGAGAGGATGTATAGTTTAACGGCCGAGGTGGTGGCCGTTAGCGCCCCACGTCGCGGACACATCCGCTGTGGTCGCGGCGGCGGGCCTTGTCCTTGTTCGCTGCATTTCAGAGGACTGGAGTCACTGGACTTGGTAAAGTACGTAGCCAGGTCGGTCCGCTTCATTTCGAACACGTGACCTTCTGTCTCAGGTTCTCAGCCACACAGAAGGTGACACGTTGGAGGGAGACCGGCTCACGATCAGGGATTGGTTTCTCTTTCTCTTCTTCCTTATTATTCTTTTTGTGCATAATTCATCCGGGGAAAAAAGAAGATACTACTATCTCAGCTTAATTTGGCATTCATCACCATCACCGCCCACCACAGCTTTATATATGGACCGTGCGCCCTCCTTTGGCCTTTAGTACTATTCAGTTTATGGACAACATCCACACAATAACCTTCTTGTTAATCGCCTTTTGTTTTTTTCCCCCATAGGTCGATTAGGAAAACATATTTGCATGGCTAATAAGAGCCTTAGTGCTCCTGAAACCTGACTTGTGACGTACAGCATAATCAAGTTGCCGGAGGCCGGCCGGAGCCTACACTCAGATTGGCAATCTGGGATCTATGTGAATTGAAAAGTTCTGTTCGTAGTTGCCAACTCAAAAAATTAAAAATATTGATTTGGATTTTTGTTCATCCTGCAGTCTCAATTGTGATCTATATAAAAGGATGTCCCTTAGAATTTCCAAAAAGGTGCTCACACGCAACGCGCGAGCTTGGCTTGGCTAGGCACCACAAAAGTTGTGGGGATTTCTTCCCCAAACAAGAGGCTAGCGTTGCGAGTCCAGCGATTCCCGAAACGTAAGCATGGTCCCCAAACTGAAGATGACGTGATTGCTGTTCGGCAACGAAGCAAGTGGGTTTGGGTTAAAACACGAAATGAAGCCGAATATGGGTTGGGTTTAGGTTGATACAAACTTTAAGCTTTCAATACTCTTTTTTTTTTTTCAACACAAGCTCTGGATACTCTAATGGTAAAGAAGGTGAAATTTTGGTATTGAGCTTCCTTCAGTGGTAAATCTTCGTGCAACTAGAGTCATCACATAAAAATATAAATGTCAAATAATAAATTACTCATACACAATAAATTTCACATAACATTTTGTTGAACAATAAAATTTACTTTTTAAATATCATCTAATTAGACTTAGCCACTAACCACCAATAACAGTTTTATCGAAAAATAGGCTTATATGGTGTAGTGAAGTTGTACCGGAACAACTCTCACTTTAGTGCCCAAAATATCCATTTTCTCGATTAATATATGAAAAATATTTACTTATTCATTTCATCAAACTATTAAAGTCAGTGTAATTTATCGCCTATACAATTTATATTTTCTTTGCATCTTTGTGCGATTTCAATACAAAAGCGGAGCAGCCACATCATATGATAACATTATATGTTTCGTAAGAATAATTTATATTTTTAGAATAAATTTAAAAGTCTAATAACTTCTAATAGTTTATTAAATAATAGTATAAATAAATATTAGATATAAATGATATCATAATTATTTTCACCATCTACTTCCTTTATTATGGAAATAACATTTCTTATTAAATGGGGAGTAACAAATTTTAAAGTTCTATGCTACTGTAAGTTTATATGATGAGAATAGAAAAATATATAAAATAACAATATAGGGTCAAATAAATACGGTCTCGTTCCTATTTCAGGCTTTCAGCCAGGGGGAGGGCAGCACCGCATCGACTCTCCGGCACTAGGCACCACCACCACAGGGGGCAGCCAGGACGGTGGAGGCAGGCACCTCAAGCGCCTCGTTGGTGCGCCCAGCGCCGTCTCCTCCAGGTGAGAGCCGAGGTTTCCTCCTCAATCCCCTAGAAAATCCTCTTCCTTCCTTTATAGCTGCCATTTAGGCTGGATATAGCGGTGATGGGTCGATTCCTGCACAGGGGAGGGGGCGGGGAGATTCCATCCCAAGGATGATACGAGGATTGTGAAGAGAATTTTCGTCTCTCAGAGGAGGAGAGGGGTGTAGGGCGGCTGCCCTATTATTCGGTTCGCCTCTGGCCGTGCGGTTTCGGTTTCGTGCCTAAGTTTTGTGGTGCTATGGAAGGGACGACGGCAGCTGATGTAGCCGGCGCCGGCGACGGCGGTGCCGGGGATGCGCAGATTAAGGGTATCAAGGAGAATGAGCAGGCAGCGCAGCAGCCGTCTGCAAGCGAGACCCTAGAGATGCCTGCCACCCCGCTCCCACGGGACATCGATTGGTCGGAGCATTTCTGTTTCTTCAATTCGTTGGGCGGGCTCGGGAGCAGCTCGGATGGTGCCAGGGGCATGACCAGCGTGGGCCTGTCCAATTCTGCGTCGAGGCCAGACAGTGTGACGCAGCGCGGTTTGGATGACACGGAAGAGAGGGTGGAGGAGCTTACATTGAAGAATTGCATCAACACTGATGTTCAACCTGAGGTTTCTGGCGGCGGAAGCTCAACCATTGGGGATAGGCCTACTGTTATTAAGGGCCTATGGGGTAACTTCACACGGATAGCATGGAGAACTAGCGATGTGGCCAGCAGGGAAACCACAGTAGTTAGTTCCGGCAACATTGCAAATCTGAGGGCTGGCGACGTCTCTAGCAGGGAAAATTTGGAGGCAAGCATTGCCAACAACACAGTCTCACGGATTAATGATATGTCTGGTAGGGATTTACCTATGAGTCGTGGTGGCAATAATAATGAGTTCATGATGCCATTTTTTAACCAGCAACTTCTCTTATCATCGCGACCTAATCAGAGTGAACAACGGGCTAAAAGGGGGAATGCTCTAAAAGTAAGTAGCTTTTCGAATAGAATTCTTGACCAGATGAGAGGTAAGCCTGCGACACCTTCATCTGGGGTTCTTGGATCTCCACCTAAAAACAATTTGAAAGGTAAAGGAGTCGCATATCAAGGTGCTCGGGAGGAGATCCAATTGCAAGCTAACACAAAGACCAGAGTTCCAAAGGACAAGATTCCTACCACAATGCATGATTCTATGGCTAAAGCGGAGCCACTGCTTTTCAACGGTGCTGGAAATATTTCAAAGTCTCACTGTGAGGGAACTAGCGTGAGGGAACTGATTAAGCCTGGCCGCCAAACAATGAGCAAGTTCGAGAAAATAAATTTGTTCAAGCAGATACTTGATCTTGTGGACAAGTGTCATGAACAGGGTTTTACTTTACAACATTTATGTCCCTCATATTTTACAGTCCTGTCTTATGGTCAAGTTAAATATACTGGTTCTTATATCACACAAGATGCATCAACCTCGATCAGACAAGATATCGCTCCAGAAGATACTGTGAATAGGAAAAGGTCTTTTAGTCAGCAAACTGAGCACCAAGAGTCAAATCGTCATGGAAATCCTATGCTGAAGTACCAGAAGGTTGGTGAACAAGGTGCCAGGCGATTGATAGACACCTTCTGGGCTGACCAAAGAGACAACAATCAATATGAAGTCGTTGATCGGGATGTTTTAAGGCAGGGAAATTCTAGTTGTACTGTCAGAGAACGTCCTAAGTTCGTTGAACCTTATGGCAACAATACATCTTGTGTTCAACGTACATCTGGTTCTGGCAATGTGCAAGCGGCATTTGAACCGAGGATTCTAGAGGAAAGCTGGTATAGAAGTCCAGAAGAATCAAGTCAACCGAATGGGACATTCCCATCAAACATCTACAGCCTTGGGGTTCTGCTATTTGAGGTATGATTAATATCTTAATACTATCTTTATGACATCTCCTGTACCAGTAGTATCCGTTTTGGACCTCTAATGTAGCTGAGGCAATATTGCGAAAATGCTCTTCATTTCCACCACCATATAAATGTGCTGGATGTTCATTAAAAGCAATGTCAAACATTTTTTGTTACCACTGTATTAGAAGCCATATCAATGTCCTTTTTAGTACCATAAAAAATTAACTTTATCATTCTGCTCCTGTATACACACAATTAATCACTCAGGCTTTCTAACTAAAGTTGCATTTGATTTACTTTCTAGTTTCCATGTTATTCTGTAGATCATAACTTCATTGACATGTCAGCTTTTTAATGGCTAATATTTTTCATTTTGCTAGCTCTTTTGCTGTTGTGAGACATGGGAGGTGCATTGTTCTGCAATGTCAGACCTTCGCCATCGCATCCTGCCTCCAAGTTTTCTTTCAGAAAGTCCTAAGGAGGCTGGTTTCTGCCTTTGGTTATTGCACCCAGATCCTTGTTCGAGACCAAAAGCAAGGTTAGCATTTGTATCTCCCCACTGCTGAAATCCTGAGCAACCAGATCATTGTTCGAGACTAAAGCAAGGTTAATTGAATTGGATCAGATTTTAATTGTTTCTATTTTTGTTTATTACGTAAACTACACTTTGTCAAGAAAATTTATTTCTCTAATGGAATTAAAAGGACTATTATCAGATGCTTCAATTTACATGTGGATAACTAATTTTGCTTAATTGTGCCATGAAATGAAACCTAAATTCATGCATATGACAAATTAGATTATTTGTCTCCCTGTCTAATGATTTTTTTTTTATGTTCATTGCATGCAAAAGTATGTATGGGTTTGTCCAGTTGTATTCCTTCAGTGCATTTAAACATGATAGTCTGCATGCTGATTTATGGCTAATATGTAATTTTCTGTTTTCCTAGAGACATTCTTGGATGTGACTTGATAAATGAGGGCAGAGACTTGTCCTTGTTAGATCAGGCTCCAGCTGCTGCCATCAGTGAAAAAGATATTGAGTCTAGTTTATTGCTTAATTTCCTTTCTCAGTTGAAAGAAGAAAAGGAGATACAAGCTGGCAAGTTATCAGCAGTTCTTGGAAGCTTACAAACTGATATCACAGAGGTTGAGAAAAGGCACTTAAGGAGGACTGGATTTAGTTTAGCGGACATAAATGTTTTGCAAAGTTCTAACGCTTCATCAGGAGCTTCTGCAAACACCCCACAAGGTGCACTGCTTTCCAATCTATTACCATCATTGTGCAAGTCAAGCATATATGAGGAAAGGGTTATGAAGAATTTGGAGCAGCTTGAGAGGGCATATTACTCCATGAGGTCAGCCGTTGATACTTCTGAGACTAATGTAATCAAACGTACAGATAATGAGGCTTTGAGAGTCCGTGAAAACTTTTATCAACTTAACAGTGATCCTGATGCCGCAAATGAGCAAATGGATCGCTTTGGATGTTTTTTTGATGGTTTATGTAAATATGCCCGGCATAGTAAGTTTGAAGTACGAGGAATTTTGAAGAATGCAGATATACTTAACTCTCCAAATGTCATTTGTTCATTGGGTTTCGATCGGGATGAAGAATACTTTGCCACTGCTGGAGTTTCGAAGAAAATAAAAATATTTGAGTTTGATGCTCTCTTAAATGATCGAGTTGATATTCATTATCCATTGATAGAGATGCCTAGCAAATCCAGGCTGAGCTGTGTCTGTTGGAACAACTACATAAAGAACTATCTGGCATCAACAGACTATGATGGCACTGTACAGGTATGCATATCACAATACCCTGCTATATATTTCCAAACACATCCAGTTTAAACTATGATCAGGTTGGCTTATAATTTACCCCCCTACATTTCTTGCTGTGGTATCATCTTTCTTGTTCAGTTTTTTGGATAAACTAGTAATGTGTTTAGTAATGCAGTAACATGCTGATTCTTGTTTCCTATATTGTTATCTACTGAGATTGATTATGTTGCTCGTATAGATCTTTATTCAGATTTCAGAAATTGTCTTCTGGGTTGGGGCAATATGGTGTTTTCTGTGCCAGCTTCTTGTGTTTGGGTGCTGTATCTATTCTTGGCACTCTTATGGTCTTGGAGATACCACAAATAAACTGTTTGTTAAAATGACCACTCAGCGTTAGGTTGTACTGATTTTCGGTTGAGAAAAATCTTGAGCATGTGAGGGAAATGGGATTAGCCTCTCATACTTCCTGTATGGCTGAAAATGAAAAGGTTATTGCATAATGTTAGAAGGATAACCACAGACAATAAGTTCAGGAGCGAATAAAATAGAAACATCAAGATAGCAACCAGTAAAACCATTTGATATCTAGAGTTTCAGAGTGCTTGATCCTGTAGCTGTAGGTTTTTCTGGGAAAGAATAGTGGTTCTTATCCTTCAGCACTCAACATTGCTTAGCACATTTCCGACCCCAAAAGAAATATGTTCCATTAAAATGCCTCTTCTCTCAGAGTCTCACTATCGTTTGCTTGGTCGGACTATTTTTCATATACTGATGTTATCTGGTAGAAGCATCGTAATTTGAGACGAACTGTGTTGTTCCTTGTTTACCCTTTCTTTTGCGGATTATTTTAATTGTTACTGTGGAATGCAGTTATGGGATGCAAGCTCTGGTCAAGGATTCACACAGTTTACAGAACACCGAAAAAGAGCTTGGTCTGTAAGTTTTTCTGAAGTGGACCCTACTAAGTTGGCTAGTGGGAGTGACGATTGTTGTGTTAAAGTATGGAGTATAAACCAGGCATGTTACTGAAATGCATCCACTCTGTTTTCATAATTCTTTAAATTGCTTTTTCTTCCAGAACTACAGTTCCATGGTAGCATCTTTAATGCCATTTCATTTCTTTTTATCAGAAAAATAGCATTGATACAATCAGAAATGTGGCCAATGTATGTTGCGTACAATTCTCCCCATACTCCTCCCGCATGTTAGCTTTTGGTTCTGCTGATTACAAGATATACTGTTATGATCTGAGGAACACAAGGATTCCTTGGTGTACTATCTCGGGACATGGAAAAGCTGTCAGTTATGTAAGGTTCCTGGATCCAGAAACACTTATCTCTGCATCAACAGACAATTCATTGAAGATATGGGATCTGAACCGGACTAGTTCCAGTGGATTATCTACTGATTCTTGCAACCTGACCCTGAGTGGTCATACCAACGAGAAGGTTCACTGCATGATAATGTTCTTGAGGTGACTTATTTTTTTGAGTTATTCTATAATTAGCCTTACTAACAACTGTTTGTGCAGAATTTTGTAGGGTTATCTGTTCATGATGGATACATAACATGTGGCTCTGAAACGAACGAAGTGAGTGTTCTATAAACATATACACCCTCTATTCCAAAATATTTGACGCCGTTGGATTTTAGCGTCATCCTTGACCATTTTTCTTCTTCAAAAAATTTGTTTAAATGTGCAAAATTATAATTCGTGTCAAATACATTTAGTAACAAAACAAATCATAACAAAATGTATGATGTTTGTCATGCTGTTTATGATTGTTTAAATAGAAATCTTCAACATGCTGATGCTCTGTTAGTTGGAAGAATAGTTCATATATGGTTTTTGTGGTGTGCAGGTATATTCTTACTACAAAACCTTTCCCATGCCAATAACTTCGCATAAGTTTGGTTCGATTGACCCTATAACTGGACAAGTGACAAATGAAGACAATCAACAATTTGTATCAAGTGTTTGCTGGAGAGGGAAATCAAACATGGTAGTGGCTGCTAACTCTAGTGGCAGCATCAAAGTGCTTGAGCTTGTGTGAACAATCCGATGAGAGTTCTATACTGAAGGAGAAGATCTGAATGCTTTAGTTGCCATTCCGGCTCCATCATATTCTGCTGTTCTGATTATTGAGTGTTTTGCTTCCTCAATGCAGAACACGAAGCATCCAATAGCCCTGCAGGTCCCCCTTACAGCAGCTGTAAGACGCGCTTGACCTGCAGCATCGTCAATTATTGGTTTGACCGTTTTACTCGAGACTCCCAAGTGAATTGAACAAAATATTCACTAAGGGGACTCGGCTGGGAGGCTATTGCCATCATCTATTTGCTGTACTTATAGCTTTGTATGGGATCTGGATGCACTAATATTCATCACCTTAAGGAAGACCTGAGGGTCTGTACAGAGTTAGGGGCCCAGGTCTAACGCAATGTATATCATGCAATTTGATGTTTTCTTCTGGGCTAGAGAGGCTGTGGTGGTACATCTACTCAATCAGTATCTCACGGGAAATTAACTCAGTTTTGCTGTGCTCAGGATTTGTTCTGATGGTTTGGACAATGGGAACAGAATCAGTTGACCTTGGAGCTCGAAGCAATTCTTGCAGGGAATGCTGCAAGGAGTGTGTATTTTAATTTCCTTATTACTTGCTGTACATATGATCAGGATCGGCAACAGTAGGCCTTTGTAACTAGAGGAGGGTGCTCAAAAGACTCGGTCATCAAATAAGAGTAATTAATGGTCTTCTATAAAAAGGTTATTGGAAGTATTCTGATTACGCATTGGCGGGCACAAGCTCGCTTATGACTTTGCATAGAGAGATCGATATGTGCCTTGTGCACGGGCTCTGAGCCTCTGACTGGCCTTGCTCATCATTGATGTGTTCTTTCACTAGTATAAATAAACTTGTATATATATTTTCTCATCTCTCTGTCGTCACGTCGCTGGAAGGTCAAACATTTTCCTTCCGACGAAGCTTTTTTTTTTTTGTTACACGATGCCAGCACGCTCTTATCATCGAATCATATGACCCTACAAACATCAAGCACACTGCCTGCCTAGATGAAACAGGCATAGCAGCTGACTTGGCACCTTCTGTTGAACCACGTCACCAGCCAGACATGGAGAAAGCAGAAGCTGGCGTATGTAGTTATCCACTTTGTGACCCCAAACGATTTGCCAATTCTGGAGCAGAGGGAGAGAGGGGACGCAACAGTCCACATCAAAAAATAGCCAAAACTCCCACCCATTGTTTCAACTGCCCAATTTCCTTCTCAAGTTTTGTTTGCAGCCCTCCTCCCTCCCTACGGCTCCTCCCCTTCCTCCATTGCGATTTCTTCTCGTGAAAAGGAAGGGAATGCTCATCAGCAGGCCTAGGGAGGGAAGAAGGCAGAAAGAAGCAAAGAGGTTGGCACATTGAGCAATGGCTGCGCGCAGGACACCACGCGCCAGCCTTTTGCTCCTCTCGGCCGTCCTGGCGTCCCTCGTCGCCGGCTCGACGGCCGGCGTGTACCACATCGTCGGCGCCGGCAAGGGGTGGCGGATGCCGCCGAACAAGACGTACTACGAGGACTGGGCCCGGAACCGGAACATGAGCGTCGGCGACAAGCTCATGTTCCTGTACCGGAGCGGCGTGTACAACATCGTGGAGGTGCCGACCAAGGAGCTGTTCGACGCGTGCAGCATGCGCAACATCACCAACCGGTACCAGCGTGGCCCCACCATCATCGAGCTCACGCAGCCCGGCCCGCGGTACTACTTTTGCGGCGTCGGCGAGCACTGCGAGGTCGGGCAGAAGGTCGCCGTCGACGTCTGCACCGTCGCGTCGCCGCCGCCCGACGACGACGAGCTCAGCGCCGCCGCGCGGTTGGTCCGCCCCGCCGGACTCGTGGCCGCGTTCTGCCTCGTCGCAGCGTTGCTAATAATGGCAATGTAATTGACGACGGCAATGTGTCAATTCCAGAGACAGAGAGCATATCACCAGCAGACTATTGATTGGGCTCTCCAATCCATTCGTCCCCTTAACCCAACAGCTTGCTTAATCCTCTGCTTCTTCGTGCAAATCAAGCCGAACACACTTGTCTCTCTGCTCGTCTCCACCCGGTCTCGCCCTTCCTGCCGAGTGCCGACGTCCCTCTCCCTCTCGTCCTGGATGGCGCAGCCGGCACCCGCGCGCGAGCTATTGCTTGGAACTCTCGCTTCTCGTTTCTACGGAGAGGAAGGCAGCAAACCCAATTGGAATGCCGGCCCTCCTTCACCGACGGCCAGCGAACGGACGGGCGCTGGAGGAAGATGACAAGGGGATCGATCCAGTGAGGATCTTCAAAATCTCCTGCCTCGCCTGAACGGCAGCGATGATCCTCAGATCTAGCGGCTCCTCGTCCGGGCACGCGGGCACAGCGGCGCCGGCAGATGGTCGGAGAACGGAAGGGCGCTGCCGGCGGAAGGAGACGGAGGGCATCCGTGCGAAGACGAGGGTTAAAGGTGCAAAATTCCTGTTCCGGGTAGGGACCAATATGTAAATAATAAATCATGATTATTAATAACGATTCAAGCTAGGAGGTTATATGAAAAAATTATTAATTACGATCTAAATTTTTACATAAACACCTTTAAATTATAATTAATAATCATGATCTAAATTAAAAAATTATAAAAAAAAGAATCATAATTATTAATCATGATCTAGATTTTGCACGAACATCTCTAGCTTGAATCGTAATTAATAACCACGATCTAATATTAAGAGTAATTTAAAAATAATTTTTTGTCCATGGTCCTCGTTTAGGGACTACTTTGTAAAAATCTATTATTATAAATGCGGACCACTAACCGCCGGATCTAGCCGTTGATTCCATATGGACGGCCGAGAAATCAGGCAACGCGTTTCAACTGGGACCCCTCCGTCATCTATCTACCTTCCTCTACGCGTGTCGACATGACGGCGGAGCTCCGGCGAACTCCACGCCGCTCGTAACCAGCGTCGATCCGTCGGAGGAGTTCCCCTCGATCAGCTCGTCCTCCGATGGATTCGTTGTTTCCTCCCTCTCTCCGTCATATTGCGCCATCATCCCCGTTGGTTTGCTCTGGCACGCGTAGACCGCGCAGGCGGCTCACGAGGGCGACATTGGCGGCGCAGTCCGATCACGCCTGGTACTGAAATTCCTCCTGCGCGGGTCTTCGCGTGCACCAGAGCGGTGGTACGGCGCAGTCGCGGGTAGCATCACGCCTGGTGGCTCCCTTCTTCGGCTGTCTACCGTCCCTCGTCGCCGGCTCGACCACCGGGCTCGGTAATGGACTTTACTCCAGCAGCTTCGCAATTTTGTCCTCAAGGCGTGCACTCGAACACTAGGATAGGATTGATTCCTGCGTGCACTCGAACACTAGGATAGGATTGATTCCTGCAGGTTCGCTGCACTGCGGCGCGATAGTTTGCCCAGTTTTTTAACTCTCTGGACACCATTTAGCTTGCCCATTTTAATTTTTTTTTAGAACAATCACAAGTGTTACGTTGATGGAATGTAACTAGACGTAGAAATGCTGCAAAGCTATAAGGTTGTAGTTGTACGAATAAGTGTGCATGGAGCTCATTATTCAAATTCCAGAAACCAATAGCTGTCTATTTCAAGTTAGAACACAGAGAAAGCTACTACTTTATGCTGACAGGGTGATTATGTATTTATATGTACCAAAAGGGGGAAAAAAAAACGAGTTCGCACTTTTCTTGTGAGGTAATAGCTACATAGCGTTATTCTGTAACATGTCAACTCACACGCTATATGCTACTAGATGCTGACAGGGTGATCAAGATGATCGCTGCAATTGGTGGATGAGACTGCGGAGAGCTCCAGCTTCCCTGTCCACTCCTCCCCTGGTTTCAGAGCGATTGCTCTCTCAACCGCAGCCGCATCAACACAAAGCATCTGCTTGTACTCCTCATCGCCGAAGTCCACCATGCTCTTCGATTTCTTTTCCCATGGGTTCCACACAACTGGCAGGAGTAAAATGGTCACAACGTGAAATCGGTAAGCCACTGTCAAATGGTGTTGTTCTTCCCCTTCTTAGTAGGGGACAGATGAGAGAGCTGTCTTACCGACATCAGGGAGACCTTCCTTTCTTATGACAAATGAGTGTTTCTTCTCATGGTCAAGCACTGCTATTACATTTGGGGAGCCAACGTACACTCGGTCAACCTGTGAAATGATTGAACAAAGGTCTGGTGTCACTATGAACCACTAACAATATTAAGCGTCTAAGTTGGTATAATTACAGCACAAACGATAACTAAACATCTGTTACAAATGATTCAGAAAAGTAAAAATAGAGCAGTTTCATTGCCAAATGAATGGAAGGTTTCAGCTAGCTTCAGTAGATTTTAATAAGGTATCCAGTTAACTCAAGAGTTAAATTAAGCGAAGCTATTCACCTCTGATTCAAATGTTACAGCATCTCCTTGCTCTGTAAACCGTTCCCTTTGGCTCAGATTGTCGAGGTAATCAAGTGTCTCCAGACCTTCTATCCTTACCTCACTGGAATTAACAAAATATATTGCATCCCGGTTAAAGAGAAAAAAAAAATAAAAATCATATTGCATCACTGAAGGGAGTAGTTAGACAGTGAGGTAGGCAAAATCTTAGCCACGTAAATAATGTCTGACCTGATGTCGGAAACCGAAAGGTATGTGTGATAAGCAAACGAGAAACTGAATGGCTTGCCGTTGACATTTCTGATTCGTGAAACTAATGACAGGTCTCCATCCTTTGAAAGAGAG
This sequence comes from Oropetium thomaeum, assembly GCA_001182835.1. Taxonomy (NCBI): domain Eukaryota; kingdom Viridiplantae; phylum Streptophyta; class Magnoliopsida; order Poales; family Poaceae; genus Oropetium; species Oropetium thomaeum. The sequence continues at coordinate 2,787,150 of LFJQ01000010.1, forward strand.
ACCCTCAGACGGAACTCAAAACTGCAAAGATTCAGAAAGTTTTTTTAGTGTACCGTAATTCTCCAATCCACACTATCGGTTTTCATTTAGTATACTATAAAACCATCGTATTTGATCAGTTGAAAAATATTATCAATTGTTTGCTTTCAGAGAAAGTCATCAGAAGCACCCGGTTTCTGTTATCTGACCACACATGCTCAACTACGCATTGCTTAACAGAAGTTTGACATCTAGCCCTTATTTAGTTAGAGTGTGAAGTATGTGGTGTCACAGGATAAAGAAAGAAAACACAGATATGCCATAACAAATGCATACCAATGTGGCCAGCACTTGAGGTCGTCTTCAGATGGCTTTAGCAGAAGGTTGACAGAAGCTTTGCTGCCGTTCCCATTATGATGATTCGTTGGTGGATCCTCATCATCTATGATCCAAACCCTGTTCCTTGCAAATCCATGTCGCTCCAATGTTCCAGAGTTTCCAAACTGCATGGAGTTTTACAGTTGTCAGAAGCTAGCACGAGGAAAAATACAAGGAAGAAGGTCACATAAAAATTGTTACATACTAGCAGATAAAGTCAATTTTTTTTTTAAAAAAAGAGAGATAAATTCAAAGTTACAGCACAGACTATTGGGTACCTGTGGGAAGCACATCTGTATTCCACCACGCATAGTGTATGGCGGCTTGAAGAATGCCTGGATGCATGACAAAAACAAGCTTAAGACTATTGGGTTGTACATAGCAAACAGAAGGCTACAAGCCCACTACTGGTCCTATCAGTCTACAGATGAGAAAAAAGGGGTTGAACAAGGATAATCATAGCAAAAGTGCAATTCACCGGATGCCTGTTCGGACCACTCCCAGGATGGACTACAGGGAGAATGGCAATTCAATTTTGTGTTTTCATTTGACCACGTACTACGTAGTAAAACATAAACGGAAACCAAGAACATCCACGGCTTAGTAGCATAAGTGCATAACCATAGGCAATCAAGGGAATGAATGAGCTGATCCTTGAACAATCTTTTCCTCTTTTTTTTTTTTTTGGATAAGAGTCCACCAATCTCAGAACATTCCTTCTAAGCAATGGTGGAGCTTACTGAAGAGCAAATGAAAAGAATGAAGAAAGAAATTAAAAAAAACAAAAACACCCTGACCTTGCCGCTGGTGAAGAGCAGCTCCTCGCCGCGGTCGTTCTTCCAGGAGACGACCTGGCCGCCGTGCAGGCTCACCTGAACAAACCGAACCGCCCGGTCAAAAACCTCATCACTAAATAGGAGCAATGCCGAGGCGATCGCTGTGTGAAATGAATGAATCTGCAGTACGTACCCGCGCGGAGTGTCCCTTCGGCGAGCGGAGCAGGACCTGGGAGACGCCGTTCCAGTCCCTGACCACCTCCAGGCCGGACGCCGCCGAGTTGGTGAAGTGCCCCATATATGCTTAGTACTTATCTCAAGCACTTCACGACCACCTCTCGGCGAAGGCGAGAGTGGAGAGCGAAGGGAGGAAGACGACGAGAGCCGCGACGAGTGGGAGACTGGGAGTGGTACTAATGCGGAGGAGGAGGTGGCCGGGGGGTCGCCATTGGGGGCGGTTGCGGTTCGGATGTTACGGAAGGCGGTGGCCGCGCTTTCCGTGTGAGTAAAAAAGGCGGGGGCGGCCTAGAACCCGTGAGCTAGCCACCTAGTAGTAGTACTAGTAGCTAGCTCGCTAGCGGCAGCCTTGCTCCTCCTCCTCCACCTCTGCTTTCCCAACCAACCACGCGCAAAGCCAAAAGCAGGAGAGGGATCGGCGGCCAGAGCAGCCCCGCACCGCACGCCACGCCTTGGCGCGATGAGAAAGACGAAAGACGACGACGACGCCGCGGGTGCTGCTGCTGCGGAGGCAGAGGTTAAGAGCGCAGCGCAGCGGCGGAAGAAGGGGTAGCAGTGGAGTAAGTAGTGGATGCAACTGGGAGGGTATCCCGTGCGCTCAGGACCCAGTTATCCAACAAGGAGCGCGCGGCGAGGGAAGAGAATTAGAGAACGTTGTAGCGTGAGAGCGGCGGCCGGACAGGACAGGAACAGGGACGAGCCCGCCGAGACGCAGGACGACAGGACAGACGCAGACGCGTATACGTTACGTGCTCGCCGCTTTACGGGAACGAGAAAGATTTCGAGGGTACAGGTCTGGGTGGAAAAATCTTTGGTTCAATGGTTGGTACGAGTACTAATACTACACTGGTCTGGGATTTTGCCCCAGCCGTAACTCGGATTCCCGTAACTCTCCTCCTTGATTTTGTATTCCCTCCGAGGTTAAACTGTTGAACCTTAACAACGTGGCATTCATCATATTTTGAGCTCCTAACTTGGTCGGTTCGCTGATTCCCTCCCTCCCCAGCTCAGCAGGAGCCTCACGCGACAACGGTCGAGGAGTCCTTTGGCAGTTTCTCGAGACGTCCCCGCTCCGATTCCATTTCACCTGCGCATCTCTCTTTTGGTGAAACAAAAAAGAAACCAGAATTAACACGATGACACTAGTGCGAGCTGCCTGCCTGCTTTCATCAATCAACAAACACGATGATGATCTGCTTCTGCTTACTGCACATACGTAGTAGTACAAGCCAAGCGTGGCCACGAACGCAGGCCAAATGGACGAAAGAGACACTCACTCGTTTGCTGCAGCCGTTGAACACGCACACAGCCACCCAGAATCGTCGTTTGCCGCGTAACACTGCTTACACAGGGAAAATACTGTGTCTGCTCACAATAACTCATAACTACTTGTACGTACTATGTATGTTACTACTGTTACTATAAAAAACAAACTCTGATTATCAATTCGATCGAGCCTCCTTCAACGGCTCTGTCTCTGTGTCGATCGGGTCCCATCTCTCTCTCTCTCTCTCTCTCTCTCTCTCTCTCTCTCTCTCTCTCTCTCTCCAAAGCAAAACAGGCGTGTGGTGTGGTTCCTTTGAAGGCAACGGAGCATCTTACTAACAAAAGTGTACTACAGCTAGCATGTCATGGATGAGTCAGGAGGGGATTGGAAGGTTTTTCTTTCATCCTCGGAAAAATCATCGTTGGTTGGTGGGTCTCCGGACTCCGGAGGGAGGCAGGGAGCATGTGCGAGGCTGCAGAGTCCGTGTCAGGATCAGACTCCTCGTCCTTCGTGTAAAGTGGTGGCGGCAAGTCAGCATGACACATGGATCAAAGCCATACTTCTTTCCTCTACAAATAAATGAATCTCTTATATTTACTGATAGAGAAAGTATATTTCCTTCTTTTTTTTTAATAAAACTCAAAGCCATACATTTCTGTACTGTTATATTTCTTTTTTGTTTTGCTAGGGACTCTGAAAAGGTTCGAGACTTCGAGTATCGAGTTATCAGTACCGTGTGTCCCTTTCGTGGACCTCCTTTCGGCTTCGGCGCAACCGTAGTAGTACTACACGTAATACGTACTAGTACCGCTTAACTGCGACACGGATAATGTCGCATTGTCACGCGTGTGTTCGCGGACTTGGATGCTTATTTATGCGGAAAACTTGCATGTTGGTTTTGTAACGACCGTGACAATGGTTAACGCTGGTTACCATGTGAACCCCAGCCGGCGTTACTGATGCCGTTTGCAATGTAACAAACATCAACTGTAGCTTTCTAGTACCAGTACTTTAATTCGGTGTTCAGTTTTGTTTCTTTGTAAATGGAACTTTCTTGCACAAACTTCAGTAGTACATTCATCAGTTATTATGAACCGAAAATGATTCAAATATCTCGATGTTTCAAGGTCGGCACGCAGCACGACGCCCTAGTATAGTAGTAGTATGTTACAAACAGCGCTAAACATCTCAACAAAGTTTGAGCATTGTACATCAGGCATCCCGGACACTAACGAGGTAGGAAAGAATCCGGAACTAGAGCAGATAAATTACCGGTGTTCTTAAAATATCAATGCCTACACTGTACCGCCGATGTCATGTGATGTGAGCAGCATGGGCTTCGCAAAATCCTCAGGCCGCATGCTGGTATGGTACTGGTGTATCAGTAGTCCCTCCGTGCCAGGTGGGGAAGTGATTTGAGGCAGAGACCAGCATCAGCTTACCGCAGCAACATCGGTGCCCGGCTGGGAATCGAAGAGTTGCCGGAGCTTGGGCTCGCCGTGCTCCGTGTGCTGGTGACCAGCGCCTGCCGTGCTTGCGCTGCCAATCATCGACAAGAAGTTTTCAGCGCCGCGGGGCGAGGAGGATGCAGCTGCTTTGTCCACAGCCGGTTCCGCAGGTTTTGGTGCTGCAGGATCCTTCAGTTTCACCTGAGATCGATGTGATAAGCGGTTTGCAATTTGCATTAGACTAGAGGAATGCAGATGGAACATTCAGATTCATTATGACAAAGGTATCTATCTACAAGAAGGATAAGTACCAATAGAGCTGAGTTCTCTAGTCTGAGTTTCTCGGAGCTATTTGTTAGCTTGCTGATCTCCGATTTAAGGGATGCGTTCTCATGTGCAAGTGATTCCACTTGTGTAGCCAGCTCCTCTGTCTCAGCCTACACAACCAAAAAGAAAACATCATAAAGTCATTGCATCGCAGTGTCCTAGTAAGATGCACTCCACCAATATCAGTGCAAAAAAAATTCTTAAACTTCTTTGTGTCGTGAATAATCTAACACACCTGCTTTCTCATCCTTGACCGTCTAGCAGACTCTCTATTTGACTGCTTCCTCTTTTCTCGCTTCAGTTCCCTCTCGTCCTGGCAAGGATGAATTGCCAAAGGTTTAATGTATGGTCATGCAAACCTTTGAGTGCTTAGGAAGGGGAAAAATCCTTCTCCAACTGCACTGCAAAAGCCTCTCCAGATTCTTTTATTTTCGAAAATAATATACCAGCTTTGTTAAATATATGACGTTTAGGGTAGTAATCTAGTTTTCATTGAACTACATTTTGTTATCACTTTTTCTAAAAACATTTTGTTATGATGATACATGTCAGTTTGCTAGCAGTTCATATACCTTGATTGTTAGGTCTGTTGGTACTCCAGTATGAGCTGGAACCATCACACCAGGTGATGGAGATATTGTTGCAGCCACTGCTCCCGAGTTAACAACATTTGTAGCACTGGGCTTAATTACTGGAACAGGAAAGCAGTGATGTGGCAAAATGGATGGATGTCCTAGTGTATGGTTTGCAGCTGCATTTGTTTCCGAGCCTGCCAATATATTATAGTTAGCCATTTTTCCTGCCAATCTGATGCTTAGAATAGGACATGATTACAGTAGACATTCTATAAAGCAACTTGAAGGCTTGTGCAGTTATTTGTTGAAAAGAAAAAAATGCAATCAAGACGACTACCAAAGGAGGCATAATGGAAAAGTACTGAGATGGTCAATGTGGCAAGATGACCAATCAAATTAGCAAGAACCTCTGGCTCTAATTTGCACAATGGCGTGGGATCGTGGAGAAGTAATAGGCATAGAGTCAGTCTATGAATAGTGAAAGAGTTATATTAAAGAAAGTGAAATACCAGGTCCATTGTCCGAGGTCCGTTTCCTAGGGGTTTTGCTGACCTGAATAACGTGAAAAGGTTAAGTGAAATTGTGGACAACACAGTATCTCTTAAAATATCTGAGGTACATTACAGAAAACATACAAAATTTCTATAAAAACAATATTATAGTTGCAATATTTTGCATGATGCGCAACAGCACAGAAGACAATACCTTTTGGTCATTTACATCACTGGAACCCTCAGCACTGAAATCTTCACTGAAGCAACCACAAGAAGCACGCAGCTTCAGTTTATCAAATAATAACAAGATCAGTAGACTAAATCCATAATTAAAAATAATATCAATACCTGGATGACGTTGATTTTTTACTGTTACCACTGCCAGCAGATGCTGCAGTTCCATCAATTTCCTTTAGTTTCTTGCTAAAACCTTTTTCCTTACTATTAGCAGACTTGGTTGGCTCCACGTTTAATGGATTTGACATCTTGAAAACATCATGAGCAAATCAGAATGAAGAACATACAAAAGTATGAACTGTGTTCAAGCAATGTAAACTGGAAGTTAAAAGAAATTAGTAAACAGTCCAAATGCAGCAATGGATTCTTTGTCCTGTTGAGCTACATCATCTTTTTATTCTGCATGCTATGCAATCAATTGTAAACTGTAATACACCAAAAAGAATATTCAGCTAATGTGAAGTTTTTTTTTTCCTTTCATAATTTGGATAGATTGGTCACTTGGCCAGCCATGATTGCTTTTTGTCACGGGCAGGGGAGACGGGGTTCGGCACAGGTCGCCGGAGATAATACTTAAACGAAGTAGTTAGCCTTGGCCCTGGACCTCGCCGGCGCGGAGGAGCCGTGATGGCGGCTCTGAACCACGCACCGTCGAGGCAGGTTATAGAGGCTAAGCCTAATACAAATTCCAAAGCTACCTATGCCTGATCGGCTGGCCTGCTTATAAGGGCGCAATCCAACCAACTCCTAATCGAAAACGAGTCCTAATTGAATACAATCCTAAAACAAATTGGAAACTGATCTCTTGTAGAATCCTGCCTGTTGCGCCTTTGATATTGACGTCCCCACATGACACTTTTCCATAAGTATTGCCTGATGAGATTCAACTGCTCCTGTTTTGCTTTTGTATTAATACCTTACTCTATAACTAGAGCGGTAACAAAGATGATAATAACAAACATCTGTCTCGCTTTTTCTGCCAGATGTAAAAGCATATTATGTATTCAGTTAAAGAGAAAAGCATATGGATTCACAGAATGGTTTCATCCGTACCATGGGCACAAGCGGGTGCGGGTATGCTCCATTATGTGGGTACATTGCAGCATATGGTGTGCCAAAAGGGTGCGGCATTATAGGCTGCAGAGATTTCAATAAGATTTATTTTTGCCAAGGGTAAATTTCAATGAAGTATGAGAATTATCATATGCATAAGATCACAATCATACCTGAGGACCCCACATATATGGTGGAGCATGACCTGGAGCTATTGCTGGAGCAAGATATGTTGGTGGCAACACACCCGGGCCATAGTATGCCTGAAAAATTTCAAGCGTACCAGTTAAATTACTCTGTTCCATTGAAGTGGTAGAATGCCAAAGATACACCGAAACTCCACCTGCATGGTTGACCAATCAGGATATGGGTAAGGAGCTGGTTGATCCTGCAAGTAAATGTAATTTATGAGACTTTTTAAAGATAAGTAATCCACAATTGTAATTGATGAAGTCATCTGCGAGAACACACTATTTGTTATCAGTCGGTGTAAAGATATCGGACCAAGAGTAACCTTGACTCCTTGAGGATGAGCTAGCAGTAAAGAAGGATTCACTATATATGTTTTGTTTACAAATTAAGTAAAATACAAGTAACTTCCTATACTAAACTAATTTCAGTAATGTCCATGCATCACTTGTAAGGGAGGTTTTTGATATATCAGCCACAGTCATTTCAGCAGCCAACAAAAAAAAGATCAGGCAACATATCATTATTCTGTAGTCAAGACTACTGAATGATCCATATTTTACCAAGAAAAGGTATAAAATCAGATATAATACCTTAGGAGGTGAGGCTGCTTTTCCGGTCTTTTGTGTAGTCACTGCTTCATCATGAGCCATGCCTTTTCCGAGACACCCAGTTTATATTTAGAAAAAGGCATAGTTTTAGTTTTTTTTTAAAAAAAAAACTTTATGAATGTTAAAATTGAATATCTTTCACTTTCACATGTTGAACTCATGTTTTGGAACAGTATTTCACTCAACAGACCAGATTAGACCTATGACCTGTCAACTCATCAGATATAAGATCTGATTATCTGAACCAAAGCGTTCTCTACGACCAAGGCAGAAAAGTCAAAAAGCCAATTCACCCCGGAACACTGCGACGGAACGATTCAACAACTGCTGCTGGAAACTGGAACAGGTCTAAATTTCAAACCATTCTACTAGAACGGCCCTACTAACACCCTACAGGCTACGACCGGTTGACCGTCCTCCTGCCATGCAGAGCCACAGGCTGACAGGGTTAGTTTCAATTGCAAACGGACTCTGACGCAAAGAGTTGCAAAACGGGCTCCGACGAACAACCAATTTTCCTTTCGCCGAAACGAGTCAATGCATCATGCACCGAACTACAGGGGAAGAAAATCCTTCACAGACATGCCTAGTACTCGAATTGCTCCAGAAATTACTAGAACGATCTACGCGCTAATACCATGCACTCATGCAGCCCCGCGCAAAAGATATTACTATTAGAAATAAGTTCAATCTATCGCCCTCGCAAAAAGAAACACAATCTATCGACGAGATAAGATAACGCGAGCATGAATCCGCGTGGGTAAGCAGGAGAAATCTACGAGCATTGCAAACCGAATTATAACGCCAGTAATCTCACCTGATCAGGCGACGATTCCACCAGGCGGCGAGATTTCACGGATCAGCCGGAGACGCCAGTCCCAATTGATTCGACTAGAAGAGCTGCGTGGCGAGAAGACGAGCGAGGTAGGAGACACGGAGGTGGTCGGACGCGGACGACAGAGAGGACGGGGACGGGGGGAGGAAGCGGAGGAGAGTGGGAAGGTGGAGGAAGGAAAGAGGGGGTAGGGGAGGGGCGCCAAAGGCTGGATCCACGTCACGAGACACGTGTCCGTGATAAGGACTGGGCCACTGGAGCGTGCCTGGCGTGCAATCTGCTACACGCACCTTGGATTTCTTCCCACCGATTTGGGTTGGATTGGATCTCGTGGAAAGCTACGGCCAATGGTTCCTTGACAAGAACCAAGCGTGGCTAACAGCCGTGGCACTGCTAATTTGTCTGTAGCTAGAAAAAAATACAGTAATTCATACGATTCCTATCAGAAAATGGCAACATTATTGTGCATAGTTGCAACAACTAGGATACCATGCCAGGAGGATAACATAGTTATATACGAGTAGATTGTTTCACAGGCACATCCATGTCACAAAACACCAATTAGTACCAATATAATTATGGCTTTATTGCAACTTACCATTTGTTGTAACATCACAAACACATCTTATTGATCTGGAAACGAAAAACATTACTAATGAATAAACAAAAAAAGAAATTGTATACGCTTGGAGGTGTGCATTAGAATATCTCTGGAGGGAGATGGGCGCCGTTGCAACTTGCAAGTGGAGGGTGGGCCAACGATAAGTGGACGTGGCCCAATTGTTTATTCCGCGTCACAGGGCGCATCCCACCATCCGTGTACCGCTGGGCTACGTGTCGCCCACTCCGTCAATCTACGCGTCGCCGCCTGGCGTTCCATCGAGGACAGCTTTGCATAGCATCCCAGTCATGTGGCTGACGTGGTGGCCGTATCCGTGGCGGGTCCTACGATACGAACATATCAGGAGGCTGTGTAAACCTCATTTTTGCAAGGAAGGTCCTCTATCCTTTTTACACACATGAGGGCCTGAACTGAATAATCTGAACTCTGGGTCAGTCTTGCACGGCCCACCGGTCGGTCTGCGTGCGAGGAAATGGCAAACCTGTGGGAAATTTACCACGCCGCGGCCCATGTGCGGGTGCGTAGCAGTCAGTAGGCGATTGAGCCACGTAGCTCGCGATACTGTGAGCGTGGGTCCCATGTTAGAGCATCGAGACGTCATTGACTAGGTGCCAGCTAGGGACCTACCTAGCTTATCCTGACTTGGGAGGCGGATGGGCGATCCCACGTGGGTGTTGGAGGCAGTGGACCGAGGTGTGGGCATTGCTCCGTGCACTCCCCCTTCTCCCCAACAAAAAACTCTATCACCTCTGCTGCCAAAAAAGGATGGTACTAGATCCCGATCAAAAATCAAAAAGAAATAAAAAGATGGTAGATTGTTCACAACTCATCGACAGATAATTACTTGTTCTATTCTCTTTTATTAGATGTTAAGATAAGTTGATTAGTTCAATTTGGAACTAAATAACCTATCCTACAGTCAAATAATTCACATGAGGGAGTAATAAAGTCTCATACAGGTGTTTCATTAGTCCATTTCTCATGAGAAAAAATACTTATGGGTCAACTATTGATACCGACCAATAGATGCGGCGACAATATACTTTCAAATAATGGAAAAATCTGGTTATGACCCTTTTGCATCTCAGGACATACCGTTCCTTGATTTAAATTTTAATTGTTGATATTTTTTACTATAAATTTATACTTAAAAACCGTGAACAATAATTAAACAAAGGTAGTAATTTGGGTCCAGTTCATGATTACCGTTTTACATGTCCAATAGAAATATCATGTTAAACAAACATCACTGTATAGTAGTAAACGAAACTCAAACGCATCCTTCGAGCCCTCAGTTCAAGGCAACGAGCTTCTTAGCATAATAATAGTATAAACCTTACGATTTTCAAATATAAATACAACCGATTATGCAAGCTCGCCGTGTTTACTGTGACCCTACATCTCGCATCCTACCAAGCCATAGACATTGCAAGATTGTAACAAGTAACAACTGAATTTTCAGCACATGGCCCTTTTGTTGTCACGATGACAGTAGTAGAGAACTTGGCAAATCTCTTATACTGTTCAGTATTAACCTCGTCTCAAGGAGAATCATGATTAAACGAATCCTAGACTCGTGACTGGATTAAGGTCCTCCAAGTATCGCGTTCTCGATGTCTTCTCTGCTTAAGGCATAGCTGAATCTTCTCTCCATATCCTTCTCAAGATTTCCAGGGCCGCTCTTCAAGTACCTAACTCAAGTTAAGGTTCATAATTTCATTTTGGTCCAACTAACTGGAGTTGGCAAAAATCAATTAAAATTTCATTCTTCATAAAGGAAGTAGATGAGCAATGTGCTGAGTATTGATTGATTATTGACAGAAATTCATGGAACATCCGCACTGTGAACATTCTTTTTGCACAGCCTCAAAAAAGTTTCCTTGGTATATAACACACCTACTACACCAGATGATTTGGTCTGGCTGAGCTAAATTGCAGATGAAATCTTGGTCAAATTAAAAATACGAGCAAATAAAGTTTTTCAAGTACCTAATCAAGTTGAGGTTACTAAAATAACATTTTTTACGCCGAATATTCTTTTTTAGACCAATACTACTCAAACAACTTTAGACCAAGATAACATTAGGCAAGTAACTCAATTTTCGTAGTCATTCAAGTAATTGGAATGGAAAAGCAGCTGAAACCATGCTTCAGAAAGGAACAAGATGAGTATGTGCTGTGTACTGATTGACACAAGTCGATGGAACGCCCGTGCCGTGCACTCTCTTCGCACAACCTAAAAGTTTTCGTGGGAGAACACGCACTACTCACAACACAAAAGTTGGTTGGAGCTGCAGGCGAAATTATGGTCGACTTACGAGCACGAATCGAATTGGAAACAAATACGCATACCTAATGTGGAGGTCAGTGACATCGAGACTGAGGCGCGCGTGCCAGAGCGGCATCTCGGCGACCCAGACGGCGGGATCCTCGCGTGTCTGAGTGAACCCAATGCTGCGCAGCCACGCTTCGATGCACGGCAGGCTGTGCGTGTACAGCGGCTTCTTCTTCTCCGGCAGCCGCTCCAGCCACTGCGCGTCTGACGGCAGCGCCGCCGCCAGCGCCACGAGCCCCGCTCCCCTCCTACGCCGACACCCCGAAAGGGACGTCGGGGCCGCGACCCCGCTCTGGCGAGCGGAGCGGAGGCGCGATGGGACTAGGGCGAGGGCATGGAGGGAGCTCGATAAAGCCATGGACATGGTGGTTCCGTTCCTTTCCACCTTTCAATTGTTTCGGCCGCTGCTTCCTCTCTATCCCTTGCGTTATCTTTCTATTGGGCTGTATGTTCATATGGGCTCTTGAAAATATAAGCCTAAGGGAAATGAGCTCAGTCGGTCAAAGCGCAGCCCAGCAAGAAGAAGCAAAGCGCGGGAAAATCCGCACTGAAATGGCGCGGCGGCGGCGGGAGGATTCCTCAATCTCATCGTCTTCCGGAGATCGGTTTCTCTCCGTTTCTCCTCATTCCGGTTGGCCACCCCTCCACGGCTCCCCGGCCACCTTCCCTTCCTCGCCTCCGCATCCATCCAGCTGCTGCGAAGCTCCGACTCCCGCGCACCGGCCAGGTGGCTAAACCCTAGCGGGTGTGGCCCTCGCCGCGCGCCGCCATGGACTCGACGGTGCTATCCCTCACCTGCGCCGGTCTCGGGGCATCCCAGGAGGATGATGAGGGCGCCGTCATCGGTTACGTCAAGGGCGAACACTGCCTAGGTATTCATTTCTGTCCTCCCTTCCCATGCCCCTCCAGCTGCCCTTGGTTTTGCCCCTACTTCCGATCCCCGGAACTGTTAATAATTCTTCTGTGCCCGCGTGTTCGTATTTGGCAGATAATCTGAAGGATTTGCAGAGATTGTTGCGGCGTGACGACCCTCAGAAGCGGGAGATTTTCAAGCAGGTCTGCAAGTGGAAGATCGCGTCCAGAGATCTGGTGCCCATCATTGAGAATTACCAGGCGGATCGCAATCTGGTGATTACTGCAGGTAATGGATCCACCGTTTTGCTTCCTCGACCTCTCAATATGTTGTAAGGATCTGCTATTTTTGTAGGTTCTTACCTGGAATTCATATCTTTGTTCCCCACCATATATCTTTATAACTTCATCTTTGAATTCCTTTATTTCAATTGATCTGAACATAGGAATTAATATTTTTCCACTTTTTATACTGAAGTGAAAGTACTGGTGTTCCTTACAATGCCTGTGGAGCCTTCGTCAGAGGATGTTGCACTGCAGATAGAGTATCTGTGGGATTTGAAGGCTGCACTCACACGAAGTGTTGCAGTGGCAGTTATTGTGTCTCTCCTTGAAGACCCATTGGATCGTTTGGAAAGGTAAATATATCTTCCCAGTTTCCCACTTTTTTATACCATGGAGCAGGCATGCAGTGTTATAATCACATTTTCGTAGCACAGATTCATAGTTAACACTCGAATCAAAAAATTGGCTTGCCCTTGGGTCCGTCACATGTCAGTATATACGTCTTTGGCAAATCATCCATCCTAATGTGGTGGTGGAGCCATCCGTTAACTACAGGAAAATATAGGTGGATGGGGTCTGGGGTGGGTGTGGGGGAGGGGGAGCCACCATGAAGCTGCAACACAGATTTATACTGGCCAAAAGTGAATCACAAGTTTCTTCATAATATAATGAAGCGCAGTTCTCCTACCTTTTCAAGAAAAAAAAAACAGTGAATCACAGGAGCATCTAAAAAAATCGAGTGATTGAGCCACCCATCTCACATCCTCTATTGCCACAGAGTCAAAAACTTATTTTTCAGCTGCATTTTCTAATTCTAGTTGTGCACTACCCTTTGCACTTCGTGTTCTTCAGTTGCAACACTATTCATACTTCCATAGATGCTTGGGCTAGAGCCGCTGCCACTGCTACTAAAGAAACTCTTCAAACTACAGATCGAGATAGGAGTAAAAGGGGGTCTGGGAGCGTTCACATCACTGTTGGCGTCCGACTTGTATCAGTATTTTTTATGCTGATTGATTTCTATGGGCCTCTCTCATCCTTAGCCTATAACTCAAACGGGCTGCCAAAAACGTAGTGTTCATTCAGAGGATGTGTTAGCTGCCTGCCTGTACTAAGCCTAAGAATCACATGAGGGAAGTTTAACTTGGGCTGTTACCATGTTGGCAACATTAGCCTTGAGTGTTAGGTTATTTTGTCAACTTGATGCTTGCATGTGCAACTATGCTTCTAAAAGCAGTTCATTAATTTGTAACAAGATCAATAGAGTTGGAGAGTTCGGAGTTACCTAGTGACAATTGGAACGAAGCAGCCTTGGGATATTGGGTACTCATTCAAGTGTCACATGTGCCATTTAAGTGGCCTGATTACTACTATGCATAGCATACTCCCACCCCAGGGGGGTTGGGGGAGGGGCAATTACATTCTGTATCTGCTATTTACTAGTTCAATGAAGCATATATTCTTCACTATAGTGACTTGTCCTTGCATGACTTATTTTTCAACGTTGTTCAGAAACTCATTCACGGAAGATGACTGGAAGCTAGTTCAGTTGGTGCTTACTTTGTTTCGCAATGTCTTGGCTATTCAAGAAATTACATTGCCTCAGAAAGCATCTGGAGAAGCAACCCACTTACTCTTCCTGGCTGACAGCTTCTTGGAGCTGATGTTCCAAGAGAATGTTATGGATCTAATCTTAGTGTTGACTCAGCATATTTATGAGCCATCTGGTTACCTTGAGCAGGAAAACCTTCTTTTAATGGAGATATTCCATTATCTGTTCTTAGGCCGAGATCCTGGTTTGATTGCCCGAGCTTCTGGTAAAGGTTCAAAGGTATACCTTCTCTTTTAGTTTTTATTTTTTTGCAAATTCCGTTAGGTAATTTTTTTTTACTTGGCTCTTTCCCCCATTATCAATGTAAAACTAGTGTTTATTTACTCCATTGGTACTTCATAGGAACAGGTTAATGGAAATATTGATACATCAGTAGATTCATTGCGATTGATGATGGAAGATGAAGAAAAGAAAAAAAGGATGTTCAGACGACAAAACTCAGACCATAACTCACTGAGTGGGCTTTTTACATGCATTTCAGTGGTACTGTACCATTTAAAATGAAAATCAGTTGGATTTTCCATCATAATCAAACGATGATTCTTCTTTTTCTTTACTTGCATTTACACCAACAGGATGGATCTAAATCATTTTGCAAAGGGAACCCCAGCTCCACATCTGCAAGTAGCCTCCGGAAAATACGTAACGTCCAAAGAGGTCCACAGAAAAGGGTAGCCTGGGATAATGATATTCTCTACACACCAAATGAGGGTATTACAGAGATGCTAAGAAACTTCATGGATCAATTTTTATCTGGTGGATACAACAGTGAGTTTTTTCTTCTCCATTTAGGAAACTGTTGCCTTCTAGTTATGTAAGCTTGGGATAACACAGTGCTTATCAGTCCTAATGCAGTCAATTCGTGACAATATCAAGAGCGAGCATCATTCTGTTCAAAAATCAGATACAACTACATTCTTCAAAGTTGCTCGCTTTGTCTTAGCTTTTCAACATGAGAAGTCTTCAAATGATCAGGTAGGAACATAAATCGTAGGCTGTTTATGCCACATATTTGAATATTGTTTTTCATGATATCATGGATTTTCTTTGTTTTGCTCTTTATGCAACAGTGATATGAATTGCCAAGCTTCACACTTACATAAATGATTGTTATTGGCTACTTGAATGCATGAATCTTAGGTTTACTCCCACCATTTTTCAATTGTTGTCGTTAATGCATTCAGATAACTGATTATCATCTTTTTTCCGTGATGATTCATGTTGATGTTAACATTATTTTGGCCAGAAATCTAATAAAGGGATGCAACAATCCGAGTTTTCCCCTAGCAATGGGCAGGGCGAAAATCTTCCATTTCATGGTGACATATGTGGACCTGTTGCAGCCACATTGAATGAAGACATGTTCAATATAGTCATTTCGCAGTGGCGTGAGACATATGATGGCCTTAAGGAAACTAACGACTACAAAACTCTTTCAGCAGCTGGGTCGTTAATGAAGAGCATGGTAGGAAACTATGTAATTCATAACTTTTCCTAAGGCATTATCGCCAAACTTCGTTCACAATAATAATCCACAACTAATTAAATTCATTTCAGGGTCACCTCTTATTTGCTTTGAAATCTCTGGACCACTTGTAAAACTGCTACAGTTAGGATCTCGTTACATAAGTTGAGTTTGAGCTTAATTTCCATGTTTAGCTCTTTAAATATGCAATACTTTCTAGTTTTTGGAATCAAGAGACGATTAGGGGTGAAGGCACACATGTGCATATAGAGCCTAATCAGATCAAGCCTTTAACTAGGTGATGTTTGGAACTTTGGAGTGCTTAGTTTAAAACTAATTACATCGTAATGTGACAAACGTTATGAACATTCTAGTTCTGTGAACATTATTATGCATATTTTAGAATACAGATCAAGTTACCTAGAAAACTAGGTGCGCAATAAGACTTATGAGCCTTATGAGCCCTCTTAGACAAATAATCAATTCATAGACAAATCCTTGTGAGCCTCTTAGTTTGATTAGACATTGCAATTTTCCATTGGGTTATGTAGTTGATACTTCATCAGTTATTGCCTTATGCATCTTCTGGACTTTCATTGCAGATTGACATGATTTATTTCGTGATAAAAGTACTTCCTGAAGATTCTAGGGAATCTCAAACTGCCCGTGTTTTACTATATAAGCTGTTCTATGATCAGACAGAACAAGGTCTTACTCAATTTCTGCTGAACTTGTTCAAAACTTTTGATAGTCACAAGCAACCAAGAAGGTCCGTCCACATTTTCACATTCTGATATGAACCATTTCGTTATAGCCATATGTAACTCAGACCATTATCTGTATAATTGTGATATGTACTACTTTATTCATGCTTTATGGAGGCTCAATTTATGCCTTCAACGCCTGCAACATGTAGATGCATATTTAAACTAAAAAATTGCCATCATGAGCACTCAGAAACATCTTTTCAACAAACTTTGATGCATGGTGTCAAAGGTTGAGTGATTGTTGGTTTTGGGGTGTTAGATATGATCCTTACACCTGTAGAGGAAATTTTCCCTCTAAAATATAGTAAACTGGAAATCAAAATGTAATCATAGAATAGGCTTTAAGTAGTTGCATTCCTTGAACTTAATTATTGTGTGTGGCATTATTCCAGTTTTTTTTATTTGTATTTTATTCATGGACAATGGACATCGACACTACACTTTTCCTTCATCAACTAAACATATACCCTAGTTTTTATTGTCAACAGTTATTTAACTTCACTTGTTTATTGTTCTTATCAGTGATCTAGCGGATTTATTGGAAACAATTCATATCATGCTACAGCTCATGGAGAAGCTTCAGGCACGTGGTGCATTAAGGGTATGCTGTTCCATTCCCTAACTAAAACATTTCTCTTTCTCATATGGCCAGGCACAAGCTGTGCAGTTGTACTTTCCTGTGCATCATCATTCTTTTAGCAACTTTTGCTTCCATTATTTTTCAACTATTTGACGTGAACATAGCAACATCTTGCTGAATCAAAGATTGCTCTTCTTAATCATGTTTGAGTTTAGGTTGCGAAAAGGACAAGAAAGGGTAGACGAAGGAAGACAAGAAATGACAAAAATGAGAATTCAGAAGCTAAAACAGAGAATGTGGAACCAAGCTGCTATGTTGATCCAACAGATGGGACCAAATGCCAACCTGAATCACTTCCAGATTTGAGGTCTGAGGATCCAGCAGTAGAAGCTAATCAATCAGAGCAAGGAAAAGTAGATGAAAGTGGTGCAAATGTACCAAATACACTTGAGGAGACTCCAGTTAATAGGGACAGCACTGAACATCTTGAAGGTGACAAACCTTGTGCCGATATTGGTGAAATGAAAAGAAGTCTCATTGAAGATGAGGATGAGACTTCAGATTCTTCAATCGATGATCACAACCCTGCTACAAGTGAAGTGAATTTTGACGTATCCCGATTAATATCTAGCCTTGCAAACAATTCTGTCGTACAAAATATTTGCTGGTTGCTGAAACACTACAAAAATAACTCCTTTCGTACAAATCATTACATAATATGCATGCTACGAAGATTCTGTGAAGATCTGCTGCTGTCACCGATGCTCTATCAGGTAAACATATACCTGAATAAGCCTGCTTGCATTTAGTTCTTCTATGTTAGCTGACACTTAACTATCTTTTGCAGCTATCGCTTTTAACTGGCTTCTATGATATATTAGCAGAACAGAAATTGTCTGGTTCAAAGGAATATGCAAACATTGTAAATTTTCTTTCTAAAGTTGTAAGGAAGATGCTCAGGGCTATGAAAAAACAACCACTGTTATTTGTTGATGTACTATTTTGGAAGACGCACAAGGAGTGTCAGTGCATCGATGCTGATACCTTAATGAATGAACTTAAGAAAGATTCTGGAAGAGAAGATGGTGTTGGTACAAGCAAGGAATGTAGAGGTCCTATAAATATAGCAGATTCTCTTGGTGATGATGAAGTTGACTTTGTTATACCCCAGGCACCATATGATGTCAATAAGTAAGTTTGTTTCTATTCATATGAAAAATGTGCATTGGTATAGCAAATCAGATCAGAACATCTTACCAATTCCCATCACACAATCAGGGATGGAGATTCATCCGATGATGACCATGGGGATGATTTTCAGAAGAGTACTGCATATGAAAGGAGCAGATTAATGTCACTTTCAGATAGTGAAGCTGATGACAATGACAGGTTCGTTTTGCATGCAGCTGCGCATTTGAAAGCATAGATAATTAGCTTAACCTTTAATCTAATTTTGATTTGAAATTTTGAATGGGCCCAATATCAGGAATAATATATCAAGAGATTCCCGAGTCCCGAAAAGACGAGGCCGTTCTCTTTTTAGTGAAGAACAAGAGATGCTTATCAGAGATCTTTACGAAAAGTAAGGGTTCAATAGAATCGTGTCCCTTACTTCAAAAAAAAAATAATTGTGTACCTTTGTAAAATTGACATTGCTATGCAAAATCATTGAATCTATTTTATGCCTGCTAGCTATCTTTTTAGTTACTTGAGTGATGAATTGTGTGCAACCACCTGAATGTTTTTGCCTTCCATATTTGTAGATATAAGGATGATCGTAAATACAGTCATCTAATAGCTGAGGCATTAGACCCAACTGGAAAGATATCGGCTCCTCAAGTTTCTCGTAAGCTTACACAGCTCGGTCTTAGGGGTGTCACGAGGAGAAGAAAAGTTGCAGATGAATCTCTTCCTGAAATTCTAGTTACAGAACCACAAAACAAGCTTGATAATACAAAAATATTAGGCGCACAGAACGATGGTCCCAAGTCAGCAGGCTCCCGGTGAGTATTATAAATGGTCAGCTGTGCCGTCTATTTTAATAGTGTTTGATTCCATTCTGATGCTTAATAACCAGCTATGTGAAGTTTGCCTATAGAATTGATAATAACTTGTATATTTATAAAATAAGTAATCAGGTATTTTAGAGCATAACTGGAACTTGTTTGAACTGTGCTGATTATCTGTAGTTACTTGCCATTAAGCCTAGCCTGCATTTTCCAGGTCTAGAAGGAAAAGGTTACATGGGTTGAGCAGTGATCATGATGACACAAGTCAGGGAAGATCTTCCGATGAAGAAACACTACAAGTAATTAAAAGCAGGTAACATGCCCACATTTGCTTGAGCAGCTAAATATGTAAAGATAAATGATTATTTATTTCATCAAGGTAAATTGCAAATGGTTCTTTATATGTATTTTACTACTGGTCTTAGTGATATGGATCTCAGAAGTTATAATTACCTGAATGTGCTCCGAAAAATTGTCACCTTATATCTTATTTATAAAATTTAACTATGCTCAAATCTGACAGTAGACACTAGAAAGACTATATGTTATCTCAACTATCTATTTATGTTTTCCCGGAGCAGAATTTAGTCATATTGATATGGACCACAGATCAACCTCATCCTCATTGCCACATTTGATGTTTTAGGGCTTTTGTCTTCTGACTATAACCTCTCACGCGGATGCAAATGATGACCCAATGGATCTTCATTAGTTCATTTGCTCCATTACCTTAATAAAATGGAATACAAGATTTGCATCCCTATCCTATCACTTTGATTTTTTTTTTAAAAAACTTTCTTTTATTTGAGTTATTGGCAAGTATGATGTTTAGCGGATAAGTCTGTTTTTGGTTGCATTCTCCCTGCATAGAAACCGAATGACAGCGTATGCAGATATGCCACATATAGATTTGAACTGTTATATTTTCTTTTTTCTGTTCTTGTTATGTTGATCCTCCCTTATTTATTGCAGAACAAAAAGTAAGAAGCTTCCCTTAGTTGATAATTCACTGAGTGAATCACAGCATCAGGAAGCTCTTGAAGACCCAGACTCTGATGATATGACTTTAGGATCCCTGATTAGGTAAATCCGTTCAGCTAAACGTTCATGTTACTAATGGTTAAACCTTATTGATCCTATATGTTTCTAAATTTTCATCCATCTTGCACGTTTGACTAAACCAATTCTGTTGACAGAAGTGGGAAAAAGATGAGGTTGTCAGTGTCAGATTTTAAAGTGAACCATCGAGAGTCTTCAACCAATACGAACATCGAGGATGGTGCACCCAATATATCACAGCATCAAGAAACACATCCTGATGATGAGAGCACAGGATCCATCGCTAGGTATGGTCATGCGCATTTTTACAGAAATCATCAAGCAATCAGTTGAACATCCAGTATTTCATTTTTATAGACCACATATATCACTATGTTTCTTGCCTTGCACGAATCTGAACAACTCTTTTATTTCCATTCTAGCAGAAGTGGAAAAAAGAAGAGGTTAGTGATGTCAAATTTCTCAGTGAATGTACAAGAAGAGTATTTGAGAAACACTGACCCGAATATTGAGACTGTTGCTTCTAATATCACGTAAGTCCTATTTCATAGTTCTTCAGATTGTCAAGATTCCTTCTGGACTTTTTGTTAGTGGAAGCTAATGTCATGAATGTTCTATTATTCATAGAAATCAGGCTTGGTTTTGGTTGAGCTTAGGATGCAAACTTTGCTAGGGAAAAGAAGGAATGGACTAGTGCAACATGCAACTTATTTTGATTTAACCGAATACTAGTATGGGTGCAATATCTGCATATGAACTAAGCTTAGCTCAGTTGATACTTATTTCTTAATAAAATGGCACCCAGGTCTTCTTTTTGACGCGAATTTGGGTGCCTATCTCTTAATAAAATGCCACTTAATGCAATGCCTCCTAGGTTGGTTGAGTCCTCATTTTAACTTTGCTGCCTCTTCCGTACCAGATATGTACTTTGGATATGCTAACTGCAGAGCCTTTTTGCTAGATAATACAAAAGTTCATAATATATGTGAATATAATTCTTATTTATCACAATTAGTAGTTACAGGAGAAATTTCTCAATTTCCAGGGATGCTCCTCTCCATCATGGGTTAGATTCAGTCTCTAACAGTGGTGATGCTGGTGAAGTTGAACTTTTTGATGACTTAACTGAGCTTGAAGTAAATAATCATGAAAAAGATGGCCAAGTGAGCATTCTTGATGGAAATATTGCCGAATCGGGGGGCATTACAAACTCTGATGCAAATGGAAGGGCAGGTTCGAAAAGAAGACACAGATTGGTGATTGATGATTACGATGATGATGAGTAACTGCCCATTTATTCAAAAGAAAAAAGAAAAGTTTTATTGCCCAGCACTGGAGCTATGGAATTAAAAGTGAGATAAAATGCTCTTTGACAATCTATTGCTGTTTCTTCCTTATTGCTGAGTTCGAATCACTGGGTAGTAGTTGGAATCCTAGGGGATAACTGGATCAGCAAAACTGCAAAAGTGTTAAACTTGGTTCAAAATGCTTCAAAAGTTGATGCACGACACTGAAGACAGTTAATCTTGACCTGCATCTTATTGGAAGAGTGAGGTTTGGTGCAGTTCACAATCTAATGGAAATTTAGCAGCGGCAAGTTTAGGATAGAGCTGATGATTCAACTAATTCATGCTGCCTGCATTAATCTTTGTTGCATGTTGCGCCTGCGTGTGCATTCATTAGTACTGTTAGTTCATAACAATGTACATAAACTGATTTCGAGATTAGTGAAGGTCAATGGGGGTCTCCCATCCGGATTTCCTCCAGGAGAAAATGCATAGGCTTTTGTACAGAATCTTTTTCATGGAAGTTTAAGGCATCAGATGAAGTTGTAATGGTCGTTACTATTGTCAGTTGAACCTAAGTCCGGCATTGTTAGCGTATTTTCAAATGTCATCTGTTTCGTGACGCGCTCCATTCTCCACTTGTTTTCAACCGTACCTTTGGACTCATTAGATTACGTATTTGGTTAATTTCGTTAACAAGAGGAAGGCCCAATCTTCTGAGCGCCACATGGAGTTGGATTTATGTTGTCCTCTTATCTTCTATCCTGAGTTAAGATCATCTAATGGTTAATTTTCAACTAATGTTTTCCTGAAAAAAAAAACTTCATCAATGGCTAAACTAGAGTCTTCGAGAACACAAGCATGGACCACTGTGCGAAGCAACTCGAATCGACGCCGAGATCGGATTGGAACGATGTGATTTGCGAACAAAGTAGCAGTACACTTGTACAATCAAAAAATGCAATAGGAGAAAGAAGAAAAATCCAAAAACAAAGCAACCGCCAACGGGAGCAGCACGTCCACTCATCATCCAGCACCGCCTCCACGGGAGTCCACCGCGGTCGCGCTCCCACCACTCCCACTCCCCAGCTGCACGCCGGCGCCACATGGCCGCCGCCGCCGCCACGTCCTCTGCCACCGCCTGCTTCCTCTCCCCGTGCCCCCCCCCTCGCCGCCCGCGCCATTCCCGCAGGCACCTCGCGTGCGGCGCGGCCGCCAAGCCCTCGAGCGCCTCTCGCTCCCTCGCTATCTCCTCGCCTTCGCCGTGGCCGCGGCAGCTCGCCAAGCTGGTCCCTGCCGAGGTGGGTCGGCTCCTGACCTCGGCCACCGGTTCCCTCATCGTCGCGCTCGCCTCCGCGGCGCTGATCCTCGGCGACGCCGGCGCGGCCTCCGCGTTCGTGGTGTCCACGCCGCGGAAGCTACAGGCCGACGAGCTCGCCACCGTGCGCCTCTTCCAGGAGAACACGCCCTCCGTCGTCTATATCACCAACCTTGCCGTCAGGTAGCCGCCGCCACTCCGTCTCCGTTCCCTAACTGCCCGGTCCAGTGGATTATGTGCGGTGTGTCAGTATCCTCAGCTTCCTTCGGTGCTGTGCAGGCAGGACGCGTTCACGCTCGACGTCCTCGAAGTGCCGCAGGGATCCGGGTCGGGCTTCGTCTGGGATAAGAGCGGTCACATCGTCACCAATTTCCATGTCATCCGCGGCGCGTCCGACCTAAGGTTGGTTGGTTCAGACTTACGAGAAATGGTTGCTTGTTCAGCTACAACCATAGCGTGTCATTTCTGATGATCATTTGAATCAGTGATATTTCATATAATTTGCTCCCAACTTCAAATTGCCTGATGCACCGCAATAAGGCTTTGCGTAGTTGAGACTTACAATAACCAACCAATTAAACTGTGAACACGGTCCAGTAACGGCTCATTATTAATTTAGCTTTCTCAGAGCCTCACTCAGAGCCTAAGCTCTATATCTGTATTCAGATGTTGACAGTTAGTGTAGCAGAGATATGTCTTATTTCTGCTAGACCAAATTTGCATGTTAATTGGGCGTGCTGTACAGTTGCTCTTCCCTTGGCACTGGTAATGCCATATGGACACGGCTTACCTAAATTAAAATAAAAAAAAAGAGAAAATACCAGTAAAATCCATGTATGAAACTATATTCACTCCGTTTTTGGCATGATGATCTAATATCCCTAGATATATAGTGGCAAAGTGAAGTTACCGCTTTTAGTTTTACACAGGGTCACACTTGCTGATCAATCAGTGTATGAAGCACAAGTTGTTGGATTTGACCAGGACAAGGATGTTGCTGTTTTGCGTATCAAAGCACCAAAGGATAAACTAAGACCTATACCTGTTGGCGTGTCAGCAGACTTGCTGGTTGGCCAGAAAGTATTTGCAATAGGAAACCCAGTGAGTGCTTCTCACTCCATCTTTTTGTGCTTGCAGCTTATAATTCTATGGAATAATATGTACATGGTGCTTGAATTGTAGCTTGGAAGGTATATGCCTTATTATAATGTAAGATTGATATTTCTGTCTAATTAAATTTCAACTTTTAATTCTCAATCTGTGTCCTGTGTTCGACGCAGCCTCTCTGCACTTTATTGTAGGGGTAAGGCTTGCCTCCGTATAATCCTTCCCCTTGCCACACCTTGTGTAGGGCTTCCAGCACTGGGTCTGTCCTGTCCTTTTGAATTCTCAATCTGTGCTATAATAATCAAAATGCCAACTGTTTTTCTGAGTTTGTGAATAAGTTATTAAGTAACCTTGAAAGGAAATATCGTACTAGATAGAATTTTCCATCAAATAAAATTATGGTTATCCAAAAAAGGGGGTTTATCGTGCATGTGCTAATAGAACAGAATTTGTATTAAGTTGTAGACTAGATGTCAACGTTACTTTCTTTGGGAGAATTATTGAACTTTAATTAAAAAAATCAAGTAATATTTAGGGAATGTCAGCAAGTTATTTTGATTATCGATGCATTGATTAGTTGCTGTCTGATGTACCAGCAGTCTTAGCATTTATTTTCTGTGTTTGCAGTTTGGCCTTGACCACACTCTTACAACAGGTGTTATCAGGTTGATATTGTTTTCTAAACTGATTCATCTTTGGTTGATTCTTATTAGAATGCACTGAGACTCTGTTTTGTTGTTTCTTCCAATTTCCTCTAGTGGATTGCGTAGAGAAATCAGTTCTGCTGCAACAGGACGTCCTATACAGGATGTGATCCAGACTGATGCTGCTATCAATCCTGGGAATAGCGGTGGCCCACTTCTTGATAGTGCTGGAAACTTGATAGGTGTAAATACTGCTATATACTCACCTTCAGGAGCATCGTCTGGTGTTGGGTTTTCTATACCAGTTGATACGGTATGTTCATTTCCCGCTCCTGTTGTCATAAATCTATTGACAATAGTAGTTCACTAAACTCAATTAAGACTTTCAGATGTTTTTTCTTTGTTTTCTGAAACCTCTTCTCCTTAAGTACTGATGTTAGCATTCAGAATTTCAGATATATTACGTTCCATTTTTTTTCTTCCTTGTAATTATGTCGTTTCTTTGAGACCATAATGGCATTAATATGCGTTTTTAGGTTGGCGGCATCGTGGACCAGCTTATAAAATTTGGTAAAGTGACTAGGCCTATCCTGGGAATAAAATTTGCCCCTGATCAATCTGTAGAACAGCTTGGGTTAAGTGGAGTGCTTGTCTTGGATGCTCCTCTAAACGGACCAGCTGGCAAAGCGGTATTTTCCTGAGATTCCTCATAATGTTTCCTGGAGAATGCTTATTTCACTGGGCACCTTCAGTTTTGCTTTTGAGTTATAGCTCTACAACTTTGCTTTATTGATGCTCTATGGCACTACGCCCAACTACAACATGTAATTATACAACATATAAACCTTTTCTATTAATGAATTCAACAGATGAACTTTGATTCGATTATAACAACTGCTCCGTTCAATATGTGACAGATATTTCTTTGTCTTTTCTGTTACATCTTTTTTAAAACATGTGCTTGCATTATAGTGCTAGGGTAGCTAAAATTTTCAGACCTTATGCTGTATGTCAGGGTCTGCAATCAACCAAACGAGATGCATATGGCCGGCTTATCTTGGGGGATATAATTACCTCAGTGAATGGTACAAAAGTAACAAATGGAAGCGACTTGTATAGGATATTGGATCAGTGTAAAGTTGGGGAAACGGTAAGGTTTTACCTTTTGTCAATGGAAGACAAAAAAAAAAAAGATTGTGCTTGATATGTAATTTGATTCTATCGTGCTACAGGTGACTGTCGAAGTCTTGCGTGGTGATCATAAGGAGAAGATCCCTGTGGTTCTTGAACCAAAGCCTGATGAATCATAGTAGATCAGGTTCTTCTGTATCATATGCTCAGTCAGCTCGCGTAGGTATATCGAAGGTGTCAGCATTTTTGCTCACCCAGGAATTCGCTGTACATAATTCATGCTTGTAAATTGTAACTGTCTCTGGTTGCGGGAGAGGAATCCACGTTGGCTCATTCTTCTTGTTATCATGCTGGCGTGGAAGCTGCAGTATACAGTACAGTACAGTTGTGCCAATTCCATATACATCATACTTGAAAGAACTGTTAGCCTGCCCCTTAAGTCGTCTTAAATACGACATGTACTATATGATATGTACAACACTACAACCTACAGTTCTCGGATGGCCTACCTTATTTATACGGTGTTTATCGGTGGTCCACGAGGAAATGCAGCTTGATGATCTACTGGTCTCCTAGATCACCAAAATCTTTTTGATCGGTGGGCCATGTGCTGACTTTTTTTCTGGATCAGTTGGTGTCGTTGCAATCCTAGGTGTGGCCTGAAACGCATTCATGCATCAGGGATCAATATGATTACTATGCTCTGACGTTGAACTACAGTGCTACACGGTTTTACTGTCCTGCATTTCTAGAGCTTGTCGTGTAATTGGGGAATCCATACAGTTCCAGAAAGCAAAGGACCGAGGGAGATGTTTCGTTACACGCGACATCATGTCTATCAGAAAAGTCCAGGAAGCTAGTAGTTAGCGTTAAGATCACATTTTGAACTAAGACGTGCAGAAGAGTGTTTAAAAGGGGGCTTTCGAAAAGGATTGAAAGGAAGGTCACCACCAAAAAAAGGGGCCGAGTAGCAAGTGCTAACAAGAAGCCACACACTGTTGAGCTAGCTCGGGGCCAGGGTGGCTGGGGGAAGGTTTGCATGATACCTGTGTTACTGAAAAGTGGCCTGTTTGGATTTGCGTAATTCCGGCTTGAAAAAATTCATCATGCTAATTCTATTTTTTTGTTTCTTGTAAAGTACTGAATTGTGCATTTTTTTTTCGTCTTCCCTACACACTCATTCCTTCATTCCAACCCATCCATCCCCACAGCAGCACGGTCAAATCTGCATTCCAGGATGAATCAAACTCAATGCCCGCTAATCATGTTTAGTGTATCGTAACTAACGCACTTGTCGATTAATTGCATGCAGGATAAAATCCAGAATAGGCCGTACCAACCAGCAGAACTATCAGTTGTTGATCTCTGAAAGGAGCTGAACGTGTGCGTAATAAGGGTGTGTTTGGTTGGGCTGTAGCTGTGGAAAAAGTTGCTGTGAGTTGTGGCTGTAGGAAAGCTGCTGTGGCGAGACGCGTTGGAGAGAATAGAAAAGAAAGGTACGTTTGTGTAATCAGTGGCAGTGGTTAATTTACTCTAACTTAGTAGTGTTCGCAGCAGGCAAAAGCAGGTCCTGAGTCTGCTGAAGGTTTTTCACTCGGTGGAAGCTGCTTTGGCTCACAGCTGTCCTCAAAAGTTTTGTTCTTTGATTAGAAAGCTACTTTTATAAAAGTTACAACAGGTTGAAAAGTTGAACCAAACACCCCCTAAATCGGTGGCGTAGTACTGAGGTCTGAGGGAGGCCGAGGAGGAGAACAGTCGACTAGGCATGCCGTCCTTGTTCGATCGCGTGGCGAGTCTGTTTCGCATTAAACCCGGCCGGCTTACTTGGCGTTGGTCACCAAACTAACCAGAGGCTAGCTAATAAAATCTTCATTAGATTAATGACTGGCCTGGGTGGAGATATGCTCCAAAAGAAAAGACCAATCGTTGGAGGTATGTTGTCGGAGGCAGCACGCGTCTTAGGCAGTAAGAAAGATGGACGAGCTAATAACACTTTCACTAGCTAGCTATATACTATAGATCCTTAGTTATATGTGAAAGGTAAGTACAAACTGAAGTATTGTTAGAGCCTGGCGGTCTATAACTTGCACGAGAAGAAGAAGCATCAATCCTTATATATTTTGTGACTTAATTTGGCATTCTTTCTGCTTTTGGAAATAATAGCGGATCTCCTGCTATTTTCCCCCCAAAAAAAAACCAGAGAGGAAACACCAAAGCAGAAAAGCTAATTGTGTGTCATGCACTATACATTTTAATTCTAAATTATAAGCAGAAAATCAGGAATGGAATGAAAACCGGTTTTGTACGGTACTACAACACACCAAGACATGGCAGAGCAATTTCTAGTACTAGTTAACAAAGTCAAGACTTAGCAGAGTACACTTGTGTCTCATGCATGATAGCATGATGGTCAGGTTAGCACCCCACTAATCCAAAGAGTAAAGCTTGGGAAAGGGGAGGGGTTGGTGAAGACGATGGAAAACGACTCTGCCTTTCCTGATTGATCGACACCTGATGCAGTGCAGACATGTACGGTGCTAATTAAGCGGTACAAAGTAGGTGTGTGGGCAACTACTTCTACAGGTAGTCTATTAGTTCCATCCACTGAGTTTGAAGCATCCTCTTGAAAATAAAAATATGAGAAAACTTCCATTTGAAAGAAACTAGGAGTAGGAGCATTCTTCAGAAGGGCATGCATCTAATTAGCAGCACTGCTAATTAGTGTTGTATTGCAGAAACTGAGAAGCGGATTAAAAATTTCTCGGACCTTGTACTATTTGATCGCCGAAGCTAACCTAGCTAAGGTCCTGCTGATTGAATTGAGCGGCCTAGCTGATCAGCTCTGAAAGAACGAGAATCACACAGCAGAGATGTTGAGAGCTTACTTACACACGAAGCGTCACCAAATAGAAGAACATTATTATTAGCAAAAATAAAAGAGAAATAAACTTGACTGCTAAATTAAACGAGAAATGGAGAGCACACACACTTGCACTGTGCTAGAGTAGAGTGCTAGGTAGACTGATGCTACAAGCTCTGTTACACTTCAATAATCATCATTTACCAACATCATAAGCAGCCCCAAAAAGGTACTGAATCAACCACACGTACAAATATATCACGCCAATTTACTCTTTCCGTATCTATAGTCCTACAACATACTTCGTATGCAGATAAGTAGAAGAAGAACAACACCGTACGTCATGGCTTTGAGCAGTGAGCACCCCTATGTAAGGTCAGAAGAATCAGAAGGGGTGATAGCTCCGCCGGAACACGGCGGCGTTAGCGAACAGCCCGACGATGTCCTGCTTGTACGGGAGGAACGACTTCCGGCGCGGACCATTATTATTTCCGCCGCCACTACTGCCGCTGCCCTTGGCGTAATAGCTCCATGCATGGCCGCTACCGCTGCTGTTGTCTCTTCCATGCTTGCGCCCGGCAGACCCGCCGGATGGGGAGGAGCTGGAGCTGGAGCTGGTGTTGAAGAAGACGAACTTCTCCTTGCCGTCGCTCTGGCTCCGGCCGACGAGCCGCGGACGCCACCGGAGGACGGACCCCGTGGAGCCGCTCTTCCGGCAGCGCGCCGGCGACGACACCGCCGCCGCGGCCGACCACCCGGGCGACCACGGGCAGTACATCTCCGCCGGCTCCGAGTCGAGGTCTTCATCCGGCGGCTGTGCCGCCGGAGACCGGTCACTGTCCACCAGTAAGAGCTGCCCTAGCGGCACCCGTACTGTGGCTGTCTCCGGCTCCGGCACCGCCCGAGGCGGGGACCTCGGCCGGCCGAAGACTGGGTACAGCGGCGTGCCCACCATGCGGCCGCTAAGGCAAAGTCCGCCGCGGTGGTCGGCAACAGCAGGCGGCGGAACGACGGCGAAGGTGAACTCGTCGTCGTCCATCGTCCTGCACGTACGCCTGCTAGAACTCGCCGTGTCCCATGTAAGTTAAGGTGTGGTAATGTATACTAGGTGGCTAGTACTCTACCTCCTCTGCAGAGTCTGCAGAGTCTGCCTGCACCGCGGTCTGTCTTATAAGCGGAAGCGGCGCCCTTGTTGGTGCATGACGTTTGCTGATGGAGGATTAATCTAAGCTTGACCACTGATCAAAGCTTAGAGAAACGAAATAATTAATAAAATGGATGCGATTCAGTGATTGCACGTTTAAGTTGGAGAAGTACGAGAGCATGATAGGATGGATTATCCTCCGGGTGGATCAGGTTTTTGGAAGTGGGCTGCGGACGTGGCCTGCCCGCCGTAGTGGTAGGATCGAGGGGAGGAGGGTGAAGAGAAGCGCGTGGGCTGCCGACGCCGACGAGCCGCCCTCCTGCACAACGAGGCGCGTGGGCCTTTTGTTCCCCGGAGATATCATTCTTGAGTACTTTTCCTCCTTTTGATGCGGATTTTATTTTATTTTTTTCATGCTATAAAATGGAGAGCGCTTAGAACAAGAACTGTACTACAAAATCAAACTTGCAATCAGGCATGGACCGTGGGTAGGAGCCTCCGACCTCCGTAATCCCCAAATCAGGACCTAGAATTGGGCCACCGGCTCGCGTGGAGTGGATGGCCCACTAGCGTTGCACGATGGTTGCGGCCTTGCGAGCTAGTAGCTTGGGCTTTCGAGAGCAACTGTTAACGGCAGCGGCATCAGGTACGAAACTCCGAACACGAACCATTTCATAATAATCACTAAAGCTACGTTCCATATTTTTAATTTCAAAACCATTTCATAACAATCTACAGATAAGCAAACTGAAGTTGCTAATCACGTACCGGTAAAATTAATAAACACATCAGTATTCCCACTGTTAACACAACGCGACGCGATGAAGTTCGTTAGAACGGGTGATAGCTCCGCCGGAACGCGCCGGCGTTGGCAAACAGCCCGACGAGATCCTTCTTGTTCTTGTTGTACGGGGACCTCCGGCCACCGTTGTTTCCGCCACCGCCCTTGGCGTCGCGCCCGGTGTTCATCAGGAACGCAAACTTAAACCTGTCCTTGCCGCCGTCGCTGTGGCTCCGCCCGAGCAAGCGAAACCGCCGCCGCCACCTGAGGACGGAACCCGTGGAGCCGCTCTTCTCGCAGTGCACGGCCGGGGACGACCGCGATCCAGCCGCCGCCGGCGATCCGCCCGCCGGGGACCAGAGACAGTACGTCTCGGCCGGCACGCCGTCGAGCTCGCCGTCATCGTCGTCGTTCGGTTGCCCCGGCTGCGACGACGATACCGGCCGCACCGCGAGGAGAAGCTGTCCCAGCGGCACCCGCGCGGTGGCCGATGAGCTCGCCTCGTGCAGCGGCGGAGGCGGCCATCGCGGGCGACCAAAAACGGGGTACATGGGGCCGATGCGGGCGTCGACGTCCGGCGGGAACGACGACTCGCCACCGCCAGCCTCATGACGACGCGGCACCGCGGCGAAGGTGAAGCCGTCGTCGTCATCGCTGGTGGTTGCCGCAGGTGATCGAGGCGCAGAAATAAGGGACAGAGCAGATGTGCGCGAGGGGGGCGACCGAGCCAATGCGCACGCACGTCCGGTTTGCGCGTCCGTCTGCCGAAGACGAGAGCCCATGACAGGCCGGACCGAGGTCTACTTGTCAGTGGTGCTTGGTCGGTTGGTAAGGAGGCGAGGTGGGCCACAGAGCGGGATCAGATGACACGTGGCCGCCGCTGGGAGCGGGTGATCGAGCTGCGAGTGCGAGTGGTGGTGGTGGTTTTCATGGAGGGGGAAGGCTGGCTGGCGATGGAACGGAAGGGAATAGAGAGCGCAAGCTGGACAGCAGAATGCCAGGATGCAATTGGAGTGGAATGGGTTTGATGCGGTCCATGTGCTTTGCCTCCCCTTATCGTGTGTTCCTCCTGCAAGGCATACCCCTTTCTTTTTGTACGCGTTTCTCTTAGCTCTCCTGCACTGCACCCCGCCACTTCGGCGACCTACCGTCTGCCACTGCGAGCAATGGTGCTCGTCGAGTTTGGTGAAGCACTGAGCTGAAGAACCGAACAGGATTGATTTTCGGGGTAAAGATTTTAATAAAATTTTAAATTTAAACTGATCTGTCTAGTGGTCTAGCCGACAAGAATTTCAAAACAGAGGGAAGACTCCGTCCTTTTGCGTATAAGTTGATTGCATATGATGCCACGTGTTTCGGGGTAATATGCTTTGTTCTACTACGTAGTGAAGTAAATGCTCACTTACACGTATCCTTTTATTAGAGTCGCTCTTGCACGTATGCTGCTGGATTAACGCTTCTCCAAACGCCTAATTCCCGCAAAGCAGCAATCAGGGATTCCACATCCTGCGCCTGAACCAAAGCAGGTAGGGATTTGGTGGACTCTCATGGGCCGAAACTGCGTGTTGCACGCTGCCATTCGGACCGCCCATTGCTCATCTCTCTGTTTCTACATTTCAGTTCCCTTTTTTCGTTTTACCGATATTCTTGGTCTTCTCCGAACGCAGTGCTTAGACAGTATAGCAAAGTACTAAATGGTTTCTTGACAAACCTTTGATCGCAGTTTTAGCGACATTGAAGGATTCGAATAACTCAAGAACAGTGCTAGCATATGCTACAGTAATTTAAATTCAAAGGTGAAGTAGCCTGGCCATGCACATATGATGATGTACAGAACAGAAAGCCTTCTTTTCACTAGTACTACTACCACTAGTATATTTTCCTTCCGCATGAAAACGATGTTGCTTTACATCGAGATTCGTGCAAGCTAAAAAGGCAGTCACTAGTCACTACTACTAACTACATCCTCGCAAAAAGAAAAAAAAAAGTCAGGATCAGGACTGGCCCGAACTACAGGCTACAGTACGCGTCAACAAGCCAAACGTGTCGTGCACTCGAACCCGACACGGAATCTACTCTGCTCCTACAGAAAGACACGAAACCAATACTACTGTAATAAGCAAGCAAATTAAAAGCAGGTGCGGGCAGCAGCCACGACGATGTTGTGCCATCCAATCGGCACAACACCGCACCAGTGATGAACGATGATTGATGAACAGCACACCACCGGACCGCACGACGTTAGTTTGACGCGCCAGGACGACGTACGACGATCGACGAATCGGCGATCCCGGCCCTGCCGCCGCGAGCGAGCGCTGCCGCCGGCTAGCTAGCCGTTCACGGCGGGTTTTTCCTTACCCCGAGTAGGACAGGCGGCCGAAGCCCCAGTGCCCGGCGCGGTACATCTCCTCCAGCCACGCCAGCTCCGCCTCGGTGCTCGGGACGCCCGCGACAGCGACGACGCTCGCCGGCGCCTCAGCCGTCGCCTTGCCGTTGCCGACGACGGAGTCAGCTGGCGCGAGGACGTTCGGCCTGACGCCCTTCTCCTCGTGGTCACGGTCGTCGCAAGTCTTGGTCGCCGCGGCGACGTCGCGCACCCGCTTGTTGTGCAGCAGCAGCCGCCTCCGCGTCCTGAGCCGGCCGACGCACCGGCGGCCCACGGCGAGCGGCGCCTTGACGAGCGCCAGGCCCAGCAGGCTGACCACCGCGCAGGGGCAGCACCCCAGCGCGACGCAGTCCGCGATCGCCACCGCCGCGCACGACCGGCACCGCCGCCGCGCCGTCGTGGGGCGCGGCTCGTCGTCGTCGTCGAAGCAGCGCCGCCCGCGGAGCCGCGGCACCACCGCCACGGCAACTGCGCCGCCGCCGCGGCGGCACTCCGCCGCTTCCTCACGCTGCTCGCTTCCCCTGCGCATCGTACGGTACGACAAACAACAGAAGCAGTGAGTGAGCTTGGGAACCGAGCATAAGTGCTGTGCCGCCCGCCCTCCCCCCACCCCCCCCCCCGCCCCCCCCCCCCCCCCGGGCGAATGATGATCTTGACATGACCCGTCCAGCGCGCGTTTTGTAGTTGTTGAGTTTCGGGTTAAGGGCAGAACGTCCATTCGCAGGGCGTGCGCTGTAGATGGCACTGGCACTGGCACACATAGCAGGAGGCGGGCGACTGGTAGTACTAGGAGTAAAACTTTTTGTTACTGCGTCCTATCAGCGTCAGTCAAACCGAAGGTGATGCACAGAAACAGTAAACGATGAACAGCCTCCCCACATTTTCTTTGCCGTCACATTATTCCGCCGCAACAAAAACAAGCAAACCAAAACCAAGAAACCCACTGACTGACTGGACTGAGGGAGGAGGGGTAAGGCCGTAAGGGTAACTTTAGACCACACTGTGGTACTGGCACACGCGAGGAGAGGAAACCATTCACGGAACGGTGACCTCTTGAGCTCGGCGAGGACGGGTAGCTACAATGCTCCAAAACTGCAAGCTCTGGTGCTTTCGCTCTCACGCTTTTCCGCCTGTGGGGTAGCCCCCGTGAAGTTAAGGCCTCCTTGCGCACCCCCCAATCTCTCTCTATTTTTCTCTGTGAGAAATACCACTAGCCGGGAAAGTTGTAGACGTGCAGGGCACAGGGCAGGGCTCCATTTCTGGGTGAAAGTTGGCGGCCATTTTTAATCTTGCTACTGCAGACACGTCAGCGGTTGCTGGTTGTGGTACTAGTGGCGCAGGCGACGCGCTCTCGACCGCGTGGACGTACGCATGCAATGCACGCCGCCCGTGAGAGATCAATGCAGCCAATAGATAGGGAGAGAGAGAGAAGGGGGGGGGGGGGGGGGTTTGATGGTGAGAGTGTGGATTCATTCAGTGTGTGATTTGAGACAATGGGGTCCCCTGCACATTGCACGGCAGCTTGTGTTCAGCGCTACTACTAGAATATTTCAAACCGGGGATTTGAGACAAGTACTACTAGTACATTGATCAGGACACGACAAGTGGAGTAGGGTGTCATTAACTGAATTAATATCAGCAAACGAGATGGTTGGGCTAGACCAATGGCTGCATCAGTTGAACACATGTCGGCATGTCACAACAAATGGTCTCTGAATTGTCTGCTTATATTATCGTACAAGAAGTACAAGTACTACTGTAGCACTGTGTACTGATCTGCCAACAAAAGACTGGCACACTAGAGATTGGATTATTGACATGTGGTAGTAGTATCTGAATTCTGAAGAAAACTAGTACTAGAACTCGCAGGATGAACATATTTGCCTGTTTCTAACGTAGTATAAACTGTGCTTTAGCTAATGATGAATGTGGCAGATTTATAACTAGTCTCTACCAAAAGCAACAAACGTTCGCCCAACTCTTTCATATCAAGGAGAGAGAAAAAAAAGATCAGCACTTCACTTTGACAAGTACAGGCAACACAAGCAACGGAGAAGAAGCCACGATGCCGCACCTACAAATTGCCAAGTACATCTGGCTGCCCGCACATGATCCAGTCGACGTGAGCCGGTATCTATGTTACTGTAGACTGCATCACCTGCAATCGTACTGGTACAGTTTATGCCGACTGCGTGTTCCCATTCCCACTAAATAGTCAGCAGGCAGCTAGCAGTGGCTTACATATGGTGGTCGCATCGCATCTTCACAAAACTGATAAAGTTTGCGGCGATGGCCAATTTCATCACGTTCAAATTCATCGAAAAAAAAATCATCGACGAACGAGAAACGCACGTGCATGATCGAAGCGAGGGTTTATTTTACTACGCGGAAGGATTTGGAATAACAACGGTTTTTGCTCCAATGCATCCAGAAACGCAGCAAAAATGGCAGCCCAGAACGAGGCTGGTTTTAGAACAGAGATCGATCATGGCATGGAAGAAGTTAGATTGGGAATATATACCTGCACTGCAGGGAGGGAGCCGCTTCCGTCGCGGCTTTCTGGTCCATCGAAGTTGCCGCCGCCGCCGGCGGCACCGTCGTCGATGAAGGAGGCGAGGAAACGCCTTCGTCAGACTCCTCTACAGCAGCTTCAGTCACCATCCCAACGGCAATGGTCGATCTCGGTACGTTGGGAAAGCTGATTTTTCGCAGATAACCCGGCCGCCGTTGGCAACGGCTTGAAAGCCTCTAGTTATTCGAGTTGCGAGCCGCCGCGTATCTCTTGTGTGGAGGTAAAGTTTGTTGACAACACGGGCTAGAAGAGAGAGAGAGAGAGATCCTTCTCTGTTGCCATCTCCTTGACTGCTGCTAGTGTGTACTCTCTCCTTCATATATTGTTATCTAGAGTTGGAGATATACTAATCTACTGCAAGGTTTAAGCTAAGATAAGTCTATAATCAAACATCTGGCATAAGGAACATGTACAGGGGTTGACCGTCCACCGTGGAGTGCCTACCAGATTGTCAGATCCAGATCCAGGCGCGGCATAGAGCTTGTCACATTGTTGCTAATAATACTCTGCAGTTGATGGTACATAATGTCAGTCGAAGTATGAATCAGCGCCAAGAGAGACGGTGGAGTAGGTGATACGAAGAGCTCAAAAGATGCTCTTCTAACATTGTTGTTTTATGTGAGAACCATCGCAGAAGAAAAAAAAAAGCATACGTTGTATAATGGAAATGAATCTATTTTTCTCTTTTCAGTTCTGTTTTTTTTTTCTTTTCATTCCAGTTGGCAGAGCGCAGTAGAGTTTTCAACAAAGAACGATATAAATCGAATTGTACAACAGCAGAAACGACAAGAGATCACCAAATCGGTCGTGAAGATACTGTAGCAATCAAGTACTAGCAGCAACTACAAACACGTACTACTACAGTAGCATGTACTGTACAGAGGCATCATCGTTACATGATTGATTTGATCCATCAGGCTTCAGGCTACAGCAGTCTGGTGCACCACGGCCGCGGCGTCGCCGCCTGCCTGCCGCATCGTCTCCACCACCGACGCCGCCAACGTCGCGGACGCCTCCATCTTGGCAGCGTGGTGAGGAGGCCCGTGGCCGAAGCCGCCGGCTTCCATGTCGTCGTCGTCGTAGTACGCGACGCGGTCTCTGCGCGGGCGGGGCCGGAGGTACCTCTTGGTGCAGACCTGCCCGACGATGCACGAGATCACCAGTAGCACCGCAATCACGCCCAGCACCACCAACAACGGCGTGTACGACCCGCCGCCGTCGGCCGGCAACGGACGCGCGCCGCTGACGGGGGCGGGATAGAGAGGCGTCGTAGTGGAGGACATGGTTTTCGCTGCGAGTTTGCTTCCTGTCCTCTCAGCCTTCGTGCGACATATGTGACCGTGAGCATGCAGAGCAAAATGAGCGATTTGGAAGGTACTTATTTCCTGTGTTATTTAGGTTAATATGCTTGGAGTGAGCTTAAAGGCTGCAGTTAGGGTGCACGGGGAGGTTTGCACGTTGCGTCGTGGCAAGTCTGTTCCTTTTTGCACTGATAAAGGTAAGGATCCCGCCGCTTGGTTCTTCTTGAGCATTGGACAGAGTACTAGTAGTAGATATTTCAGGGTCAACGGCTTCTCTGCTCCATTGGCCGTCCAACTCTATATACACACAATCATAAAACATAGGGGCAAAACAGAGCTAGAGCACGGCAGGAAATGCAGCACGGCTCCACACACTTTTATCAAAGGAGTCGCACGCTAGTAAAATACAACCAAGTGGTTATTCGACAACACAAAAGCGTCATCCTCATCTTATTCCGTATTAAGTACTGTACAATGCTAGAACTAGTGAACCTACATCTTGGTCGTCTTACTCATCTGCCTTCGCCAGCTTCGCCTTCGCCTTCTTTTCTTCGTAATCTTTAACAGCGGCTTTGATGGCATCCTCAGCAAGCATGCTGCAGTGGAGCTTTACTGGTGGAAGGGACAGATGCTTCGCGATGTCACTGAAAAGAAATATAGAGGACACATACAAGTCATGAGCGCTCCAGCGAACTGAAAATGCAGTGCAGACCTGAAGGTCGAAAGACGAGTCTCTGACATAATGTGATCTGAGAGCAGAAATGTAAAACAAATGGTTCTGAACAAGAGCGAAAACTGTCTACTCCGTAGCTAGTTTACTGACAAGACCGGAATTCATAAACGATTCCTAAAACATTCCAATTAATATGAATGGTACAGTACGTATATGTACTAGCAGGTTGGAGACTGATATCAAAAATACAATCCACCGACCCCAACAAAAACCAAATTGGCAGAAAAGACTAATACATCCGGAACGTTTCACACAATAATGTGGTAAATGTATGTTTCAGATGAAGATAAGCATGGAATAAAGAAAAAAAAAAGAAAGATCAAGGATGAAGATAATGGCTATATCACCAAACAAGTAGGGAGTAATCAATATGAAGAATGATATTCAAGCTAGAGTGATAACTTACGAGTTCTTGATAGATACCACATCCTCCATTTGCTTTCCCTTCACCCACTCACTGGCTGTAAATGAAGAGATTAGTACAATTGCTTCATATTTATTTGCTTTCTGTCCAACTATCGTATTGGCATACTGCAAGTAGTGTGCTAAAAAGAATCATTTTGCGAAATGTAAAAAATTTATCATGGAAGCGTCGATAGCATCTTAAGCTGGAGTAGCTCAGTTGGTTAGAGCGTGTGGCTGTTAACCACAAGGTCGGAGGTTCAAGCCCTCCCTCCAGCGTTACCAGTAACATTTATGCTTCTGTTTCTGGTTACTTCAAGCCCTCCCTCTAGCGTTTTCAGTAACATTTATGCTTCTGTTTCTGGTTATTTTGCCTAACTCAACAAATCAACATGATTAACCACATGGACGGGTTAGTATTTGCTTCAAATCCCTTATATTCTTCTCAAAAATCAGAGAACGGTATCACACGAGTGATGATCACTCTTCAACCCTACAGGCCAGGGGTTTATGTGACTCTATAACTCATTTCTGGTGATCTCTCATAATCCGAACACAAAACAACTGCGCATTTATAGTTCATACCACCAAATCTACCCTGGCCCGTCAAAATTTTCGAATTCAAACTCAATTAGTAGTAGTAAGCGAATATAGGCAGAGAAATGACTAGCCATGTATCATACTCACAAGAGGGGCAGGCAACTGATGGAGGCAACGGGGAGCAGGGCTAGTATATTTGCTCACCGACAGAGGACGACGCGATAGCGGAGCCGCATCCGAAGGTCTTGAATCGCGCGTCGACGATCTTGCCGGAGCCCTCGTCGACGCGGATCTGCAGCTTCATGACGTCCCCGCACGCCGGCGCGCCGACGAGCCCCGTGCCGACGTCCGGGTCGTCCTTGTCCATGGTCCCCACGTTGCGCGGGTTGTTGTAGTGGTCCACCACCCGCTCGTGGTACCCTCTCCTCGCCGCCCCGGCGACCGCCGGCGCCACCGCGGACGCTGATGCCGGTTGGCCGCCGCCACCGGCGGCCGCCGCAGCGGCGATCATACGCTTGCCCGCCGTGCGCAGCATCATCGTCGCCGATAAGAGTACTCTGGAGCTTCCGATGCGGTGAGGCGTCTCTGGATTCCCCTCTTGCTGTCTCTGTTCCGTTTTGCTTTGGGCTCCTTCGTGTCACGGCTGCAGAGGAAGGGAACAGAGAGGCGGTTGCGCCGGGAATTTATACTGGGGGTGCAAAGAAGGTTTCACTTACCGATCGTACTGTGGATACCGCTCCGAAGACGGTTTGACCAAACCCACGAAACCAGCGGTAACGACTTACGAAATCGCTCAAATTTTAAATTTTAAATTTTAAACTTTATTGAAATTATGATTTTTGAGGTTTATGTGATAAACTGTTCAATTAGATTGAAAATCATGGTTTTAATAGAGGATATGTTAATTAGATGGAACTAAAAATTTTATACGACCTTTCCTAATAAGTTGATATAGTATATTACACAACACGTGGATATATAAATAACAAGTATATAAATACAAATATATAAATGATCACATAGTTCACATAATTTTATTGCGATTTGAATAAAAACAGTAGTTTTTGAACGATAACTGCTCGGTTTGTGCGATAAACCGTCCGACCAGACTGAAAATCGCAGTTTTGACAGAGGACATGTTAACCGGATGAAATTAATGAAACAATTTGCATGATCTTTTCTAATAAGTTATTATAATATTATACAATATGTAGACATGTAAATAACAATGAACGAGTATATAAATGCAAATAAATAAATGAGTTTATAGTTTACATAGTCTAAGAAACATAAAGTACATGTTGTTCATAAAAAAAAAAGCTAATATGATACATGATATGAAAATATGAATTGTCTTCACACCCATAGCATGGAATTTCAATCATAATAGCTATGCTATCTCGTGAGGACATTCTACATTGCGATCAATAAAGTCAATATTTCTTTTTTTAGTTAATAAATTCAATATTTTTACTCATACAAGTTTGATATTTTTTTATATACAAATTTATTGTACCATTCAAAAGCAAATCAATGACCACATGTTTTTACAAATAAATAAAGTTGTGGAGGCGGATTTGAGTGGATAAGGTGACTGTTTATATTTTTTCTTTCTTTTTTTGTTTGATTTATTTGACCCATCTAAAAGAGTGTTTTCAACTTCTTACTCCACCATAATTTTTCATTTTTCAACTAATTCTTTTACATATTTATATAAATATTTTTAAACTTTTAATTTTTCATCAAATTTAATTATAAAAGTTATCAACTGTAGAAACCATGCCAAAATGGTTTGGTCCAAAATCAAGCGGTTTTTAACGGTTCCGCCAACCCTGCGTGCAATTTGGGCACTGGGAATGAATGTGACCCGCATCGACGAACGTAATAGGCTCCCGACCCGAGGCACCGCGTGTGTGAGCTATACTTTATACGGAGTACGTGGTGGACGGCCGTGAGAGGCGCGTTGCGGTAGTACTTACGGAGTGTGTACTCCAGCACAAGAAGGCGGTTCCGTGACCGTGACCGTGAGGCGGTTCAGGCGCTCGGCCTGCTTAGACGGGCTTACACTGGGCCTTCCTTGCAAACCCGTTTGTGTGACTCTGATTTGGGCTGTGAATTATTTTGGATATTGGGCCGTACTCTGAACTTAGAAACCGAATGATATGATGGTTCGCAGTTTGTTTGATCCGTATGGTTGCTGACGGCTGGTGATGATCAGTCCGTTCATGTTCTCTCTGCTCGGTTTTATACAGATCGAGTTGTGTCACGATTGGAGTAGAAGCTGCTGCTTACTTATTACCCTCAGTTCCATGACGGAAGAAGGCGAAAAACTTGGGCAGGATTCTGATGATCAGCTTCCTTTCTTTGAAAAGGAAAATACTACATGCTACAACAATTACGTGAGCTATCGTCGTAACTACAAAGCTCGACCTACGCCAGCCTGAGAACTAAGCCAAGACGAGGTTTCGAATCTGGAGGCCCGCTATCTTACCGGGAAGAGCATGACACCAGACGAGGTCAGCGTTGAGTTAAATCGGACGCTCTCTGATGCGCTTGCTTCTGTTCTTAGGGGAGACGGGTTCGAGTTCGAAGTTCCGAATCGGAAAACGGAGCTTATGGAGTACTATAAACCTTAGGCTTCCCGCTTCTCCTGAGAGACAAGGAGCGTGACACAGTCAGGAAAATTCAGTGACGACGGCACGCGTCACAGCGCAGCGATGACAGCTTGGGCCATTTAAGAAACTGGCTTAAATGAAGTAGACTTGATCGATGGGCTTAAATAAACGTGTTTGGGCTGTGAATTGTTTTGAACTCTGGGCCCAATCCTTGATGAAACTTCGTTTTACTCCCAAGAATCCGCGATCACGTCTCGCACCGGATACTTTCCCCCCACCTAGAACATGGGCGACATCAGGAATCATTGCCAGGTGGTAGTCCACCGTCACTTCAGTCCCTCCGCAATGTGTTCTTCAGATCACTGCTCCCAACGAGAGCAAGAACAGGAGGAACGCTGTGTGCTCGAATCTATGCACTCACTTTGTGCTGCTTACTTGGCTTGCGTACAGAGAAAATAAAAAAAATATCCTGGTACATGTTCGTAGTATATAATCAGCCTGGACCTGGTGCACCCAAATGTTAACATCAAGTCCTCAACGAAACATTT
Organism: Oropetium thomaeum; assembly: GCA_001182835.1. NCBI lineage: Eukaryota > Viridiplantae > Streptophyta > Magnoliopsida > Poales > Poaceae > Oropetium > Oropetium thomaeum. The sequence goes on from LFJQ01000010.1 coordinate 2,828,510, forward strand.
TTCTTAGAAAAAAAAAACTCATCAACAATACGTCACAGGGCAGCTGCATCTATTCCAAGCGGATTTTACTTATACACTAGTACTTATGTTTGAGACAGTTGGAGATTAGTTCGGTGGTTGATCTGTGTTTTTTTTTTTTGAAAAAAAAGTCAAGAACACCACCAATCAATCAGGTAGTCGGTTCAAACATGCTTTCGGTGACAAAAAAGGATCTTGTCAACTTGGTGTTTCAGATAGCAAGACAGGCGTAGATATGACACTCTTTTTTAATGCTCGAGGACAACTCTTCTCGAGAAAGTAGTACGCGGGAAACCCTGCCTGTTTGGTCAGAATTAATGAATAGTCAGAGTGAGCCACTGATTCTCTTCAAAAGAATTTATTTAAATCAGCATTTCGATAGCTCTAGCTACAAATATAAACTGAGTCCACGTACGTCACCAATCGAACGCAGATGCAGATCATGTTCAGCGAGCAACGGATTCTTGATCTGCATCCGCATCCTCCTAGTATAATGTTTAAGCATTTGTCAAAATCAGATATGGTGGAGTAACATTCTGCACCAGATGTACTCCACTAGGCTGCAAAATCTGATATCCTCGGCCCAGCCAAACGACGGAATTCACACACACTTGCATGGTTTAACCAATCGTTTCCTCCTCACAGTACGTTGATTTGCTGGCTGCCCTTGTACGTAGGTCGTTTGGTAAGACGTCGATTTCAGCATCGATTCCCACGCAACTCAGCATTCTCGTCATCCCAAAGGAAAAAAAAAAAAAAAAAGGTGTTTGCCGCCCCCCCCGCCCCCCCCCCCCCCAACCCCCCCCCCCCCCCCCCCCCAATTCTCTAATAATGATTTGACGAAACGACATGACGTATGCATCGCTCGAGAATTCCTAACCCTGACTGACCTGTGCACATCTCTCTGTTCTTCCAAGCCTTGTTTCTGAAGCTTGTAGTACAAGTGTCGTACCGCGACTTTTGCTTCAATCATATCACATCACAAGGAATCATCATACAGTATTATGGGGTGTAAGACTGGCTCCACAATACCACATGCCGGTGAAATATTTAACTGAAGAAGAAGAAGATCTCGAGGGCTTCTCCACTCTTTTCAGAAGATCAGGCGTTTTCTATTATATATAGGAGTAGTGATTGAGAGGAACAGGTCATGCTACAAGTTGCGTCTCACCAAAAAGTTACTTTTATCGTGGATGGCAAGAGCAAGAGCGATGAGGGGAGGGGTACCCCCTGGCAATTGCAAAGATCGATCGATGGGGAGCATTGTCTCCAAGAACAAGGCACATGCACGGATGCCTGATGCCGGTGCCTGACCGAGCATCTCCAAGACGACGGAGGCGGTAGTAGCATGCAACAACCGACAAAAACCCTTTTTCTTTTTCCTCAGCAGGAAAGCTTGCGAATCGTGCAACGGGCAGCAGATCCCGGGCCAGTCTCCTTTCGTTTGCGCCTCATTTATCTGTAGCAGGTAGATCCGTCGTTTGCTGTAGTAGCGTACTCCAGTACTACAACTGGTATACAGCAAACCGCCGCAGGGGAGAGAGATGATGGTCCGTCCTCCCCCCATGGATGGTACAGACGTACTACGCCCGCCAAGGCGCGCAATAAGGCTTGCAGACAAACAACGCTTTTCAGTTGCTTGTTCTGTTCTCAACATTATATTTCTCGCGTGAATGAGGTAGATTAAATTGCCGGTGCAGGTGTAAGATAATTGCCGATCACCTCTGTTGAATTCGAAATATCCTCAACTGAAGAACATTCGTGCGCCGGAGGAGGTGGGTATTTGTCACTCACGCGTCACGCGACCGAGCCATGTCCGTACCCTGTCAACTGTTCACCGCGTGGCGTGGATGCCCGGAGCTACTACGGCAGTAGCTCATTGAAGCCGCCGCGCGCAGCAGGTCCCTTTCAGCGCGGTACCATAACAGTAGTCTGTTCACCGCATCGCATGGACGGCCGGAGCAGAAAGCGGGAAGGAAGACACCACTGCTAATTGAGAAATTTAGAACTATCTCGTGGAGCAGCATAAGACAGAGTAGAATAATCTGGCTTTGCAGGTTTCTGGTGGATTAGGTTAAAGTAGCAGCTGGTTAACTCCACGTCTGCCTCGACCGTGTGCGTCTTCCTGGCCAGTAAATAAATTAGTTTAGTTGTGCATCGGTACCCGCCAAATAGTCCACGGCGATTTTCTCGGTGAATGGAGAGGACGACGACAGCAGCTCACGGGATGGACGACGGCAGGAGCAAAAGAACGTGAACGAGCGAGATTTTTTTTAAAAAAAAAACGCGGACGATCGGTCGATCAAGTTCATTTGGACCAGCCGGCCGGACAATATGACGGCGACGGGAAAAAAGGAAACCCAACTTCTCCAAATCTACTACTACTCTACTCCTGCGAGGCTGATGAAGGACACGCAACGCAACTTTTCCACTTGGAATTGGAAACTTCCAAATCGCAGACGGCCGTGAGTTAGCGCACGCACGGACGCGACGCGACGCGACGCTCCATCTAGTCGTATCAGTACGTATTACTAACCCATGCGGACGACAGAGAGAGACGATCAGCTGGCGAGAAAATAAAGGGATCTGCTTGGCAACTTTACTAGCCAAAAAAATAAAGGGATCTCCTTGGCAACTGGCATGGAAGAAAGACAGGAGCCTGTACGTGCTAGAGCTGCCGGCACGCTCTAGCGGCGGAGTTCATTTCTCTGTTGCAGTTAATTTGCAGCCGTGTTTTCGCAGGATCAGCAGCAGGCACCAGGGGGTCTGATCTCTAGCCAGTGAGAAGGGGCGCATCGCCAGCGGCTCGCCACGCGCATTCCCGACCCTCCTTCTTCCCGCCCTGGGAGCGTCCGTGTCCTCCCTCACCCTTTTTTTCATGGTTGGGGTCCCCCACCGTCCGCTGGAGCTGCTGCTGGTGGGAGGCCCGAATCGACCGCGATTCTGAGCACGCAGCAGCCTCGGTGGAGTGGAGGTGGGCAGAAAGACCGACTCCTCTTGAGCCCACGTGTCATAGTCAGCAAGGTGGGTCCCGATGCGTTCGGTTGAGCCCGGGGCACCGTGGGCGAAACAGCTGCTGCCGTCTGCGTGCGACTCGAGTTGCTCCTCCTCCCTCTTTTTGTTGTGTCGTGTTGTGTTTCTGGATGGAGGAGACGTGGTGGGTGGCTGCGAGCACGAGGAGGGCCGCCAGCCTGGGCCTGGGCGCGGAACCGGATGCCTGCTCTGCTTCGTTGCGCCTCGATCCCGTTTCCTCTGACCCGAGAATCTTTTTCGCTTTCCCCGTCTTTTTCAGTCACCTCCTCCTGAGACCACGCATTTCTGTTGTGCGTCTCATCACCCACTGTCTGTCTCCCTCCCACCCTTTTTTTGAAACTTTACCCGAGTGCTACTTGTGGTAATTTTTTTTTATTCGGTAAAAACGCAATAAGAAGGACCCCAATCAGAAACGGTTGTCGCAGCACGTCGTGATCTTTGCAATAAATCGTTCTTTCGGCAAAAAGAAAAAAAAGAAAAAGAAAAAAATATTTATGATTTCGTATGGAGGATGGCTTTTGCTTCCCGGGTACAGTAACTTCTTGTTGTACTTGTACTACTAAATGAGATGGTGATGTCCTACGCCTACACCTGCTAGAGAGGGTCACTACCATTGTCATTGATTCCACCAAGTACCCTGATTCTGTGATGTCCTTTTCAACATTAAAATGAGACTCTCATTTCCTTCTCAACATTCTCCATTGATGACGAATAGTACGTACGAAAAAGGTGATCATAATTTCGGATTAAGCATAAGAGAAAAAAATGTGCAGATCCAACCTTAAGTAATAAGCTAAAAAGTACGGGAGAATGACGCATCGAGAACATATGATTTTCTTCGTTGTTGCATTATAAATAAACAGTCTCAAACAACTAACACAAAACATCATCAGCCTCATCCTCACAGGAAAAAAAAAAATGAAAACACAACACGGCCACTCGGCCGGTTAGGATAATGTCACCGTCCCGCAAGTTTATTTTTAGTTGGACTGCTTTTGTTGCATAGCAAAATGGACCTAATTATATGAGCCACATGGTGTTATGGGTGTAAAGCGATTTGAAAATATATTTACGCTGCTTTACCCAATTCATTTTGGGTATGGCCATTAATTGAAGCGCATAAATAACTTTATTTTTCAAATGCTCCAAAGGATCTCGGGAGAGAATTTCCTATAGAAAATGAATATACTCCAAAACTCCCTCTACTTTTAACGCTACTACCAGTAAGAGTCAAATTATCTCACAACTGAAATCCCCCATCCTAGGAGGACACCCCTGCAAAATTCCAGCAAGGAACGGAGAAGAACCAAAACCCCTCCGTCCTCTCCTCTGTACCCCGTCGATTATTTATCTATCCCATCTCCCTCGCCACAACAAACGCCTCCTCCCCCTCCGCCGCCGCCGGAATCGCTTCGCCACCGGCGGCCGCCGCCCATTTCCGAACCCCCCTCACTTTCACCTTCTCTATACGGCCGCCGCCGCATCATCTCCGCTCTCATTCAAGACCCCGCCCACGACAGTACCAGTAACGCCTCCTCCGGCCACCGGCTGGACAAATCCATTCAGGAAGTTCACGCATCGGGGGACGGCACTCCGATCTTTGACTCCGTCTCCGCGTACAGATCTAGGCGCGTGAGCGGAGAACGATGAAGGGAGGCACCGCCGCCTCGTCGGCGGCCGCGGCGGCCACGCCGCCCCACCGGCGGCTGCCGGACTTCCTCCAGAGCGTCAACCTCAAGTATGTGAAGCTGGGGTACCACTACCTCATCACCCACCTGCTCACGCTTATGCTGCTACCGCTCATGGCCGTGATCCTTCTTGAGGCCGGGCGCACCGACCCCGATGACCTGCGCCAGCTCTGGGTCCACCTCCAGTACAACCTCGTCTCCGTGCTCGTCCTTTCCGCCGTCCTCGTCTTCGGCGCCACCGTCTACGTGCTCACCCGCCCCCGCCCCGTTTACCTCGTCGACTTCGCCTGTTACAAGCCGCCCGACGACCTCAAGGTCCCCTTCGAGGAGTTCATGAGCCACTCCAGGCTCTGCGGCTTCTCCGCCGACGCGCTCGAGTTCCAGCGCAAGATCCTCGAGCGTTCCGGCCTCAGCGAGGAGACCTATGTCCCCGAGGCCATGCACTGCATCCCGCCCCAGCCCACAATGGCCAACGCCCGCGCCGAGGCCGAGATCGTCATGTTCGGCGCCCTCGACAACCTCTTCAAGTCCACCGGCGTCAAGCCCAAGGACGTCGGCATCCTTGTGGTCAACTGCAGCCTCTTCAACCCCACGCCGTCCCTTTCGGCGATGATCGTGAACAAGTACAAGCTCCGGGGGAACATCCGGAGCTTCAACCTCGGTGGGATGGGCTGCAGCGCCGGCGTCATCGCCGTCGACCTCGCGCGCGACATGCTGCAGGTGCACCGCAACACGTACGCGGTTGTGGTCAGCACGGAGAACATCACCCAGAACTGGTACTTCGGGAACCGCAAATCGATGCTGATCCCCAACTGCCTGTTCCGCGTCGGCGGCGCGGCCGTGCTGCTCTCCAACCGTGGCGCCGACCGCCGGCGCGCCAAGTACAGCCTCCAGCACGTCGTGCGCACGCACAAGGGCGCCGACGACAAGGCGTTCAACTGCGTGTACCAGGAGCAGGACGACGAGGGCAAGACCGGCGTATCGCTGTCCAAGGACCTCATGGCCATCGCCGGTGGCGCGCTCAAGACGAACATCACCACGCTGGGCCCGCTCGTGCTGCCCGTCAGCGAGCAGCTGCTCTTCTTCACCACGCTCGTGGCCAAGAAGCTGTTCAACGCCAAGATCAAGCCCTACATCCCCGACTTCAAGCTGGCGTTCGAGCACTTTTGCATCCACGCCGGTGGGCGCGCCGTGATCGACGAGCTGGAGAAGAACCTGCAGCTGCAACCGGTGCACGTGGAGGCGTCCCGGATGACGCTCCACCGGTTTGGCAACACGTCAAGCAGCTCCATCTGGTACGAGCTCGCCTACATGGAGGCCAAGGGCCGCGTCCGCCGCGGCCACCGCATCTGGCAGATCGCGTTCGGCAGCGGGTTCAAGTGCAACAGCGCGGTCTGGCATGCTCTGCGTAACGTCAAGCCGTCACCCAACAGCCCTTGGGAAGACTGCATTGACCGGTACCCTGTGGAGCTCATCGACGGATTCCCTACACACAAGCCGCAGCAACAGCAATAGGGTCCCCGTGACCACATCCAATTCGGAGATTTTACAGCGTGATGAATCGATTAATCGTCATATGTCTATGGCTAGTACTACGTAGGGACATAATTGAGCTACTTTTCCAGGGCATGATTGAATTGGAAGAGTCTCCAGGATTGCTGCAGTTCTGCTGTGCCCTGTTCCGTTCTGTAACGACGTGTTCGTCAGTATTGGATCTTTGGTGTGTACTTCATGTATCATCTGGTCTAGAAGAGTATGGGGCCCGTGTGGTTAGTTTGTAGTAGTAGCAGATTGCTGACGAGGTCGTGCATAGACCATGTACATTTGTCTGTTCAGCCATTGCTGCCGATTATTGTTATTTACTTGCTAGATAGTGGTCCATACAAGGGGCCATTCTTTTATTTCTACACAAGGAAAGAATTCATGGTAATGACAACACGACTGTCTTGATTATGTCGACGAATCGACCATGGAGTATGTATTTGTCTTGTTCAACTGAAAATTTTGATCTCCTTTATCTCTCTTACTTCACTATACTGCCCTTGATATATGCATTACATCTGCATGTTTTTCTTGGATGGATTTCTCCCTAGTGACTTGCCTGTATATCAGTTTATCATGGTCCATCTCTTATTTTCTTGAGGACAAATACATAAATGATAAACTCTGGTAATCGTTGTCTCTCTGGTTTTACTTTTATTTGCGGAAGGAAAGTTGTTTTCTCTCTTTTGACAACTCTTGATTCAGTCTCTTGTTGTGACCAGTTGTTGGAAACAAAGACACTGGCTGAAGCACAATGCCCAAAAACTGAGTTCCATGGTACACTATAATTGGCGTAGTTCATTCAAAAATTGATGCTGGTCTCCTAATTGTTCAGGATGGAGCTCAACATTTTGTGCCTTGCGGAATGTGGAGTAGATATTTCGCCCGCATGATTCATGTCTGATAACTAGGACACGACAGTATTTAAGTGATGGTGGAGATGTCTGTGTTGCTTGAACCGTCACTACACTTCTTTGAATATGATTGTTAATAAAGGAATATATTTACTTACTGTCCTACATTATTGCAGATGAAGGTGTCCTTGTCATTCTGCTCGTTATCTTTGGAGTCGATGTTCAAACGAGCTACTAGCTCATTATTTTTTCAAGAGACTGGCAAGCACTGGAAATTGCTTCATAGTTCATCAGATTCGGACAGGTCAGTTCAGCTGTAATTTGGTTGTGGTGCTTTGTTGCAATGTTTCCCCTATTTCACCTTTTAAATTGTTTCTTACTTTTTCTGAATAAATTAAATTTGTAACATTGAACCGTGCGGGCATGTGCAGCAAGCCAACCATCATCCGGGGCACTCTGTATCATTGACCTACTAATGAGTTTTAAATTATTAGCACAACCAAGATGAGGTCGATGCAACTGTGACCGTATCATGTTCTTTGTATTGAGGTCTTGAGATACAGCATAGTGTCGTGCGGATCTAATAATTTTGTCTGGCCAAAAGTACAGACTGGCTTAACCGATCTCACCTCTGTGCTGTCAAGCAAGTGCTTCCTCCTTTCATAAGTATTTAACACCAGTGATTTTTAATATCATCTTTGATTATCGTCTTATATAAAAATAGTTTAAATGTGTTAAATTATTTTAGTACTAAAAAATCATATAATATTGAGCATACTTGTGGTCAAATAAGATTCTAAAAGTGTTAGTGATGTAAAAAAATTCGTGGAAGGAGTATAGTACAGTACAACATAATGCATGGAAGTGCCCTTGGTTCCAGCAGTGCCAGCCGTTGGTTTCTAGGCTGGACGAACCTTTTTCTTTTGGAAGGTTGAGTCACGCTTGTCGATTCTGTAGGACCTATGCAGAACAGCTGGTTCGGCTAAGCGCCAGTTTCTTGTGTTTACAACCGCACGCCACGTGATTTTCCTCTGAATATTCTAGGGCTTCGATCCTGTCAAGGTACCGACTCCGCCCTCTGAAGGGAAAGGAACCGTCGACGTTGACAGGACGCCATGGTAGGGATCAGTTTCTCCTTCTGGTCCAACCAGGCCCAGCTCACCAGGCGGGGAAAGAGAACTCTTCCCCGCCTCGGCCTGCTTTTAGAACTCGGGAGTCAGCCTAGCCCAACCGAATAAATAATAGGTCCAGCCCAATAAAGAGGCATGTTCCAGGCGATGGTAAAGCCAATGTCAGTGGAAGTTTCATTCATATTTAATTTGATGACACATCAATAAATAAAATTAACATGACACAATTAATTAGAAGAGAGAGCGGATACGTTTCATCCCCACAACACTCTTCCGGCTCTGTTTCCAACCGGATGAAACTCCAAGAAAACCCACTGAGGATCTTCGTTTCATCTCACCGCAAAATCCCGATCCGGTGTGCACCTTCTTTCCGGCGAAGCATCAATTTTGGCTTTATTCGCGCGCGCGTTCCGCCGGAGTTGGAGTTGCTCCCCGTGCGCGTCTAGCTGCCACCGGAGTTGCTGTGCACGCGTCCTGCTGCCAGAGCCAATGCACTCGTCCCGCCGCCAGAGGTGCTCCCTACGCCGTCGCTCATGCGCATGCATCCGGCCGTCAGAGTAGCTCCCTGCACGCTAGTGGACCTCCGCCTCTCGGCCTGCACAGACGCAATTCTATCATGTACAGTTGCAATTCTATCTCCCACCGAACCTCACTCTCCTGCTCCTATCTCCTTTATTTTTTTTTTCTTGGCATGAATTTGGATTCATTTGATCTTGGCATGATTTGGAAGCCTCGTTGCCAAGCAATACCAAGAGTTCTCCTTCAATCATGCTTCCAAAATAGAGACTGTTTGTGGAGGCATTCACAACTTTTTTTCGCAAGATTTTCAGAATCAAATATGAGAAACGGACATGTATGATAAGTTATATATATGAAGTGGCTACACATTTTACTTAGTATAGCTGATTCCAATCTAATATATCTATTAAATGCTGTAACTAGTCTATGAAAGAGTGAAATGAACCTGTGTATTGAGAGAGGTTGTTTTATCTAAGAAAATAAATTAAAGAAACTGATATATCAATGTTAGAAATTGAAGTACGAAGTCCTCTACTGAGACTGTCCTAACAAATGACACCAATCTCCAGGCAGGTCCCAGCTCTGGCCGTGTGTCGGGACAACCCCCTTTTTTATTATTATTATCCTCGCAAACGCAGGTCCTCGCGTCGCCTTTTGTTTACTACTGAAGATTCAGTCATCAGCACGTAGCACAAGGCATGTAAAGCTACAAAAAAAACCCTGTGTCACCCAGGGCAATCGATGACCGAGGCTATTGGGCTATTCATTCCCAGGTTTTATAATGGTTTAATAATAATTTTTAAAAATCAGAGCACGTACGTGTGCAGCTCAAATAGACTGGAGATCTCGTGTCGCGTCTGCACTGCTTTACAGTAATTTTTTCGTTTGAAGAAAATGCTTTACAGTAGTAATTAGCTGCTCAGTTCGATGGCCTGCGGCGGCAAATGGAAATGGAATCATCCATGGCTGGTTTCGCCCTCCATCGGCTTTGGCTTTCTCTGCAACCGATCCCCGCCACCTTTGACTTGAGTCCAAGATCGAGGATGCATGCTGATCTCATTCAATTCCTCTACCTCAGAGCTCAGAGCGATGAGCAGCTCATCGTCATCATCATAGACTGATGCAAATCGATCGTGGCCTTCCATGCACGCAATCTTTTCCCTTTTGCTTCTTTCGATTATTTCCTCTTTGCTCTGCTTTGCTTTTTCTTCCCTTTAATTTTCTTCGTCTCTCATGTACAGGAGTATACAGATAGAGAGAGAGAGAGAGAGAGAGAGAGAGAGAGAGAGAGAGAGAGAGAGAGAGGCTCTTCCTTTGTGGTTCACAAGTTCCCGCTGCAAAAACACCTTGCTCAGCTCAGCTCAGCTCCCTTTTATTGAATATTGCGATCGACATGCTTTTGATCATTTTATGCAAGAAAAGCAGTGACACATGACAGGCAGAGTAGTAGTATTGAGCTTGAGCTATATAATTGTACAAAGGTTGTTTGATTGGAGGATTGGGCGAAGCACCAAACAATCGGACGCTTGAGAATGCTACCTAGGTAAGGCAAAGTCTAAACCAAACATATTAAGGCCCCATTTGAAACGTGTGAATTTCATGAAAACCATACATTAATTTAACAGAATTCAGCTCAATTCAATAGAAGAACACAGGAAAAAATAATCATGGATTCTGAAGGGATCCTAAACCTTTTATAGTAGTGAAAATCTTTCCAGACTATATAGTCGTCAGAGTATTTTCCTCAAGAAAATACAGTATACTAATACAGATGATAGTGGGGTGTAACAAATCGGCTGTTGCAGTGGATGATGAGGAACAGATCGGATCCGGGACTGTGCGCGCCTCGTGATCGGCGAACTGCGGCGATTCTACTGCTCTCTAATCTCGAGTAATAAGCTGAGTAGAACCAACCAAAGCCGGCCGGCCGGCAGTCGGAACGCATGGGAGACCGCTCCCGGTTTCACGTGGCTGCTCTTTTGACCGTCGCCGAGCCGACTAGCCGAGCAGCAGAGCAGAGCAGGGACGACAGACATGCGCGCGCGCACGCACCGCGCACCCTTCCCAATCCCAACTCCAAATAAAAGCCGCATCCATCGCTGCTCACCGGCGCAAAAGGCCAAACCAGCTCTCCGCTGCTCCAGGCCACGTCGTCCGGTCGTCGTCGTCGTTATAAGAAGAGCCTAGAGCACACAGACACAGCTGCCCGCTTCATCACCAGTCGGTACGGCCGCTGTCGTGCGCGCGCACGGGTCGGGTCGGATCGAGCTGACGAGCAAGTGGCCGGCCGTTTCCGAGAATCGTAGCTCTATCTGCAGAGAAGGATGCTGCAGGAACTGTGTGGTGGCGGCGCCGTCGGGTCGGCGGCATTCTCGCTGCTCTTCCCCGTGACGGACGGGCAGTTCGGCTACGGAGGAGAGGAAGACCGCGGGTTGTCGTGCGGCGGCGCGCCCGTGGACTGCACGCTGTCGCTGGGCACGCCGTCCACGCGGCGAGCCGAGGTGAAGGTGAGCGCGCACGCGCGCCATGGAGGCGGCGGCGACAGGCACGACCTCGGCGCGGTGGCGTCGTGCAATGAGTCCGGCCGCGGCCGGTTTCCGGCCCGGCGGCGGTGCGCCAACTGCGACACCACGTCCACGCCGCTCTGGCGGAACGGCCCGCGGGGACCCAAGGTCCGTGTGGTTGAACGCGCCATGCACGTCGTACACCGAACAACACGTTCGTTCCAAGTATATTACTGACTAACCTTCTCTAACTAATGACTTCCTCTGCATGCAGTCCCTGTGCAACGCCTGTGGAATCCGGTACAAGAAGGAAGAGAGGCGCGCCGCAGCGGCGGCCACGACGCAGGACACCACCGGGGCGTACGCTTACGCCACCTACGCGCGACACTCCCATCCGCCGCCGCATCAGCAGTGGGGATGCTACGGCTCATCCGGGACGAAGCCATCGTACGGCGACAACGCGGCTGTGGACGGACCGTGCCTGTCGTGGATGCTCAACGTGATGCCGTCGTCCTCGCCGGCGTTCGCTGCCGTCCGGGAGAGGCCTACTCTGTTCCAGTACTACTAGCGTACCCGAAGCAGAGTAGTACTGACTACTGAATAGCTAGAGTAGCAGTAAATTTTTACCAATTTAGTATTACGTACTACTGTACTAGGTCGATGCCCATGTATCGAATTACTTAGTATTCAGTTGTTTAAACTTGTTCCGCGACTTAACGAACAGTAGTTAAGTACTGTAATCGTCATCATCACATCATTGCATTCGAAAGTTCAGTGGATAGAGACCAGGGACGCTTGCACTTTTGAGCAGTGAGGTCACTCCCAACTCCAACGATCAATCGTCACATTCCGTGCATACGTTTCGGGACCCAGGCATTGATGAAAGGATCTTCTTTTGTAGAAATGGGTTGATTTCTGTTTAAATTGACAGAAGCCTTGTCAGACAGAACTCTCTATCTCTCATCTACAAATTGTTCTCATGCTGAATTCTCTAGAAAAACAGGAACCTACAGGAACTCATTCTCACATTATCGTACACGAATTCACGCCTACTGAAGACGAACATGTTTAACAGGAAGAGCTCCCATAGCCGTTGCCCGCTGCTGCCGCAAGCCGCGAAACGGCGGGTGCACAGGCGCCGCCGCGGCGAGGGACCGAGATGGTCATCTCGCTTCTTGCCCTCGCCGAGTGGATTCTCAGAGCAGCTCGACTCTATTGCCTGCCTGCAGCCAGCCCCTTGAGGCCCTGACAGTCACCTCCCTCAGAGCGCCTGGAGCTCGCGCCGTTGAAGTCGGCTGTCACATTCTCAATCTGTTTGATTCCGGAAGAAGAAAAGAGTGATTGGACAGACGAGGCATCAGGCATGGAGGTGGCGTACCGGCAAGCAGAGATCTGTAGCCGGCCATGGCGGCGGCGGCGGCGGCTGTGTCAATCTGAACCGCAAACTTCCGAACTAACGGGAAAACACATTTTTCAGAAAACCTCCTAACCTGAATCGCAATTAATAGTGGTGATTCAGATACGTTCACTAAGCCCTCTAGAATGAATCGCGATTAATAGTTACGATCTATATATATTTTCATAAAGCCCACTAAACTGGACCGCGATTAATATTTACGCAAAACACCCCATTGTGTCCTGAATTTGTGCTGACTAGTCCTCCCGTCCCGGCTTTTGATGCTGCCTCTGGCTCCGGCGACGGCCGCCTCCTCCCAGTGAATGGGCTCCTACTCCTCCTCCAGCCACCCCTACTGGTTCTCCGCTTCGCGACGCCCTCCCTCCCCTCAGCTTCTTGCTCCTCCTACAGCTCTTCCCCTGTCCAGATCCGACCATGCTAGCCACTGCGCCACAGCGGCCTTGTTCTCCATTGTCAAGCTGCCTGTGGCTTCACTGCTAGACACCTCCATATAGGAAGGGATCCAGTATTGATCTCCGCTTCACACCTTCAGGATCGTTGGCTGAAATTCATGTGGTTCCCTTCATACTCCGAACCGCAGCCACATGCGTGGTAGGGTTCCTCTTTTTGATTTTTCTATAACCCGTGGATTTCTTGCTAATTTCGGAGGTTTTTTCGCTTCATCAAAACGACATCGCGGCCCTTTAAATCGTTTTTTTGATTTCTTAAATCGCCTTCAATTTCTTTTTGTGATTTCTATCACTGTCAGTAACAGTTTCCTCTCCTTATTGTTTCCTTCGTTTCCAGGAGATTTGATGTTCAGAAATTTTCAAGATTGACCACCGAAACCAAACATTTCATGGCTAGAATTTTCTTTGTCACAATGTGTTTTTGATCATACAATGCTGAATGCCCAGGTAAAGCAATATGAATAAGAGTTACTGTACAACCATTTACATTGCAATTGGGAGAGGTTAAAAACATTGTATCTTATTAACAGGAAAAAATTTGCCCCTTCTCTAGTGATTCATTTGGAGACTTGGAGTTTTGGAGAGGCATAGTCAACAATCTTGAGCTGCAAATCAAAACCGTGAAGAATCATCACATCTCCTCAACACTGGAAAGCTCAGCGAAACGACCATTGTATCTCCTCCAGAGTTCTTCCTTTTGTCTCTGGCACCCAAAGGATGACGAATACGAGGGTGAAGGCGCTTACAATCATATAGGAGACAAAAGTCCCTGTTTAAATTGCAAATAAATGCAACATGCATCAGGCTCGTGGTTTATAATTTGACAGTAGAAAAGAGGTAAGCGGAAGATTGTGGACCTCCAGCGCTCCATCTGAGCAGTAAATTTGCTGTCATTGTTATAGCGAAGGATGTCAACCAGTTGGCAAGCGTTGCAAAGCTTCCTGCAAGACTCTTGATGCTAACTGGAAGGATCTGAAGCATACACATACCCGAAGTAAGTCTTCCAAGCACTTACAGCATGCTATTCAGTGAGTAGTAAACTAAAATTGCCCAAAACTTTATTTTTTCGGTGGAATACTTAAACTGGGAAAGAGGCATCTTGGAAGTATACAAATTATGTATGGAAGTACTGTACCTCAGACATGATGATCCATGGAATGGCACCCATACCAAATGAGAAGGCAATTACATAAGCCTGAAGAAAAAAAAATTAGTTAACATTTGTGGTCCAAATTACAAGCTTTGGATGTCAATTTTCAGATGAGACGTAATAGATTGACATACCACTAGAGCAACCAACGATACCATACTTAAGATGTAGTACATGTCAGAATCATGCGGCATGCTATCCTGAAATAAATAAATCATGCCACCATGATAGGAAATTATAATATTCTGTTGATTGAGATTAGAGACTTACAATAGTATTGGAATTAATAGATATACACAAGTATTTATACATGCTAATAGTGCAGAGATTGAAGAGCCTGAAAGAATATTTCTCATAAGAATCCTTTGATAATAAACCCGAACATACCTTGAGAAAAAATACAACAGCAACTGCAAGGAGGCTTAGAGTCATGCCAGCAGCAGAAATCTGTTTTTAGAAGTGAGAATTAAAGCAACTCTCAAGGAAACATATCTACAAAATAATATGTTTACAGGGAAGCAGAGGGGAAGTTACAATAAGGAGGATCCGCCGGCCAGCTCTGTCTAACAATGAGGTTGTAACTCCAGTGGCAATAACCTGACAAAGTGTTGTGAGAAGCTTACTACAACTGTAGACAAAATGATCTCGTATGCCAATGCCTACGTCATACACACCTGAATAGCGCCAAGTGCACATGTAGCCAAGTCACTGTTTGTAAGCCCTAAAGAAAATGGATGTTAAATTACAAATCCAGAATGAAATATAAAGTCACTATTGTCAGAAAGAGGAAGAATGGCAGTATATAATAAACACTGAAATGTAATATTTCTTCAAGATATGCTATAACTTGCAAGTCAATCCACTTTATTACCACTGTTGAGCCTATGATGTCTCATAATGCCTCTAATCAAGCCCAGCGACTAATGAAAAACACATATGACCAAAAAAAAAAACCTGCACAACTTACCTGCAGTTTTGAAGATGCTACTTGCATAGAATAGTATACCGTTGATTCCACTTAGCTGTTGTAATACAAGTAGGCCAATTCCTAGCTACAAAAAGTTGCAGCACAGTCACAATTACAAAGCCCAGTCACTATATTTTATATGAAATAATCCAAAAAAGTTAAGATGGTTACAATTAAAGGCGTGCGATATTTTTTTTGGTTTAACTCTTGAAAACGAATTGTTGTCCTTTTGTTTGCTGACATTACTGCTCTCTGCATGACAGGAAACCAGGGTAAAAATACTTATATCAATTCCAGAAGAATAAGGTACACTACATTTGTGTGTTAGGTCCAAACAAATGTTGAAAGTCCTTGCCTTTATATCATTGACCTCTGTAGTGATGTCAGTCTCGAATCCCCTCAGAACTTGTAAAGAGACCTCACAATCATCCATCATGTTCATCTTGGCCTAGAGTAACAGAGAAAAAAAAATGACTGTTCAGCATATCAGTTTGCTGCAGCACTTTATAGTGCATATCCAGTTTTTGTATACCAGCCATCTCGGAGATTCTGGAATGAAGAATAAACCAGGTATCAACACGGTGCAGGGCAACATTCCTGCAAGCATGGGAAACACAATTCTGTAAGTACCCACACAATATACTACATCAATAAAATAGACCTGGTGTATTTCTGGGTCTCAAATCAGATTTGGCAGAATATCTACAGCTATATATAACCTGAAATATAACTAGATTTAGCCATATTACCTAACACTGCAAGCAGCCTCCAAGGAACAAACATGCCTAGCAAATAGGCCAACAAGATACCGATGGTTATCGACAACTGCATCATGAGTCCAAAGTCCAATATAAACAAGCCTCGTGTTTGTCTAACAGAAGTATACAAGTACTATGCTTAGTAGGATGAAAACACACCTGGTTCACAGCACCAAGAGCTCCTCTCATATTCTGTGGAGATATCTCTGCTATGTATACTGGTACCTGGTATTATAGGATAATTCACAGATCAAGATCCAGTTTTGTGACTAGTCCAAAGCCTTGTTTTGGCAACAGTTGTATCAGGCTATCAGCAAATCAGGGATAGACCACACTGTCCCCAAATTCCTGAAATCTCAGTGAATTGCCGCCCCCCTCATTACAAGGAGTAAGCAGATATACAGTTTCATTATACTAACCACGTAAGATATGATACCGACACCAAATCCTTCAAGCAATCGTCCCATGTATAGAAACGAAGAGTCCTGTAAAGTAGACATGGACATACATCGCGTTAATGTTGTCAGAAGCAGCAGTGTTGAAAACAAACTCAGGGAACATGTGATGTATGTCGTACTTTTGCGAAGGAGATTGCGAGCCACCCAATTATGTTTGGAATCGCAGCAATCATTAATGACTGCAAAGAGTTAGTAAGTCTGTTAGTTAGATCAGTATAGGTTCAGAGCAATTAAACATGGCCGTACATTGAACATAGTACTCATTTTATGCTATACAAACTACTGCGATTTGCTGATTGGGAGGTAGCATATCAACAGCAACAACAGGTAATGAACTGACGAACTTTGAATCCAAGCATGAATCTAATGAGCTAACTGCAGCAGAAATTTCAGTCCACAAGAATGAAAAAGAGAGGGGTAGTCTACTATGCCTTTTTTTTTTTCTGAGAGACCCAAATTTATATACTTCTCTCAAGTCTCAAGACAGAATCCTCTCTGTTTCTCCAGAAAAGAGAAGGAACAAATAACTGTGAAGCAATCCTGTCTACTGCCACCTTACATTGACCCTTCTTAACTGTCAGCTGTCAAGCAACAAATAACTCACAAGACAAAACTGTAATGTAAGGTACTATAGAAAGGAAGCAAATTTCTCACCCCTTTGCGGCCAACGTACTCGGCCATCTGCCCACTGGCTATCGCCCCGACCATGGCTCCCACGTTGGACAGCGAGCCGAACACCGAGAACTGCGGCGCACGGTCCACATTTTCAATCAAAAAGAAGGAGCTAAAGATTGAATCACCGTGAGTGAGGAAGAAGAGCAAACGTAGTAGTGGTTAAAGCCAGAGGGAAGTCACCTCCGAGATGGAGAGGTTGAGGTCCCTGATGATGGCGTCCTGGGTGGGGGAGGAGTAGCCGCCGGTGAAGCCGAACTGGATGGGGCCGAGCGCGACGATGAGCGTGCAGAGGAATGCGGAGACGTGGGACTCGCGCATCATGGCCATGGAGGAGGTCCCGGCGTTGAGGCTGGACTGGCGCGACCCCATCCGGTACCAGCTCCCCAAGTTGGGCAGCAGCGGCCTCTGCAGCTGCCCGCCGCCGTCGTGGTCACTGCCGCTCTCGTATTCGCCGCCCCTGTTCCCGCTGCTCGCCATGGCGTCTCTCTCGCGACCACCGCGCGCCTCGCTACAAGATTGAATTGGGCCCTTCTCCGGCGACTGGTTGGAGGGAGGAGGAGGAAGGGAGAAGAGGGGAGGACCGGAGAAGAGGACGATGCGAATGCCAGGAGCAAGACCCCGTTTTTCCTTTGAATTGGGGAAGCGGTTGGCGTGTCGGACGTGGGGTCTGGGTCCCAGGCGTCAGGGAATGGAGCAGTTTGCTGCGCTGGACAGGAGTCAGGACTGCCACTCCTACCCTTTTTGTGCTTGAACTGCCAGCTCAGCGCCTACTGCGCACCATTTGTCTCTGCGAAATTGTTGCTTGTCTCCCTTGTTGTGCCGTGCCATACTGTATGGTATTTGTGGAGTACTATAGGTGACTAGCACATACAGTAATCTTTTGCTTGTGACGGGAGCTTTGACCGACAGGTATTGCAAAGTCCTTGTTTGCACAATTCAAGTTTGTTGATTGCACGTTCACGCCAACTCACGGCAGCTGGCTCGACTTCACATTCTCCCTCAGTTTATATTTATTTGAAATTAGGACATACTAACGAGGAGTAATATTTCCGTAGAGGCAGATATTCCCTGATTTTGTTATCAATGGCTATCGTGCTCGTCGAAAATAATGGAACGATGAGACCTCTTAAGCCTTAATGGAGAAAAGGACAAGGAGCGTGATACATGTGCAGATCGTCTGCAGATTTTCGGTTCCCAGCATTTGATCGGGATGCATCACCGAAAATCCATGTATTCCTTTTTGTTTTCACATGGAAAGAAATCCGACATGTACTGTATTTCTCGCAAAAAGAAACGAAAAAAAAAAAAGCACTTCTTCTGTTGCTCAGTTGGACCATGGACGTCGCCCGGGGGACATGATAAGAAGGTTTGGCCCAGTAGACATGGGCCTCTTCACAGCCTACTATTTAGCAGGGGCCGAGTTTGGGTCTCCAACATTCACCGCGATCCCAACCGAACTCTAACGCCGCCGATCAAGGCCTTCGTGGAGGAAGAGGGGATCTGCGGCTGGAAGATATGATCCGCCTCAGCAGCACGAAAAAGATCTGGCGGTCTTGCCTGAATCTTATGCTCCACCAAGAGCCTCAACCTGTCGCCGCTGTTGCCGACATGGTGGTATGGCAAGCTCTCCCACCACTCTCCCTACTTGCTTACTGCTGTGCGCGTATGTAATTTTTGTTCGTTTTATGACGAACAAGTTTCCTGTCACCAATTGCGAAACGATGATTTGAAGCAGGCCAAGTGTATGTGCGTTACCTGCTTATTAGGCGATGATTTTTGTTCGTTTTATAAGTTTCCTGTTCGATACCTATTTGGGCAACATTATTACTTGAACTATGAACTATATGATCCGATACAGAAAAAGGAATTTGCCAATCTTTTGGAACACTCCTGCCAGAAGATTATTACTTGTGCCACATGATGCGTGAATACACAGTGATTTTCCCACCCTTGCTTGAATTGAATTGAATCAGGCAGTGCTGAAGCACTCTTCTTCTTCTTCTTCTTCTTCTTTTTACCTTCATTTAATTCCAGTAACATATAGTACTGCTTTACCGTATGAAGAGACAGAACGCTTGGCCTTCACCTAGCAATCATGTTGGAAAGAAAAGTAGATATTTCCAATAACTTAAGTCAATCCTTGCCTTCTATGATGCCAAAACTCTACAAATCATCGCGCACGATCCCTGCTTAGGAAGCTCATCAGCGAAACGAAAACTGTATCTCCTCCAGAGTTTTCCCCTTCGTTTCCGGTACCCAAAGGATGACGAACACCAGAGTGAAAGCGCTCACGATCATGTAGGACAAAAAGGTGCCTGTTGAATTGGAAAAAAAAAAAGGAACGAAAAGTAACCTGCATCAGGTACCCTGGCTTGTTATCCTAGTATATGTGAGGCAATAGAGAAGCGCAAAAAGTGTGGACCTCCAACGCTCCAGGTGAGCAACAGGTTTGCAGTCATTGTAATAGCAAAGGATGTCAGCCAGTTGGCGAGTGTTGCAAAGCTTCCTCCAAGACTCTTGATGTTAACCGGGAGGATCTGATAGTATAACAAAGCCCAAATTAAGCCTTCCGATAATAACAGCACGTGCCTAATTAAGTCGTGAAAACAAGATACTTGCTTCCTAACTGTAGTTTTGCTTATAGTGCTGTTCAGTGGGATGCCAAAAATGGGGAAGTGGCATTTTACAAAATACTTAATGCGACATAAGTATACTTGTCTACACCAACTTGGCTAGGAGTTCAGAACTAAAAGGCTATATTATTGAGACAGAGTACTGTACCTCAGACATCATCAGCCATGGAATGGCACCCATGCCAAAAGAGAAGGCAATGACAAAAGCCTGAACATGTTGTGCGAGTTTAAGATATTTGGCATCGATTCTAGATCATAATGCAAATTTTCCAAAGAAACATAACTGAGGCGTACCACGAGAGCAACCAAGGAGATCATACTTAAGACATAGTACATGTGAGAATCATGTGAAATGCTATCCTGAAAAGAATAATCCATTGAACTGTTAGACGAATACTCCCTGGATACCCAATACAGTATTTCCATATATGTATACCACTGCAAATAGAGCAGTAGAACAATTGTTATCTATTCATCACAACCATAGACTGAAGCAACATGAACATACCTTGAGAAAGAATACAACAGAAACTGCAAGTAGGCTTAAAGTCATGCCAGAAGTAGAAACCTGCAATTTCAAGTCAGAGTTAAATCTCAATTACAGATAAATTGGAAACTGCTGCAGTCATAGGGAAGCAAAGTTACGATTAGGAGGATCCTTCGCCCAGCTCTGTCTAATAACCAGGTCGTAACTCCAGTGGCAAGAACCTGAGAAATGCCGCGGACAGCTTAATACAAGTTACAGAGAAAATATATAAAGCCTCCTTGCTACGCACCTGAATAGCTCCAAGTGAACACGTGGCCAGGTCACTGTTCGTAAGCCCTGAAGATTTTTGGATGTTAAATTTGGTGGTAAAATTTTAATATGTTGTACTGTATGAAGTATTATTAATACATAGGATATAAGAGATCGTAGAAATGATGAATTATACAGCAGAAAACACAATGTTGTCTTTCATCAAAGCCGGGCTAATGATAAATTGTGTTACAAGTTGTTTTCATCATTTTTCTTGAACCTATGCTAATGCATAACGATGAGGTTAGTTTGTTCAAATCGGTTGTTTGAAATTTAGCCACGAGTAAATCAAAGACTGATACTGGTTATATAGCAAACAACTATAATAATGTTCTAGTTAATTTTCATGATATTCACTTATCCAGAACGCTGTGCTTAAGACTTATTATGCCTGCTTACTGAAGTAAACATACTGAAAATACTTCAATAACCTAGCCTTAAGACTTATTATGCCTGCTTACTGAAGTAAACATACTGAAAATACTTCAATAACCTAGCCTTTTAAACATACTGACAATAACAAATCTTCACATCTTACCTGCAGCTTTGAAAATGTTACTTGCATAAAACAGTACTGCATTGATTCCACAAAGATTTTGTAGTACAAGTAGTCCGATTCCTAGCTGTCAAGATTTCACACAAAATCTTATAAACTATAGTGGCTAATTTTGATTTGAAAATTCAAAAGTTAAGAAAGTTACAATTAGAGGAGTGCGGTATTTCTTTTGGTTTAACTCTTGGAAACGGATTGTAGTCTTCTTGTGTGATGATTTCACTGCTCTCTGCATATTGGAGATCAAAGCTAAAGATGATTCCATTGAATCCAGAATAACTAGGCACATAAAGTCATGTCTACAAATTGTTGCAAGTGAAACCAGAGGAAAGAAAGTAGTCTTGCCTTTATATCATTCATTTCTGCAGTAATGTCAGTCTCAAATCCCCTCAGAACTTGCAGGGAAGTCTCACAATCATCCATCAGATTCATCTTTGCCTAATACATACATAGATAGAAGAAGTGGTTCAAAACTACAATCTGATGATATTGTTCATTGTTCAAATCCAACTTGCGCATGCATATACCAGCCATCTTGGAGATTCTGGAATGAAAAATAGGCCAGGTATCAACACTGTGCAGGGCAAGGCTCCTACAAACATGGCATCACAAAACATTAGCACAATAAATTATCCGAAATTGATGAACTTTTTTCTAAAGTATCAATAAAGAATATTTGCCCCGCCATGTTTCCTTTTACTTTGGTTTTTGTAGCATTTCACTTTCAACTTATGGCTTTCATGTCTAACCTGCCAAGATTTTGTTGTATTAAATAAGACTTTGTATTTTTGTTGTTGCTGTTGTACACTTTTAGGGTTCTAGCCCAGTTGGACAGGAGCATTTGCAATTACGTATCTTTCAAAATGAAACACCTAAAGAAAATTGCAACAAATCAGCGGTTAGCCCCGTTACCTATTACTGCAAGAAGCCTCCACGGGACAAACATGCCAAGCACATAGGCCACCAATATACCAAGGGTTACAGATAACTGTAGGGTGCACAATTACAGAAATTGTCAAGCATAAATAATCCAAAGTATTTATCTCAAAAAAATATGCTTGTGAGGAAGCACACCTGGTTGACTGAACCAAGAGCTCCTCTCATGTTCTGAGGAGATATCTCTGCTATGTATACTGGTACCTGGTATCAAAGAATTTACAGATCAAGAGTTAGTCTGGTAGCTATTTCAAGCCTCAAAGTCTTCTGAGGAGAACAAATTTCAGATTGGGGTTGGTTCACTTTGTCTCCCAAGTATTGAAATATAAATTGAGTTTTCTCTCTCTCTCTCTCTCTCTCTATATATATATATATATATATATATCTCTTTTCTAAAACAGCTTACAGCCACACAAGCCCTAGATTTTTTTTGAAGCATAACAATCAACAATACTCAAAATAAGCAGACATGGAAGAATCTTATACGAACCGTGTATGATACAACACCGACACCAAATCCTTCAAGCAGTCGTCCCATATACAAAAATGAGGAGTCCTTCAAAACGAACATCAACAGCCATGAATCTTACATACTTATATGTTTTCTCATCAAGTAGTAACGGGTGAAAATAAGCTCACGAATGATGTGGCTTCATACATTTGCAAAGGAGATCGCAAGCCAACCAATGATGTTCGGTATCGCAGCAATCATCAACGACTGCAAATATTTAGCACGCCATTAGAGCAGAATAGTAGAGTTCTAGGACAATTAACGATTGAAATGCTGCCACACATCCCAAAGAACTTAACTGCCCACACATTTTCTGCCACGCCAGTATAAATAGAAAGGTAACCAACGAACTCATGAATATAGAAAACAAGGTCAAGTCCCAACAGAGTAAACTGTACCAAATGCAGATCAACATTTAATTTCATAAACTCAGTCTTCTCCTTTTTCGTTGGTACTGTACATACTAAGTGCATATGCAGATCTCAACACTATTTTTCACTTTTCCGCAACAGACTGATCGATCGTTCAACGAAAAAAAAAACAGCTATACTAGTAACTGCCAAAGAAGAATGTGAAGAAATATCTCTCACCCCTTTGCGGCCAATGTACTCGGACATCTGCCCGCTGGCGATCGCTCCGACCATGGCGCCGACATTGGACAGCGAGCCGAAAATTGAGAACTGCAGCAGGTCACGGAAGATATTTTTTTCAGGCCAGGGCAAGAGGAAACGCAGGCAGAATTCGAGATGAAGCAAGCAAACGTATGTAGGGGCTGCAGCCGGAGCGATTACCTCTGAGATGGAGAGCTTAAGGTCAGCAATCATGGCGTCCTGGGTGGGGGAGGAGAAGCCGCTAGTGAAGCCGAATTGGATGGGGCCGAGCGCGACGATGAGCGTGCAGAGGAAGGCGGAGACGTGGGACTCGCGCAGGACGGCCATGGAGGACGCGCCGGGCGCGGTGCTGGACTGCCGCGAGCTCATCCGGTACCAGCTCCCGGTGTGCATGGGCAGCAGCGGCTTCCGCAGCCCGCCGTCGACGTCGCTGCCGCTCTCCTCGCCGCCGCCGCCGCCGGTGTTCGTCCCCCTGTTGCTGCCGTTATTCATGGCGTCGCTCGCCGGAGTCTCTCGACCACCACTTCGCGCGCCCAAAGGTTGGATTTGTCTCTGTTTTTCCTTTTTTTTTCCTTGCCACCGAGAAGAGCAGAGGACACGATGCGAAGCGGAAGAGGAACAGCAGTGGTTTCTTCTGTTGAAATGGCGAGGACGAGGACGCCGAGGAGGAGGTGTGATGTGGGGAAGTGGTTGCCTTATTGTCTGCAGCTCACAATTTGGACCCACCGATCAGATACTCTGATGATCAGCCTGAGCTGGCCGGAAGAGGGCGCCACTTCTCCAAAACAATTTCTTTTTTTTTTTTTTTTTTTTGTGTGTGTGTCGGAAACCACTCGTGAGCTACGCCATCTTCAGCCACGGCCCACGGGAACTTGATTGGTAAACTGCTGACTCGTAGTATGTTGGTCTAGCTGGTAATACCAATTGCAACTTGCAGTGAATATTGAAAAACGCAGTTGCATCACTAATAATGGTATATAAATCTATAATTTATGTGGATTTGTACCAAGCTTCATACCTGAGGATCAAACTCATCTACAAATAATACGATCACTAATAGTGGTCTTTCTTTCTGATTCCAAACAGGCGGGCAGATTTGACTAAAATATACATGCATCTTGAGCTACAGTGCATATGATTAGCACACGCACAATACTATAGTACGAGTAGTACACATGGTGCCAGCCCATGGTCGCTGGCGACGTGCTTCCGGCCACGTCACGCTCATAGGGGATATAGGATGGGATGGGACATGGGACCATGAGCATGAGCAATTTTTTTTGATCCGTGCTTCCCGTGCGGAGAGCGTAGATTATTGTCTCCCCGAAGGAAAGGACGAACGAGCATGTGGGGGTTGCCCGCGGGCCCACTGCCAACTACTGCCAAGGTCCAAAAGACATGTGCACCTCGTTGCGGATTTCAGATTCAGATTTCGTTTTTTCTAAACCCTTTAATCCAAGGCGAATGGCTGTTCGTTTGAGATCGCACAGGGACCAC
Source organism: Oropetium thomaeum (assembly GCA_001182835.1). Classification (NCBI taxonomy): domain Eukaryota; kingdom Viridiplantae; phylum Streptophyta; class Magnoliopsida; order Poales; family Poaceae; genus Oropetium; species Oropetium thomaeum. Next base: position 2,853,209 of record LFJQ01000010.1, read on the forward strand.
AGGATCGTGCTTGTGTTCTGCTTCCAGTGTTCCATTCCGCCTACCTTCACGAGCTTGCGGCCGGGAACTGAACTGAAGTGAGCTGCTCCCGTCTCGGGAGTCGGGACGATCGAAGAAGAAGCTGCTCTGCTCGCCAGGGTGCGTTCTGCAAAGTTTATTTGGGCCTCCATGTCCACCTAAATTGGGGTCCATCTTGAATCCGATTTTAATGGGCCAACATCATGCTCGTAGAGCCCATTATATCACCCGTTTGAGTAGTACTACCTTCGCTTCGTTGAGAGTTGAGACCGTTGACCGCCGCCGCCGCCGCCGCCGAGACCTTCCGTCCCTTTCCGCGCGGCGCTAATGGGACGACCGGCGAGCTCCCGATCCCCGGCCGCCGTGCCACCGCCGGCTGCCACCACCGATTACCGCAGTATCAAGATATACTTGCGCTCCCGTAAGATTATCAAGAAAGCAACCGCTAAACCGAAACCCCTAGCAGAAACCTCCGTACCACTACCACTTCCGACGTCTCCGGCGGCCCTGCTCCCTCTTTCCTCGCCGGGAGAGATCGATGCAGCTCTGCGCCACCTCCGGGCCGCAGACCCGCTCCTGTCCGCGGTCATATCCTCCACCCGTGCCCCCGCCTTCACCGCCTCCCCCTCCCTCCCCGCATTCCACTCGCTCGCGCGCTCCATCCTCTACCAGCAGCTCGCGCCCTCCGCCGCCGACGCCATATACGCCCGCTTCCTCGCGCTTCTCCCCACGGCTGCCGCCGCGGACACAGTCACAGTCACTCCCGCGGCCGTCCTCGCGCTTGCGGCCGCCGATCTCCGCGCCATCGGCATCTCCGGCCGCAAGGCTTCCTACCTGCACGACCTCGCCGGTAGGTTCTCCGCGGGGGAGCTCTCCGAATCTGCCGTCGCCGCGATGGACGAGGCCGCGCTCCTCGCGGAGCTCACTAAGGTGAAGGGCGTCGGCGAGTGGACGGTCCACATGTTCATGATCTTCTCGCTGCACTGCCCCGATGTGCTGCCGTGCGGCGACCTCGGAGTGCGAAAGGGCGTGCAGGAGCTGTACAGGCTGAAGGCCCTGCCCAAACCGGAGGAGATGGCGGCGTTGTGCGAGAGATGGAAGCCGTACAGATCGGTGGGCGCTTGGTACATGTGGCGCCTCATGGAGAGCAAGGGCCTCGCGGCTAAGAAGAAGAAAAAGGGAAATGCGAGCTAGTAGCTAGGTATGTCGACGTTCCTGTTCTGTATGTGATGGTTTCTGTACTTGTCATCCCAAATCTGAGTCAAAATTTAGCGGCTGATGTTGTGGTAGATGATTTCCCAGATTGGTGAATTTGTTGTTAAACCACTCACATTGTGTTGTTGCTACTGGAATAGATTAGTCTCAGAGTTGATCGACACTGCTTGCACTATTACGTATTCAGTCAAATTTTACGGTGCTTACAACCGCGTATGAGATGATGCTGTTATCGAGCATAATTGGTGGAGGAAAAGACGAAAAAGTTTTTGTTGGAAGATACTGTTTGTTCTCACATCTTTTGTTATTCTTTGCGGCTGTTTCATAATCAGTTGCAATAACGGTTTCTATCAAAATCATTGCACTGTTCTTGGTTCTACAGCTATACTCTATCATAAACATAAAGGTTTATTTAACAGTGAGTACTGGTGGTCTCGAATGTACAGGATTCTTGCATTAGGTTCTTATGTTGTTTTTGAGCACAATTCTAGATATGTTTCTTCCTTGAGCCATTGCTACAAAATCAGTGGGCTGTGACTGAGGTCAGTTCTTCGAGGAATATAGTTCTACCAGATAACATATTTCATTAGCACTAATACACAAGTTTACATCACAATTTGCTCCATAGCATATGGTTATGAATGTACACTGGATCCTAGAAGGCTACAACCATGTTGAGACTTCACACCTGGCCCATAACCTACTACTATTTACAGAAATACACCTTTTTGTCCTTTATTCTCCAACCAGAGCTGGATTACTTTGCTTCCTTCTTGAACTGATGTCCATCTTAGACACTTAGAACTTTGCCTTTCTGCTACTGGAACAACTTTGTCTTTCTGCTACTGGAACCTCCAGAGCCTCAGCCTGAAAACAAAAATTAAATTAACTCAATGTAAAGTCTACCTAAAATGTCAATCTTCTTCTGCCTTGTAAGTTGTATCATGTCAGATACAAATATTGTAGCTGCAGTTACTTTAAGTCTTTAACACAGTTGTCAGGCATTCCTTGTGGGAAATTGGCCACTAAAAAGATTGTAAAAGAGAAAGAAGAAGGAACCACCAAAACCATATCCAGACACACTGCTAAAAAAACCCAGAGATGTAAAAGAATGTGAGAACTCATGTCAGCTACAAGCTGGATGCTTGTGGGAATAGACTATAATAATTTCTAAGTCTTTCTGTTGGAAATTTGAGATTCTGATAGTACTAGGATTAGTTCCCACATGATCAGTGGGCGTTAGAGGACAAAGACCAAGTGCTTAGGTCTAGATCCTTTTTCTAACTGCCAAAGGATATGTAGTTTATCGTATGGAATGTTGATGAGGTCAATCATGTATGATAACAGCTGAAGAACATAATATAGATGCCTTTGTGTTGAGCTTGTGAGTTCAGCACATAGCTGACATGTGATAACTAGCATGATTGTAATGAAATCTTATCAATTAGAAAACAAAGATCTTATACAATCTTTAGTTCCTTTTGCTTCAGAGTTACGAACTTTTACCTGAATAGGTCCAAAATCCTTGTTCCTTGTACTTGGGGTATGGCACTTGCCTCGACTCAATCTTCTTCACGTCATCCACGAGGTCCAGATAGTGATACCACACCTCTTCGGCAGACTTGCTGCCTCCCATGGCAGTGGACACCTTATCCCACCGGTTTGGTGTGTCCTCGCCATAATAGGCAAGTGCTTGTTCAAATTTCTTATTCTCTTGCTTGCTCCATGCTGAGCTTGAGTTGGGAGAGGAGCTCCGCGAGCCAGACATCTTTGGACTAAGTACCCTTAGTAAGATACTGAACCAACCACTACTAGTGCCCCTGTATCTAGTGTCTAGACTGAAGTAATTACTCTGCAGAAGCTTGGATGGTTTGGTTTCTCTTGTTGCAAGGGCTTCGTATTTATAGGCCCTGAGTGTGCCTTGTGTGTGTGTGAGCTGTAAGTGATATGGAATCATATTTTTGGATTGAGGGTACCCCAGGAGAATAAGATTGGTTGGTTTTGGAGCTAATGGACCTGGAGAGCATGCGATAGAAATTTGACAGTCGAATGCAGCGTGCTAAGATTTCATTGGATAACTGATTGTGCATGATGCTCAGCATATTATCAAGACGAATTATTTGTGTTTTGGTCCAGTGAGCATAGTCACCCTATCTAACAAGTTGGACTTCCTTTGGTAAAACTGCAGGTGAGAAGCTCACAAAGACATGACATTCTGCTTCAAATGTTGATTATGCTCCTGTGCATGTTTCACTCAGTGTGCTGAATCACTGACAACACCCATGGTTTGTTTCTGTGCACTCTGCTTTGCTGATGCATAGCAATTGGTCAGCTGAGTCTACTGAGTAAATTTAACAGCTTTTCATTACTACACCGTCATCAATTGAAAAAAAAATGCCATTCCATCTCACCTCCCAAGCGTTAGCATATTTAAATTAACAAGAGCTATGCCTGAGATGGCCAAACAATATCTTGTATTCAGCACCGCATGTTTGTGTAATGCATGAATCCGACCATTTTCTAATATTGTATTTGGATGTCTTCAGTACTTCCAACTTTTTAACCATTTGCTTGTTGAGGATGAAGCTATAGCCTACCTTTGGTACATCTGATTGCATGCATGCCCCATGCATGTTGGAAGATAGGAATGTATGCGAAAGCAAGGCTTGTTGAGGCCTTTTTGAACTGAAGAATACGTTTAACCTGTTGCCAGGCCTTTGGAACAGGGAATTGCATTTGCATCTGTTCTCTAGGGTCCATGATAATGCAACCCTCATGATCTTAAATATGTACTTGGACAAGGTAATCATTGCATGATGCAATGAAATCAGTAAATATTATCATGTCATACCTGCAGAATGATTTCGTAGACCTGTAGTAGCATGGAGGCCGTCTGTGGTGTGTCAAATACAAGCCTGACATGCGGCTAGATGGCTGAGAATAGAGCTCGTAAAGTGTGCATATCAGCCAATAGGCTGTGTCGCCATTCCTGCAAGATGTACGGAACAACGTGCTTCCTCAGAACTGCAAAGGTGCGCAAACCAAAACCTCCAATTGAATGCTTCAAGGTCTCATAGCACCTAGACTCTTGCCTCCACATGATAGCTAATAGTTTGCCTTTTTGATTGACAGATCAGTTTGATGCATATGAAAACAACAAACCTGGATCCAGTGTGGTGTTGTTACATGAGAGAAAGGACATGCATGTAACTTCAGAAAGTAATTCGTACTATGCTGCATAATTCATTGGACATTGGAGAATATAGGATGGTAGGATGTGGGCGAAGAACCTCCATCCTTTCCATGTATTTCTTTACAATCTGAGCCACCCAGTCTCTGATCCACAGGACATATTCCGAAGGAGATAAGTAGCTGGTTAACGCCCATGGGGACCAAAGGAATATATCTATGCGGCTATGTATCTTTCCATCTCCAATGACCCTGGAAAGGGAATTGACAACATGCCAATCTTGTTCCTTGCTTGTTCGTGCTCATATAGCCTGGGATTAGCATTCTGTCCCCGGTAAGAAGGTTTTATTTGCCACCACTTGACTTGTACAAAGGCTGCCGTTTCTTCTTCAGATGAACTGTCGTGGGAGGTTTCTGTCCTTCGGATGCTTGGAAGGCAACTTGCCGTCTTGATTCTTGCAGCATTTATCAGGCCATCCGGAGATCTCTCCTCCAGAACCATATCTGCATAAAGCCTCCGAAAAGATGCAGGATTCCCTCTGATATTTTGAACCGTCCGGGCAAGTCTTTCTGAGAAGATGCTGGGTAGTGAAATGAAGGTTTCTTTCATTCACTTTGCATGCGTTTCCAAAGTTTAGTTTAGAGCTTCATACGGGCTGGTACGGCTACAATCAACCGTATAAACCTATAGTTATGCCGTGGAATGTCATATGTTGACTCAAGATACTCCAAATCAATCTATGTATTTGCTTCTTATACTGCAAGACTGGAGATTCTGGATTAATATACTGCGTTGTCTTCAAGTAAAATTGTATTTACACGAATACATTATTATTATTATTATTATTATTATTGTTTTCTAAAAATGGATGCATTATTCTATAGCTTTTTGGCTACAGAGATGTTTAGGTTCTTGCGATTCTTCTGACGCTAAAGTTTCAGGACATCCACCAGGTCAACTTGTGTGTCTTATTTAAAAGGAAATCATCTCAGTTATTACAACTTTTCAGTACTAGCCTACTCTGACGTCTTTTTCTGTGAGCCGTCGCTCGTTCACTGCTTATTCTCTACGATCTGAGCCATCATTAGTTGGTATATTGCCAGTTGCTTTGATCCCATCGACTATCAAGTAGCTAAGATTCTTTGGTCGTATCTGCATCACTAGGATTCCAAATCTTGGATCCGGTTCTACTCTCATCAAGTTGAGGAATCGGAATCCAGGGTGGTCTATGCATTGCAATGCTGGGATTCAAAGTGTCGGTTTTTTTTAAAAAAAAAAAATTACTAAGTGTCCGCTTCTTTTCAGTTGAAAAGGAAATGCACGTGGATTCTAGCATCCATAGCTCACGGTTCCAAGGGTTTACAAAAGCCTCCTGATTAAAATTATAGTCAACCTTCTTATACTGGGCCTGTTTGGAACAACTAGAGATATTATTAGTTGGCTACTAAAATGATCCCTAGTGGTTCTAAACAGCCTACTACCAGTCTAAGTAATTAGTATCCCATCACCAAGATAACTGTTACCTCTAGTGGTTCCAAACATCCGTAGATAAGAATTAGTTAGCTAATTATTACGTAGCGGTTAGCTACCTAGTGGTTCCAAACGCTCCCTAAAGGATTTTGATTCTACGCAAGTGTGGATTGCAAAACATGAGAAATAGAATCAGAAGTGTTTTTTTAACACAAATATAGTTAAGTACAATATAACTCACGCCACAAAAGTTGACACTCATTTTTATCTCATAACTTGTGAAAAACAGTCGGCAGATGTAGAAGGATAGAACAAAAAATTCAGCAGCAACGCTCCTGAATAGAGCACCAAGGCATCCTAGCCATGCCATGCCTTGTCGATTTCTTACTTAGGACCTCTCCCGGCCTTCTTCCCAGCTTTATTACTCCTCATGCCACCCCTCCCCTTGGCGCCTTTGCTGCCCTTACCTTTTTTCCCTGTCCCGCTGGCCCTCTTGTCCTTCTTCATTCGTGGGTCCACCAAGATTTTCCCTTTGCCGGCTCTCACCTGAACACCCTTCTTTGCAACAACGTATTCCTTCTGAGGCTTCTTTGGCATTGCCTTCCTGTAAATCTGATCGATCATCTTCCGCTTTGACCGTTCGTTTATGTCATTCTGGTCTGCGATAGCATCAGCTTTTTGGCGTGCCTTGTCAAGTTTCCTCATAGCAACCCGTTTCTTCCGAGCCTTGGCCTCTGCAACCTTTTTGGCTGGACGAGCATCAATTTCCTTAAACATGGCCTTCATGGCAGCTACTTCCTCACGTGTAATTGGCTTCATAGGCTGCCTATGCCTCTTTTCATCCTCAACAAACCATGTAGGCAGCCCTTCGTCATCAAACATGTTCTTGTTGTAAGCATCATCAAGTATCTGCTCTCTCTGCTTCTTTCTCAACATCTTCTTTGCATAGGCTAGTACTTCAGCCTTCGACACATCATCGAGATCCTCATCATCCTCATCATCTGACTCATCAGAAGATGAAGATGAATCCCCTTCCTTTCGGACAGGTTCTGCTGGAACAATCTCAAAATCATCTTGTTTCAAACGCTGTGCTTTTGTAAGCTTCTCCTTTTTACCACTCCTTTTTAAATTCATCTGCAACTTCTCTCTTTCATCGTCACTGTCACTCTGTTCCGTAACACCTGTTCCAGATTCCATGAACACATCTTGACTGTACCATTGCTCAACGATCTGCTCCTTAGTAGGCTTCTGTTCATTTAGAGGTAATAGAAGGGGATTTATCTCCTGATCTTGATCTTCATCAGAATCTTGATCCATTTCAACATCATCATCGTCGTCATCTTCACCTCCCTATTTATTAAGTAAATTGTAAGAACACCCATAGTCATTATCATTAAAACTCCAGTGAATAGTTCATAAATATAAACTAGAAACAAAGTGAGCAGTGTTAAAATGAATATGTAAGTTCCTACGTTTGCTACTGCAGATCCTTGGGGCAGGATACAAAATGAACAGAATTAAGATACAAGCACACAAAACACAGATACAGTGATGTGGTTTTCGTTTCGTTGCCACATTATGTGAAATGGGTCATTGTTACCTCTAACAAGGCTGCATCAGCATCAGGATTGATCCGTTTTGCTCGCTTACGTTCCTGTTTTACTTCCCCACCCTTTCTTGTTAGAAAACGCTCATAAGCTTCATCAAGCATCTCCTCAAGCTGGGCATCATACCTGATGTAAATCATAATGTGTTAGAAACTTTTGAGAAATATGAATATTTGACCACCTTGTATGTTGGGTGATGTCTATCTAAAACGAATACCTTTGTTGTTCTTCATCAGAATCAATTTCCTCACCAGAATCTTTACAAGCTTCAATTCCTTCATTCTCACTGTCTCCAATGTCATCTTCCGGGTTAAGTTCTGCTGATTCAATAGCTTCAAGTTCTTTCCCCCCCTGAAAAGAAAAATGAACACAGAAACCAATGACTTTTTTTAATGAAAGAATCACACTCGCAAACAAAATCAGTAGGAAAAAATTGAGTAAAATGTATAAATTAACCATTAGAAGGTGACTTTGAAGTAAAAACAGTATCAGCATACTATGTGTTTCAACAGATATGAAGACTGTTGTACTTAAAAATTGCATGCAGAGCTAGGTGGCTGAGAAAAAGGCTGCAGGAGAATGAGTGTTGTGGCATAAGGAAAGAGACTTTCAATATTAGTAAAAAGTAAAAACATAGATATTTCAAAATGATCATTAGCATTTAATTCCAGTGAAATATTACTAAAAAACATTAGAGCATAATACCTTGATAGCACTAATAGAAAACAAGTCAGGGTCACCATAGCCATCTCCTGTAGCATCAATTTGCATTCCAGTTGCCGTGCGTGCTTTATCCTGGATTCAGAAGATCCAAAGTAACATTAGCAAAGTAATCAAATTAACAAAAGATACTGATAAGTAATTCATAGTGCCTTTGCTCGGCGCTTTGATTGGCGTTTTTTCTCTCTTTTTTTCTTCCTTTCAATGACACTTGTCAACTCTTCCATTTCCTGAAGAAGTGTGTCATCATCCTTGTCTTTTGTGTTTTCTGCAGCCTCATCAGACTTTGGGGTGACTTGTGAAGATGATGACAGTGCTTTCCGTAAGCGAATGCGCCATCTACAATTTATACAATAGAAACATACGAGGTTGACAAATTGCTCAGAAATATAAAGGGGTAATCATAACAAGATAGAATGGTAGAGAAGGTACTCACTTCAAGATATGTTTGAATCCATTTTTATCCAACAAAAATAAATCCTCACAGAGCGATTTTATCTGGTAAAAAGTAAATAACAAGCTGTCAGCATCTATGCAGGGAAAAAAAAAAAGCCATGCACAGGGCAGTTTGCTATCAAAGGCTTTACTCCACTACCTCATCTGTGGTAAGCTCATGACTCTTGATAGGCAGAGATGATGGTTCGTCAAATGAAATAGCATTGTAAGAACCCAAAAACTCCAGTGGCGTCTGAGCCTCAGACCATATGAAGTCTGACGCTGATCCAACTTTCCTCAATGTTGTATTTCCTTCCTCGTACCTACATAAATGTTGTTGATATCAACTAAATTCCAAAGGTCTGATATTGCCCACCAAAAGAGGAACTTGTACAACTAAAAATTTAAAGCTACATATTTTATGCAGGAAAAGAATATGCTAAATAATTCGATTATTGCAAAGGCACAAGGTAGTTATGCATAAAAATGCAAAAAAAATCTATTCTTCGACATGAAAATTGTAAAATTAGTAAGATAAGACATCAACATGTTCAATATGTTCGCCCAAATAGCTTGATGAAATTCTCTGGAATCAAAGCCAAATATAGTCTCTTAAACTAATGTAAGAGATCCAAATGTTCTGATTCTGAAGTCTGAACACAGCTTTACTACACCAGAAAAGCTTGGTGAAATTCTTTGGAATCAGAATGTCATGAACACAGCTTATTACACTAATGATGTATCTGTTAAACCACACTTCTGGGTATTCCAAGGAAAAACTCATGGACCGGTATTTGCTTTAAAAGAACCTTAATCTTACTTTCCCTTTTTCTTAACTTAACCTTAATTTGTTTTTTTTCCTTTCCCTTTTTTCTGCTTGTCTGTTTCTTTTTATTTGATTTTTATTCGTCATTTATTGTTGATCTTTTGAGTTTTATCTCTAGCGCATCCCAACTTGCATGGGACAAAAAGGCTTTATTGTTGCTGTTTTGTTGTAGTTAAGGCTCAACCTACTAGATCTAAGCAATTACGTAACTTCCTGTCTTCAAAATAAGAAATATTGATAAGCATGATAAAAAACAGAAGATTGTAAAAGGAAGAATAGCCAGTCCCAACTCCCAAGCCTGGATAGGGGGGGGGGGGGGGGGGGGGGGGGTGGCGGCTTGTGATAGGCTTGGCTAGCCAGCAACTATTTTTTAGCCATTCTTATGGAGATGAAACCAACTGAAAATTTGTTGGTTGGTATTGTAAAAGGAAGAAATAAGTAATATTAAACAAGAAAACTCCAGCGACGAGGTGCGGGCCCTACCCATCACGGTGCCTCTTGCGGTTTGTATCCATTGGATCCCTAGGCTGCAAATCCATAGAGTTGCAACATCAAAAAATGCTAGCTAATATAAGGAAAAAAACAATCAGGTCATAAATCAATCAAAGTACCTTGACATTTTCTGGAACCACACTGAACAAGTGCTTTATATCAAGAAGTTCGGGTTGAATCTTTGCAGGAGCTTTATATCTCTGACAGATTATATAGATTTCAGCAGATGTTGATCGACTCGCTGCAGGTTTAGTGACTGAAACCTTCTCAAATAACTGCAAGAGGAGGTGATATTGATATTTCAATGAACTTGCAGAAACAAATAGTGAAAAAATTGTTCAAAACACCTGGGATAATACACACCTTTTTAAGGCAGAACATAATAGCAGGGTAATCCTGAGACCTAAAAACCTGTTGAAGAAAAAAAAAAATCAGCTGATTAAATATGCGTTCATGAAAATCGGAACATATAGTACTCTGCAACGGTTTCTCTAAAAGTACCATTTGCACCTGATGCATAACAGATGGATCATGGACGATTGTAAGGGGCTAGAGACCAGTCACTAAGTAAATAAATAAAAGATATGGTGAGACTACTACAAGTATCAATTATCAAATACCACTAAAAAATTATTTGATGCTGAAGGCGGCGCTCCAGGTTATGAGCACAGGGGATATGCATTCTGCTTCCTATCGTTGGTGCTGAAGGACAAGACGGATGCGCATGATGGTTGATGTCTGGACCAAAGCCTTCGCTCATATCGAAGTTGATGAGTTGTTTGCTGCTTCTCTGAAATTCTGTTTTTTGTGGTTGTCGGACTCTCCTTTTTTCTAGCGGTGTTTCTGTATCATCTTTATGGGATATTGGAGATCCATTTCTCATAGGGGTTGGGAGGGGGGCCTGTACCTTCTCCTACCATCCTCTGGTGTTTGCTAAAACTCTGTATCACAGATTTCTGTTTTGGTTGAGATGGAAGAGGAGTAATCCGTTTCAAAAGAAAAAAGAAAAAGAAAACACTACACACAGCTCCTGGTGTGCATCCTACAGAATGGACCTAACAGATAGTAATCAATACCTTTTATTACAGCCTAAGGTCCAAACAAATAAGACGATGCTACCAAAAAGATGTAAAGAACAATTGTTGGTTGCATATTTTCACCCAAGATAAATTTTGCATTCTCATTTGTTTCATGATGCAACCACACCATACTAAATTATAAATGAAGCCAGTAAGAAGGGCTCGATGTAACAAATACGCCCAAAAGGAAGTAGCGGCTTTCTTCTGCCGATATCCCGTTACCTTGGTGATGAAGGCGCCTTTGGGTGCGAGAAACATGGTAGCGAGGCGTACGGCATCGATAACGAGGGCCGACTGCGATGTGGCTTCCTGCGCCCAGGCACCACCGACATTGGGGGACCCGTCGTGGAGCACGACGTCGAAGGCAGCAACGCCGTTGGAATCCATCAGCCTCCGCACCGCAGCGCGGCACTTGGTGGTGGTGATGTCCTCGGTGAGCGAGTGGGCGCCGCGGATGGGGCGGATGGGCACCAGGTCGACGCCGACGACGAAGGCTCCAACAGGGGCATGGTTGACGGCCACCTGCACCCAACCTCCTGGCGCGGCGCAAAGGTCGAGCACCGCTCGCGCTGTGGGCAGGAAGCGGTAGCGCGCGTCAAGCTGAAGCAGCTTAAATGCCGCACGACTCCGATACCCTTGCTCCTTGGCGAGGTGGTAGTACTTATCCTGCCTCTGCTTTCCCTTCGCCTTCCCCATCTCCTCCGCCGCAGCTTGAGCCGCCGCCGACGAGGAGGAGACTTCTCAACGGGAGTGGAGAGCTAGGGTTTTGTGGTGGTTCTGCTCCGGCGGCGGTTGGGTGGGGCTTTGCTGCTTCGGTCTTTTTGTCGCAGGCTTTCCAAGGCAGGCGGTTTGGTAGCAAATGGCCTGGTGCCCATGGGCTGGGCCTCTTCTTTGGGCCGGTAATATTAGCAGGTTATCGTGTGCTGTCTCCTCTTATCCCCTTCCTCGCAAGTCGCAAGCACGACGCGCACCTCCCTTAGCACTGCTGCCACTCAGGGAGATGGAGCTTGGACTCGCGCTCCGGCTCGTGGCGCCGCCGCCGTATCTCTCCCGTCGAGCTCTTTCTCCACTGCAGGCTTTTATTTCCCCGTGTGTACCGCGAGGAAGCCGCGTCTGTGCCTCAAGGCTCGACCATGGTCTTGGAGTTTCGTTCAATGCGAGTATGCCCTATGCAGTAATGGAGGAGGAGATGGTAGAAGCGGAGATGGAGGAAGAGGAGGAGTCTGAAGCGACGATGAGCATGAGGCCGCGCCTGGAGCTTATCGAGAAGCCGGACCGGAGCCTGGCGCTGCTCGAGGATTACGAATCGGAGGAGCTAGGCACCTCTCATTGTCCCAATCACCGCAGTGGTTAGGGTTCTCTGCTGTTAACTTCTGATAATTAATCGATAATTAGTGCTGGCTGAAGGAAATTAAGGTCTTACGTTATTTGCTCTCTCCCTAGTTATAACTTATATAAGTTGCAATACCCTGATGTCATTAGTAGCATGGCCCATGTAGCTGCAATTCATTTTCTCAAAATTGAAGGCGGGAAACAATGAAACAATCTTAATTTTTTATCTAAAACAAAATGTAACTACCATTCTAGATTTCCACGTACTGATGCTGTAGCTTTTCAGGCTATGTTGCTGTATTGGGGAAGCCAAATGTTGGCAAGAGCACACTTATAAATCAAATTGTTGGTCAGAAACTTTCTATAGTTACAGACAAGCCACAAACTACACGGCATCGCATTCTTGGTATATGTTCTGAACCAGAATACCAGGTATCAGTTTTGTCTCGAAAGTACTTGCTGAATTTTCAATTGAATTCGAATTAAGATAATCATTTTTTTCTCATCCCAGCTTTTGTTGGAAGATCGCAGGTTGATTTCTCACTGCTAACCTGAATTATCATTTAGTTTGCAGATAATACTTTATGACACTCCAGGTGTCATTAAAAAGGAGATGCATAAACTGGACTCAATGATGATGAAGAATGTTAGGAGTGCTATTGGCAGTGCTGATTGTGTGCTTGTCGTTGTCGATGCGTGCAAAATGCCTGAAAAGGTATTGCAGCAGTACTTGAAAAATGGATGGGATTTTTTTCCCTATTTTCCCCCTTCTTCTTTACACATTGCAAAATTTGTGCTATTAGATTGATGATATGCTCGAAGAAGGTGTGGGAAATAAAGATACTGAAGTACCTGTTCTGCTAGTATTGAACAAAAAAGATCTCATCAAACCAGGTGAAATCGCAAAGAAACTTGAGGTGTGAATATACAGAATCGAAAATCGAGAAGAAACTTTATGGTACTTCCTATCTCCAAATGGTATCTGATTCTATACAATTCTCTGTACAGTGGTACCAAAAGTTCACTACTGTTGACGATGTCATACCCATAAGTGCTAAATTCGGTCAAGGAGTGGATGATATTAAGGAGTGGATAGTGTCAAAGCTCCCTCTCGGTCCTTCTTATTATCCTAAGGTATTGATATACACCATTCGGGAGGCATGCGCAGAATTGCATTCTTAATATTCTCCTAGTTGCTAACGCACCTATCCTAACTTTTAACATTACAAATCTTTAACGAAACTTACTTTTAACGTTCCTTGAGAAAAAACAACTTACTTTTTGTTTGATGTATATGTATCTTCTGTATTTTTTTTCCATCATATAAGGGGTTTCTTATATATTTGTACACACCTATATACCTACATATATTTGGGCCTACTGCCCTCGTGATGAATGCGAGTGCTATTCATAACACTTTTATGGATAAAAATACTTTTTCTTTATGTTTTGTGTGCTGAACACTGTAAGCTTGCAGCCAGTGATGATCCAATTAGCACATACTAATGTTTACTATTTCCTACTTGTCCTAAAACATATATATCAATCATGCAAAAGTATTTTGAAAGTAGAGGGTATGTCCCTACTTGAAGTTGCTATGATGCTGATTACTGAAATCATTTGTGTGCACTTATTAATTGATTTATTACCTTGTGGATTATCTGTTAAAATCGCATATGCTCGATGATCTAGAGTAGGTTTTCTCGGTTGAATTTTTCTCGTTGTAATGTACTAGTACTACTATTAAATGTTGTGGTTCTTTTATGCTCAGACATAGTCATATGTATCGAGACTAACAAGCCTCAAAAAGTTTGTCGTTATGTTGCCATGTTGTTCTTTTTTTTTAAGGAATTTGCCATCATTTCAGGACATAGCTAGCGAACACCCTGAAAGATTTTTTGTGGGTGAAATAGTGAGGGAAAAGATTTTTGTTCAGTATAGGCAGGAGATTCCATATGCATGCCAGGTATATCTTTGTGTGCTTTCCCATCAGTTTAACGTAGTATGATTGCTGGTTTAGTAGTCTATTTCTGGGCTGTAACTTTATTGCTTTTCTCTCAGGTTAATGTTGTAAGTTATAAAAGCAGGCCTACTGCCAAGGATTTCATTCAAGTTGAGATACTTGTTGAGAAGGAGTCACAAAGAAGCATTATTCTTGGGAAGGTAAAACAATCAAGGATATCAAACTGTTGGCACATAAATATTCCAGGGCTTTTTTTTTTATCTTAACATGCATCTGGATAAACCTAATAGAGATTTCATGTAGATAGTGTCTAAAAATTCTGTATATATATATTCTTTCTGCAAATATATGAAATAGAACTAGAGTTTATAAGATCAATTCCATGATGAAAATATTAATTAGGCCTTATAATCCTAATTTGTCTTTTAAGAACAACACGTTCTCCAACCATATTTTCCAAAAGCAGGATGGCAAGGCCATAAAGATGTTGGCGACTGCATCGAGGCTTGACATCGAGGATTTCCTACAAAAGAAGGTTTACCTAGAGGTTATTACTTCTGCTTTTTCTCTTTTTTTTTTTCTAAAGGCGCAGTTATGAGCTGCCGTCTCCCTTCTGCAACTGCTGTGATGTAGTGGTTGCTAACACAATATACCGTATCTTGTACAGATAGAGGTCAAAGTGAAGGAAAACTGGCGGCAAGATGAACGCCTTTTGAAGCGCTATGGATACGGCGGGGAGATTCAGGCACTATGACTATGAGGGGCCTTCGCATATGTCAAGATTAGAATGGTATAGACTTATTAGCAGTGCTGTGAGTGGGCGGAATTAGCTGAAAGTCAAATTAGTTCAGTTGTTAGTGAGGTCTCTTCAGCAGTTGTTAGTGACGCATAACACTAATTTTCCTGCATATATAGAAAGAGGCACTGTCATGGTACATGGACTGCGACGGCAAAGAAATAGTTCCAACATGGAAAACCTGTGTTTTCAGTTTCTTGTTGTGCAGGCTTTGATAAGAAGCTTTGCCGAGCAAAGGTATGCAATGCGGTCGGTGGCACGGGGCGGGCGGCCGGTCGGCCGGTCGGTCCACATTATTCGACTTCATCCAGAAGTCATCCATGATCTGTGTTTTCATTTCAGCATTGATTTTCTACGATTCTTCTTCAGGCATTGACTCCATCGTCGTCTTAACTTCGTCTTAACACCTCCTGGTCTCCTGAATGAATGAATGAATGAATTCGTACACTGTTGAACTTTGAGTGCCGGTATACGTACGAATGCAGTACAGGTCTGGGGTTTTTTTTTTTTCCATCGTCAAATATTGCGACGCGATCAATTGCTGCGATTCTGCCCATTCAATAACGACCACTGACTGAACGCGAACGGCGATCTCACCAGAAATTCTTACGAAATAGTAATATTTGCCAGTAGTCAAATTGCTGTGATTCATCAAGTCTGATTTTGCGAACCTGGCGCAATATCAATACAATGGCTGTTGGTTGATTCAATGGTGATGATAATTGACCGCACTTTAAGGAAAGTCAGTCATCCTTCATACAGCTGGCTGACCAAGCAATAACTAGCTAGCTATAGTTTCATCACTTATATATACAGACATACAGTACTACTACGTGTGTTCCTCTACTCCTCAGACAGTGTTCCTCTTCTGTGCCATACGACAACATTAAAAAAAAATAGTACTAGATGATACATGGAGGATATTTTTTTTTAATGTCTAGGAATGCATATACTACAATACCAACACACACCGCTTTGGAATGAGTGGTATCAGGAATTCATATCCCACCACATCCTTCGATCCAACAGTTTACTGTAGGAACGGTACTCCTCCATCCATGTTTCGTTGTGGTTTGGGATAAGAGAAATGTACCCTCCAGAGCTCACTTGGCACGGTCAAAGGACTTCAAACAATGGGGGCAGGAAGTACCGTTTGGAATTACTGTACTTTCATCACAGATCATTCATGATAAGGCATCATCTGTATGTTTTGATCATTAATTAATTTTGACATTTGATTTCCTACGATTTTTCTACTTCATCTCGGGCATCATCTGACTACGTCGTCGTCTTAACTTGGTCTCTTGATACTTGATGACAGCTCGGCTCTTCTGGACTCTTGCGTACATCACGGGGTTTGTATTTTCTAGCAGGTCAAATACTGAGACGAGATCAGCTGCGGCTACTGATCTTCTGCAGCAGCTTGCCGATTCAACGGCGATTACTACTGAACGACGTGCCTGGCCGTGTAATCACCAGCTAATGTCTGTCAAAGGCGTGACCATAGACAAAGGACCTTAGAGTGATGCTAGTACAACGTAAGCGCGAAATTGACTCCACGCCTTACGTTTCGTGTGCTGCCAACTGTCACATTCAAAGTCTACATTTGATAGCAGACAAGTAGTATAAAATGTACTATTACCTCACATTTTTTTTTGACGAATTAAAAAAAGCTTATGGGTCTGTTCAAATCAGCCACCTAGGACTACCTATAGCTGGCTGTTCTTCCTTACAGCTCACTCTCAACAAACAGTTCTATAGCCAGTTGCAGCCATCGACAGTTGATACAAACACAGCCATAGGGGGTAGAGCATCATCAGCTAAAAAGCTGCCATCTATTGTTGATTTTTCGACTGATACAAAGAAGAGAACAGTGCACCAGTACTTACTAACAATTTATCCTCAAACGCCACAAAAAAGAAGGGCGACACCTTTTGGCTGCAACAACAAAAGTGACACGACCCCCTAATACCGATCTCTTATATGAACAAAAAAAGGATCAAAATGAAATTTGCTACAACTCCTGTTAATTACCGCATTCCTAAAAAACGAAGAACCGAACAAAATCTTCATCTCCTTCATCAGCTACGGCTAGCTAGAGGAGCCTCCTTAGGGAAAAATCTGCGAATGGAGCCGAACAAACAGGGGAAACACTAACCTCAAAATGCAAGCAAACAAACACTACGCACTGGCTTCAACGACGGCCGCGATCTCCATGCATGCCGTCAACCGCTGTTGTCCACCGTCTTGTCGTCTCTACTACAGCCGTTATCGGCGCCGCTGCTCCTGCCCGATCCGCCGCCGGCGCCGGCGCCGGCGCCGCTGCCGATGTACGACGTGATGGCGGCCGCGAGCACGGCGGTGAAATTGGGGTCGGAGGTGATGGCGGCGGCGGCGCTGACAGTGTCGGCGAGCGCGCCGGCGTCCGTGACCTTGGTCCCCGCCGCGTTCTGCACGGCGGCGAGCTTGGAGTGGTCGTACAGCGTCTGCCCGAACAGCTGCGGCAGCTGCGGCGCTGGCGCCCGCGCCGCCTCCGCCAGCGCGGACTGCAGCGTGGCGGGCTGCGCCTGCGCCGCCGCCGGCGGCGGCGTCGACGGCTGCGTGAAGTCCAGCGTCACCGTGGGGAACGGCGCCGACGCCGAGATGGTGGCCACGCCGGACAAGCCGGGGAGCACGGCGCGCGCCAGGAAGTTGGAGCCCGCCATCAGGCTGCCGTCCGCGCTCGGCATCGACCCGGACAGCAGCATGGACGACGCCGCCGCAGTCGTCGACGCCATCGCCATCGCGGCCGGCGGCAGCGGGTGGTTGTGGCGGCCCTCGTACGTCGTGATCAGTACCGTCCGGTCCTCGGCGCACCGCTGAACCTGCTTGCGGACCGGGCAGCCGGCGGCCATCGTGCATCGGTAATACGCCCGTGGGCACGGGTTGCCCTTGGCCATCTTCTGCCCGTACTTCCTCCACTGGCACCCGTCACTGATCTGCGTATGTTTCACCATCAACCACAGTATACCAGATTAAATTCAACAATTCAACAGAAACGAGCGTATCAGTGACTATAAATAATAAGAGTTCATTATTTGTGTTCTTCATCGACTACAACGATTTGATTAGTTATTACCATGGGTGCCTCGGACAGAGCTCGGACGGAGACGCGAGCCTTCCTCATGGTGGCGGCGGCGGCCTCGGTGGCCTGCTCAGGTCCTTTGGCGGGGAGGAACTTGGGCACCTTGTTGGGGAGCCAGCCCTGCGGCGGCGGCGGCGGCGGCGGCTCCTCCGCCGAGCTGCCGCTGACGCCTTCGTGGAGGGGGCGGCAGTGGTGGTGATCGAACGTCGGCAACGACATCATGCCGCAAGTGCTGTAGTCCATCAACGACGACTGCGTCGTCGTCACGGTGGGCGAGCCCAGCCCCAGGTGGTTGCTAGTAGGGGACGTTGCGGCGGAGTCCACGCCGGGCGCTGACGACGTGCCGCCGACGAGGCTTATGAACTGCCTCGGCACCAGCACGCCCCCGTCCAGCTGCTCCTTCTTCTCCGGATCAACGTTGAGCTGCTGATGTGGGACGATGAGTCAACGTGTCGCACCGTTTCTTGAGGCATTCAGACGCGTGTTTCTGTTCGTGATTTGTTTGTTTACCTCATGGACGACCGGAGCGAGGAGGCCTCCTCTGTGGTTCCTTTGCTGCATCATTGCTACCAGGTGCGCGTGGAGAGAGTGGTACTTGGCGTTCGCATTGTTGAGCATGGTCCTCAGCTGCTGGTTCTCTTCCTTCAATCGCTCAAGCTCCACTTTAGTCAACGTCAGCTCGTCTTTGGTCAACGCCAACTGATGACCATTACATATATAGTGAGAAGGAGGGAAATGATCAGACCCAAAACAGGAACGGCCCTAAACCACGCCACGCATGCAGAGGTTTGACTAGCCACATGCAGATGCATCTCTTCTTGTGAAACTGTAGAAGTATCATTTTTTTTTTTTCAAAAGAATTGAAAGAAAAAAAAAAGATATCGAAGTTTTCGGCAACAACGAAGCAGCCAGCACATGGATGGATGGGATCATCGTTCAGTTTGTAGCCTGCGACTGCAAGATTTGATTACACACACCTCAGCTTTGGTCGCCCCCCTGCGGTGCCCGCCCTCGTTGGGGGAGGCGTCGTCGTCAACGCTGGAGTCCTCGCTGCCGCTCTTCTTCCTCCTGCCGACGTGCAGCCCCACCTGCAAGCCCCCGACCGACCACCGAATCGCAGCAATGATATATATCAGCGCCTCCGATCCAGAACACGAACGGAAAAAGGTATTAAATCAGATGTACCGACGGACGTTGATAGTGAGGTCGTCCTCCATGATCCTGAGATCGTCCGGCGCGGAGTCGACGGCATCGTGGTCCGCCGCCGCCTCGCTGATCCGTTCCCTCTTCTCCTTCTTGAAGAAGTCCATCTCCCGCCGCTCCTCCGCGCCGGCGTCGTCGTCGTCGTCGTAGCACATCCCCACCGCCGGGAACGCGGCGGCCGGAGACGACGACCGTTCCCGGTCGTCAGCGCCAATAGCGGCGGTCTTGCGCTTGAGACCGGCGGCGGCAACGTACGAGGACTCCATGAAGCGAGAGAGAGAGAGAGAGAGAGAGAGAGAGACGACGGGTCTGTGCGTGTGTCAAATCGTCAATGGCGAGCGAGCTGGGAGATCGAAGACCGGAGGTGGGCAGGGCCGTATAAGAAGGGGATCAGGGAGCACACGTGGCGGGTCGTGGAGTGCCGATCTGAGTCCATCTTTATAGGCAGTGTTGGTGACCATTGACCAGGGGACGGGACTAGGAGTGTATGAAACAGAGACAGAGACGCACAGAGAGAGAGAGAGGGAGGGTGGACGGGAGTACGAAACAGATACAGAGAGAGAACGCATGCGGTGCCCCGGAGAGGACGACGCAAGTCAGAAGAACTCATGCATGGCATCAGAGGGAGGGAGTGGCAAGTCCATTAGCCGGAGAAAGAAGTCGCAGCGCCCGCGCGAACCGGCCGGGCTCCTGTGGGGGGAAATGGTCAGCTGCGGCGACCAGCATCTCCTCCCCCATTCGGTCGGGTCGGTCAGCTCCTGATCCGAAAAATAGCGGTAGAAAGTGAGTGAGAGAACGACTGTTATGGACGTCAATGACCAACCACGCAACGACCAGAAACCACGTCGTCGCCGCCAGACAATGCATGTAGATCTGGGCTGGGCCTTCTAGCCGAACTAGTAGGTTTCCAAATGAGCGCCAGATTTGTTTTTCTTTTTGCGAAGAAATGAGCGTCAGAATATAATTAAGGCCGTTTGACTCGTCACATTGAAAGCTTTGATGCCACAGGTTATTTAAGGGCCGATGAAGATTCGATGTAAATACCTTTTCGTCAAACCATGTTACTAACAACAGGTATGTCAGTGAACACGACTCTATAACACAAAGATGCGTACCATGTTACAACAGGTTCATTCGGATCATCTCAGCAACACAGGTGGCTAAAGCATACATAAACATTCTTGCCACAGGTTAATTAGGAGAAACGTTCTCTCAGATCACCGTAGCATATTTACACACATCGCCGGATAAATAAAGCGAAGTTAAAACAAAGCTCCCGGCGCATGCGTCCACCTCACCACTGAGGCTCTCGCTTAGGCCGACTCGGCGAAGCCAACCCTCAGCTTCTCGTAGTCGAACACAGTGTGGTAGGCTCCCATGAAAACATCTCCCAAGATCCTGCAGTTGAAAATTCCATCTTGTTAGGATCTAACACGAACATGAAGAATAATTGCAATTCGACCCAAAAAAGGGATCACAGGCAATCTGAAACTACCAGAAAAAGGAGCTTGGAAATGTATATATTACCAGAGAGGGCCACGAGGAGGTGCAATATCTAGAGCTGTGAACCCGCTGATGCACTGGGCAGCAGGCCCTTCACCAACCTTCAAAACATACTGCACAACCAAAGAGAGAAGTATAAATTTCAGACACCATCAAAAGGGAGTATTTGCGAGAGATGCATGGCTGGTAAGCTTCCTGGGTTGACATGGATGCACAAAATGGGAATAAAGAAAAGAGCATGACAATAAAGAAATCACACCTCATCTGGTTTTAGAGAGAATTGTTTGCCACCAATGGTGAATGCAATGTCAGGCATCGATTTAAGACTGCCGCAGTCCACAGATGACTCTCCCATGGGACTTGGGAGACGTTCACATAGCTGCAGTAATGACAATGTTAAGATTATATTCATCAAGTACTAACAATGACCTGTGTCAATCAACAAGCTTACCTGATTAATGTAGTTCAATATGAGATCCTGAGTCTTGTTCTGTTTAAGTTGGTTTTGCATCCATATGACAGCCATCTCACAGGCTCCGCACATTGGATCAGTGTGGAGACCATTCAACTTCCCAGCTTCATCATCCACTACGCTCCGAATTCCAGCGCTGTGTTCATGTAACAAATTGAAAAAGGGGGGAAACAATTAAGTAACAGCAGTCGCAACATAAGTAAAGAAAGCCTAGCTGGCTAATCCAGCAATTTGCTCATATAGTATATACTCTACAAAATTGAGCAGTTGATAGGATGTTGACCGCTCTCACCTGACACCATGAGTCCCATCAAAAGTACAAAGACCAATCTGAGAGCAGACCTTTCCTGGTTGTGTCTGCAACATATTGCAGAGAAAGATTAGTTAATGGGACTAAGCGGCAATGCAATTGATACAAGCCACCAACCAAAATGAGAACTCAGCATTAACAGCAAGTTCAAACCTCTGCTAGTAACAGATCTAGAATCTGTTGTCCATACTGCGAAACAACTGTCTTGCACTCCTGGCTGACAACCCCGGTAGCACCAATCTTTTCATTGATTTCAGTAATTATGGCCTGCATTGATAATATTACTTGTGAACACAAGGTGGTAGAAGTAATGCAAAAGCTCAAGAGAATTTTAGCTGTAAATTGGGGCCATTCAGATCATTTAGACAATGTTCAAGCATTGAGTTTCTTTGTGGTGATTGCTAAAAACATGGTTGCTCAAACTGCGCTCCCCCTGGCTTCAGTACTAAATGTAACATACATATATCTTTGTTTTTTCGAATTTCGAATTGCATAATTATTTTTAAAATAACAATCATAAATCCCATTTTCATATCAACATTTATCCTCAGTTCATCAATCATTATTAGAAAATAGGATAATTACTCGAAAGTTACAACAAATGAAGAAAAAGGTTATATATTAAGCAAAGATCATAAACTATCAACAGCTTCAAGAAGAAAATATGAATAACATATATCTGCAGAAAAAAAAAGAATGCAGAGCTCAGACATACTGTAGGACCAGCAAGCAAGGAAGTTCCAGAATCTGCAATGGCTGCACAACCACCAGCACAAAAACCTGACAGTAACACAGAGATAGCATTTAGCTTCTTTCTCATTTAAACACAAATTAAATTAAGAGAAATAACATAGAGTGAAACGTTGAAGTACCTGTGGACTTCCCATCAACCAGGACATCACCCATCTCAAACTGCACCAAGAAAATACCCAGATTTACACCAGGCATAAAAAACTATTACTGAATAGTATACGAAACAACACCAACCTGCCAATAACCCTTTTGGGTGACTGGGACATATGTGTGGTCACCTTTGTAGTGGCTAGGATCCATTCCACCAAAGACAATTTCACCACCTTCCCCTTCATCAGCATGACGATTGAACCAGAAAGAGAAAACAGGGTCTTTGATGAGACCTTGCTCTATCATGTTATACCTGTAATTTGTTTAGGTCATTAGGGACTGCCAGAATAAACTTAAGTACACTACAATCATACCAGTCACAAACTCACATATCCTGACAAAAATATAAACCAAGACGTGGCACGGTCTCAAGCACATGAGCAAACCCATAAGTGAGTTATACTATTGCACCAGATGCAGCAAAGGCTCTTGAATGCCATGGCAACAGATGAAATACCCATATAAAAGAAATTGGCAGGATATGTAATACAAAAAATATGTGAACAGGGATGTTATTTATTTTGCACAGTTGTCAAGTCTGAAATTTTAACTGGGCTACATTTATGCATTATGAACAGCTTAACACAAATGATCTTGATATTGAAAGAATCCTAGCATAGTGAAACGTATAATAATAAGCACAAACGAAAGATAATTGCTTATACTGCAATGGAAGACTTAAGTGGACTGAACAAATAATGCACACCAGGTTAGCTTACCACACAGGTACAGCATCTCCAACAGATATTTCCTTAAATCCTAGCCCAAGAATACCATCAAACTTAGCAACCATGAAGGTGATGCCTGGCTCCTTTGTTGCTTCAATAAATTCCTAATAAAGCCACCGAGCAAGATCAAAATATTTCCAAGTGAGATTAACATCAATGAAGATGACAAATCCATGGATTTTAGAAACCATATAAGGACTAACCTGATCTTTCACAACAAGATCACCTACAGTAACACTGTCCTCACTGAAATATCCAGAAATTGAACCGGTTCCATAATGGATATCAGCAGGTTTTCCTGGTTGGATGAAACAAAAGAACATGCAACTGTCATGAAGACACAACTAGTGCAATGAAAGAAAAAAAAAAAAAAAACCCTCAAAACAGAGTTGTCAATTATTCAAATCAACAGAAATCAGTTGTTACAAATAATTTACATGCTAAACACAACGGTGTGGTAGACGGATACAGTAATATGTCAGCATCATTCCTCAATCCTGGCTGCACATCGCTTTACATCTACTTCATAGTAGCACTATATCAACATCATCTATTTTTAGTATTGTTTTCCAGGATGCTACACCTGCCGAATAACTACTGCCCAATAACATCATCTATGCAAGAGAAAGAATTTAACAAGATATGTAACGTGGATCAGTGTTTTGGAAGCAAATAGATTATACGAGCAACACAAGTATTCGATGAGTACAGAGAGGCAGACACAAAATTTAAAACAAAACAAAACAGAGGACAAAGGTGAAGAGACCAACCGTTCTTCTTGTAAGTGCTGGACTGCCCTGCCTTGTAGCGTGAGTGGAAGTAGCAAGCAATCTGCATCGTATACCACCACAGAAACACCCTAAAGCCTTAGAACCAGATACAACTAAACTATTTAAAATAATAATAATTAAAAAAAAAACTAAACGAGGCAAGGAACAAGGGCGCACCGAGAAGTAGCACTTGGCGGACGGCACCCAGAGGTTGGAGCTACCCGTGTCGAAGATGACGGTGAACTTCTGCGGCGGAGAACCGATGCCGATCTCCCCAAAGTACTGCGCGTTCATGTAGTTCTTGAGCGCGATGATGTCACCCTCGTCAGCCGAGGCAAGGGAGTTGGCTCCGCGGAGGCCCATCCTGCGCAGCCCCTCGTTGCCGGAGAGTCCCGTGGCGACGCGGCTGTTCTGGTCGATCGGGCGCTTCTTCAGCGCGATCCGCACCAAACCCTCCGCCGCCGACGCGGGGAGGAGGGTCTGGAGCAGCACGGCCGCGAGGAGCACCAACGCGACGCCGCGGGGACTTCCCATGGTGGCGCGATCTGCAGCGGATCGAAGGGAAAATGACACAGCAGCACGGATTAAACCTAGAACGGTTAGATCGGAGAAATCCTAGCGGGGAAAGCGCTTCTGAACAAAAGAGGAGAGTGTTCCTAACTGATAATGGCGCAGGAATTCATTTGGTTACGGTACGTTTCAGGAACCAGCACAACAATTATTTTTCAGAAGAGAAAAAAAAAAACAGTTCAAAACTGCTTAGAAACCTCAAAAATTAATCAGCCAAGGTGGAATACATCTACAAACTATCGCAAACAAGCAGATCTAGATGAAACCCCACATCACAAGCGCTACTCCCACCACTAATTCGAGAAACAAGTCAAGCCCAGTCCATTAGAACTCACCAGAAACCGGGGCAAAGGAAAGGAGGAGAGGAGCAGCAACTGACGTCGGCAGCACACTACCGAGCAGGAGAGGCGGTGCGCGCTCTGTATATAACGCAGCGAGGAGGGGCCACGTCCTCCTCGCGGCCGTCAGATTAGCGGCTGGATCGAGTCTGCCGTTGGATCAGGATAGGATCATCGGGTTCGTGGGCGGAAACTGCTAGCGTTACACGCGGATGTTGTGCGTGCAGTTACTACAAAATTGATGGGAGGGGAAGTCGCATCTGGTGTGGCTTTGTTTACGAGCACGAAAGCGACCTGCTCTGAAAAAAAAAAAATCAGCATGAAAGAGGCCTGCTGCTGGTTGCTTTGCCTCAAAGCAACTAGGATTTCTCGATTCTGAAAGAAAAAAAAACTAGAATTTCTCGTAAAATCAACATCGGTCAAAGAATTTTTTTTGTCAACAGTTAAGTTCTATTATTATATTTTAGACATTGCAGTATGGCTCGTAAGAATGTTTGTACGTAGTGTGTGTTAATAAGTTTGGATGGTTTTTATTATTATTATGATATATTTTTAATTTCAAGTTGAGCCAGTACTACATGCATACACATATAATCCGATGCATGCTGTATGTTGAAAAATTACAGAACTGCTTATATATATGTCTTGGAATGTGGTTCCACTAGTACTAGTAGTCGTCCTATACCAGGGAAAAAGCCATGGATGAGAGTTTGCACTGACTTGGAACGAGCACACGTATAGGCTACCGGCATCTGCATGAGCACCTCGTGGAATCTCGTTGTCGAGCTAACGTGACACATGGTTACCTGCGGCTACGGGTTGGTATAGATAGCGTACAACTCGTGTACTGTCTACGGTGGGTCCCCGTGATCAGTTGGAGATGGCTGAAATGGTCGGTTAGCGTGTGGCCAAAGCGAAACGTTGCTGCTCGGCACGGGCTTCTTCCGCTCCGCTCCGCTCCCTCCCTCTCCCTCCGGCAGACGCGCACCCACCCACCCACCCCCTCGCGTGTACGCCAGAAACGCATCTGATGGCGCCACGTCGCGGTGTGAACCGGACGAGCCCGAAAAGAACAAAGCAACGACGCACCGAGAAATCGAGGGATGAAGCACATAGATTTATTATTAATTATTTATTTATTGTGCCCGACGGTACTGTTTCGATCAGCAGATAAATGGTGGACAAGTCATAGCAATAGTTTTTTTTTTCTCCTTTTTGGCAAAGGAAGAAATCATAGCGATAGTTTAACCGTTTGTGATTATATGTTCGAAAGGAATCTCTGACAACAGTTCGACAAGAACGCCGTATGTTGAACGGAGCCACGACGTGTTTTATAGTACTACGACTTTTCCACTCCATTGTTACATGTATGTGTGTGTATGTCCAAGTAAATACCTAAATACCATAAGTGGTGCATCTGCCCTGTCTTCATAGATATCCTGGTGACCTCTTTCTGATGAAAAAAAAAATTCAGCCAATTTTAGTATCTCGAGAAGCATGTGTAGAAGCTCCAGTTAAAGATAATCAAGGTAATCCAACTCCGTAGTTGTATCTTGCGCAGACCGTAATATTCTACGAGTTCGCTTAAATTAATTTCCAACGGTCCTGCGAGAATTCGGAGCCCTCATGTATAATAATAGTAGTAGTATTAGTAGTAAAAAATGAAGCTGGCGGCTGGCGCAATCGTAAATTCCTAGTAGCATGCATTTTATTGTAGTATTTCTTTACGTTATTATCCAAGTCGACATATGTCAAATGAGAAATAGTAGTAGACAGTGGGAACTAAAGTAGCGGCATGCCATGCTGGTCCATGAGATTAAGGAGCTCGCTGTGGAGGTGGTCTTTAAACATATTGTAATAGGTTTTAGAATAGAGCTAATCATATTTTAGCTAATAAGACGTGCATGAAGTCGTTCACTAAGGTATGGTTTCATTGTGCAACAGACTTTGCCGCTCCTACAGTAGCACCTAATTATACCCTTTCTGAGACTTAATAAAATCCACTCTTCCCTTGAAAAAAAAAGTGGGAACTAAAGTAGGATATGGATTGAGAAATTAGACCCACCCCACCCAAAGAAAAAAAACAACAGCTCTTCACTCTTCCAGCACCACGTTTCAACTCTCCTATTTGGATTCACTCCCTCTCCAATCCAATCCAATCCAATCCCTTGCGCCCACCTACCGTTTCCTGCTTTGGCAAACATTAAAAAAAAAAGATGGTAGACAAACAAGATAGAAGTCAGGAGTATATGCGCTCATGGCACGCCCCCGCGCGCGCCGTAGAAAGTGGGAACCGCGAAAGGCAATGGAAGTAGACTAGTGTTGAAGCTGGCGATGATCTACACTACAGAGTGACCCCACCACCAACAGAAAAAAAAAAAGCTGGTGATGGAGATTCTCCTCTGTACGTAGCTCAGCTCCGATATTCTTCATTTCTTCTTGCAAGGCAGCCCACATGCACTATTCTTCCGTAGATATATACTTTGCGTGAAGAAAGCTGACGACTCTTTTTTTTTTTTTTTTTGCGAAGAGAAAGGCGACGACTCTGCTGTGTCAACGTCACAAAACGACCGAATTTCTTTTATTTTATCCTCTGAGTGTCAGTATCTACACTACACACACATTAGCACGTACACACGACTTGCTATTATGCCAAGGAAAACTTTCGTGCAAACTCGCGGAGTGGACGGACCAATTAGCAAGCCGACGATATCATACGATTGGATAGCTTGTGAAGGTGGGCATCTCGCTTTTGCTTTCCGTACGTGGTTCCGTTTGATGGAAAAACGGCACCGAATGAAGAAGGGCACAGTTTTTAGTTAAGCTTATTATCAGGATCGGTGATTCCAAGTACAAAGGGGGAGATGGAAAGACGACTCTGCACAACTTCATATCGATCGTTAGCTGATCAACCAACAAGGCATTCAGCCGGCCAGCGCGAACACGAACACATGCATGTGGCTTACTGGTTTCGGCCTCCAGCTGCGGGCTGTGCTGTCCTACGCATGAATCAATCAACTAATAAGAAGGCTTTCGGCGCGTCGTGCCCCTGCCTCGACGGGAACCGCGCGCGCCAGCTGAAAGGCGCGCCGAAACAGAACGCCACTGGATGGCCGCTGTCCGGCGCCGCGCCGCGCGCGACAACAGACAGCCGCATGCGCACTATCGGCGAAGGGGAGAGTGCCGCGCCGCGTCTTCGTACTAAGCGGCAGTGCGTGACGTCGCAAGCGACGGGTACGCCATGAATGCTACCCGTTCCTGCTGCCTGGTACAGTAGCTAGAGAGACGATCGTCCAAATGCAGCAGTTGCAGATGCCAAAGGAGCACGCATCAGATTACTGCAGCTTGCCTTCGAGCGCGTCCACTCCGAGAACAGGGACACCGCGCCGGCGACGAACAGGGTGGCGGTGATCGAAGTCTCATTTACCGCCGGCTGGACCGTCGTTCGATTTTAAAGTTACTGGGCCTGCGCAAGAGAATGAAGAGCTCTTAAAGGCCCAATATCTGCGAGACCTTCCTTTACTTTCTAAATGGCCCAGAACTCTTCAAAGGATTCGATACCTCCTCGCTCCTCGTACTTGTTCGACTCGATTGGCCTTCCACACAACACAGGCCGAGTAACAACACAGTTCAGAAAAAAAAAAAAAAAGGTTGTTCCACTCGACCGTAGCCTGGAAAGCAGTCGTTGCACTTGCAGATTTGCTACACAAACAACGATCCATACGACATGCGAAGCAGCTGGTCCGCACGACAAAGCAGTCGAAAGAAGCGACTCCTTGCATGGTTAGAGGTGACTGTCTCAGTTTTACAGCACGGCACCTCCGCACATTTAACTCACTATAGAAAGAAACAACGATGCTTCAGTCTTGCAACACAATCGAACATGTTAAAACGCTCTCTCTAAAACTGTTGTACGCCTGCACCCCCGCTGTGCACTCGAGCAGAAGCTCTGCTCAGCTAGTCCGAGCTGCTTACTCCGCATCGAGTTAGGAGGATACATGCACGCTCGGCTTCGGCTCAGTAGGTGTGCTGGTGCTGCCAGCTCGGGTGAGACGGCTGCGACGGCGTAGTCTGGAAGCCGTTCAGGCTGCCCTCAGACAGATTCTGGTGGTGATGCTCCTGTTGAAGACCGCCGCCCGCTGAGTTGTAGTATGTTGGGTACCCATGACCTCCGAATTGGGAAGGCTGTGCCTGCTGCGCTTGGCGAAAGCCACCCTGTTGACTCTGTTGTCCCTGGTAAGCATAGAAGTGGGTAGGGGCAAGTGCTGCTGCTGCTGCTGTTCTTGAACCCGACCCATGAAGCCACATGGAAGAAGAGTTGTCACCCTGAAAGAAATCACAGAATCAACTCTTCTCAGCTCAGTGAACTAAACATGAATCAGTAGAGGCGATATTAACATATCAGATGACACGAACTGTCCACACTTCTATAAAGGCTGTGGGGGTCAAATACCTGATGCTGGAGGGACATGTATTGACTGGTATCTTTATACTGTCTGCCCAATGCATCATCAAACCCCAGTGTTGATGATGCAGATCCCGTGTTCTGATTAAGGGTGAAATTTCCTTGAAGATTACTTGAGCTTCCAAAGCCTCCATAACCAGAGATGACCGAAGAAGGTTGCTGCTGTAAGCCTGCACCAGGCAGAGTGTTCTTGTACTCTTGCATAGAGTACTTCATACCTGATCCAGGCACAGCAGCTGCTGTTTGATGGAATGGTGCATTACTTGCGTAAGCTTGTTGGAAGACGGATGGCACGTAAGTAGCATAGTTTTGAGGCAAATATGGATATCCAATCATATTTGTAAAAGGCGGGAGGGGCACTGTGTGCTGAGAGTAAGGGTGAGCAGGAGCAGCTAATTGCTGCGGCGGAGGAGGTCCCGTTGGAATGCTCGCACTTGTAAGGTTTTGTGTAGACTGGGCATTGGGGAAAACTCCAGTTTTCAGAGTCTGGAAAACATGTCCACAAAATACAGAATTAGCAAATGATATGCAAGAGGATACTAATACCAAGCAACACATGCAATGCCAAAACTGAACTGCAAAATAAGCATGCCCAAGTTTGATTCTAAACATGACAAGTTCAGAAGAATTTAAACTCGGTTATTTTTCTTTCATCTTTCAATCTAAGGCTTGAGCTGTCTACTAAGAAACTAAAATTTGAAACGGACATTGCTTTTATAAGTTCCCTAGTTACTTAATTATTGATATTGACTTGATAGGGTATATTTGCATGGGAGCTTAAATTTTGCAGTACTAGCACTAAATGATTGCAGATATTTAACTAACCTCTTGCATGGAGATGGCTGGTCTCGGATTAGTGGTTTGATCAACGTTATAATTTTTGGTCAGATATGGTGATAAAGGATAATCCAAGTCATGAAGAGTTGATTGATTTGACCCCAAGAGCCCCGGACTCAATGGATTTGCTTGCTGCAGGAAAAGACAGCAGGAGTAAGAGTTGTGTACAAGCAATATTCAGAGACAAGAGATGAAAATAAATTTTAGCATAATAATTCTTGGTAAGTATTAAGAAGTATAACAAAATTTAAACCACCAGGCAAAAGAACTAGGAAAAAAAATAAGTCCTCCGCATAGTATTCTTGAATAATTCCAGGAATGGCATATTTTACAAACATCAGCTCTACAGCAAGCTTTCTTATAACAAGCTTATAAATTCGCCGCAAATGCGAAAAACCACCGACACCTCATTTTAACTCCCATTGTCTTATTTTACAGCATTATAGTTGTCAGGTACCACCTTACGAATTTAATTCAAATTCCACCCTCAGAATCCTCAAATAAAATTTTTTTTATGTACTTGATAGGAAACCAGTGATCATTTAACCATTTACTTACTTTTCTCAAAAGTAGTTGAAGCTTTTTCTTAGATTAAGGAGGAAAAAAAAAACTCAATAGCCAAAAAGACATTTTCAGGGTGTTCGATTCAAGATGGAGATCCAGCGGCCTATATCGTTTTCATGCTCCTCCACAAAAGTATCCTTAATTACCAAATATTTTGCATGACTTAAGAAGCAAGAGCAGAGCACATGGTTAATTACTTGCATTTGCTACATGCACAAAACCACGTGGTTTTGCAGCAACATTGTAATTTTATGGACAAATCAATTTATACTGACAATAACTCATCATTGACAGATGAAAAAACGTAAAAGGGAGACCGCTTACCATCAAGTTTGAAAGATGGGAAAGACTGTGTGCTTGATTGTTTCTCTGTGGGTCATCCATTGTGCTGGGCTGTGATGTGTTTGCGTTTGAATATGTGTGACTTGATACGGTTGGCGGATCATATTGAAGATCAGATGGATCAAGTACGTCCTGCCTCAGAATGTCTGCTTGTGATACAGACGGTGCATCAACATTCTCTATGTTAGCTCCCATCATGGCTTCAAAGTTCTCATTTGCTGATGAAGTCACAGCACCAGTGTCATAGTAATCTTGATTCCTGCAACAAACAACTCTGAAATGTCAATAGTCTTTCTCTTTTACAAAGACATTCAACCGGAGCAGCGTGAGTGATAAAGAATATAGAGTTGTAAAGCAGTTAACCTTGCATCTATTGGATCAGCAGTAGATTCCCCTCCAACAGGCATTTCCACATTGCTATCAGATGTCTTTTGTGGGAGGAGTCCAGAAAATGCACCAGATTCAAAACTGCCAAAGCTCAAATAGGCACACTCTGCATTTACAACCTGTAAATGATCAGGGATTATCACTGCAGGGTTATCATCAGTGACTGCTTTTGGCTCTAACTCTTCATTGTGCAGGCTTAGACTCTGGAAGGTTTCTGCTGCTGCTGACGCATCAGCAATGGAACCTTCAACTGCAAGGAAATGCCACAATCAAAAGATCAGAACTCAATGGAGATCAAGCGAACAAATCAAACAGTGTGAAGATTGTACCACAACACAAATGCGGCATGTAAAGATATTCAATGGATTATATGACATTTGATGCAATTATGCATACAATATGACAATTGTATGCTGTACGTGCAAGATGACAAGTGTAAACAAAAATTGAAACGCAGAATAACCCAGTTTTCTTTTAAACATAAGTAACATGTCAGTATGAAGTATATCATGAAAATATTATGGCAGATAATATTTTATGTGAGAACTTCCATAGCTATTTCCAATGAAAAGAAATGTAGCTATTTGACCTCGGTCTGTCCATAAATAAAAACTGATTAGAGGTTCTTCATTTGCCCCTAAAGTCCTGATTATGCTTACTAGAATCATGGTCAGACATTTATCTTTCACAGTTAAATATGGTGATGAGCTCAAAGCTCAGAGGCAGACAAATGACAGTTGAAGCATACGTCTGACCAAAGAATCACCCATCGTTTACAGCTTCTCTAGAAGACATTATGGTGCAAGTGACAACAAAAATATTCAGGTTTCAACATGAAACAGAGAGCAAAATGCACAGGATGTTTTGAACATAACTTTTGGCCTCTAAGTATTCAACACAAGTTCACAAAATAAAATATTACAACTCACCTTGACCCTCTGTATAAGAATGCGTCTGAGGCTGATAGGAACTCATCAATAATCCATCATTATATTCAGAATTACCTTCCTCATGTTCCAAGTGTCTCTCAGAAGCAGCCATTTGTCTCAACGCAGCGACGTTCTCTTGCGAGTTAACCACATCATCAACATGAGAAGATGACTGTAATGATGCCCCGTACGGATCAACAGAGGTTTCAGGGAGGAAGGATTGATTTGCATGTGTTGGCTCATCCTGAGGAGTCCATTCATTCCGATATGTGTGCTTGTTGTCAATAGCAGAATTATGATTATTAATCTGAACTGAATCTTGTGCAGAAGGTATTTCCTGGTCAACTTCTGTTGGCATAGCTGTGCTTGTGTACTGTTTTGGGTTCTGGTTTACTGTACTTGGCAAACATGGGTACTGTCCAGCATATCCTCTGTTAGCTGTAACCACAGGCTTGCTAGAGTGCTTTGCCTGCGGCCTACCCATTTTCACAATATCAGCCATTGACAACTGACCTGGAGTTCCAGACCAACTGTTCTGAAACCCAGACGATGATTGTGATGGTAATGCTGGTACATCAGCAACCATCTGTTTGTTTACAGAGGTACTGCAGGAGACAAGAGAGGACATGAATATCATAGAGTAAAAACCAATAACCACCATGCAAACATACAATTGACTCAGACCAAACACGATGTTATCATCCTTTACGTAGATAGCAAAACAGTTGTTCATCGTACCTTGCAATCGGTTGCTTATGATTGGAATTAATTGATGGCATACCAGTTCCCGAGACTGATGATCTTGAGGCCACATTATCTGATTTTTTAGATTGAAAAAAAAAACAGAAGTTTAGAAGGTATAAAAAGTCAAGAATAGAATTGATGTTATTTACTCGTTCTTTTACCAACTGAGCTGGAGTGCACAGAAATGTTCCGTCCACCACGATCTGCACCACCTCTAACTCCTCGACTTGAAGAGTTATTTGCTGGACGAGATCTTGGCTCACTAGTTTCCTTAGTCTATATAAATGTCCGAAACCAAAAGTGCCATTTATACTAAGAATCAGAGTATCTCAAAACCACAATTGTAACTTAAATATACAAACTTCAGTGTAATAAATCATGGCAATGTTTTTTAGGTGGTTGATGGTTGGTGTGTATGTGGTGGTGGGGGGATAGGTGCATCAATCCATAAGACGTACAGATTACCCAGGTACCAGTTGGTCAACAGTTATCAAACAAAGTAAGCATTTCATGAACCATAAACATTAGCTATACATTAAGAAAAATGCAATGTTAACCAACCTCCTTTTTCTTTTCACGCTTGCTCTTTACTTCTTGAAAAGTATCTGAAAAATAACGATGATAGTGCTAGATGAGATATCAAGGTTTTTGGATCACAGTGGAAAAATAGGTCATCTTTGTGTCACGAACACATATTAAACTAAACAACTTACGAATAAAATTAACAAGATTATTGGCAAATGAAACAGCAGAAAGGGCACCAAAGAGTAAATTAGAACAGGACTTATATGATAAGATCAGACAACTTCCAGACAGCCATTTACCTTGGCAACAAAACAAACTCAATTTGCATCTAAATTTAGTCTCAAGGGTAGTTCATGCAACCAAAATAATAAGCAATAACACATCCATCCATGCCTACTTTGGCATATAGCACGCATTCCATGTGCAGTACATGTTACACAGATGAGGTTCAGTAAGGAATATCAAAACTGCAAGTTTCATCATTTAAATGTAGATCAATTTCTGTCTTGCTATTAAAAGATAAAAGAAAAAGGCATGGAGTACAAATTTGTCCTTACAGTTCAAGTACTAAAATAGCAGAAACCACTTCAAGCTCATTCACAAAAGTTGGTTACATTAACATGCGAAAACATTATAGAAGTTGTGAAGCTCTTAATATTATAACCAGGAACACAACAATTAAAGAATATAGAAGCATCCTTCTGTTGGCTTAAATGGTCGTGTAGTCCTACTTTCAAGCATCCACATCGACTGGCCAACAGTGTTCGCCAAAATACAAGTCTAGTCTGACTTTTGGCTAAACAACGGTTGACCTCCCATTTGGCGTTTACCGTCGATGAAAACACTGCATGTACCATTATTTCCACACACCCTTTAAGTGAAGAATACAGAAAATGATCGTCCCATTTGGTGCTTACCGCCAATGAACACATTGCATGAATCTTCCCGTGCATCCTATACGAGAATAACACAGAACATGCTTGTCCCATTTGGCATTTACAGTCAATGAAAACAGTTCATGTATCGTTATTCAATCTCCCATTAGGCATTTACAGTCAATTGAGACACTGCATGTATCGTTGATACAACGTCCTATTTGGAGTTTACTGCAACGAAAACAAGGCATGCACCCTAACTTCCCATCTAGAACATAGCTAGTGCTCATCACACAGCAATATACCATGGAAAAGGTCCACCTCCATTCCAAGCCTAAATAATTCCCTTTGCAAATTTACAATTCACTACAAGCTAAACTTTCCACAAACATTCCCTCTAAATTGAGTATCTAAAAGAAACACCTCTAAATAAATAACAGTTTCAATTCCCTCCACTTCTCGACATAAACATACTACGCACTGAAGGCAAAAAGGTTGCCACAAATGCAATACACTTATCTCGCTTTCTTGAAGTGACTTGGCTGGCCAAAAATGGGGAACAATAGAAATAACAGTCAGCATCCTACACGCTAACCAGAATTGGAACATCATACCACAATTAGCAAATACGAAATCTAAAATAGAAACCCTAAAGAGCATAGGACAAGAAAACTATTTGTGACAGCCTACGCCTTACATCTCCTAAATCCAACTCTACAATTCTAAAACCAATTTAGGTAGCTATACTAGTTTCGTGAGCACACTGAAGAATAACTGGTTCGTCCGATTCCCACTAATCTGTAAAGGTCGCGCCCTCAGAAGTCAGAACACAACCGTCACAGTGAAGAATCGCCCCAGATCGACAAAAGCACGCCGGTCCTAACACCCATCCAAACCATACTCAGGTGCCCTTCAAGTCCACCACGCATCTAGGTAACGGAACAGCGAAACGAGCAGTAAATCGAGGGGGCGGAACAAGATAGCACGATACGGACCCGAACTTTGGGCGAGGAGGCGGCTGACCGCCTCGTCGGGGTCCATGCCGCACTCGCGAAGCGCGGCGTAGATCTCCGCCTCGGGTCGGTTAACGATCTCCTTCAGACTCTGCACCAGCTTCCTCGACGCGGCCGGGACGGGCGCCGCCGCCCCCTTCCCTCCGGCACCTCCGGTGCTCATCCTCGCAGCCTGGATCCCCTCCTCACCGGGAAACCCCTCGGAGACGGGACAGGGAGATGAGGCGCGGTGTTGCGGCGGCGAGCGCGGCGGCTGGTGGTGGTAGCTTCGGTTTCGGCTTGGTTCACTTTGCTCTCCCACGCAACGCAACGGCGGCTTAGTTCCAAAACCCTTCCTCCCCCCTCCCTCCGCTGCGCCCAAGTTTTATAGCTGGATAAACGGCTGCCTCTATAGATTTATTTACGGCGAAAGAGGGAAAGGATTTACATGGCTCCAATTTCTAACCTAGGAATTATATGTATAAGTAATAGTATTTTTTATTTTATATATTTATTTATACATATTGTCAATGCTCCAATTAAATTTAATCATCATGATAAATGGAGAATATCTTATAGAAGATGTATATTTTCTTGGTACTAGGTAGTAAGACGTAAATGGTACCATTGAAGCCACTGACAATATATCTCGTTGTTTTGGTATGCATAAATGAGACTACCAAGATTGAGATCGACACAGTGTGACGTCAATGTTTAGTATTAATTGATTATTTGAAATTATTTCTTGTGCCTAGTTTTGGGTTTCAACGGATCGTCGTTGTTTTTTTTGTTGAGAGGGGGGGGTGGGGGTTCAGGCTCAGCCGCTTAGGCGTTGACCACACTGGTAGTTGGTAGCAGATGAGGAACATAAGTAGTTAGTCCACGTCCACAGATTCAATGGTAGAGATGTGTATGAGGGTTGGTGGATAGGGCAAGGAGCAAGGTCAGCTCTTACACAACCATGCCGCTCATGGTGGGAGATATGCAAGGAGGAAGAACGAATCTCGTCTCATCAAGATCTGACGCTCTAGTATCATCGATTACGGTTTCGCATTTTTGGGCACTCAGAATAATTTTACACTCATATCCTTATTTGAATTGTTTGGCTACTAATATACTTAGTGTGATTATTACTTACTAACTTATATGTATCATAATTAAAAATGTCTAAAAAGTCTAGATGCTAAAATCTTCACCTATACGGCATGTGAAAGTATGCATCTCAAAATTGTTTAGCAGCCCAAACAAGTTAATTACGTGAGTCTTTTGCATCTCCACAAACTTGCGTGGCTATTTTTCAATTTTGAACGAGTTATTGGTATCTCTCACTTGATTAAGGGCGTCGATCAATTTTTTTTTTTGAATGAATGCGTCGATCAGTTTTGGATCAAGTAGTCATCATATCACCTTCAACCTCCATCCACACGGATATACGGAGCTTGATTCTCACTGCTACGCTATCATCACCCTATATTTTCATCTTAGACTGCTGATAACTATCCTTATAGCTATATTTCCGGGCAAAATTTGTTAAACAAAACCTTCATAATGATAAAATCGATCAGATACTAAGCAGTCAGTGGATGAGGCTGAGACTTATATAGTAGTTGTAAATTCTGAGTTAGGTTGAGCCATGGTGATTTTACCTAATCATCGCAAAAAATAGGTAATTTTACCGAGGGAGTGAGACAGACAGTGAGTTGGTTTACGAATTTAATAAACGTGGATGCACATTTGAGACAAATAAGGGTAACAAACCCAAGCAACTGAGGATACCTTTTCGTGTTCCTTCGTCCGTAAGCTTTGTAGAAATTATACACGCCACATATATGTGTTGGCAAAGAAACAAAAGGAATTCAGGGTAAAGTTCCCCTTTTGGCAAACAAAAGTCAATTATTTGTTATTTTGTTTGAACGAAACGTGAATTATTTGGAGGTATATAAATACGGATAAAGTATACTAAGAGACGAGGCTGGCAAGACAGACGTCGTTGGCTAGTGATGCCAAGTGACAAAAATGGTGGACGGGCATGGTGAAAAATTGATGTTTCGGTTCAAGTAGTTCAAAGATATGGTTTGGACCGTGATGGACATTTGATTTGATGAAACGTATACGTAGGGTCACATTCATCTCACCTCGATACGACAACTTTTCCAAGCGTGGAATATAAATAATGAAGATGTTCTTGTGGATGCTCTACGCGTTCAATGTTGAATCAACTGGCCTGTTGTGCCAGGTATTTGGCTCGTCTAACAGAAGTGTTGCAGGAACACAACGAATTATTCCTCCTCCACTGAATCCTCCCTCGTTGTAATTTACATCATGGTACAAAGTGACCCAACCACCAGTGCGCACTCTCAGTTCGCGGAGGTGTCGCAGTGGTCACCGGTGCCTCTCACTTGCCGGGCACGAAGTTGGTGGCGTACGACCACGCGTTGTTGTTAACGGGGTCGGCGAGGTGGTCAGCGAGGTTCTCGAGCGGGCCCTTTCCGGTGACGATGGCCTGCACGAAGAACCCGAACATGGAGAACATGGCGAGCCTGCCGTTCTTGATCTCCTTGACCTTGAGCTCGGCGAATGCCTCCGGGTCGTCGGCCAGGCCGAGCGGGTCGAAGCTTCCGCCGGGGTAGAGCGGGTCGACGACCTCGCCGAGAGGGCCGCCGGCGACGCGGTACCCCTCGACGGCGCCCATGAGCACCACCTGGCAGGCCCAGATGGCGAGGATGCTCTGCGCGTGGATCAGGCTCGGGTTGCCGAGGTAGTCCAGCCCCCCCT
Organism: Oropetium thomaeum; assembly: GCA_001182835.1. Classification (NCBI taxonomy): domain Eukaryota; kingdom Viridiplantae; phylum Streptophyta; class Magnoliopsida; order Poales; family Poaceae; genus Oropetium; species Oropetium thomaeum. The sequence continues at coordinate 2,891,708 of LFJQ01000010.1, forward strand.
CGCTGAAGATCTGCGACCCCGCCTTGAACCACACCGCCTCGCCGAACTTGACGCCGTTGCGGGCCAGCAGCTCCGGGAAAACGCAGCCCAGCGCGCCCAGCATGGCCCACCGGCAGTGAATCACCTCCAGCTCGCGGTTCTTGGCGAACGTCTCCGGGTCGGCAGAGAGCCCGGCCGTGTCCCACCCGTAGTCGCCGGGGAACTCGCCGGTCAGGTAGCTCGGGGGCTCGCCGGACAGCGGGCCGAGGAACAGCACGCGGCCGGGGCCGTACCACGGGCTGCCGGAGGACGCGACCTTGGGCTTCGCCGCGGTCTTGCGCATCGTCACGCGGGCCTCGCCGAACAGAGCAGACGACGACGGCACCTTGACGGCCTTGCCGGCGAAGGCGGGGGAAGAGAGTGCCATGGTGGTGGTCGTCATTGCGCTGCTAACAAAGCTTCTTCTTGCGTTGTGTTGATGCACGAAGAGAGAGACTACTGATGGAGCTTTGCAGGTGAGTTGAGATGTGTGGAGACAGAGGCCAAGGTATTTAAAAGGACATTCAGTGTCCTTTGGCTAGCTGGTGCGTGCAATCTAGTATCTGAACGCTGCCTAAACTTTTTTGAAAAAAATCTGTTGCTCCGTTGCCATTGGTGCATTTGAGATCACCGGACACCTGGCGCAACGGGAGCCTCAAACAGATGAGATAGTAGTGGGGGGGACGCTGGAATCTCCTCGGCGAAGGGCGATTGGGCGCCTCAGATTTTGCAGTGGATTTTTTTTTTCTTCAGATTTCTCGTGACGATGCCACTGAACGCGGCATGCCTTTTCATTCTTTTTTTTTTTTTTGCATGACTCTTCATTCTGGTTGATACAGTAGTTCACTTTTGCGCGAGGCCGAGGTGAGTCGAGTGACATTGATCAAGGCTGGTTACGGTCCAGTATAATGATTGTCCTGGTGAAAGTGAAAGTGAAACACGCGTTGCTGTCGATGTTTGCAGTTCTTACTTTTGTCTTGAACTGCATCGACAAATACTACCAATTTTGATCGCAGCTGCTGACAATCACCGTTCGCTGAACTGAATCATGTGTGCCTGGAACAATTTGTACTGCCCTGAAGAATGCAAGTAGTAGTCATTTATCTTCCAGATATTGAGTAAAATGATGCATAGGTTGGTTCATTGTGGCAGCAGTGCCTCCAGCTCTAGCAGGCCTAATCCATCTAAATCTTAATATGGGCTGGTGATGGGCGCGTAGAAGAATCCATGGTGAAGTGCTACATGTCAAGCCCGAAGTGTGCACTCGTGATATAAGGCTACTGCAGGCCTAATCGGTTCACGGGCCAGTGTCTACGCACATCGCTTGCGACCGAACCCAAAGCTGGGTACACCGCACGCAACATGGACACGAGAAAAGACGAAGAACCGAACCTTTTTCCCAACCAAATCGAAGCCAAAACCAGCGCCTTTTGCCACCAGATTACAGCAAAAAACTAGCGAGTCTCACGGGATCAGTCCGCCCGGCGAAGGCTTGCCCCCCTTGCACGCGATCGATCAGCTCGTCTTGCTGATCGTAACCCCCGTCCCAGATACTCGAGCCGAACCAAAGCGGCCCAGGCAAGCAAAGCTCCCGTCCGTCCGCGTGTCCATCGTGCCGCGCGACGCGAACGTGCTGCTCCTCGTGGACCGTTGCCTCCCTCCCCCGCGGGGATGGATCCCATGCCAGCGACTTTTCTTCGCAGCGGGTCGTTCCCTCTCCCCCACATCGCTTGTCGCATGCTCGCATCGCCGCTCCCGCTGTCCCACATCATCACCATCAAAGTGCCACTCCTGACTCCACTCGAGCCGTTGAGTTCCCCGACCCCGCGAACGAGACGTACTACGTCGCCAAGATTCTAGAGACACCACGTCGGGCAGCCAGCTCAGAGTAACCAATGTCCCTCTCCATGCGATTCGCGTTCCCGGCGCCGGCCGCGGCGCCCGTGGCGCCGCCGCGGATTAAGGTACGCGCGGCCGGGGACGGGGCGTCTCTTCCTCCCGTCGTCGCGCGCGTCGCCACCCTGCGGAGGGAGACGGGCGCGCTCAGGTACGTAAGCCAACCCTGCCCTCTGCCCCTGAAGCCGCCTTTCCTGTGATTATTACTAATCCACAACACTGCCGCGCCGCCGCGACGTTTGTGTTTGTGTGCAGGGTATGCGCCTCGCTACCCCTGAAGCCGCTGCCGCTGAGCGCGGGGCAGCCGTGCCCGCGACGGGGGGCTGCCGCTGTGTGCCACTCGTCGGCGTACCTGAGCGTGGAGACGATGCAATGGATCTCTGCCGGAGCCACCGCGTGAGTGCCTCCTAGTAGCTCGACACATAAAAAGCGTATTTTCATCTTGTGTCCGAACGCGTTTTCCACCCATAATGGCATAATGCCGAAGGATGCGATTCACCTGTTCGAAAAGGATGCATTTTTATGCGCCTTGGACGAGGCTTTCTTCTCTATTATTCTGCCTTGCATTGCATCTGTTCACTGCTTTGCCTCTGAAGATGCTGAGCCATCTGTACACGTTTGGCGTCAACATTGGTTGTTCGTGCTGTCGAAGACAGGAAAAAGACATACAAATACAAAAGACTTAGATAAATTGAAATCACCCTGCTTCAGATCTTTGATGGGTTACAGTAGCTATCCATATCATTGATGCAGTCCTTCTTGAGAATTGTTTCTGAACACATACATAGAATGATTTTGCATTATTGCAGCACTTGAGAATGATTTTTCTGTCTTTTGCAGAGTGCTACTGCTTGCCAAAGGCACGGCCATTAACAAATCTTTCCTTGTGCCATTTTTCGCGCTGCAAGCACCTAGCAGCATAATCTCGTGGATCAAGTAAGTTGCCACTATTTGGCAGAAGGAATGATACTACACGTTTGTTTTTCTATCAACAATTTTATTGAACGATTTTTTAATCATTTTTTAAGATAAGAATACTCTCTTGGCCCTTACTATATAGTATTTCAATATTCTTTGCTAGGAGTGACTATGGTCAGTGGACTGCTTTTCTTGCACTTCTGGTGCGCTTGTTCTTCTTCATTCCAGGTAGAGCTATAGAATAGGTTCATATATGATCATTCATAGCAACCTTTCTTTGTCCTGCTAAGAGACAAGCTTTTTTGTTTATTTTGCATAGAGTCGCTGAAACAATATATGTAAATATTCTTTACAGTCACTTATACCCACAACTGACTGTCATAGGTGAATTGGAGCTGCCGTTGTCAACAATGCTGCTCGTGAGTGTTGCTCCTTACCAGATGATCAATCTGAGGTAAGCAGGCTTCCTGTTGTTTTGGAAGCATGGTCATTAATACTACTGCCTCTGCTGTAGTTGTTGATACCCAAATGTTTTACGCATACAAGTATAGCCTTTGCAACTAGCCAGTTAACCATATTGCCATCATACTAATAGCAGCAGGCGTGTGGATAATCTATCTGACTGGCTGTTATTGGTAGGGAACCATTGGACACGTTCTGAACACCACTTATGGTGTTGCATTTTTCTTAGTTATTAGTTTTCCAGATTAGTGTATCTTGATTGGAGTTTTGTTATGGTGCTTGGAAGGTACCCCTAGGTACCTCCTGTTTTGAATTAATCTCAGCTGTTGTTTTAAAAAATTAGTTCCGGACGCACCAATTTTGGTACCGGTCCACAACTTAAAGTACCTTTTAGTAGGTATCTCCCTGTTTTTAACTGTTAGATCTGATCAAATGAACGGTTGCTATTGATTCTAAGCACTATAACAGATCTCGATTGATTATGACGCATATTTAGTGAGCACTCTGTAACATATTCTGAAACACCACAGCCGGTGTTGCATATTCTCAAACTTCCTTATAAGAGGTATGTTTATTTTCTGCTCATATACTCCAATTCCTGTTTTTGTGTACAGGGGAACTCAAGGTGGACTGATACTGTCATTGGCCATAGCCGGGTACCTCGCCTTTCAGCACGTCACTAGGGTGAGAGGTTTACGCAAAGCCTTTGAGCAGGGATCGATAATTGCAACCTTGGCCATCATCTGCATCACAGTTATCCCCCTAGTTATGCTTTTCTGAATTAGATTGAGTGGCCAGGATTTTACTCCTCATTGTGGTTGTGTAGTAAGGTTATAAATAAAAAATGTTTGTAATGCAGCATCTTAATCATATTTTGTAACCTCTTGTGCGATAAAGAATGATATGTGGTGTGCAGCAGCGAAGCTTAGTGATGGCAAAGGGATGATCTTGATTGAGGAATGTTGGAAGGGAGTGACTTGTAATGTAATATGTTGATCTTGTAGGTGATGCTTATGACCCACTGATCAAATGAGTGCTGTCGTTTGGGTTCTTGCTCGTAATGATGATTGGTAGAGATGGGTAGTGAACACGGCAAAACATGCACAAAGTATCAAGCTCGTTTGTTCAGAGCTAAAATAGTTGCAGGTTTGAACCTGCACGAATCAATCCTAATATCCCATCCTGGTGTTCGAGTGCCTGCTTTGAGATTTGCTGTGGGACAAAATCGCGAAGCTGATGGAGTAAAGTCCATTACCAACCCCGGGGGTCCAGGGTCGAGCCGGCAGCCAGCGACGAGAGACGGTTGACAATCGAAGAAGGGAGCGACCAGGCGTGATGCCGCCCGATTGCGTCGTACCACCTCTCTGGTGCACGCGAAGATCCGCGCAGGAGGAAGTCAGCACCAAGTGTGATGGACCGCGCCGCCTACGCTCTGGTCTACAGGTCATAGCAGAGCAAACCAATGAAGACGATCCGATGATGGCGTACGACGACGGAGAGAGGGACGAAACAACGCATCCCTCGGAGTTCGTCGGAGCTCCCCCTTGTCAAGGGGAACGCCTCCAGATGGATCGACGCGTTACGAGCGGCGGGGAGTTCGTTGGAGCTCCGCCGCCGTGTTGGGAGAAGAGGAAGGTGAACGATGGAGGGGGCTCCTTGTTGAAACGCGTCGGTACTGCGAGTTTTTACGGCCGTCCATATGAGACCAACGACTCGATCCGACGGTCACCAGTCGGCATCGACAAAAATCTTTACAAATTAGTCCCTAGATTGGATTGTGATATTAATCGCGACCCAAACTAGGGGTGTATGTGCAAAAAACTGGATTAATTATTAACCGCGATTCAAAATAGGGGTGTATGTGCAAAATCCCGTATCGCGATTAATAACTGCGATCCAACATTTTACGCATTGGTCCCTACTCGGAACAGGATTTTTGCACCTTTAACCCTCGTCTTCGCCCGGATGCCCCTCCTTCTCCTTTCGCTGGCCTCTCCGACCATCTATTGGCGCCGCTTTGCCCGCGTGCCCCGACGATGAGTCGCCAGATCTGAGTATCGTCGCTGCCGTTCCGGCAAGGCAGAAGATTTTGAAGATTCTCACTGGTTCCCCTTGTCATCTTCCTCCAGCCTTCCGACCGTTCGCTGGCGATCGGCGAAGGACGGCCGGCATTTGGGTTTGCTGCCAGTCTCCTTGTAAACGACAGCGAGAATTCCAGCCAGTAGCTCGCCGAGAGGGAGAGGGACGTCGGCAGGAAGGGCGAGGCCGGGTGGAGACGAGCAAAGGCAGAGTGTGCGGCTTGATTTGCACGAAGAAGAAGAAGAGCATTAAGCAAGCTGTTGGGTTAAGAGGGACGAATGGATTGGAGGGCCCAATCAATCGGCTGCTGGCGATATGTTCTCTTTGTTTGGAATTGACACATCGCATTTCGTGAGATGAGACAGGAGGAGGCGACGAGTCGGAGAGAGAAATTTTGCTGCCAAGTCGCAAGATCTGGGAATCCCCTTGTCATCTCTTCCAGCCCTCCGTCCGGTCGCTGGCCGTCGGTGAAGGAACGGACGTCAGCAGGAACGGCGTCGCCTAGGTCCTGCTCCGCTCGCCCAAGAGACACTCCCCGCGGGTACTGCAGATTCATTTCACACAGCGATCGCGTCGGCATTGCTCGATTCGGTGAGGATTTGACCGGGTTCGGTTAGTTCAAGTAAGCCTGCACGGCGGCCAGGCCGTCTCTTGGAGGAACGACCACAGCAGGAGCTCCTAAGTCCTCTTCACCAGCGGCAAGGTCAGTTTTTTAATTTCTTTCTTCATTCTTTGCACTTGCTCTTCAGTAAGCTCCATTGCTCGGAAGGAACTTGTTTTGAGGTTGGTTAAGGACTTGTATAAAAAAAAGAAAAGAAAAAGAAAACAAGGTTTTAAGGAACAGCGCATTCCCTTGATTGCCTATGATTATGCACTGATGCTAAGCTGTGGATGTTCTTGGTTTTTCATTATGCTTCTTGTACCTGGTCAAATTAAAATACAAAATTGAATTGCCATTCCTGGTGGTCGGAACACGCATAATGTGAATTGAATTTTTGCATGGTCCCCTTGTGCTGGGACTAAATTATGATCCTAAAGTCTCATAACGGTTATCCTCAGTTTCCCGTGCTTAGCTCATTTTTCTCATCCTAATGTAGCCTTCTGTTTGCTCCCACCCAATAGTCTAAGGTGGTGTTTGGTTTGCTCATTTTGACGTGACAATCGACCACGCTGTGATCAGTTGACGTTATATCATATTTGACTTGGTTGGATTGTAATCACTTCACAGTGGCATCAGCTCCGGTCCTTCACAAGGCCGTTACCGCCAGAGTTGCGGTGTTACCGCACTTGCGCAACGTTGTCACACAGTAACAACGCTCCCGCCGCTGAAACAAACAAAATACGGAATGGAAGTGGCGTTCTAGTCGCTCATCATGCTGCGAAATGGCCACGTTACCGTTGTCGTTGCAGCTCGACAAACCAAATACCCTCTAAGCTTGTTTTTTTTCGTCCAGGCAATCTTCAAGCCACCATACGCTATGCATGGTGGAATTCAGATGTGCTTCCCACAGGTACTTGATTGATTGCACGATTCTGCTGTAACTTTGACCCATACTTTTTTTAACAAAAAAAAAGAAAACTATCTGTTATGTAACAAATTATTACGTGACCTTCTCCCTTGTCTACTTCCTTGTGCTTGCTTCTGACAACTGAAAAACTCCATGCAGTTTGGAAACTCTGAAACATTGGAGCGACATGGATTTGCAAGGAACAGGGTTAGGATCGTAACGGCAGAAAAGCTTCTTTCAACCATCTACACTAGAGCCATCTGAAGACGACCTCAAGTGCTGGCCACATTGGTATGCATTTATTATGGCTTATCCGTGCTTTCTTTATCCTATGCTACCACATACTTCACGCTTTCAACTAAATAAGGGCTAGATGTCAAACTTCTGTTAAGAAGCAATTCGTAATTGAGTTGTGTGGTCAAATAACTGAAACTGGGTGCTTCTGAGGTTATTCTCTGAAAACAAACCTTTGAGAATATTTTGCTGACATATGTTCAACGGATCAGATGTGATGGTAAAAAAAAAAAGGTAAAAAATTTAAAATCCATAGCGTCGATTCGAGAATTACAGCATATTAAAAGAATTTCTCAATCCCCTAATGTATGGTTATAATATATTGCTGATTTGAGTTCAGTGCGAGGGTCTCTCTTTCAAAGGATGGAGAACTGTCATTAGTTTCGCGAATCAGAAATGTTAACGGCAAGGCATTCGGTTTCTCGTTTGCTTATCACACATACCTTTCTGTTTCTGACATCAAGTCAGACATTATTTACCTAGCTAAGATGTTGCCTACCTTACTGTCTAACTACTCCGTTCAGTGATGCAATATGATTCCTTTTTTATCCTTTAACCAGAATGCAATATGTTTTTGCCAATTCGTGATGTAAGGATAGAAGGTCTGGAGACACTTGATTACCTCGTCAATCTGAGCCACAGGGAACGGTTACAGAGCAAGGAGATGCTGTAACATTTGAATCAGAGGTGAATAGCTTTGCTTAATTTAACTGTTGCGTTGACTGTATACCTTGTTAAAGCCTACTGAAGCTAGCCGAAACTTTCGATTCATTTGGCAGTGAAACTGCTATATGTGCTTTTCTGAATCATTTCTAACAGATGTTTAGTTATCATTTATGCTGTAATTATACCATCTTAGACGCTTTAGATTGTTAGTGGTTAGTAGTGATACCAGGCCTTTGTTCAATCATTTCACAGGTTGACCGAGTGTACGTTGGCTCCCCAAATGTAATAGCAGTGCTTGACCATGAGAAGAAACACTCATTTGTGATAAGAAAGGAAGGTCTTCCTGATATCGGTAAGACAGCTCTCTCATTTGTCCCATACTAAGAAGGGGAAGAATAACACCATTTGACAGTGGCTTACTGATTTCATGTTGTAACCATTTTACTCCTGCCAGTTGTGTGGAACCCATGGGAAAAGAAATCGAAGAGCATGGTGGACTTCGGTGATAAGGAGTACAAGCAGATGCTTTGTGTTGATGAGGCTGCGGTGGAGAGAGCAATCGATCTTAAACCAGGGGAGGAGTGGACGGGGAAGCTGGAGCCCTCTGCAGTCTCATCCACCAATTGCAGCGATCATCTTGATCACCGTGTCACATTTTACAGAATAACGCTACGTAGCTATTACTCCCTCATAAGAAAAATGCGAACTCTTTTTTTTTTTCCCCTTTTGGTACATAATCACCCATCTGGTAGTAGTAGTAGCTTTCTCTGTTCTGACTTGAAAGTTGAAATAGACAGCTGTTGGTTTCTGGAATTTGAATAAGGAACAGTACCTCAAAACATTGTGAGCCGTCCATTTTTCCCTTGATCAACAATGTATGACCTTCTAGGAGGTAATACTTTAATTAAATATAATTAGCTATAATTTGGTGATGGTGGGTTAGTAACCGCTCATAGAATCCATGCCTGATGATAGGTCTTACATGCATGCGCTGCATGCCTTTTTTATTTTGGCAACCGATTGATGAGAAAATTGCGTGACATATGAAAAAAAAAAATCGAATGGGTAAAAAAAATTCAGGGGAAAAAACAAGAGATAGTAAGATTTCAGAAAAAAAAACCAAGAGACAAAACGAAATTAGACTGTAGGCATGAGAGAAACAGGTGGGTGGGACTTATTTTTAATTTCTTATTAAATCAACGGTTGTTGATTATCTTGTACCCTTCGTTTCAATCTCTCCTGTTTTCTCGGCGTCAAGGACGAGTTCATGAGGCATGCATGCTGCTATAGCCGCCGTAATCAACGCACTTATGGTGCATGCCTTTTTTTAAGGAACAGACTCATTAGTTAGGGGAAATCTAGATTTATTAGTGGTTCCTATTTTTATGGATATTGATATGCATTGATTCATGACAACCAGGGTTGAAAAAACCACTGACCGTTCGGTTTTCGTGGTTTTCGATCAAACCGGTCCGACTCGGTTTCTACGGTTTAGCAGTTTTCAAATTCAAATTTGATAAAAATCAAAATTTTTGAAAAATTTGAAAAAAATATGTTAATAAAACTAGATAAAAAAAGGAATTATGATGGAGAAAGAAGTTGAAAAACCTTCGTCTAGATGAATTAAATAAATCAAACAAGATGGAAAGAGAAGAAAAAATAAAAACACCATATGTACTCAACTTCACCTCTCCAATCTTATTTATCTATAATAGTATAGGGTCTACGTGTTGTGCAATACTATATTAACTTATTGAAAAAGTTATGAAAATCTTTTCATTAATTTTACCCAATTTCCATGTCCTTTACCGAAAATTATAGTTTTCAGTCTAACTGAACGGTTTACCGCACAAACTGAGCATGTGAAGTATGTGAACATACCATGTGAAGTATGTGAACATTTTATGGATTTATATTTATATACTTATTATTTACATGTTTACGTATTGTGTAGTATATTAGATCAACTTATTAGGAAAGGTGATGCAAAATTTTTCATTAATTCCATCCAATTTACATATCCTGTTAAAACCGCGGTTTTCAATCCAACCGAACGGTTTACCACACAAACCATGCGGTTACCACTCGAAAACCACGGTTTCCGGTTCAAATCACGTTCGAAATTTAAAATTTAAAATTCGAGCGGTTTCGGGAACAGTTACCGCAGTTTTCACAGTTTTCGTCAAACCGGTCTGGAGCGGTATCCACGGTAGAGACGGTAAGTGAAACCTTGATGACAACCGCTTAATTAATTGGAGGGGGAGCAGAGATCACTCCGGAGGGCAATATCTTTCTATTATATTTTTTATTTTATAATTAAGTTTTTATTTTTATTTCTTATTAAATCAAATGTTCAGATCTATTTTAAAGTCTTACTCTCTAGGAGTTAATACTTATTATATGATGTACGGTAACAGAGCCCAATAATAATGGGAGTGCCTTGCTCCATGCACACTTATTCGTACAACTTTGCAGCATTTCAAAATGATGGGAGTGCCTTGCTCCATCAACGATAACACTTGTGATTGTTCAAAAATTTTCAGAAAACTGGGCAAGCTAAATGGTGTCTCGAGAGTTAAGAAACTAGGCAAACTAACATGCCCGCTGTGCAGAACAATCAATTCCTATCCTAGTGTTCAAGTGCATGCCTTGTGCCTTAAGATTGATACCGAACAAAATTGCGAAGCTGATTGAGAAAAGTCGATTACCGAGCCCGGCGGTCGAGCCGGCGAGGAGGGACGATTGACAGCCGAAGAAGGGAGCCACCAGCTGTGATGCCACCTGTGATTGCGTCGTACCACTGCTCTGGTGAACGCGAAGATCCGCGCAGGAGGAAGTCAGCACCAGGCATGATCGGACTACGTTGTCAATGTCGCCCCCGTGAGCCGCCTACGGTCTGCGCGTGTGCCAGAGCAAACCAACGGGGATGATGGCGCACAATGACGGAGAGAGGGAGGAAAACGGATCCGTTCGAGAACAAGCGGATCGAAGGGAACTCCTCCGACGGATCGACGCTGGTTACGAGCGGCGGGGAGTTCGCCGGAGCTCTGCCGCCGTGTCGAGAGAAGAGGAAGGATGACGGAGGGGTCCCTGTTGAAACACGTCGGTGCTGCCTGTTTTTAGGGCCGTGCATATGAGATCAACGTCTAGATCTGACGGTTACCGGTCCGTATTGATAATAACATATTTTTATAAAGTAGTACCTAAATTAGAGGCCTATATGCAAAAAAAAAAGTGAATCGTAATTATTAATTATGATCCGTTATTTTTTATATAACCCTCTAGTTTGGATCGTGAGTATTAATCACCATCCAAACTAGGGTGTATGTGACAAAAAATAGATTGTAATTAATAACCGTGATTCAACATTTTACATATTGGTCCCTACCCGGAACAGCAATTTTGCACTTTAACCCTCGTCTTCGCACGGATGCCCTCCGTCTACTTCCGCCGGCCGCGCCCTTCCGTTCTCGGACCATCTGCCGGCGCCGCTGTGCCTGCTTGCCCGGACGAGGAGTCGCTAGATCTGAGGATCATGGCTGCCGTTCAGGTGAGATAGGAGGTTTTGAAGATCCCCTTGTCATCTTCCTCCAGCCGCCCGTCCGTTCGCTGGCCGTCGGTGAGGGAGAGCCGGCATCCCATTTGGGTTTGCTGCCAAGAAGCGAGAGTACCAAGCAGTATCTCGCGCGCGGGTGCTGGCTGCGCCATCCATATCCAGGACGAGAGGGAGAGGGACGTCGGTAGGAATGGCGAGACCGGGTGGAGACAGGCACAGAGAGAGAGAGAGAGAGAGAGAGAGAGAGAGAGAGAGAGAGAGAGAGAGAGAGAGAGAGAGAGTGCGGCTTGATTTGCACGAAGAAGCAGAGGATTTGAGAGCCCAGTCAATCGGCTGCTGGTGATATGCTCTGTCTCTGGAATTGACACATCGCATTCCATGAGACAGAGGATTAAGAGCAAGGAGATGCTGTAACATTTGAATTAGAGGTGAATATTTTCACTTAATTTAACTGTTGATTTGACAGTGGTGTACAGATATCATGTTGTAACCATTTTACTCCTGACAGTTTGTGGAACCCATGGGAAAAGAAATCGAAGACCATGATGGACTTCGGTGATGAGGAGTACAAGCAGATGCTTTGCGTTGAGCCATGGTCGAAAGAGCAATCACTCTGAAACCAGGGAGGAGTGGACAGGGAAGCTGGAGCTTTCTGCAGTCTCGTCGACCAATTGCAGCGATCATCTTGATCACCCTGTCAGCATCTAGCACATACTAGCGTGGGAGTTCACATTTTACAGCATCACGCTATGTAGCCACCTCACGAGAAAAAGTGCAAACTCTTTTTTTTTTTTTTGGTTTTCCCTCCATTTGGTACATAATAATGATATTAGTAGCTTAATCTGTGTTCTGACTTGAAATAGGCAGCTGTTGGTTTCTGAAATTTGAATAATGATGGCAGTGCCGTGCTCCATTTTTTTTGAAATAGTGCCGTGCTCCATGGATACTTAATTCGTACAATGACTACAACCTTATTATAGTTTTGCAGTATTTCTACCTATGGTTCCATCCACGCAATACGTGTGGATTTTCAAAAGGTTTTAAAAAACTGGCAAGTTAAATGGCGTGCACAGCAGTTTTTCTTTACCATCGCGTCTGCAGTGCAGAACCTGCAGGAACTATCCTGGTGTTCAAGTGCCTGCCTCGGCATTGCTTGCTGCGGAACAAAATTGCAAAGCTGATGGAGTAAAGTCCATCGGCGATTGACAGGGAGCGACCAGGCGTGGTGATGCCGCCAGCGATTGCGTGATAGATCGCGCCGCCAATTCCGCCCCATGAGCCGCCTGCGGTCTGAAGGCCAGAGCAAACCAACGGGGACGCTGGCGCACGACGTCGGAGAAAGGGAGAGAGAGGAAATAGAAGATCCGTCTGAGGACGAGCTGATCGAGAGGAACGGCTCCAGATGGGTCGACGCTGGTTACGAGCGGCGAGGAGTTCACCGACTGGAGCTCCGCCGCCGTGTGAGAAGAAGAGGAAGAAGGTAAACGACGGAGAAGGGGTCTTTGTTGAAACGCGTCGATACTGCCTGCTTTTACGGCCGTCCACATGGGACCGACGTCTCGATCCGACGGTTACTAGTCCGCAGTGATGAAAGATTTTTACAAAATAATCCCTAAATTGGATCACAATTAATAACCATGATCCAAGGTAGGGGTGTATTTGCAAACGCTAGGATAGTAATTATTAATCACGACGCGCTAGTTTTCAAATAACTTCCTAAATTGGATCACTGCTAATAACCGCGATCCCTTTTTTTCAAATCGCCCCTAGTTTGGTTCACGACTAATAACAGTGATCCAACATTTTACACATTGGTCCCTTTAACCCTCGTCTTCGCACAGATGGCTCCTTCTCCTTCCTCACCGGCCGCCCTTCCGTTCCCCGGCCACCTGCCGGCGTCGCTTTGCCCGCGTGGAGTTGCTAGACCTGAGAATCGTCGCTGCCGTTCCGGTGAGGCAGGAGATGTTGAAGGTTCTCACTCGATCCCCTTCCCTGTCATCTTCCTCCCGCCGTCTCCCTGGCCGCCGGTGAAGGACGGCCGGCATCGCATTTGGGTTTGCTGCCATGCTCCTTGTAAACGACAAGCGACAATTTCAGCCAATAGCTCTCCGGCCACCGAGAGGGACGTCGGAAGGAAGGGCGAGATCGGCTGGAGAAGAGCAGAGAGAGAGTGTGCGGTTTGATTTACACGAAGAAACAGAGGATTGAGCAAGCTGTCGGGTCAAGAGGTAAGAATGGATTGGAGAGCTGATTGACTGCTGCCTGCTGACGATACGCTCTGTCTCTGGAATCGACACATCGCATATCATGACAGCCATGTTATAACGCCAAATAAATTTATGTTTCAGAACATATGTTTTTTGTCAAAAAAATATGAAGTTTGGACTACAAATTTGCTCAAAAAGACATTATTTCAGTTGTTTAAAATCAGCTCATTACAGAATCTATCGCATCCTAAACTCAGGGCAATGTGCCCTTATCAACAACGGATTTGAACTCTTAAAATTATATAGTAATAATAACAAAAAAAAAAAAACTTGGTGCAACAGTCCAAACGAAGCCTGAAATTACAACTTGCTGTGTAGTTGCATGTTTGCTAAGATTTCCCTCTTCAATTCCTCTCTTCTGATTTTTCCTGTGCTGGTCACTGGAAATGGCCGCTTCCACTGATAGCACGACCTTGGCACCTTAAATCTGTTACACAGAAAGTTCAGAGGTCACTGGTAATTTAGCCAGGGAGGAACACCTGGCCTTAAACAGTTTTTTACATTGTAGTATATGTTTCTGAAAGAATATTTAAGAAGAAGGTCACCTGCTCAGATTTTTCAGCTTGCAATGGTCCTGAAGGATCCGACCAGATACATGTTTGCCTTCTCTTTGGTTTTCAGCTCCTGCATCAAGCCACTTCCAGTCATCCCTGATGCTCACACAGGCAATAACTTTCTCCCCAAGACGAGTATCGGGCACACCGACTACCACAACTTTAGCCACAGATGGATGCTGAGCAAGTACCGATTCTACCTGAACAATTGAGGCAAGGCATCATTCTGTCAGTGATTTTTGTCACTGATTTCTACTTCAGAACACAACAAGTTTGCAATAGATGTGGGATGACTCTACCTCTTCTGGGTATACATTTTCACCTCCGCTTTTGATTCTTCCCTTTTGCCGCCCCATGAGCCACAGATTACCGGATCTGTCCATCCATCCAGTGTCACCAGTGTCAAGCCATCCATTCCGTACAGAACCTGAAGAATCAACCTTGTTGTTCATCCAGTACCCAGCCATTGTATGCAAGCCTCTGGTTAATATGTTCCCAGTTGGTGAAGAACTACTGTTATTTCCATCTATGCTGATTTGTATCTCGACATGCGGTGCCGGTTTGCCAACACAGACGCCCCCGTAATAGCTGCCTGGTTGATTCTTGGGTTCTTGGAGCTTTGGTTTGTTGAGCGCCATGAATGTCAGGGATGAGCACGCCTCCGTCATCCCTATTTTAGAGTTCATGGTGAGATACAATGTGTTCCTTTTTTGCAGGCATTAAACTACTTCTCATTATTCAGAAATAACAAAAATATTTAAAGTAATCCAAGGTGAAGTGCAGTTGTAAGTACCGTAAGCTGAAAAAATAGCAGCATGCGGAAATAATTGAGAAGCACCATTTATCAGATCACCCGACAATCCCCCGCCACCGTTGAGAACCTTGGTCACTGTCATCCCACAGTCTGATATCCCCTCTTTGCTGATTTATGAAGCAGCAACAAATGAACTAAGTGTCACCAAAAAAGTTATGGAGTCCTAACTCAGCTGCTTAGAGGAACCTCTAACACTCTCACGTACCAAGCAAAAGACAGTAGATCAGCCATGATTGCAGGTACCGTAATGAAAGAAGTCACTCTGTGCTCTTGGATCGCGTCGAGGGCTAATTTTGTGTCGAATTTCGGTATCAGGACATGACAGCCTCCAGCCATTAGGATAGCCATGCATGAAGAAATCCCTCCAATATGGCACAATGGAGCCGTATGCAGGTAGACCTGTAGACCATCAAACGCATTATTAAAGTTTGCATTATTTTAGTTTTTTTTTCCTGAAACAAAGTGGAGTCACATTCAAATGACAAAATCTTCTCTCGGCAATTGTCTACTGCAAAATTGTCAGTACTATTTTTCAGGAGAAACAAGTGTAGCATATATAACAAGAAACTTGAAAGCATACATCATCCTCACCGTAGCCAACAATGGCGATTTTCGCCAGGGATTGTATGATCAAAGATGTATGGGTTATTGCAACACCCTTTGGGCGTCCAGTTGTCCCTGAATCAAAGAAAACATCTTATGAACTACCAACTCGACGACGCAAGTTGCAATTCAAATTACATATATGCATAAAAAGTTGAAGGAACTACTCAGAACTGCAGATAACTGAAATACAGAATGACCAACTGAAAAAAAAATGTATTAGCAGTAAACGGGAGGGGGCTTATTTAATTACCAGATGTGAAGCATATCAAAGCGACATCATTCGGAGCCGACATGGGCTCTGCCAATATACGGGTTCCTCTCACCATCCTCTTGATATGATCAACCGACGTGACTGAAATACAAGTCAGACAAAAAACAAATGTCAGAACGCGTCACTCAATCCCCTTGTAATACTGAAAAAGGAAAATCAAACTTGAACAGGTTTACATATTGCAACAAAAATCTTACAGTTTGCAGCGTTGCTGATATCGGAGGACCCTAGGACAAGGTACAGACTAACGGATGGCAGAAGAGTTTCGTTCTCCGTCAGCCGACGCGCCCACGAGCTGAAACTGTCCTCGAAGACTAGTACTGATGGTTGCACAAGCTCCAGCGCCTGTGTTGCCTCCTGGAAGCTCTGGACAACAAGAAAGGTCAACTGACGTACGCTTCCACAGGTACGGTGCTGAAGACTGAAGAGAGGAGGTAGACGATGGTGATGCTTACCCAACGGTAGTTGAGCGGGGCAATGATTGCGCCGACGTATGTCACGGCCAGGAACAGCTCCATGTACTCGACGCTGCAAACCAGAACGAATTCGGTGAATTCACTAATTCAGCAACAGACAACGAGAGCTTCTGAATTACGAGGACTGCTCGTTGCCGCTCGAGCCTCCGATGTAGTGATAGGCGGGCGTACCTGTTGAACGCGACGACGGCGACGACGTCGCCCGGGCGCACGCCGCGCTCCTCGAGGCCGGCGGCCAGCCCCCGCACGCCGTCCACGAACTCTGCGCCGGTCAGCCGGCGAGAGCCGGAGACGGCGACGGTGGCAGAGCTACGGCGGGTGGCGAGGCCGCCGAGGCAATGCGCGACGTGGCCCCGGCAGTGCTGCGCCATGAAGGCTCCCGCGGCGTTTGACGCGATTTCCCTGGCACGATAATATGGAAGACGTGGCAAAGTTGGATTGGAAAGGAGAATCAACGGGTTGCGGTTGCGGCAACAGACGGGCATAGGTAGGGAGATAATGAATAGATAACCCCGGTCAAGCGAGAATTGGCTAACAAGGCGGCTGGAGATTTGGCGGGACTTTCAGGTTGAATAGGGTGAACAAAACTGTTTATCGACTTTTTTTAACATCCTCATTCTTTAGTGGGTTCACACGCTGCATCAGCTCAAAGCTGGAACTATGCCATCAGAATCAACAGTCTCAGATAAAAAGATGGGGTAAAATTGGCTCACAGAACCATATTCCAACTACTAATACCGTAGAGTTGCATGCCAAATATGGTGTTCTGTCAAAAATAAATTATCCCTAGCTTTTTCATCATTATGTAAAGCGTCAGCAATTTGAATCAATGGCCAGAGGAGCGATACGAAATCAGTAAAAACCAGATTAACATCCAACAGAAAGCCACACAAAAAACAACACTGGAACTTATCATAACAATAACATTGCAAGTAGCTACGACCAACATAATTCTTGTCCAGCAACAGACTTAACAAGCTAAATAAGGTACTTTAAGGTCTTATGAATCAAAAGCCAAAACTTGCAGCATGACAGAGGCTGGAGGCGCCTAGTCGAACAGGCTGAAGCCCATGTCGTCATCAGACTCTTCAGCAGGCTCTTCCTTTTTCTCCTCTTCCTTGGGAGCTGCAGCACCAGCACCAGCATCCGCAGCGGCAACTGGGGCAGCAACTGCAAACTTGCTCGGGTCCTGCAGGAGAAAAAGACAACAAAAACATGTGATGACAACAAATGGCAAAACAGCTAAGAGCAGATACAGTAATTAAGGTCACATTTATGCTATTTCTTATTATGTATTTCTAGCTCTTGCAAACCAGTACAAAGGTAGCACATTTGGAAGAGGATTACCTTGAGGTACTCCTTGATCTTGTCAGCATGTGGGTACGAGTAGTCAGTCTCCACGGCAACAGCAAGCACATTCTTGTACCCATTGATGAACATGTGGGGCGCAGCAGCAAGAGTTGGGTACGAAAGTGCCAGGGACAGCGAGGCAACCATAGAAACACCAGTGGCAAACTTCTCAATCAGGTCTTCCTCAGTGAGGTCAAGCACCTCGGGGCTGAAGACAGACCCATCCTCATAGACATTGGTGACCACCAGACCGTATGAGAACGGGCGGATACCAAGCTTGGCAAGCAAGGCAGACTCGGATGAGCCCACCTTGTCACCCTTCTTAATCAGCTCCACAGGGGTGATAATTTCGACAGTACCCTTGTTAATCTTGGTGGGGATGTTAAGAACCTGAAATACATAACAATGGAAGCTGTGAAAAAATGTACACAACAGATAACAGTTCTGAGATGAGGCAGCAAGTACTCACCTGGAAGAAAGAAGTCTGGGAGGGATCCAGACCGGTGTTTCCTGGGGGAACCACCACATCAACAGGAGCCACAAGACCAACACGAGCAGGAGCTCCAACCTATATTAGGAACATAAGACACATGAAAGTTAAGCTAGTGAGCACTACAACATTACCAAGGTAGAAACACACAGCAAAGCTACTTGCAGATGAAATTTTAATATAGTAACAATAAAAGCAGTATTTTACAAACTACATCCTCAGCTGACTTTCTAATAAACAAACATTAATCTGGCATAAACAACATCAGAGCGCTTAATGCTGAAATAAATAGGATACATAAACAATTTCCTGCAACGATACTTTGCAATCCAAGAAACAACAGTACGAAATAAAATACGTAATGACAAAATGGTTTGCACGCTACCAAAAGTTAACCTACTCCAGTGCTGACAATATATGTGAAAGTGAAACTACTCCACATTTACAGTAATCTAACTCAATCCTACTGCACGGGTCAGGTCAGGTTGCACGAAATGTGAAACTGAAAATAATAACCTTGTACTTGGCGACCTCCTCGCGGACCTCCTTGAGGTCACCCTTGGTGAAGATGAGCCCGACGTTCCCCTACAAGCCAACGAACGGCAGCGCGCCCATAAATCATGACACGAAAAACACTCGATATCGAAGCACACAAGCAGGAATGGTAGGGGAAACAAAAAAAAGGACTTACGACTAGGAGCTTGCTGAGCTCCTCGAAGGCGTTGTTTCCGGTCCTCTCGGCGTGCACCTTGATGCACCGGCGGATGAGCGTGTTCTTTCCCATGAGCACGACGGAGTCGCCCCTGAGCCCCCGGCGGATGTCCTGGAGCTGCTTGGATCCGACGTTGTCGGCGACGGCGACGAGCACCTTGGTGTACTCATCGAGGAGCTGGCACAGCTTCTTGTCGTAGGCGATCTTCTTCTCCGCCTTGGTCCTCTTGATCGCCATCGCTGCAGGGAACACCTACTACGAACGCTAGCTAGCTAGAAGAAGAGGAGGATCTGAGTGAGCGAGCGAGCGAGGGAGGACCAAGCCTTCTTGGCGCAAGGCAAGGCGGACGGCTGGCGGCGGCGGCGGCGGCGTCGCTTTAACCTAGGGTTGGACGGAATGGTGGGAGGGGATTATATATGGAGACGACGGGGATAGGAGGATAGGGTATAAGGCGCGGAGTGAGTGAGTGGGCTGTGGGGGTGCGGGCCTGGGTTTGTTGCTACTACCTGGTCGCTGGGCTGCTGTTTACTTACGTACGTTGGGGGAACTACTGGACTGGTTAGTAATGCTCACTGTCGCAGGCCGCACTTGCAGACGGGCTCTTCTTATCAGCCCAGGAGCACCCGATCTCCTGGAACTACTAGTAACCAGTGTTGCTCGTCACATCTGACGTCACTCATACGTACGTACGTAGTAACATCTTGTTCTGTTGTATCGACCAGACCAGGGACGATGTGGCTTGTTGTAGTGGCAGCCGCAGGAACCAGAGTGCCCGCCAATCATTCCCTATGTGGCACGTGATTATTAATTACTACTACCTTAGTTTTCTAATTGTTAAATTTTTTAAATATAAATTTATATTAAAAAGTATAAATAATTAAAAAGGAGGTAATACTGAACTAAGATCAGAATACGCCGGCCGTACGTGCCGGTTTCATTTATCGGTTGATTGATGAATTCAATGATGCATGCCCCGCAGCACGGCCTCCTCGGTTCACAGACGTGTGTGATCCCCGTTTACAGCAGTCACGGTGCACTCACTGTACGTGGGTGGTGTATGTTAAGCTACTGCAAATGCGGGTTTGACTGCCTTCGCAAAAAAAAAAAAAGGAAAAAATGCAGGTTTGACTGATATTACTACGGGGCTGATGATGGATGCACAGCTAGCGACGTGTGCGGACAAAACTACATTGTACGACATGGCGTCTCACACCTTTTTATTTTTATCACTCTCTTATTTTTAAATTATTGTTACCATTTATTTTAATTATTAATTTTGGTCATTCGTTTTATTAAAAATTTATTTTATATAAAAGTCTTATTTAACATAGGGATATGAAGGAAAAAAAATATAAGGAATCGTGTGTCTGCGCGATGGCACAAAATTAGAGTGAACGAACGAATGGACGAACCTGTTGAATTTGCACGGAGTCGCGATAGATCGCCGAGGAAAAAGAAGAGACGGAGGAAGATCCAAAACGACTGTTGGCGATGGCGACCGGGATGGAATGGAAGTACCCAAGCAAAAATAAAGAGGCCGGCCAAAGACAAGCGCGGGGTCGCGGTCGCAGCGCTATCAGAGAAAAGGCAGGCAGGCACGAAGGAGGAGAAGCACCAGAGAAGAGCACTCTGCGACACAAGTGGCAAAGGGGAGCGTGCGTGAGATACTAGTACTGCTGTGGGCTGTGGCGTGGTGGTGGGCCAGATATCCTGTCCTGATGGTTCACACATACTGTAGGTAGTACTAACCAGCCTCTTCTTCTTCTTCTTCTTTATCGGCTGCGATCGTCGAGGTCGTCCATTCGTGCCCATACGCCACAGTAGAAACAGTGTCGACGTCGAAATAATTGGTCGGGCCAAGCATGCAGCTAAGTTCTCTTCTCTCGCGTCCCTAGCTTAGCTTAATTAGAAAACGACCGGCCGGCCTCGTGATGATGAGAGTGATCGATTTGCTTGTTGGCTGGCTTTGCCTGGACTCAAACGCAGCAGCAGCACTCACTTCAGTTTGACTGAAATGCCGATCGAGAGATCCTTCTTGTTGTCTGGACTCCAGCATGCAGCAGGAGCAGTGCTGTAGTTTGACAGTTTTATTACCTTTTTTTTTCCCCCCGCAGCCGCGTCCGCGTGTGCCTGGCTTTGGCGTCGATCGTGGCCGTGGCCGTGCCTTTCAGATCGCGCTCCCGCGGCGAGAGTAGTGACACCGCCGCACGCACGCACGCGCGCGCAGGGCTCGATCGCTTCAATCCAAGCACGTCGTTGGTTCCGTCCGTCCGTTCGCTGCTGTCGTCTTGTCTGATATCTGGTGTAGCGGTAGCGATCGGTACTGTCACCCCTGTTTTTTTGACAATAAATCGAGTTGAAATGTGTCTAGAAATATTACACGAGAGATAAAAATATAATAATATAAAATATTTTACCATCTTTATCACATAGTTCGAGTCGAAGATATAAGAACGACACACAAGAGTTAAACACAACAATGGTCAGAGCTAGCGAACGTAGGCTCCACAATACCACGGCAGTCAAACGGGGGAACACCACCTAGAAAGAAGAGTCTCCATCAAAGAAGGCTGCCTCTTGTGCATCCTCTGAATAGCAAAAAAAAATGGGATATACCAAGTGTGAGTATAATTTACTTATATAAATTATACTCCGTAAGTATAGAAAAATATGACAAATGTGAGTATACTTACATAAATTATACTCCGCAAGTGTAGAAAAATATGACATGTATAGCTTAACGACAAGAAGGCTTAAATAGGTATAATAGCATAGAAGCAATCTATGTCTAATTCATATTTTAGCAATCTATTACTAGGTAAATGTACCAATGTGCACAACAATGCACAATGACAAGTTATCCACTTGCAAACCATGAGGCTACCCTGTCTCAATCCATGTCACAGTCTAACCATTTGCAACATAATGCTAGCTACCTACCAGCACCATCCTAGACCTGTGTATCCCACCAGATCCCAACAAAAACCACACTATCTATTATGGAAGTGTCCATACCGCTCATGACCGCGAATGCGGCTGTCCAGACAGTTTATAACTCTACAGAGGTGCACAACTGTACCCATAAGTCGGTGATTCCGTCACCCGTTAGTGACTATGTCTTCATGTTACCAACACACTTCCTATGGTATGAGGCGAGAGACCAGCGTAGGGTCTTTCGAAAATGAGTCCTAGACCGCCTGCAATCACGCTAAGCTTTCCCTAGCATGGAAGCTCACCCTTACCACGGCAGCCCCCTCTTGCACCATGGATAGTGCATGTTATCTACATACACATCCCCTAGATCCGGACTTCCCATTTGTACCCTTTCCTCGATCGCAGTGGTACAAAGGAATCAATAAGCTACTCGATCAGGTTTTTCATAATCAACTTGTGATTTGTGCTGTTGTCATGGTTACGCATTACATAAACCGGTAAGAATGATACCAAGCAGGAACCAACCACAATCCTCATCCCTAGGTACTACACAGAATCCCTGTGCAAACCCACATCATCATCCACAACCACCTGCCGAGATCTCCTATGCCATGTTGCTACCGATTACCATTCCCCATGATTACCATTCTCCACAACCACAGCTGCAGAACGCACTGATCAAACTCCTGGCCTGAAAGCTCTGCTGGTCGGACTGTCCTTCTACCCGTCGATCACAATAACAAACAAGGCCACAGTTAATAAGTGAAAAAACAGTACATCAATCAGGTACAAAATAGTACACAATCAATTCTAACAGATTCTACACGAAATGACGAGAACGCGGCTGCGAGAACCGCTAAAAACGGAGCTAGGAATCAAAAGTTATAAGCTTTTGAAATTGTGAGGGTTAAATTATAAAAAAAAAGAGCTACCAGAGACCTATTAACAATGACAGAAAATAAATTCTAAAACCTACAAGCAGAATAGAAGTGTTGAGGGTCACTACCAAGGGTAGTTAACTTTAATGATCCTCGGCCCTAACGACGCGGTCAAGGATAAATAAATCTCGCCTAAACCGGTCCCCATACCGTACGGGCGCGCTGCGGAAAGAGTCGACTGACGGTCTCCGTCTCGCCTGACCCCCGCAAAGGGGGTCGGAGCCGACTGACGGTCTCCGCCTCGCCCGACCCCCGCGAAGGGGGGTCGGATCTTGCACGCTCGGACGGGGCGCTCGACCCCGCCTCCCAGGGGTCGGACGAACGCGCCTCCGCCTCGCCCGACCCCTGGGTCGGACGAATCACCTACTGCTCCACAAACTAGGAGGGCGACGACGGTTGGGGAGTAAATGCCTGACACTCCACGACCACTGACAGGCAGGGTAGCTCGCCAACTCGGGCAAGTGGGCGTTAAATGTGCACGTGCACCGCCCACGGCATGGGCGCCGCTCCAACAGCCCCCTGTCAGTGACTCATCGCCCTGTACTACAAGACGTCCCGAGCGACGGCCACACTCACGGCGTCACCAAACCAGCTCCTACAGTGGCGTCTTCTCCATACGGATGGAACTCCACCGGATGACAGCACAGGCCATTCCGACGAACAGGAACAAGTACGGCTAAATCAAGGACGACGCCCCATCACGGCCCGGCCTAACTGGAGTACGGCTGCCGTCAGCTTCAAGGAAGCAGCCCCCCTCTAGCCGTCGTATAAAAGGAGAGGGGAATCGAAGACGAAGAGGGGGGAAAAAAAAAAGATCAACAAGTTCTCCACAAGCAAAGTCCAGAGAAGCCTCCACGATCCACGAGCTCTCCAGACACACGAACAACACTCACGAACTCTCATAGAGGCGGAAATCCCTCTCTCTTCCTCCTCTGTTGTAACCCCCCACTGTAATCTCAGTCGCAAATAACACGAGCTGTCACTAAAACTGGACGTAGGGTATTCGGCCCGAACCAGTATAAATCCTTGTGTCCATTTGCGAAACCATCCGAGCCCAAAACGCGCTTCCCCTAAAACAAATCACTAGTCGGTGATATCGAACACCGACAGTTGGCGCGCCAGGTAGGGGGGCTTAGCGCGTTTTCGACGATCATCCCACTGGTTCGGATGGCCAACCACGAAAGCGGATGGGCTTCTGGCGCATTCGTGCGTTTCGGAAGTCTTAGTTTCGTCGCCCAGGAGGATGGCTTGGCGCTGACGGCTGTCTCAGCCCCGCCAATCCACTCCTCTGACCCACACCATTCGTCACCTACTCTGGTGGGTGACGCGATTGATGAGACCACAACTCATCGCACGGTCCAGTACCGTGACCCGGAGCTCACAAACATCGAGTTTGTCGGGATGGCCGGGTACGCGTCGGAATCCTTTTTCGACCTCCTCGATGAGGCAAACAGAGGTTCCGACCCAGAACACAGCGAGGGGAGCCACAATCCCTCACGCGAATGCCTCATGGCTCACACCGAGGACCCTCTTGGTACACGAGATACTCTCCCTCTCACCCAGCTGCCGCCAGTCTCTGGAACTCCTCCCCGCGACGTACAGCCTGACCAGCTAGAGGCGCGTCGGGAGGAAATCCGCGAGGCCAAACGACAGCTGGAACTGGAGGAGGCGGAGGTCGAACGAGAGCTCGCTCGCGCCGAGCCCGGTGGACGTGCCCGCTCCATGGCGCGCGACGTACGACAGCGCATCATGGAGGAGGGCGACGATCCCCCGCATTTCGCGCGGGCGAGCCAAAACCTCGCCGCGGCAGCGGCGTTGCTTCGGGAGCTCCCTGAACCCATCACTCCCGAAGCCCGACGCACTCAGCGCGAAGTCGAGGTGCTGCTGCAACGGGCAGCGGCGCAGCAAGCGGAGAGCTCGCGATCGCGAGCACGTAAGACGCACACCCCAAATGCGTCTGTACAACAGACGCGCCCAGGAAAGGACGAGGCCTCGAAAGCCTTTGTCCGTGGACGTCTCGGTGCAAATCGTGATGCCCGCGCCACCCTGGAGGCGCGACGGCGACAGCCGGAACACGCTCCCGAGGGGGGCCGTGGACGTCATCCGCGCCGAGGGGGGCGCTACGATGATGACGAGGACAGGAGCCAGAGTCCCGACGCTCCGGGTCCTCGCGTCTTCAGCTCCCACATACGAAGCGCTCCCTTTCCACAGCGTTTTCGGCCGCCCACTAACGTGCCGAAGTACGCTGGGGAGACGAATCCGAGCCTCTGGCTCGAAGACTACCGGCTCGCTTGCCGAGCCGGAGGAGCGAATGATGATCGCTTCATCATCCGCAACCTTCCCCTCTATCTGGCCGATTCGGCCAGAACGTGGCTCGAGCACCTCCCCGCCGATCGAATCTCGAGTTGGTCCAACTTGAGGGAAATCTTCGTGGGTAACTTCCAAGGGACCTACGCGCGCCCGGGCAACCCCTGGGATTTGAAGAACTGTCGACAGAAACCGGGGGAAACTCTCCGGGAGTACGTCCGACGATTCTCCCGGCAGTGCAACGAGCTGCCGGACGTCGGCGATGCCGACGTCATCGGGGCGTTCCTGTCCGGGACGACTTGCCGCACCCTAGTCCACAAGCTAGGGCGCAAGAGTCCTCGAACGGCCAAGGAGCTCCTGGATATCGCGACCAGCCACGCTTCCGGCGAGGAAGCTGTGGGCGCGATCTTCGACCGCCCCGATGCAAAAGGGAAACAGGGGGACAACGCCGGCGAAGGCCCCTCCAATCGCTCCCGCAAGAAAAAGAAGAACCGGCAACAATCATCCGAAGGACAGATGGTTGCAGCCGCCGAACGCAAGGGCGCCAAGGCGCCAGCAGGGGAGACGTCGGACCACTTCGAGAAGAAGTGGAACGGTCCATGCCCCAACCACGAGTACCCCGTCAAGCACCTCTACAAGGACTGCTCACTCTTGAAGCGGTTCTTGAACCACGGGCCACCGAAGGGCAAGCCGAAAGGCAAGCCTCGACAAGCCCCCGAGGGAGCAGAGGGCGAAGGCGACGCCAGCGAAGGTAACGACGGTTTTCCTGAATCCGATGGTTGCCTTATGATCTTCGCAGGACCAGAGGCGCGAGGAGGGAAGCGCCGTGCGAAGGTCGAGCGTCGCGAGGTCTTCGCGGCCGAGCCCGCGACACCAGCCTTCCTCCGATGGTCGGAGGCCCCGATCACATTCGATCGATCCGACCATCCCAGCCACGTCCCCCGACCGGGTCGATACCCACTGGTAGTCGACCCCATCATCGGCAAGAAGCGTCTCACCAAAGTCCTCATGGACGGAGGCAGCGGCCTCAACATCCTCTACGCTGAGACGCTCGACGCCATGGGCGTCGATCGGTCGCTCATCCGACCGACCGGAGCCCCGTTCCATGGCGTCGTCCCGGGGAAGCAGGCCGTCCCGCTCGGGCAGATCGACCTGCCCGTCACCTTCGGGACACCGACCAACTTCAGAACGGAGACCCTCACGTTCGAAGTAGTTGGATTCCACGAGTCGTACCACGCCATCTTGGGGAGGCCGTGTTACGCGAAGTTCATAGCTATCCCCAACTACACCTACCTGAAGCTCAAGATGCCTGGGCCGAAGGGGTCATCACAGTGGGCGCTTCCTTTCAGCGCGCATACCAGTGCGAAACGGAGAGCGGCGAGCTCGCCTCCGCTACCATCGCGTCCTCGGAGGAGCTTGCCGTCATTCGGCAGCAGATCACCGAAGACGCCCCCGACTCCAACCGCAGCGCCGGATCCTTCGAGCCCGCCGAGGGCACCAAGGAAATCCGGCTCGACCCCGACAACGCCCCCGAGAAGGTGGCCAAGATCGGGACGTCCCTCTCCGCCAAATAGGAAAGCGTGCTCGTCGACTTCCTCCGCGCGAACATCGACATCTTCGCATGGAAGCCCTCGGACATGCCGGGCGTTCCGAGGGAAGTCGCCGAGCACTCCTTGCACATCAGGCCGGACTCCCGCCCGGTAAAGCAACGCCTGCGCCGCTTCGACGAGGAGAAGCGCAGAGCCATCGGAGAGGAGGTAGCCAAACTGTCGGCGGCCGGTTTCATCAAGGAAGTGTACCACCCCGAATGGTTAGCCAATCCCGTCCTTGTACGAAAAAAGAATGGGAAATGGAGAATGTGTGTTGACTATACTAGTCTCAACAAAGCGTGCCCGAAGGACCCTTTTCCTCTGCCACGCATAGACCAGATAGTCGACTCCACCTCAGGGTGTGAAGCTCTATGCTTCCTTGATGCGTATTCCGGATACCACCAGATCCGTATGAAGGAATCCGATCAAATCGCGACGTCCTTCATCACTCCGTTCGGGTCATGCTGCTACGTCACGATGCCGTTCGGACTCAAAAATGCAGGCGCAACCTACCAGCGCTGCATGATCAGATGCTTCGATGAACTCATCGGAGACGTCGTCGAAGCATACGTTGACGACATCGTCGTCAAATCCAAGAAGACAGACCAGCTCGTCACCGACCTGGAGCGGACCTTCGCCAAACTCCGAGCGAACGACATCAAACTCAACCCCGAAAAGTGTGTCTTCGGGGTTCCGAGGGGAATGTTGCTCGGATTCATCGTCTCCGAGCGAGGCATCGAAGCCAACCCGGAGAAAATCGAGGCCATCAACCGAATGGGCCCGATCCAGAACTTGAAGGGAGTACAGCGCGTGACCGGATGCTTAGCGGCTCTGAGCCGCTTCATCTCGCGTCTCGGAGAGCGCGTACACCCTCTCTACCAGCTCCTGAAGAAATCCGAGCGGTTTCAATGGACGCCTGAGGCACAGGACGCACTCGACAAGATTAAGGACATCCTGTCGAAGCCCCCAGTTCTGGTACCTCCGACCCCGAAGGAGCCTCTCCTCCTCTACATTGCCGCAACGACCCAGGTCGTCAGCATCGCCCTCGTCGTGGAGCGGACGGAAGAAGGCCACGTCCTCAAGGTTCAGCGACCGGTCTACTACGTGAGCGAAGTCTTGTCGGAGACGAAGACGCGGTATCTCCAAATCTTGAAGATTCTCTATGGCGTCGTCCTTGCTAAAAGGAAGCTCCGACACTACTTCGAGTCTCACCCGGTGACCGTCGTCAGCTCCTTCCCACTGCGCGAAGTCGTCGAGAACCGCGACGCAACAGGCAAGGCCGCGAAGTGGGCTCTTGAGCTGATGGGCGAGGGCATCACATATGCCCCCCGAACGGCGATCAAGTCCCAGTCCTTGGCTGATTTCATAGCGGAGTGGACAGAAGTACAATTACCCACTGCTCCTATCGACCAGGAGTATTGGGCGATGTATTTCGACGGTTCGCTGATGCGAAAAGGAGCAGGGGTCGGACTTGTCTTCGTCTCCCCCCTGGGGGTGCGCATGAAGTACGCAATCCGCCTCTCGTTCCCCGCGTCCAACAACGTAGCCGAGTACGAGGCGGTCGTCAACGGGCTCAAGATCGCCAACGAGTTGGGAATCCGACGACTCGAAGTCCGAGGCGATTCCCAGCTTGTCGTTGGTCAGGTCATGAAGGAGTCTAGCTGCCTCAACGAGACCATGGACGCCTACTGCAAGGAGGTCCGCAAGTTGGAACACAAGTTCCACGGCCTCGAGCTCAGGCACATCCCGAGGCGACAAAACGAAGAAGCCGACTCCCTGGCCAAGATGGCGGCCGGGCGCGAACAGGTCCCGACAGGGGTCTTCGCCCACGATCAGATCCAACCATCAATCCGACCCCAAGATACGCCGGGGGTCGGCACCGAGCCGCCCCAGGCACAAGGGAACGGATCGGCCGCGACGCCTCCCGACCCCTGTGTCATGGAGATCGACGAGGCGCCCGCGCCTGGTACGAGCCCTCCAGACGACTGGAGGACGCCGTATCTCAACCGACTCCTCAAAGGAGAGCTCCCCGCCGACAAGACGGAGGCACGACGCATCGCGCGACGCGCCAAATCCTTCACAGTCATCGACGGAGAACTCTACAAAAGGAGCCTCACCAGAATCTTGCAGCGCTGCATTCCCATCGAGTAAGGGAAGATGCTGCTGCGAGACATTCATGGAGGGGTCTGCGGCCATCACGCCGCACACAGGACCCTTGTCGGAAACGCGTTCCGACAGGGGTTCTACTGGCCAACTGCCGTCAACGATGCTGCACACATCGTCCGCACGTGCGAAGGATGTCAGTTCTACGCCCGGCAGACCCATCTGCCGGCACAAGCACTACAGTCCATCCCCATCACATGGCCGTTCGCGGTCTGGGGATTGGATCTGGTCGGACCGCTCAAGAAGGCACCCGGGGGCTACACCCACCTCTTGGTGGCTGTCGATAAGTTCACCAAGTGGGTCGAAGCCCGGCCAATCACGAGGATCCGACCAGAAGAGGCAGTCGAGTTCTTCCTCGACATAATCCACCGCTTCGGGGTCCCAAACTCCATCATCACAGATAACGGTACGCAGTTCACAGGGAAGCGGTTCCTTAAGTTCTGCGACGATTACCATATCCGAGTAGATTGGGCGGCCGTGGCGCACCCCCGAACGAACGGGCAGGTCGAGCGCACCAACGGTCTGATCCTTCAAGGCCTAAAGCCACGTATCTACAACCGGCTGAAACAGTTCAGCGGGCGATGGGCAGCCGAGCTGCCCGCCGTGCTATGGAGTTTGCGAACATCCCCAAGTCGGGCGACGGGGTTCACCCCCTTCTTCATGGTGTACGGCTCCGAAGCCGTATTACCGACCGACCTCGACTACGGAGCCCCAAGGATCAGAGCTTACGACGAAGAAGGCAACCAGACGTCCCTCGAAGACGCCATGGATCAGCTTGACGAAGCGCGCGACGTAGCGCTCCTGCGATCGGCAAAATATCAGCAGGCGCTGCGGCGTTACCACTCCCGCTACGTGCGGGAAAGAGCGTTCAACGTCGGCGACCTCGTCCATCGACGCGTTCAGAGCAGCAAGGACCGCCACAAGCTGTCGCCTCCATGGGAAGGGCCCTTCATCGTCTCAAGAATCCTCCGACCCGGCTCCTACAAGTTGCAGATGGCGGACGGGCAAGAACTCGCCAACGCATGGAACATCGAACAGCTACGTCACTTCTATCCCTGAAACTCGTAGTATTCTTATTGTTCCTCGCCACCGAGATAAGCGGCGCCCGACCCCCGTCACACGGGAGTCGGACCCCGCTCGGGGGCTACACCTGCAAGGTGCGCATCGCGCGCGCACCTTGACTCTTACGAAATCTTTTTGTCGTTCCATCTGCAACGTAGTATCTAGAACTAACGATAGTTCGACTTTTGTGCCAACCGAGATAAGCGGCGTCCGACCCCCGTCACGCGGGAGTCGGACCCGGCTCGGGGGCTACACCCTCAGGGTGCGCGTATTGAACGCGCACCCCGAGCGCTCGTTAAAATTCCGCCGCTTTACTAAGCGGCGCCCGACCCCCGTCGCGCGGGAGTCGGACCCCGCTCGGGGGCTACACCTGTAAGGTGCGCATCGCGCGCGCACCTTAACCCACGCTAAAATTTTGCTATTTCGCTTGCAAAATTTCGAGGAGAGGGTGAACGAATCTTTACCCTCTTCAGGGATCTCGACCCCTCGCCCTACGTTCGAATCTCAGAAGGGAAAGTCACGAGCGGAAGAAGATGCGAAGTCTAGCCGGTCGGACCGCGCAACGCCTACGACCCCCGAAGGTTACGGCAACGGCGCTCACCAGCTAGGCGGAGCATCGGAGCCACCCGTGGCCTAGGACTCCTGGGAGTCGAAAACAAGGAAAAAAGGGGTCGGACACCCTCGCGACTCTGTGAAGCAACGTCTTCGTAGGAGCACTTAGAGACATCGTCAGAAGAGAACTATTTCATTCATTCTGATTTACAAAAGGGCCGGACACTTTTGGCCTCAGCCGTCCTAGGTACAAAACTAAAACTACTCTAACTCCTATTCTGCCGGGGGGGGGAGGGGGCACGTCCTCTGCCTCTTCCGCCACCGTGCTTGCAGCTAGCACCCGCGCGAAGGGAGCCGCCTCCGCCTCGATGGCGTCCAGCTCGGCGTCGGTGTATCCGGCAGCAAAGCCCTCGCTCAGGTAGTCGAGGGCGATGTTGGCGTAGTGCGACCGGGCGACGGCGAACGCCCGGTGCACCCCCCGGTACACTCCATCCTCCGCCATGGCCCGCGCCCGGGTGACAAGCCGGGGAACTTGGGGAGCCAGCACGCTCGACCCAGCCTCCCCGGCCACGCCAAGGTCCACGAGGGCTGCACGGACGACGGCACGGAGGACCCCGTGCTCCTCGACCTCCCCCTTCAGCTCTTCCCGGAGCGAGGACAGCTCCTTCCGGAGCGACGACAGCTCCTTCGTGCTCGCCTCCAGCTTCTCGGTTAAGACTGCAAAACGTACAACAATGGTCAGCCCGCGACTAAGTCCAAAAGAGGGGGTAGAGTCAGGAACGGAACCTACCCGACGTGCCAGCACGAAGCCTCTTGAGCTCGACGTCGCTCTGGGCCACCTCCGCCGCCAAGGAGGCGGTCACCGCCTCGGCCTCGACCCGGGCCTTGGTCTCCTCCTCCAAAATGGCCGCCGCTGCCTCCAGCCGGCAAGCCTGCTGCACCGTCAAGGCCGTCAGGGCACCATGGCCCTGCCGCGCCTCCTCCTGCTCGGCGCGGAGTCGCTCCGACATGGCCTTCTCCCTGGCGAGGGCGTCCGCCGCCGCTTTGCGCGCGGCAGGAAGCTCCTCCTGCTCGACGAGTCGGCCACGAACGAACGCCGCGACCAAGTCCAAGGCGGACAAGACCCCCTCCGCGTCCCGCCGCGTGCTCCCGGGACCTGGGGCGCTTTCCTCCACCACCCTTGCAGCCGGCCGGGTCGCCGGCACCGCCGCCATCGGCACGACAGCGGCAGCCTCCCCAACGGCGACACCCGACGCCGCTGCCTCCTCCGCCGTCGGAGGCCCAAAAACGGGCGGCTTCGGCCCAGGCGCCGGGGCCTCCACCCGCCTCACCGCCAACGGCGCCTCCGGAGGGACGACCTCCACCGCATCCTTTGGTTGCGGCTTGGCAGCCACCGCCACCTCCGCCGACGGGCGCGGGGCCTCCGAAGCCCCGCCCTCGGCGCCCATTGAGGCGTGCCCGGGCCGCCGACCCGCCAGGGCCTTCCGCGGCGCTATCGCCAGCGACCCTTCTCCCGCCGCGGGCCTGCAAAAAGAATGGATGCTTAATACAAGCGAAGGAAGGAGAAGGTTCTCACGAGCGCGCTTACCCTCGCACTGACGAAGTCCGGCGACGCTTCGGGGTCGACCCTCCTTGCTCCGCCGTCGGGCGCTTCTCGCCGACCCCCGGGCCGGCCGCCCCGACAGATACCTGCCCAGAGGCCGACGGACCCGACCCCGCCGACTCGGGGCGAGCACGAACGCCCGTCGAAGCGGGCGCCCCTCCTTCAGGGGCCGGCTGCCCCACCGTGAACGTCGACGACGGAGGTAGTGCCGCCGCCGAGCCCCGGGCCTCCGACCCCCGAGGTCCCGACCCGTGGCCCCGTTGGTGGGCGTGCACCAACTCCTGCCTCGGGGCAGGGGGAGGGATCTCCACGACCTCCTCCTCTTCCTCCTCCTCGTCGTCGTCGTCGTCGTCGTCGTCCGACCCTTGCCTGCGCCGACCCCGGGCCAGCTTAGCCCGGAGCTTGAGCATCCGCTTGGCCTTCCGGGCGTCCTTCTTCCGCTTGTGCTCCTCGGAGGCCAAGCGGTTGGCCTCCTGGACGGCCGCGTCCTCGGGCAACGGAGGGCGAGAGGGTCGGACCACGGGCTCCTTCCTCTGTCACCAGCCAAAAGAGAAAGGTCAGAATCAGAGGAAGGAAGATGAGAGGTGTGACAATACAAGGATCGCGCTTACCAAGAGGGAGCTTCCCTCAGCAGGACGCATCGGCGGGTGGTCGTCCACCGGATCCTCGAGGTCCTCCGCCGCGAGGGACTCCCGGAGTCGCTGCCTCAGCTCCAGCTCGGAGATCGGCTCGGTCGACATCGCCGACCCGGAAAGATCCGAGCCAGGTACCATCTCCCAGAGCCGAAGCCGCCGCGCCATCAGCGGCAGCACGCGGCGGGCGTGGAACGCGGCGACAACCCCGGCGCCGCGCACCCTCCGGGCCCGTAGCTCCCACACGGCGTCGAGGACCTCGTCCATCAGCTTCTGCTCCTTGGCCGGCGGCCCCCACCTCCACAGCGCGGGCGCCGCGTCGAATGTACGCCCGGTGAACACAGGGAGGGGCGCGACAGCGTCGTTCTTGAGATAGAACCACTGCCCGTGCCACCCCCTGTGAGAGCTCCGCAGCCGCAGGGGGATGTAGGAGCCGGAGCGATCGCTGCGGAGGTGGATGCTGGCGCAGCCGATGGGGAGGTGGGGCCCCTCCTTCGTCTGGAGCGTGACGGAGAAGAAGTACCGCCACAAATCAAAATGGGGCGCGATCCCCAGATAGCCCTCGCATAACGCCACGAAAATGGCGATGTGCAGTACCCCGTTGGGGTTGAGGTGCTGCAGCTCAAGGCCGTAATAGTGGAGGAGCCCCCGCAAGAAGGAGTGCGCAGGGACTCCCAGCCCGCGCTCGTGGAAGTGAGCGAAGGACACCACGTAACCTTCCGGCGGCGCGGGCACCTCTTCGCTGCCCGGGAGCAACCACTCCCTCGCCTCCGTCCGGGCAACGAGGAGGCCACGGCTAACCAAACCCTCGAGGCGCGTCTTCCGGATATCGGATCTTAGCCAAGAAGCCATGGAGGACGAGCAAGAGGTGAGATGTAAACGAACAAGGAATACGGGGAAGACGAGGAGAAGGAAGATGCGCAAGCACGGAAGGACGAAAGGCAAAAGAAGACGCAAGTGACGGATGCGGCGAACAGACGAGCGAGGTGCGTATTTATACCTTTCACCCGCTTGGCGCTCCTCTCGCCGCCAACGGGCCCCGCCTGCTCATCCCGCTCAGCACGGGCGTCTCTTCGCCTTCCCAGCCTCCTCTCGTACCGCTCGCTGCAACTGGGACCGCGGAGCCACCTCACGCAGCGCGGGAAATATCCCGCCCTCGGGATATCACTCCAAAACCGCTGCGAGTGGGGCCCGCCTAGCCAGTCCGCCCCGCGCGAAGCGCGACTCCGCCGCTTCAACTTCCTCTCACCCCACTCGCTGCCTAAAGGCTCCCACTGGACGCCACGAGCGACGCGGGAGGCTTCCCGCACACCTGGCCTGTTCTCTCTGCCACTGCAAGAGGGACCCGCGATGCTGCCTCGTGCAGGACGATGTCTGCTCCCGCCCGTGCGACGTCCGCCGTTAGTCGCTGCAGAAGGGACCCACGCGGCCGCCCGCCAGGCAGGGTCGAGCGCACGCGCGTTAGTACTCATGACCCGCGAAGACTAACGCCTCTGCCGCACGTCCCGTCTCGGCGGGCGCCTCTGCTACGCCGCTGCCATGAAATAAATTCTGGCAGACGGAGTCTTGGGCTGAAAAACGCCCCGACGGCCCAAAGAGTTCGAAGGCTGGCCCCACGAACGGGTTCGACAGTCGCTCAGGGCACAAATAGAGTGAGGGGTGGATAGAGATGGGCCCGCTAGCGGCCAACACCCTGGCGCACGAGCGCCGAGGGCATCTCCGTCCGCGTTCGAGTCCCGGTTCACGCCGACCCATGGGTATCCTATCGCAAGGAGGCAGCGAGCCCTCGGAGCCTAGCGAACGGCATCCGGGTACCAGATTGGGACGACAACCAGGAATATTGAGGTCGACCACCAGCTGGTCCATCGGAGCACCCCCCGAAGGGAGCCCGGGCCTCACTCGAACTCTCCCGTTAGCAACTCGACGAGCGTCACGCTTCGGCCTCCGTGGTAAAGCGTGGCCCGGCTCGACCTCCTCGTCTGGCGGACAGACGCGCTGGAGGGACGAAAAAAGTCGAACCGTATCCACGATCGGACCACCGCAACGAGCGGGAGTCTCGGGAACGGAATCGCAAAAAGAGATCTATTACGGGATCGCAGAACACGTAAGCTCAATGGGGTACGGCGCGAGCCTACCGTCAGGGGTTTTGCCGCTCCCGATGTGAGTGACTCCAGCCTCCCTCTCACGAGGAGGTCAGGCCTCACTCGGGGGCTACTGTTGAGGGTCACTACCAAGGGTAGTTAACTTTAATGATCCTCGGCCCTAACGACGCGGTCAAGGATAAATAAATCTCGCCTAAACCGGTCCCCATACCGTACGGGCGCGCTGCGGAAAGAGTCGACTGACGGTCTCCGTCTCGCCTGACCCCCGCAAAGGGGGTCGGAGCCGACTGACGGTCTCCGCCTCGCCCGACCCCCGCGAAGGGGGGTCGGATCTTGCACGCTCGGACGGGGCGCTCGACCCCGCCTCCCAGGGGTCGGACGAACGCGCCTCCGCCTCGCCCGACCCCTGGGTCGGACGAATCACCTACTGCTCCACAAACTAGGAGGGCGACGACGGTTGGGGAGTAAATGCCTGACACTCCACGACCACTGACAGGCAGGGTAGCTCGCCAACTCGGGCAAGTGGGCGTTAAATGTGCACGTGCACCGCCCACGGCATGGGCGCCGCTCCAACAGCCCCCTGTCAGTGACTCATCGCCCTGTACTACAAGACGTCCCGAGCGACGGCCACACTCACGGCGTCACCAAACCAGCTCCTACAGTGGCGTCTTCTCCATACGGATGGAACTCCACCGGATGACAGCACAGGCCATTCCGACGAACAGGAACAAGTACGGCTAAATCAAGGACGACGCCCCATCACGGCCCGGCCTAACTGGAGTACGGCTGCCATCAGCTTCAAGGAAGCAGCCCCCCTCTAGCCGTCGTATAAAAGGAGAGGGGAATCGAAGACGAAGAGGGGGGGGAAAAAAAAAGATCAACAAGTTCTCCACAAGCAAAGTCCAGAGAAGTCTCCACGATCCACGAGCTCTCCAGACACACGAACAACACTCACGAACTCTCATAGAGGCGGAAATCCCTCTCTCTTCCTCCTCTGTTGTAACCCCCCACTGTAATCTCAGTCGCAAATAACACGAGCTGTCACTAAAACTGGACGTAGGGTATTCGGCCCGAACCAGTATAAATCCTTGTGTCCATTTGCGAAACCATCCGAGCCCAAAACGCGCTTCCCCTAAAACAAATCACTAGTCGGTGATATCGAACACCGACAAGAAGGACTAATTTGCAAATAATACTAACCAGAGAGGCCTATATGTAAGATCTACACGGTTGAGTTCATTTTCAATTTTAATTGAATTATTTTTATATAGGAAAACCTATGGGGAGCTGTGCACCAGGTCCACGAGTCCATGGACCCGGTTTACGGTGCAGAGAGCGCGCAAGCGGCGCAGCACGTGGCAACGGCGAGGCGACGGTGAAACGCCGACGAACGACGGCGCCATGGCCGACGACGAGCGGCGCGACGCGATCTCACGCTAGGGATCATGGATCTTGACGCCGGCTGCACCAAAAGCGAGCGCGGGGCACGGGGGGTCTCACCGAGGGGTCAACGGCGGAGGCAACGAGCGACGGCAAGGAGCGGCGACGAAGGTTCGACGATGGGTCAGCGGCGCTCTGGAGCTCGACTCGCGTTGATTCGGGGTCCAACGGAGGCGGTGCGGTGGCGGGAAGACCGGCGTGGGGTCGACGGGCGTCGGCGGTGACCGTCGGCGGTGACCGTCGGCGGCCAACAACGGCGATGTGGATTGGCGGGATTACAGCGGCGGCTACAGCGCACGAGGGGCGGCGCCGCTATGGGGGAAACAGGAGATGTGAGTGCGGGGGTCCCATTTTATAAGGCTAGGGGCTAGGGGGAGATTCTCAACGCGCACACCAAAGATGGACGACGGTGGCGGCCTTGGGAATTCATGCGGCACGCTGCGGCCCTTGGCGGTGCGTGAGGCGGGCTGGCTGGGGGGCGGCGGGCCAGTTGGGCCGCGGCAGGAGCTGCACGCTGGCAGGCAGGCGGCGTACAGGACTGGTCTGGCAGGCTATCTGGGCTGGCTGGCTGGACGAGCCAAAAAGAAAAAAGGGTTTTCCAAAAAAAAAGAATAAATACACCAACTAATTCCTATTCAACACTTAATCCTAGTTTGAACAAACTGCACTCAGCAATTAAAAAAATTCTAATGCAGATTAATTAGCATGAATGCACAAGCACCTTAATATATTATAGCAATTTGATTTATTTAGAAAATAATCTTTTTGCAAAAAAGGAAAATGAGTCATACCACTGTGTCTAGTCAAATTTAATTAAAATATGAAAATCTGGAAATTGTGGTGTTACAGGTACGGTGCTGGCTCACCTTCACCGCAGCTGCAGGGGGAGGCACGCGCGTGCGGGAAATCGCTGGTACTCGCATCACTACTCACTGCGTACGTGTACGGTTCTCCTCGTCCCGGCTAGTACTAGTGCTCCTGTATTTGGCACACGTGTACAGATGACAGAAGGAAACTTTGCTCCATGTACTAGCACGGCTGCTGCTTCAGATAATCTGGTAGTAGTAGTAGTACGATATCTCTCGAGATATTTTGGCCTTGTTGGTACTTTCCTCCGTCCATCTAGGTTAGAATTCCCACGGTTTGTAACGGAGAGCAAGGATAAAAGAAATAGATGACAGTGCCCTTATTCTGCTGGTTTCATTGCAGCAAACCTCCATTAATGCGTTCACACCATGTATGCGAAGTAAGCTCGTCCTGCTTGTTCACCTATAGGCCTGTTACGGATGGGATGGGACAGTGAATGACCGTATTCTCAGATGTACCATCTTGACGCACTGGTGTTTCAAATTCTTATATTAATGGACAATTGAAAACGGCTCGAAACGTTTATAAATTTGGACCGAGGAAGTAGCAGTTGGTAGTACCGCTAGTACCAGGGCAGAGATCCCTGGTGGCCGTTCAATGTGTCTGTGTGCTCTCTCGAGTCACGATCCCTATATACTGTGAGTGACGGACGAGTAACGGAGGTGTGGAGGCGTAGGCAAGACAGGGGTATCAATCATTAACGTACTACGTAGTACTAAGTACTAGCATATGTAGGCACACAGCACAATCAGTGCGCAGTAGTAGTATGAGGAAACGTCGGCGAGCCACCCTTTTGGACAGACAGACAAAAAGGAAAAAAAGGCTAGTAATAAAGAAAGTCGACGATTCCTTTTTTTCTTTCTTTAGTGTGCGAAAAAAGTAGTAACTAATTTGTGAAATTAGTGGTGGTACTCGACACTAAGACTGCTACTACTGCTACTTCGCTGACGGTGACGAAGACGTCGCGCGCTGTGGGTATGAGCATGACGATGGACATGGACCTCGGCCTCGTGCCTCTAGCAGCAACAGCTCTTCGCGCGTGTTCCGCATGCCAGAGACAGCGTGCATGCCCGTGTGAGTGCGACCGCGACCGCGTGCTCTCTCGCCGCACCGCCGGCCATGTGCTGCGCTCCGGACGGACCGGCGGCAGGGACAACCACCGGATGAGACGACGGGTCACGGGTGATGGGTGGGTGCCGCAGATCGAGCCGGGCAAACAATATTTTCGATTATTATCTTCACCTTTCACGCGCTGTGTGCTGTTGCGATCCGGACAACGTGCACGCTAGCATATGATACGCGCACGGCGTGTTCCATGCCCGCTAATATTATACTGCTCCTGTACTACTCCTCTCGCTCTCGCTCTCGCTTGGGCCGTCTCCATCGATGGATCGATCGATCGGTTGGGGGACCCCGGACCCGGGACCCGAATCCGGAAGATCTCCATCGTCGTCGGCTCCCGCCTCAACGTCAACAAGGTCCAGGACAACTGGACAAAGCAAAGGCGATGATGACTCGCTAGTAGGCGTGTTCCTGGTGGTGCCACGTTCGAGCGATCGAGTGACCTTTTTTTTCTTTTTCTTTTTCTTCTCTTTCTAATTTGATGATGCGTGGCATGTCGTCGTCGGCGGCCGCCCCGGTTTACTGCACGTTGACCGCTTGATTTTGTATATTTGCTTATTAAATCGCCGTCATCGATCCCCACTTATTGATAATAATAACTTCCTGTGGACGAATAATAAGCGCACATGCTTATATCACTTCTGAACTAGTAGTACTGTACGTTTTGTTTAATTGACAAAGAAGAAAAGAAATAGTAAGGTCTCATTTATTTACAATCACACTGCTCTATAAGAATAAAGTACTAGAAAAGGTATTTGCAGGCGGCACGCCTACTGCACCTAAACCCCTCCTCCTGATGAGCAGTCGAGCGGCGCCACCGACGGCCCATATCTCGCGCCGGGCACTACTCGTCGGCCTGGGGCCGGCCAGCGTGTGACGCCACCACTAAGCGCTATACGTACTGTAGTAGAATTATACCTACGAATCGACGTACCAACAAAAATGCTGGCGTACGGTGGAATTGTTTTCTTATGCGTACATAATTACGTATACTTACTACTAATAGTTACAATTATAAAAAAGACAATGTTTTCCCCACTATTAGAAAATTTAATTAATCAATTAATTAATCTCAGTGTATGTCCGGTCGATGCACACCACCAAAAAGTGCGTGGCCAGTACGTTATACCGTCATCGATCTAGATGTCGGACAAGACTATCCTATACTCCTTCAGGGTCGAAAATCATGTCGTCGGGGGATTTTATTTGAAAGAACCTAATTCTAGTTGTCGGGACCTTTTGTGTGGTTTGATGTGTCCAGTCATTAAAGCAGTCTGCGTGAAAAGTTGAAAAAATTGCAGTCCCAAGGATTGAACCCACAATGGGTGGCATCGAATGTTGTGCCTTTACCACCAGGACTCTCAAACGGACTTGTGCAAGAGGAGCATCCACGGATCCTTAATATTTCTTGTTACGAGACAAGTTGTCTAAAACGATTTCATTTTGGATGGTATATATGTAGTGCCACTGCAACTATAAAAGCATCTCTTTTTCCGTAAGCATTCATTGATCGAGTCCAAGTTACAGTAGTCTATATAACACTTGGACGCTGCACAGCAGCCTTAAGGGCTCAGACAAGTTGCTAATAGATACTCCTCCTTTTTTTAATTTGTGTCGTTAGGACACATGTTTCTAATTTTTTTCTAGTTCATTTGTTTGTCTTAAACGACAGAATAAAAAATCGGAGAAGTATTTAGTGATAAATTAAATTATAACAAAATATATAATAATTTTTTATATATTTTTTAGTAAGATAAATGATTAAAATAAAAAAACAGAAGTAGTACTTGGACTGTAGACGGCCTTTCAAGGCATTTTTTTGAAGATACGGGCATGTGATTACGTGAAGCATAACCTAAGTTATCCATCTCCGATCTCCACAGCGAAAGCTGCGACATAATTAACTTACTACACCACCCACTTCTCCAACTACGACAGCTAGCAATAGGAAGGAAGGCCGCGAGAAGCAAGCTAGGGTCGTCCGTGTGTGTGCGGACTCACTGGACAACGATTTCAGAATCCTATGCACGATCCCTTAATTAAACAGTAACGCTAGCACTACGTATTCCAAAAAGATCCCTACAGCAAGTTGCATGATGATAATTAAACTAACACATCCCACCATTATTATTTATTATTACGAGTGGAAAAGACTAAACAAAAAGAGCGCATCAGTCAGAGCATGTGTGTGCCACACCAGCAGATTAGTACTGTTAGTACTACAGTAGTACAGTATACTCAACAACCTTGGCAGGAAGCGTCGCGGCATAACACAAAAAGATTAGTTGGGGCATCGGGCTCACGCTTCAGCGCCCAACGGGACGACACGCCACCTACTGCAACGAAGAAGCCGAGCCCCGGCCGTCGCTAACAAAGCCGTCCACATCGTTATAGGATGGTAGTAGTAGTACTAGCTAGCTAGCGCTGAAATTGGATCCCAATCATCACAGTCACAGAAGCTTATAAAGTAGCTCCAATTAAGATTCTAGACCACACATGACATGATGTGTGGAATCATCGTCGTTATATATATATAGTCCTTCCGGTTTTTTTTTATCACCATTGACTTTAATTAATAATTTTAACCATTTATTTTATAAAAAATATATAAAAATATTAAATATTTTATTAATATTTAATTTATTATTAATTTTTTAAATCTTAATTTTAATTTTATATATTTAAATTAATTGTAAATAAAATAAATGTTAAAGTTTTTAATTAAAATCAATGATGATAAAAAAGCAGAGGAAGTATATTTTTTCTTTCTTCTCGCGTACAGAAGCAAGAATATTCCACTACTGGCACTCAATCAGTGTGATCGATGGCCCAGTACTGGTCTAATGACGCTTGCGTGCCACAAGAACACCCCGATCCTTCATCTCACGCAAAGCCACGTCAGATCCAACAAGGCACCCGAACCCAACCGCATCCAATACGCATCCATACCGAAACTACCCCCAATATTTCCGACGGAATCACGAGACGCCCATGGCTTCAGCTCAGCTTTCACTTCAGGGGCAATACCGTCCACGCGCTGCCCGCCTATCCTTTCCTCGACTTGTTCTTGTTGAACACCAACGCGCCCCTCCGCTCCTGCACCGTGCGAGCAGCATAAAACCAAAGGAAACGCCGCTGTTTCCTCCCTCCTCCCCTCCCACCTCCTTGGCTCGGCTTGGTTCCTTGCCGTCCTGCTCCTGCTTGCTTGCGATTTCGCACGCCGGGATTGAAGCTTACTTCTCCGGCGGGAGATCCCCTGGCGGCCGCCTCGATTCACCATGCCCGAGGCCAATGCGGGTGGGCTCGCGCACGCGGAGCAGCGCAAGAAGGTGGGGGAGACCTCTGTTCCGGAACGAAAAGACTGCTTCTTCCCTGCTTTCTTGGTGTGGCCGTGCCATGGATGCCTAGTTTTTGCGGGTGTTATTGGGCACCGGAGCTCGTGGCGGCGGGTAAAGGATAAGGATGTGGCAGCAGCAGCTGCTGCTGCTGGTTTTGGGCGGGAATTGATTATTGCGTTTGTGATCTCGACTCCTAATTTCCCTTCCTGCTCGCTGCACAAGATTTGGTTCCTCCCGGGATGGGATAACGGGAGTTACCACAGCGATTTCTTGCCTTGGTATTAGGATAATCCCCTCCTAGTCCTCCTACTAGCTACCCTTCCTCAGATTCCTCCCCCGAATATCTGCAAGAAATCCTTCGTCTCTTCTCGATAAGGCATCCAATCCCCAAAATCTGGTTCTTGACTGTGGATAAGACTACGCAGCATCCACACGCAGCACTGTGGATGAGGAGCCTTGGTAAACGGGGGGTACTATGGAATCAGTGACTCGGTATTTTTATCCCAATCCGAGTCGGCGTGTTTTTTTTCCTTTCCCTATATAGGTATTTTCTTTCCTTAGCTGTACATGGATAGCTTACCACTACATATTCCGTGTCCACTTGAGAGGCATATTTACTGGTATTCTGAGTCGAGGAAGCCGCTTTCAGCAACGATCATTAGCCTTGACAGGGTTCCAGCGACCATTAGCTTTTTGGCTGGGGGCAAAGGTCAGTATGGGTTTTGGTCAAAGTCGGTAGAGACGGCAGTGTTTTTGCGCATGAGTTTGATTGGATTACTTGTCGTGAACTTGTGGCTTTTGGTGTCGGTGAGTAGGAACTAGGAACCGAGGATTTGCTATTTCATTGGTTTATTTAGTGATAAGAAAGAAAATTTTGTTTGGTGAATCTCAAAGTGTTCAGTTGTCCTTTGCTTGGCTGCTCGTCTCAGAATCTGTAGTCATCTCTTGCTGTACCTTTAAAAGTCGTTGTAGATGTTACTCTTTGGGTTTCATCTCAATTTCTGATGTGTGGATTTGTTGACTTTGGTACAGCCACGTACAGTTTTGATATAAATTTGCATTACGGTTCTGCTATGCCTATCTGAAAGTCATATGTCAATGGCACAGTCTACATTATGTAATATATTTGACTTGTCCAGAAATATGGACCGTGTTAACGTTTTCCATTTTTTAAATTTCAGAATTCTCCAGAGATGGATTTCTTCAGTGACTACGGCGACGCCAACAGATATAAAATTCAGGAGATCATTGGTAAAGGAAGTTATGGGGTTGTTTGTTCAGCTATTGACCAGCATACTGGTGAAAAAGTAGCAATCAAGAAAATACAGAATATCTTCGAGCATCTATCTGATGCTGCGAGGATCCTCCGTGAGATCAAGCTTCTGCGGCTCCTAAGGCATCCTGATATTGTCGAGATTAAACATGTAATGTTACCACCGTCGAGGAGGGACTTTAGAGATATTTATGTTGTCTTTGAGCTTATGGATACTGACCTTCACCAAGTTATTAAGGCTAACGATGACTTGACTAAGGAGCACCGTCAGTTCTTCCTATACCAGATGCTTCGTGCATTGAAATATATCCATACAGGTATGCATCTTCATGAGAATCTTTATTTCGTCTGAAAGATGTTCTAAGCTCTAGATATAAAGTGATGGTGCTACCTTTCCATTTTTCAATTCATCTAGGCATACAAATGCTTCTGACTAGTTTGCATACAATTTCATTTTTAATCAATGAAGATGGATCTTCTGTACTCTTAACACTCCAGAATTATTTCTCTATCCTTTCATCTGGGTATTGTGTTAGGCATTCCTTTGATAAAATGGTTTTGAGGCTTCTCTGCCCCTTGTAGAAAACATGAAATGCCTGCAAAATCTCTGTGCTCAAATGCAAATGTAGATGCCCGTCTTTGTGATGTTGCATCAATTCTTACTTTTCTGTATTTGGGATAATTTCCATGCCTGTGCTTATTATATGTTGCATCAAACTATCAAAGTCTGCTGTACACATTTACTTGATCATATAGTGATTGTTGATCTACGCTCTAATGATTTCTCATATGGATGCAGCTAACGTGTATCACCGTGATTTAAAGCCCAAAAATATATTAGCAAATGCTAACTGCAAACTCAAGATATGTGATTTTGGACTAGCAAGAGTTGCATTTAATGATTCTCCTACCACAGTTTTCT
This sequence comes from Oropetium thomaeum, assembly GCA_001182835.1. NCBI lineage: Eukaryota > Viridiplantae > Streptophyta > Magnoliopsida > Poales > Poaceae > Oropetium > Oropetium thomaeum. Next base: position 2,935,489 of record LFJQ01000010.1, read on the forward strand.
GGACGGTATGCTATTTAATCTTTATTGACATTTGCTATATGGTATTCATGAGACTTGAGTTTTATCAAATCCTCTATGACACCATGATTGGTGTAGTGTATTAAATACTAAAGAGTTCTTGAAACGTAAGTCTCACTCTTTGCATTTAAATTACTTGCAGGACTATGTTGCTACTAGATGGTACAGGGCTCCTGAGTTATGTGGGTCTTTCTTTTCTAAGGTAATCAATTTCACTGTGGTTTCTGTTCATCTATGTAACTGTTTATGATGTCGTTTGATATTACTTATAGTGTTGATGAGTATGACATCAGTTCGTTTCTTCTTTTCCCACATCTTGAACTTGCAATATGGTCCTGATGATATAAAGCTAATTATTCTGTGCAGTATTCACCCGCTATTGATATGTGGAGCATCGGTTGCATTTTTGCGGAGGTATTGACTGGAAAGCCTTTATTCCCTGGTAAAAATGTGGTTCATCAGTTGGATTTAATGACTGATCTCTTGGGAACACCATCAGCAGATACTATTTCACGGGTATGATTTTCTATCTGTTTCAATATCAAAAAATATCATGTTCAAATACTTGAGCATAAATTATCCGAAAGTCAAATGTTTTGTTGCTTCGACTACAGATTCGGAATGAGAAAGCAAAGAGGTACTTGAGTACCATGAGGAAGAAACAACCGATACCCTTCTCAGAAAAATTCCCAAATGCAGATCCTTCAGCACTCAAGCTCTTGGAAAGGCTTCTAGCATTTGATCCGAAAGATCGACCAACCGCCGAAGAGGTAGGCATGCTAATGAGGCATATATTTTATGTTTTGATTGGAATGAGGCATATATTTTATGTTTTGACTGATTGTCGTATACCTTCAATGACTCATATGCTAACAAATAAATTTATTGTATGGATGATCAGGCGTTGGCTGATCCCTATTTTAAAGGAATTGCAAAGGTGGAGAGGGAACCATCCTGCCAGCCAATTTCAAAAATGGAATTTGAGTTTGAGCGGAGAAAGTTCACGAAAGAGGATGTCAAGGAACTTATATTTCGGGAGATACTGGAATATCATCCTCAACTACTTAAAGACTACAAAAATGGCTCTGAGAAAACAAGCTTTTTATATCCCAGGTTTTGATCTTGGCCATATTTTTTAATTTCTGTTCCAACTATTTTGTGTGTTACTATGAGTCCTTACTGTTCTTGAGTTTTTATTACCATATGCAGTGCTGTTGATAATTTCCGGAGGCAATTCTCTAGCTTAGAAGAAAATGGAGGGCGGAATGGTGCGCATGACAGGAAGCATGTTTCTCTCCCAAGGTAATTTACATTTTCTTTCTCTGTTCTGTACCAATTAGTTGTGTTCAAATTCGAACTGATTAAAGGAGAAAATACATTAGTTAACTATGCCTTTCTGTCCACTAGGTGATGTTCTATAAACTTGTAATACTTCAATAACGTTACAAAAATAAGGAACATATAACTCAGAACTAAGAATGATGGGCTGAGTTGTCAGAATCCAGAATTTTAGCTTGACCGCTGATCTTGTTTGAAACTTGCAGGACTACAACCGTTCACTCCACTCCGATTCCTTCAAAGGAAAGTCTGGCTGCAACCTCTCAGGTTGCACAAAGGATTCCTACAGGTGACTACCAGTCAGTCATTTTTCTTCCTGAAAAGATCACGTATTCTGTTAGCCTTCATCTGACATGTTTCATTTTTGCAAATCTTGCAGCTAAACCAGGAAGAGTGGTCGGCCCAGTAATACCATACGAGAATGGAAACACCACCGATCCAAACAATGAACGAAGGGTTGCTAGGAATCCAGCAACCTCTAACCATTCAGCCTATTGCTACCACCTGAAATCAGATTGCTCTGACCAGCAGCATCAAAATGAGCTTGAGAAAGACCGTATGCAGTATAGGTCAGGGCACCATCTAATTGAGGTGGCCCGGGACATGCGGTCCACACCGTACTATGTTTCAAGGAGTGTACCCAAAGCTGATCCAACAGACAGGCCTGCTCTCCAGGGGAGAATGCTACATGGTGTTGCTCCCTACAATGGCATAGCAGCAGTCGCTGGTGGTGGATACAGCAAGGCTGGCGCTCTTCACTATGGAATTACAAGTTTGTATTAAAGCTATGGCCAGGCAGTTCACTGTGGTTGCCCATAGTAAGATGAAGCCGGAGTGCAGATTGACCACGAGGTTGGACATCGCGATTGGCAAATTTAGAGCACGAACTAGTTGCATAACTGATCAAAGATGCAAGCGCACAGATGGATTTGCAGTCTGGGAAGATGGGAGCCGGGCCTTGGTTGCTCTTGTTTTGTGATGAGCTGATTGGGCCAGTGATCTGAAGCATCTTATGTTGCTCCTGCTTTGGAGTTTGGATGGAGTATCCATCAGATGGGGAAGCAATGTGTATATATGTATACTAGAACACACAATTTTGTATTTAAATAACTAGTAATTGATGTATTCTGCGTTTTGTTCACCCTTGCTTAACTGCTCCACTAGAACTAACTTGTACAGCCAGCGACAATACAGCAGTAAAAATGCGTCGGAGATGTAACAAGAAATTTTGGTTATGTACAGCGTACCAGGAACAAGACAACTGTTTATTGTTCAACAATCTCCATGACACACAACCTATCAGCAGAACAGGAGCTTAAAGCACTCATAACGTCGGCATGCAGACGATGAGAATTCACTTCCTCCGGCCGGACGGTGACCCACTGACCATCGACAAGCTCAACGTGCTCGTGTTGCTCAGGATGGGCTGAGAACCTGAGCTGAGAGACATCTCTGCATATCTTGTTTAGCTGGTCAATTGAAAGAATCAAATCAAAATCATCTTCCATTTCGCTGGTCTTGGATAGCTTTATGCCGACATCAGCCCCCTGTGAAGCAACAACCCCAAAGAGCAAAGGATGTCCGATGGCTGGCCTGTTGGATACGCTGCAGATCTGAAACAGAAGGGTCGTTTCAGGAAATAGTGCATGAAATGAAGCGAAGCAAAGAGGCAAAATTTGTGAGCATATACTTCTTTAATTCCAGAGTTTTGCATAAAATTTAGAATGCATCTCATGTTGCCATTTCATATACGAGTTCTCCATATTTCAGCCAGATTAATAGATGCAATGAAACAGAGTAAATGAATGTGAAATGCTAGTTGAGAAGACAGATTATCAGGACATGGTCATACCTGTATATATTGCACGCCCATTTCATTCAATGAGTCCAAAATTTTATTTGATGACAGCAAGCTGAAAACACCCCCAGACCCAGCTGGCCTTTCTATGATCTCCCAGGGTGACTTCATCAGGATCGTTTTTCTGTTTACCTCGGAGGAGATACTAACAATAGGAAGGTCCAGCTCTTCCAGAACCCACACCTGCAAATAATTCCATGAAACATTTCAGCGACAAAAACACATAAATTAGGATGCATGCCTATGACCAGTACATGGATGAATATAACAGTAAGAAAATACTTTGTACCTTCTGAGCTTCCAAACCAAAATAATCATTCTCCATCAGGCAACTTCTAATCAACTCCACATGACGAGCTGGGGAAACAATAATGAAAGCTGGACATACACGACTTTCTACAGCCTGTGTCAAGCAAGGAAGCATGCTTTTAAACAGCACAGCACACATGTAGCCGGAAAGCTACAAGCAAGCAAACAATAATAGCTGCACACCATTAAATTGACTAACCCTTCAGAATTCAAATGGCAAATTCATCTCATTCCTTACTAAAAAGAAAACGACTTTTTACTTATATCACACTCATGCTAATATATTCAGGTCATATGAAGAATGAACGAACATGAAACAATGCTTACCTTGATTAACTTGCCAAAAGAATTCAGCAAAGTCAGAAATTCAGCATCAGAATCAGAACCATTTCTAACAAGTACAATAGCTGCTTTTGACTTCAGAAGAATCTCGAGGCCTCTATTGAGTTCACTACTGAACATATGTTCCACTTTCTCATCATGGCTGTTAAGAATCTTGTCTGGTATCTTCAAAGAATTTTTCCGTGAGAGTATAGCTAACATTATTCTTGAAGGGCTGAAAAAGACAAGTTTGAGAGCAAATGTATGTAGGATGAGGTAGTTTCCCAGAATGGGCACCAGGTCAACATATGTATGCAGCAAAAGTGGAGTAAAATAAAAGAATGGGCTGTAACAATGGGTGTTACCTTTCAATTTGTTTGCTAGCAGATTGCACTGCATGTCGAAACAATTGGAAGTCAATGCGCCCAATCTGCTCTCCAATTAAAGCTTTCTGGACTTTGTCCCCTGACAACAAACCTTCTAGAACATGACCCTGGTCCATATCAGAAAGCACCTTCTTTGCTGCAATCACACGACGTTGCAGCCTCTTCCTATCCTTCCACTCCTGTGACAATTCATTATGTTTGTTGCTTCATTATTTGAAACGAGAGTAACATATAAACACATAAAACATTGAAAGGCTGAAAATTGAGATAATCATATAGACTTTCATTAGAATCTAAGCATATAAAAGTTCAGTAATACTAAATACAAAATATGTATCTAAAATGTTTGAAAACTGGACTGCTCCTGCTACCAACATATTTTCGTTTTTTTTAAGGTCCAAATCATGACTCTAGATTGGAACATGTTATGAAATTAAAAGATGATGCAGACCTAACCGTAGCACGCCTTTCTTTCTTTGATCTCTTATCAGAACGTGAATTGAGCTCAAGCAACCCTTTTGGAGGTGTAATCCACATTTCTCTCTTCTCCATATCAACATCAGGTACAATGTCTTGAGCAAACGGAATCCAGACATGCTCACGTGAAGAAGTTGAATCTTGATGTTCTGAATTTGGCTCAGTAGCAGTTTCCTCATCTGAGCCAATCATCACGTGCAGCAGATCCCCACCTCCAAAATTGAAAATATGAGCAACTGTTCCTACAAGCTTGCCAGTCTCCTGAAATAAGAACAAAATTTAATTATTAAAGTGCTATAATGTAAATATAAGCAGAATCATGTGTACTATACGTGAATTTCAGAAGATGACAACAAATGCGCATATCTTTTGCCTAGGAGTTAAGTAATGATATAGGGATAGTGCATGATTTTATGTCCTCTGACGTTCTCTATCTGAAACCACAAATGAAGCAGCAAAAACCATAAAAAGGAAATGATGAACACATATGTACCTTGACAATAACTCTCATGCCAACTAGGTCGAGTGAATAGAATTCATCGTCCTCCATTTGTGGTCGATCTCCAGCTTTCACAAGTATAGCTGAACCAACTAATTGCCTAGCCTAAAAAAGAGTGAGAAACAAACAGTGTCAGAACCTAACTGCATGGCAACACGAGCTGAAGCAGAAAAATGTTGCACGTAACTCAGACATCAATTATCTGCAGGAGAGGTGACATGGCATGCAAAATATTAGCTGGATTGACCTATTCTACTCATATGCAGAATTGCAGACTCAAGAGGATCGAAGACACAAAAATAGCACACGATAGCTCCTGCAAGAAAACCGACTGCATTTCGACACACCAGGCTTTCTGCTAGGGGTGTCCTAGAAATTAAGCATGGTTAAATACCTTCTACAGGAGTTCTAAGCTATGTGCACTCTGCTTGCTCTAGAAATTAACGATGGCTAATTTCAACGCGTGCTCTGCCTCGACGTCTAGTTGGGGGAAACTGATTCCATGGGAATGCAAAATAATCAGACCTGATCCATATCATCGACCCCATCAAAGTTGACGATCCAACCCTTCTTTCCCGTATGAGCCCTTCCTTGAACAAGCTCGAACTCCTTTACTTGTTGCTTCCCTGCAGCGCGGGCCCTCAGCCATCTCTTCCCCGGCTGTCGTACCACAAGCAGGAAAGGCTCAATCATACAGTCAGTTAACATTGGGACTGAGAGAGGAAAAGAGCCCGCGCCAAGGGCGCTTTGCGTGAGAGAGAGAGTGGTTGATTACCGTGGCAAAGCGGAGCTCGGGGAAGTCAGTGCGGGGCGTGACGAGGACATCGCCGCGCACCCCGTGCACGCCGCTCACGTAGCCCACCTCCACCAGCTCGACCTCCTCCTCGTCATTGTCGTACTCCTCTTCCTCCACCCCGTATTCATCGTATTCCTGTTCGTACTCCTCATCCTCCTCGTAGTATTCCTGCTCCCGCGCATCGCTGAGGCTGGATAGGAAGGCTGCACATGGGCGTGCCGGCGCGAGCGCGACGCGGCGGCACGGGAGGCCGGAAAAGGCCGTTGGGAGGCGGCCAAGGAAGAAATTGAAGCGGACGGGTAGGGAAAGGGAGAAGGACGCTGAGGTCGACGCGGAGGCGGGAGACGCCATTCCCGCGGCGTGAGAAGCTGCCGCCGGGGGTGAGAGGAAGACGAAAGGGGATAGGAGGGGGGTTAGTGGATAAAGGCCCTAAACCGCTGACCGGCTTCTAGTAACTGCTCGTATCAGTCGGCCCACAGTGAACCCATGTAGGATGGATGTAAGTGATCAGGTGGGCCGCACGAAGATGAAAATAGTCAAAGCTTGAATTCTTTCTTTCTTTTCTCTCTTTTTTTTTTTTTGAAATCTGCAGAGCCCAATAGAGTTTGTCCACACTCAAAATTCTTTGTTGCAGATAATATTTGAAAATTCTTGTACTTTTTTTTGTGAAGAAAAATTCTTGTATTTGATTATAAGGCTGATCATTACTAGCCAAGGAGGGCTGACACACGTAATTGCCACATAAGACAATGGATAGTTAGTTGCAGAGTATACATACCTTCAGGGAAAAATTATATTGTGTGCACGAAGAAAACTAAATATATAGTACTACATACCACTTCCAAAAAAAAAGAAGGAAATATAATGTCCCCCTTTGCCTAAACAGGATCACACAGGCTAAACCCACTTCAAGTGGGACAAGCCGACAAGGGGCGGCAGCACTCCCCACCCCGCTGAGCTGCCTGCTGAATCAAATTAAGAAGCAATAAGCTGGGGTTTCTTCCTGCCTCCGAGTTGCCAAAAGCGCACCAGGCTTGTGTCTGTGGGTCTTCCTCAATGCCGCCGCGCGCTAGACGAAGAGGATATATATGCAACATGCTGGAGCAGGACCATATGCGTTCAGTTCAGGGCCCGGGGTGGTTACAAACTCCACGTCCGCACACATATGCAGAAGCTCCACGTTGCTTTCCATGGCGCCTTGCCTTGGTGAGGGCATGGTCGTCGTCGTACGCCAGCGCTCTGTCGCAATCGCAGCGCGTGTTCATATATAGGTTAGGCTCGTACTCGTAAGAAGCCATGGCACCATTGCAGAGAGACACTGCAGTGACATTGTGATGATGATGACCATTAGGTGGAGGTGGCTACAGGCTAGACAGGAGCATTGATCCATGGTTAGTGAGGAGTGCCACATGTAAAACAGTGTGTCAACTAGGTAACAGGTAGTAGTATTTGCTTTGACAGCGCAGGAACGCGTATGTAGGGAGGTACGCATCTATACATATATACGACTGGACTACTGGAGTGCCCATCTCTCTCTCCTTCTGCCACTCCTGCGCCTTATTATTAATCTCCTTTTTTCTTTTCTAATCTCCAGCTACATGCATCCATCTATGTGATTAAGTCGACAGTTAGATATACATCTCATCGTAGGCGCATCGCGAGAGCTTTCTTGTTTTTCCCGATCCCCTCCCCGATCGATGGCAATGCCGCCGGCGGCGGCGCGGGAGGCCGCGACGCTCCCCTTGAGCATGGTCCTGGTGCAGGCGTTCATCGTAGGGATGATCCTGCTGTCGAAGGTCGCGCTCAACGCCGGCATGCATCCCATGGTGCTCCTCGTCTACCGCAACCTCATCGCCGCCGCCGTCGTCGCGCCACTGGCAATCGTCTTCGAGAGGTAGTAATAATTAATTAAGCGCCGCCGTCTCATCACGTCAGTCGATCATGCCTCTTTGTTCTCATCGCCGCCTTTCCTTGGTCAGGTCTGATCAAAAATCAAATCACTGAGGACACGCGCCAAATACACAGTGTTACTGTGTGTTCTGATTTATGTTCTACCGGTTCACAATTTCTTCTTCGCGTTTGTTTTCCTTGTTGCCGCAGGGAAATGTTGAAGAAGGTGAACTGGGTCGTGCTTGGCTGGATTTCTGCAAGTGCGACATTGGGGTGAGTACTTCAAATAATAGGAGCTTATTACCTCTCCCATCGATCGACGTAGCAGTCTCCTACTGTTATACTGGTAGGCAACTAATAAGCCATATGCATATACACGCGTGCACACTGCAGGGTCGTCCTGGCAATGGGTTTGTTCAACTTCGGGCTGCAGGCAACCAGCGCCGCGTACTCTGCCATCTTCATCAACCTGATCCCCATCGTCACCTTCGTCATCGCCGTCCTTATCAGGTACTGTATGTATTGTTGCCTAATCTCTTTATCTCAAGCCGGCCGGCGGCTGGGGTGAGAGAGGCTAGATCAGGGTGAGGATGTGTGTTATTGGTTAATGATTAGTATTAGGTTAGGCTTGGACGGGCCGGTGGAGGAGGCTAAATTGCAGCGTCCAATTAAGTTCAGTGGCGGGCTAATTGTGATATGGGCCGTGAACTGCAATCGGTCTGTTCGGTTAACCGGGCCTCCTTGTTCTTCTTCGTCAGGACCGAGAAGCTGGTGCTGGGAAACTGGCCTGGCAGGATGAAGCTGGTGGGAGCGCTGCTCTGCGTGGGCGGGACGATGGTGGTGACCCTGATGAAGAAAGGCCGTCCGCTCCACCTGTGGCCTACCGGCGTCCTCATCAAAGGTTCTCATACGGACTCTCATCGGGCATCAGCACCAGCGAGCCCGGCCGGCGGCGGTGCTCACCGCCACGGCCTCGGCATGGTTATCGGCACGGTCTTCTTGTGTGGCAGCTGTATCGGCTACTCCCTCTGGCTTATCTTGCAGGTACGACGACACTACTGTGCGCCTATAGCTGTCAAATGTGTTTGACAGATATGATCACACACGAATTCTTTAATTGATTTGGTGTATCAATCAGGTCAGGGTCGCGAAGATTTTCCCTGCGAAATACTCGACGACGATGCTTACCTGTCTAGTGGGGAGCGTAGAGTCGTTCGTGCTGGGCATCTGCCTCAGCCGAACCGGATGGAAGCTCGGCTGGAATCTGGAGCTCCTGACGGTCGTCTACTTGGTGAGCTCCTCAAGTTGTTGTTGACAGCACAAGATGGCGGCTGTGTGTGCCCTGTTCTTTCATTACTACTATTTCAACCTCTTAAGTAGTATTAATTCCACAAATATATGACGACTGAATAATAATGTTCTTCAGGGCGTTTTCAATACGGGTGCCAACTTCGTGCTCATCTCCTGGGCGATCAGCCGACGCGGTCCGATCTACCCTCCGATGTTCAACTCTGTTTCGCTGGTCGTCGCCACCATCCTCGACTCGGTGCTTCTAGGCACTACCATCTTCGTTGAGAGGTTAGTACTAGTAAATTAATAAAGCCTCCTCTTCTTCATTCATCGATCTCGAATCTCGTCGTGCCTGATCCTAATTAATTAATAAGAGGATGCAGCATGTATATTGATCATCCTGTTGCATGCATGTGGCATACACGCAGCGCGCTGGGGACGCTGCTGGTGGTCCTCGGACTTTACGCTTACCTCTGGGGAAAGGGCACCGAGATGAAGCTTGCGGCGGAGGACGAAGGAGGACACCACCAGCGGCAAGGTGGACCGCACGAGACGGCGAGCGGCGGTGCTCGGATTGTCTAGATCATCGGTGACGGCGGCCTGTGTACACACATGCAGGAGCGAGCGCAGAAGGCTGTCGTAGCTCATACGAAGTAGTACTGTAGTACTTCACCAGAGTCTCATTTTTATTATTATTATTATTATTATTATTTTGCGAAGATCACCAGAGTCTCATTACGGTGGCTCGGAACGCTACTTCTTCGTTTGATGATTGGGATAAATTCGTGGAGTATGCCATTAATTAGAGAGAGAGTTAGAGGGGAGTTGGGCCAGAAATTAAGATCACAGAATTTTCTAAGTAGCGTTTCCTTTTCTGGGGCAAAGGTCTCTCGGAGGATGCAGAAGCAGCTTTGATGGGCCAGTTTTAGATGCAGTGGATGTTTGGACGAAATGTTTGTGTACGTGTGGTCTGGGCCCAGCCCATGTACTAGTATTTTGTACTCCTTGCTAGTTCCTTCTCACTATTACTTAGTGAGATGCTGCGATGGAGATGCTTGTTCGAAGGTACTAACGGAGATGCAAGACACCACGTTGGTGTCATTACCCAATTGATGAACAATCCCCTTCTGCCAAAAAGGAAAAAAACGCGACAGCTCGATTGATGCGTCCATTTCTTTGAATTAATTTTCCTTACGGTTGATGAGATGCGTCCACCAAGCTAATACTATTTCTGTTTTTTTATTGTTAATATTTTTTAATATAAATTTGTATTAGAAAATATCAATAATTAAGAAACGGATGTAGGACTACAGCATAAGCACATTTAGGCCGCTCGCGATCGTTGCGACGCCGCCGTCGCACGGCCGCGCGCCATTAAACTCTTTTGGGCGGGCGTGCACTTTGAGTCTCCGTGAAGTCGCTGGCTAGCTCGATGGATCGATCGCCAATTCGCCACCGGCCATGGGCGCGGCCGTTACGTTGATCCATCCAACACACGAACGACGCACCGCATCGCTGTCGTCGCGGATCGATTCGATCGATGGCTTGCAAACCCAGCTTCCTCTCTCGTCCACAGCTACTAGCTATATATCCCGACCTCCGCCATTAATGGAACCCAAAATTTTAAGAGACTGGGCCTTGCATGTGCGTGGTCCTCCAATGCATTGGCATGACGCCCGGATTAGCGACGAAATATCATTAAGCGTTCTTGTTAGTTCCATTCCATGAAGCTCTGTATCCTGTAGTATGTATATACATGCACATCTATATATCTCATTGATAAGCATACAGACATGCATGCTTTTGTACTTGTCCTAGTACTTATACTTGTAATCCCTCTGGTGGACACGAATTTGTTTATATTTTTAAACGAAGAGAAATCTGTCGAAAAATTGATAATTATACCGCCCCTGACGCTGATTAGATGAAAGCCAACGTTTGAGGAGAGTGACGCGCTGCGTGTCCTGTCTACGACTTCAATTTGTGGCGCTGGGGTTTGACGCGCTGCGCAGAGCATACATACAGTTGACCATCGATTCGTTGGTTTCGATGATCACCTCTTCCAACGTTAATCACTCTGACCAGGTAAATCTCCCTGACATAGCACTAGTATACGGAGCATACGACGGGCATGACCAATCAATGCTAATTTTTTTTTTTTGCTGATCATTTTCCAAAATTGATCTGGCACAGTCTTGCCGAGGGTCGCTATTGCGCACTGTCACATTGCGTTGGAGCTGACTTTCCTTTGGTTCAAAGGGATCCGGCTTCGGTTGACGACGATTAATGAGCGGCGCAACCGCTGCCTTAATTAATCACGTATACGCGTCTCAGTCGATGGGTCTCTCCGTGTGTTCAAGTTGATCAATATATTTAAACACATAACGTTAAATGAAAAATAGAAAAAACGATGATATTTTGTATTCACTGTCTTCACCTATTAACCTAAATATATTTGATTTTATTTTATATTAAAAATGAACATAATAAATTACTTTTCATTCTCGTGTTTATTTTGTACGGTTGTTTTCATATATTGATGCGATGTTAAAAAGAAGTTTGACTAGAATTGAACCAAAATAAAATTTAAATGGATACGGGGTCATGTATCGAAAAGAGAACAATAGAGATTGCATATGCACTACAAATTGACGAGAAACGAAACAAGACTACTAGTATTTCGCCCGATGGTCCACAAAGAGAGACTGACCTATATTTCATGTCAAACTGTCGTAGAGTGCCCATATACTGTGTCGGCGTCAACCACATAGTATGTACTAACAATCTGCTTAATTATTGTGTTTGCACATATAGTCAACGACAATATAGTTTCAGACGTTCATAATTTAGGCGCGTGTGGTACATCACACATTCACACATCACAGTGTGATATGATCAATATAAGCATATATATGGATCTCATCTCTTTCTCTCTCTGGGATGCATGCCGGCGGTCCAAGCTTTCAACAACCATATGGCACATATTTTCTAGAGTTCAATCATCAGGAAAGTGCTTCTTGGTCCCCGACCCGAAGCAATCAGATTCAGATATCACAATAACTTACTACCGAATTTCACACCGCCCAGCAGGTACAGAGTGCATTCAGCATGTTCCAAATTAATTAAGTGCATTATTAGCAGCATGCAGGGTTCATTTAGAATCAGGTACATGTACAACAAACTCCTAATAATACTGGGAACCCAGCTGCCTCTAGCTAATACTGATGCTATTACACGAGCTAGTAGCTAGCTAGATCACATCATCATTTAACAATAGATGATGCAAGAACGAAAAAGTTAACAAGAACCCAAATCTCTCTAACAAAGCTAGCTAGCTCCCGATCATCATCGTCATCGTCGTCATCATCCATGGATGACCATGGTTACAAAAAAAAAAAGAAGGGCTCTATAGCTCGGTCAATCAAGGGTTGTTGCCACCGTCGTTTTGAACGAAGGATGATGGCAACATGTCCTGCAAGAGCCCGGCATAGTCCTGCGCCATGAAGTGCTGCATGCGGAGGGGAGCGCTGCTACTGGTTGCCGCTGTAGCAGAGGCAGCTGTAGTACCGACAATGGCAGCCACGCCGCCGCCAGGCTGGTCATCAGGCGCCGCGTGGCTCGACGCCATGGGGGTGGCGTTCACCTGATGCGGCTGCACTCCAGCGGCGGCGGTGGCACCGCCGCTCACCAACTGCTCGATGGCGGTGTGGTGGTGGTGGTGACCCTGCATCTGCGGCAGGAAGCCGAGCGCGTCGAAGGCGGTGACTCCTCCGCCGGGCCTTCCATAGGCCAAGCCTATCGGCGGCGGCGGCGGCATGCGGAACTGCGGGTGGTGGTGCCCGGCGGCGAGGAGGTGCGTGCTCCCGCGCAGCGTGGCGGGGATGGGGTGGGTGTGCTTGCCCTCGTACGTGGTGATCACCACCGCCGCGTCCTGGAACGACCGCTCCACCCGCTTCTTCACCGGGCACTTCTGCGTCGTGCACCGGTAGTAGCTCCTGCATGGCAATCCCCCATTGCATCAAGAAATGCACATTGTTATGCTTATTAACTGGATTGGCTACATCTTATGGCGATATTCATAATTAATGTAAAAAAAAATGCATGTTCGTGTGTACCTTGGAAACGGGCTGTTTTTGACGGCTTTCTGGCCGTACTTGCGCCACCGGTAGCCGTCCTCGAGGTGGTCGACCTCGCTCTTGGTCATGAAAGCGAACCGCGGCTGCCGCGGCCGCTTCTCGCCCTTGCCCTTGCCTTTCGCCGCCCTGTAGATCACAAAGACATGCCAACTTGATCAAATCCATGTACGTATGCGATGAAAAACCGACCGGCTGGTAGTCTCACATAGCGGTAGCTAGCTCTGAGACTAAAGATTTGGCGTGCGTTCATATTAGTACAAACTACGTTGTACACACCAAAAAGAAAAGGACGATTAGTTAGTCCATTCAAACGTGCACTGGCTGCGTACGTAGTAGATGTCTGTACGTACGTATGTACGGGCCGCCTCAGATACCCTGGGCTTTAAGTTCACACACGGTACTACGTACGAAACTTGTTTAAATATTTTCGGTTGCTGGATTTGGAGATCCATCAAGGTCACCAGGACGCAAGAAAAAAGGAAGTTGCAAGGTGATGAATTTCATTTCAATGAAATTTAAAGGATCAGTTGGATTTTAGCTATTAGCTAGCTACCTACCTACCACTTATTGGATTGATCAAAACTCAAAGTCGTCTGCTGATCTTAAAATCATCCTGACTACACCAATCGCGAAATATCGCAGGGCAGTAGGTGTGGTCAAATATATAGTATAGGAGAGATTTTTAAAGACAACAAAGGGAACAAAGCAAGACTGATCAAAGCTTAAATGTATAGGATATCAACATTTCATATAAAAAGGCCCCTAATTAAAGATCAAGCTCTTTTTCCTTAGGCATGCAGCATGCTAACGACAAACCCTAGCAGAGTTCACACCTTCAGCAAAGCAATCAAGACATGATGCATGGAAACGAAAAAGGAACAATACTAGTACTACATATATGTGCGGAAGCAGGATTCACTTATGAAAAAGCTAGACAAAGATAAATCAGCTGGTTCAGATCTTATCACACATATGGCAGTAAAAAAAATCAGGACAAGCTAAACTTTTGCGCGCGGAGATGAAGCATCAGATCAAAGACTTGTCAACAAATCGAACAGCTAGAGTTGCTGATCTAAAATTTCGATATGAATGAAGAAAAGAAAAAGAAAACTTCTGATGAAATGGAATCGGATCGGATGAGGAGCTCTCACCCTGCTTTCTTGCTCTTGTCGTCTATTTCTCCATCCCCTTTGGCCGCCGATCCATCATCCTTGCTCTCCTCCCCTTCCCGGTCCTCCTTCTTGCACTTGGCGGCGGCCGACTCCTCGCCCGCTCCTCCGGCGCCACTACCGGTGCCGCAGGCCTCGCTCGACGTCGAGGACAGCGACATGCTATTCGGCGTCAACGGCGGCAGCGCCGACGCGCCTCCGCCGTCGCCGGGCATACCGACGACGCCAGTAGTGTCCAGCACCGCCAGCTCCCTCTTCACCTCGTCCTCCGCTGCCGGCACGTCGAACTCCCCGGTGAACAAGTCGTAGTCCAGCGGCGCACCGGCGTGCAGATGGTGGTAGTCCGTGAACCACGGCTGCTGCATCGGCGGCGTCCCCACTTCTGGCCGCTGCGCGAACAGAGATACCAGCTCGTCGTGGAACTGGAAGTCGCTGGAGAGGTGGCGCTGGTGGCCGCCGCCGTGGTCGTGATGCCTCGCGGCGTCCGACATGGATGGATGGATCGGCTGTGTCGTAGGAGCACGCGCGCGCCGCCGCAGATCGTCAAGCAGCCTGTCTCCTGAGCTGGTGGGGAAGGGAGGCTGTGTGAGGAAAGGGGTGAGGTGTGTATGCAAGCAAGGGAGCGAGCTACTTACTGGTAGAGAAGAGAAGAGAAGAGGAGTGTGATCATGTGTGCGGGTGAAAGATCGATCAAAGATGGACGGGTGGTTGGGTGGGAGAGAGAGAGAGAGAGAGAGAGAGAGAGAGAGAGAGAGAGAGAGAGAGAGCCAGAGAGAGAGAGCCAGAGAGGTGTTGAGAGAGAGAGAAAGAGAGCCAGAGAGGTGTGCTAATAAGGGTTTCCTTTCCTTTCAGACGAATGACTAGCTAGTTAATTGGGTGGGCTTGCTTTAGGTTTTATTAATTAATTGATTTGATTTGCTCTGTCAATCCGTAAACAACTTTCTCCTCAGCGTTGTAGTAACATCAGCCTTTTACCGGTTCTCGATGCACTGTTTGGTGGTCATACTGTTTTGGACTTGTTCATCATTTTCCACTTCTCAAGTGTATGTACTAGTACCAGAGAAGGAACATGTCAAATATTAATTTGTGGAACTGATGATCTCATCAGATAAAACCTGGTGTATTTTCTATATATTGTCTTTCAATTTATGTATGGATTGAACTTTTGACTGAATTGAAATGAATCTATCTATATAGCTCATCGGAGAGACGCATGTCGCTCGTCGAAGTTTCTTTTAATAAACGATCGAGCTGAGTCCTTTGCTTGATCGTCCTACATACGCTTGTTTGTTTACTACGTATAGTATACCAGTTCGCAGTTCTGGACCTCCTCTTGCTTCCGAAAACGATTTGTTTATTTCTAAAAAGTCATTGCCAACAGTATTGAACAGTGTGGTTTATAGTAGCAAGCACAGTGGTCCAAGCCAAGGTCGGTATCTTTGCTGGTGAGTCAGCGACGGGATTACCTGGGGTAGCCGGTAACGTAGGGTCAAACCGGCGAGCTGAGTCAAACGTTCAGACCAGACACCCACCGACACGTGTCCGCGCCGCTTTGACTGGCCCCGCTTCTTCTCTGACCCGGCCCTAGGTCATCGGCCAGGCGTGGTGTGCCCGTGGGTTGATGCTAGCGTGACGCCGCCGGTGACCACCCGCTCTCCTCTCCTTTCCGTCCGATGCTGATTGCTGCCGATCCGACGGCTGCAGAGAGGCACGGACGGACGTCGCGGCGCCCAATAAATTTGGGCTGCCAGGTGGGCCATAGCTTTCGTCTACCAGAGCAGAGAGAGAGAGAGAGAGAGAGAGAGAGGGAGAGAGCCTTGTCAAACTGTGGTGGCGGTGCGAGTGCGACCAACGGTGGCGGCTATAGCTCCCGCCGGTCTGAAAGCGAACGGCTCGGGACAGGTCACGAGGGTTGGTCGCGGGCGGGCCGACCGCGAACGGCGGCGGCGCGCGCGGACGTGTACTCTACCCGGTGGCCAGTTCCAAACCGGCTAAAGCAACGCGACCTTGGCCTGGCCTGGGCGCGATTCAGTCAGAGCGCTCTGGTTTCTTTTGATTCGACGCTATCGCTAGCTGTTTTTCCGCGACTTTGTTTCCCGCGGCGAAAAGGTTAGAATTGGCAGCATCGCGCGGCGGGCGGCACCACGACGACGGCGATGTTCCGATGCCGGCCGCTCTGTTTCGTTCTGCTCTTTTCTTACTCTCAATACCCATCCCATCGACTCGTTGTTGGACTGCTCTGCTCAGTCCAGCATCCTCCTCAAGGTTTCAAAGGCCGCCAGACCTACCTACGCCCACCTGAAAGAAAAATCTTAGGCTCTGATAAGATAATTTACAGGTTTCTTAACGCTGGGCGAGTCCACGGCTGCTTACTTATACTGTAGTACGTATTGTTTAGCGACTCTTGTTTCGTTAAGTTATTCTAAAAAAAATGTTCCGTTGAATGTACAATCATTCGAGTTCACATTGTTATTTGACGCGAATTTGACCAAGTGACGCCACTTCAGTTCATCACCACCAGGACAGTTCTCTCACTCCCTCACGGACGATGAATCATGCATAACCCGATTGGTAATACAATTTAATTGTTGATTTTATATTTGAATCGCGTTGAATCGTATCGACTAATCTATTTTCTGTGATGCAGCAGCAACAGCCAGTGTTTCTTGTTGTTCATGCTTAGACCAGTATTGTGCTATCATTCAACGACCCCCATCAACAATAATGCGCTTCTGAAGAATGAACTTACAATACTATAGTACAACTCGAATACTTTTAAGTGTTAGATAGATTAGATGGTTTGATGTGTGTCTAAGCGCATCAAAGATGGGTTAGTCTAACGGGAGTGATTCATCAGTCAAGATGTCGTTGGCACGTCAGAGAGCAACCACATTCTTTTGTCTGCTACAGGGAGGGAGTGCAACGAAATTCAGAGTTCAGACTCAAGGTTCAGAGAGTTGAGAAAATTATATTGATTCAACTAGCAGAGTACTAGTGGAGTAGTAGGAATCTTTGCCATACTTTTTAAGTTTAGTCTGAACTTCTTTCCAGCAGAGTTTATTAACTTTTTGGCATGCAGTTGATACCTTAAGAGAGAGCGAGTCTTTAACATATTGTTTCTGTTAACTCTATTCAATCAAAATAGGAATCTGCCAAACCAAAGTCAATTGCAGATCTGCAGACGAGAGGTCCCAGTAATTTTTTTATTTCTTCAGCTCGTCAAATAACGCGATGATGCAGACAACTAGTACTAAATTAGGTCATGTTTGTTTCAGATTATAATCCATCAGATTATATAATTTATAGATTATAATTTAAGAGGTTAACAAACAAACTGTTTATTTTTTTAGCTTATTTAATCTAATACTTCATATTATATATTTAATAATTCATATAAGAGAAGTTTATTTTAATTTATTTGATATAAAAAATTCAGTATTTATATAACTTTTAATAATTCATATAAAATTATATAATTAATAAATTATAATCTAAATTATATAATATGTTAAGTAAACAAACAGACCCTTAGCCTACGTTACGTGTATCCAATAAACGTCTTTTTAACCCATTGTTAATCCCGTTCGAGACACGGTGACTTGTCCGAGACTAGTAGCCCATGCAAGTGGTTTGACTTGCGCCAAAGTCCCCATGGGTTCGTACACGATTCGGAGTAAAGAACTCTGGTCCATCAGGCTTTGCCCGTAAGAAACTCCAAGCGATCGAAGACGTCGTCTCACTCTCACCTAATCCGCTGCACTACGACAACAAGCATCATCGTCACATATATTGTACTGTACTAGAGGAAAAGGAATACTAGTAGTACTATATTATATCGCGTTTGTCGTGGAATCCAATCTGCTCGCGTTGGCGTGAATTTCCATGCACACACTTGCGCTCATGCCCATGATCAAGAGCATGTCTTTCACTTGCAGTCATAAGTTTATTTCTTTCTAAAAAAAAAAGGGCCAGATCGATAGAATGTTTCATTAGCATGACGTACTGTATATTATGAAAGTAGGATGAGTGTTAACAACAGTTAACCTGTTTACCGAGCAAAGTATAATGGGCTGTGGTTTACGAGCTAATATGTGTGCGGAGTAGTGGTTTTTTTTTTCTTTGCTCTGGATTGTTACTAATATTCTAAAAAAATACTAGATTATTGTTTGATGAAAAAGAAGCATGGAGCTAAAGGGAGCATGAGAATGTTGACCAGACCAAGTAGTACTACCAGATGACGGTACGAATCAGTACATACTTTGTCCCTAATTCCATCATGGAAAGCTCCAAAGACAGGTGTGACGGCAGCTCGATCGATCTCTCTGTCCTTTGAACGGGGATTCCTACTTTTGGGTTCCAGTCCACCGCCGTACCTCTCGCCGGTCGCATCGATCCCGCCCAGCGGCCAGCGCCAACGTGCCATTACCGTCATCGGCGTCGAAACCGCCGATTGAATTGCTAAACCACAGCTGCGTGCTGCCCGGATACTCGAGTTACTCTAAAGAGTAATTACAGTGGTAACACAATCAGGTTTTACATGCATTTAGATCACAAACTTGACTTGATCCGGTTACAAAATTGACCAATAACCTCACCAAGTTCAGTTCTCAGCTCTTGGACTGCAACCCAACAAATTTTGAAAGCAGGTCACCATGCATGAGCTCTATTTCAAATGTTACGCCTTTTATTTTGATAGTCAATCTACCGAGGGAGGCTAAGCGTTTCACGTATACCTACTTTTCGCGTCATCTTGAACATTCACTTTATTTAAAAAATTATAGTTAATATTATATATTTTATTATGATTTGATTTTTTTAAAAGATATTTAAACCACGAATTAAAGTTTAATTTTTTTGAACTATTTTTTAAATAAGACCAAACGGTTTGAACTAATTTTTAAATAAAACCAAACGGTGAAAGTTGATGTCAAAAGTCAACGGCATCAGTTATTTGTGAATGGAGGGAGTGCATTTTTTTCTGATATATAATTGGTAATAATTAAGCGTATTCTCCCAATATAACCTTTGGACAATCTGAATTTTATTGTATCGTTGAAGACATAGAATCCTTTGAAACGCTCTGGTGCATACCGTTCATGTTCTGGTGATTCTTCAATTTTACTAGAGACAGATTTGCCAAGATATAATTTTTGTTTGTACATAATAAGCACTTGTGAAGATTCTGTGATGGAAAACTCATCTCTCATTTGACTGGCCTGTTCAAACGACGACGCCACTCTATAACACACGAGATACTCAGTCTCATAATTCCTCATAGAAAAAGGTTGGAATCATTTCCATGTTCAAACGACGAGCACTCCGACTAGAAAGATCACCAGCAGCACAATTACTGTGTGCATATGTAACATAACAAATAGGGCAGCACGTTCCTGATCTTGTCAAAAAAGCTAAAAATGCCAAAGATTTCAACTGTTGACGTGCTTTGGAAACGAAGCCATCAACTTGACCGGGTCGCAAAGATTTCAGTGGGGGCAGATTACTGATGGCCATAAGAGAGGCACAAAGGAAAGGTTGCAGCTTTCAAGTGCTAGTTGCTGGATAATGGGTAGGAAGATCTCACGCTTCAGTATATATCTTTCTTCTGCCCCCACTGAAGGACAGGGCGTAGAAAGTTACTAGCTTTTTTCAATCTGAAAAACTGAAATCTCTTTCAATCCAGCTTTTGTGTAATCTGAAAACTCACGCAGTCACGCTTTGTATATGCTGAAAGCGATTTTGAGTTGGGCGGAGTGGGATCTGATGCCAGAGGATTAGGATTACAGGACGCAAAAAGGCATGCTATTTTAGCTGAATAATTACACATCCGCTTTTGGTTCGTTCTGTAGATCTCGGACCATGTTATATCCGATATGCAGTATGCTTTTAGTGAAGAAACCTACTAGTACTTTTTGGGCTGAGATTTTCTTTTTTTGGGGGGGGCGGGGAGTGTCCAGAGAAAGGCATAGGTCTGAAAAAAAAAATTCCTCTCGTCATTTTAATTTATTCACTCTGATCTATGCAGATTTTCAGAGTTTCGTTTCTCAGTACATCAGTGTAGGAAAAAAACTCTTTCCAACCATGCATGAAAACAATGTCTTGTTAGGAAAACTCATATATAGCGAGTGGTATTAGAACAAAAATGAACCATAATTATTATCTTAACAAAAATAATTTAAAAGAGATAGTATATGGTACTCGTACATCTAGTGGACATGTGGCATGCACCTTTGGTGGCAAAGTCAACAGAAGGTGTGACCCATGTTGCAAAGAGCATTTCTGTGGTGATCCGCTCTCGTCTTGTTTATCGTTCTTATTCTCTTTTGGACCAGTGTTACGAGACCGGACAGTAAACGTTGAAAGTTTCTTCAGGCGGGGATCTGGGGGGTCATGTGATCCACTCGTGAAGAGTACTAGTGTACTACCAGTAGGGATTGTTAAAAGGGTAGACCAGCACACGAACTGACCAGCAGAGCAGAGAGGCAGCATTTGATTTGGAATGTAGTGCTGGCAGGTGAATGTGGTTTAATTTTATTCCCAAATAATAATTGTGTTCATTATGCTTTGGCCCTTTTGACTTGCTTCTTGTCACGTCATTGTTTTATCTGCATGCAGTACAGTATTTATTTATAGATGTCTCTTGTGCTGGAGCCTCTGTGTCTCTCAGGGGAATCTTCTTGTTCACACCACAATGCCGGGCGGTATCCAATGATCAGCGAGCGAGGATTCAAAAAGGCCGGAGTGTCTAGTAGTTAATTTTGTTCTTGAGTAGGAGTACTAGTAGTAGTACATACAGTACGTATGCAACTCTTGCGCTCAGTTACGCTCATTCAAACTGAACTGAATATTGATGAGTCCGTAATACGTAATGCATAGGCTATTGCAATGGCGGCATATAAGAAAATTGGCAATGGTGACATGAATTTAGTACTAGTGAAAAATAAGCACCTTCGGTTATTAAACCATGCATTGAGCCTTCGTCAAAACGGGTTACAGAAAACACTGGATAAGATATATAGAGCGGTTCTGAACTTTGTTCTCAGTTGGCAACATTTCTGCAGTATATAAACAGACGACACAGTGATGCATGGGCAGTACACGCGTCTCAGTAGTCAGTGCAGATGACATGAACAGCTGCTGAACAGTCCCCCCGGACGCGCATGCTCTCTCTCTCTCTCTCTGTGCAGGGCACCAAGCTGCACACGCACGCGTGCATCCACGCCACGCAGCCAGAGACCTACACTACAGAAAGTGCTCTCGAGTCTACAGAAGGTGCTTCCTTTCCACACTTGTGCGATGCGAGAAACCGGTTTGGGACGACATGGAAACCATCCAAAGCATGAACACAGCAGCCGATGTCCTATCCTACGTCCAACACGCTGGCAGTGCAGGCGCCTGGTGGGCACACACACTGCACGCAGTCGCAGACACAGACGCACAGAATCGAGCGATCGCAGCAGCGCGAGGACGGCTGGGGACAAGGCCAAAGCGCGTGCGCGCGTCACGATGCATGGGGGCACATGCATGGCGCCCACCCAAGCTTTTAGCCTGATGTGGTTAGATTCTTCCTCTTCCCACACGACGTCCGCTTGTGTTGTGTTGCCCATGCTGCCGCCGCGCGCGAGATCAACATCGCCGAGGTCAACTCTCCCGTAAGTTTTTATTATTATTATTATTATTTCCCCTCGCATCTCGGTACGCGCATCATATGCAGTTATCATCAATTCAACCCACACGAGAGGATTAATTAGATATGCTGCTGCTGCTCTGGTTGTGCGGTGCACGAGCACACGGGTGAGAAAGATGCAACTTAATTATTCCTAGTAACAACGAGAGAGATGTCTGTCCCTCCTCGATCTGGGTTGCCGCCCTACCCTCCGCAATTTGATCCATGGGGTCGCTCAATTAGCGGCTAAATTATAGTGGTAGTAGTATTAACAATTGGCAACCTGTCTCCTCTCCCCAGGCCAAAAAAAGTCAGAGCGCATGCCGTTCCAAAAGAGACTGACACATTTCTTCCAGTTGAAACTTGATTGTACGAATTACGGTACTGCTACCGTACTAGTACTAGTGAAAACAAAAGAGAAAGGGGGGGGGGGGGGGGGGCGGGCTGCACAGTCTTTTTTCCTGCGGTGAACCAGACAAAACCGCCAAAGGTCAAAGTGCTGCAGTGCAGCCATGGAATGCTTGCGACAGAATCAACAGGTCTTGTTTCGGTCGCCACGACGACCACGAGAGCGAGAGCGAGAGTGTGGGCGCAAACCAACGGGATTGGGTTGGGTTGTGAGACCACCGTAGCGGCTGCTGCTGCGCGGAGACCATCTCGAGCTTACTACTACTAGTACAACCAGCGCTTACTTTTTCTCCGCTCGCGCACTGATGGACTGACTGTGTGCTGACCGTTTGTTTTTCCATCAGCCTGTGTGACAAAGTACTGCTACATCCGTTTTTTTAAATTGTTAATGTCTTTTAGTATTACTAAAAAGTGTCAACAATTAAAAAAGGTAGTACTAAGTAATAGTACTAATAATTAATAATGAGTTACCCTGGTTTGAAACGGCTGGGCGCTGTCAATTTGGAGCCCGTCGTCTTATGTGTCGCCTTTGGGTTGCTCTTGCCCTTGCTCATGGCGGCACGGCGCTTACTAGGTGGGTTACCTTTACTTTAACCGCTAGCCAGAGAAGGAAGAACAAGTGTCTCTGATGGTGTAACGGCATAGTACGTACGTGTTGTTGGCCTCTTCACCGCTTTACTACAAAGTGAACGTACGGGTTTCCGCGGGCCTGTGGTACACGACAGTGACAGTGTGACACGAGTCTGGCTGCTGTTGATTAGTGAAAAGGGGGCAAGCAGACGAGATGGTATTTGTTTGTCAGATCATTTCACACTAAGGCTTAGGCCTAGCAGTGTTTCGGAAAAGAGGCCCAGAACTTTAGCAACTTTTCAGCTGGGTTCCTTATGGGCCTTGCGCTTATATTGCTACACTGTGCCAACGTAATTCGGTTTCTGAAGAACAGAAATAGGCCTGTTTCCTTCTGAAGAGCACGAATAGGCCCGGTTTCTGTCGACAAGGGCCGTCTAATCTAAGAAAAGGCAACTGAACAGAATCATGGCAGCATCATAAATTAACTGCCTTTCCTTTCAAAAGCCACACACACATACTCCAGGGCAAATCCATCTGCTTTTGGTGGCAAAGGCTTCGGCGATTGGCGGAACATGCAGGCTTTTGAGTTTGGAACTTATGATAATTTACACGTACACAGACACAACTCCGCATACAGATACATCTACTAGTATCTGGTTAAAAGATTGATAGACAACATTAATTATCTGAAGCGACATCAACATCATGAGGAGACGGTACCTTTTCCCTGTTTTGATGCATATAATCTGGGAGGAGACAGGACGAGCAGGGAGGGGGGTCGCCAAGAGTGCTCTGCTATCATTGCACTGCATGCGAATCCCCCTTGTTCAAGTAGCAGTAGCTGGCTAGCTGCTACTAGACGAGCAGCAGCAAAGGAATTGTTTTTTTTTTTTTGGTGTGCTTAATTAGTGGACCTTGTCCAAAATTCAGGGCCATCACGGCTCGTACTATGCAAATGCAGTTAGTTTGCGTAATTATAATGCAGATTGAGTTAGCAGCTGTCACTAGTAATACCAGCCGTCGATTCTTCAGTTCAGATGATGCATTCTCAGTTCATCTGAAGCTTTCCTGAATGTTCATTGAGATCATCTGAATAAAACTCGAGATGTGGATACTTCGTCCGTGCACGGGTTTCAGATCGACCACAGGAAGAATGTCCATTGCCGAAACGTGTATGTGAAAGGGGTGGTCGCTAGACTACTCCCGGTCTCTGAAACTCTGAACTCCGAAGCTGCACGAAAGAAAAAAAAAAAAAAAGGTCAACCTCCACTACCCTGCACTTTTCGCGCCATCCTATGCCGTGCGCGAGCGGCGCGCGGCCATGCTGCCTCTCCCCGTCGTCTCTCGGGACAAAGAAAAGAAACAAAAACAAAAAGGAGAGAGATCACTGTGCCTGTTTTCTAGAGCCCTGCAGATAGATGGTGTGGCGTGCTGGAGAGAAGGTCGAGATGCGTGAGGACCGCGTGATTGTTGTTGTTGAGCACTTTGGAAGATAGGTTTCCGGAACAAGGACGAGCTAGTGCGTCGTCACGCGTCGGTCGATGCCCCTCTCTCCCTGTCGAGTGTGGCGCGTGAATCTCTCGAAGCTCTTTTTAGCTTTTGCTCCCTAAACTATGCTGTGCTGCGATTTGGTTGGCAAAGAAAGCTGCAACCTTGTTTCGTTCAGTTCAGTCCACAGTTCGTTTATTTTGCCGCCCCTGTTTCGGCTAGCGCGCATGCAGATTTCCAGTCCTAAATGCTTAGAGAAACGAAGAGAACATATTCCTTCACCTGCAAAAGAGGCAAAACAAAAAGGAGAAATTATCCTACAGAAAGTGCGTGCAGGGATGAGCACACTGGCTATATAAAGAAGAGATGACAGTGATCATCACTCTTTTAATTAGTGGTTTTCTCTAGCGAGAGCGAGGGCGAGGGCTAGGGTACATATTCCACAGCTCGAAAAGTGATTTCTCCGGAGCTCGTTTTCCGCGTGATAACTTGGCTAGTAGATGATAGCTCTACGTACGTTGACAGCTGGTCGCACCAAGTAGTGGTAGAGTAGTAACAAGGAAGAAATCACCTCCAGTCCAACCAGTTGTTGCAGAACATCGTACCGCTACTGCTACTTGGCAGTCTCTGCCGCTGTATGCACCGGAACAAAATAAAGTTCAGTGGTACTGTTACTAGTACTACTACTCTGCGTTTATGTCCTCGGCCAGAAAGAATAAGCGCATTAATTATAGTCGTAATAATAAGAAGAGGAAACGGGAACGAAGATTGTTCTTGAACATGCTAATTGGAAGAAACAACTAAAGCTCTGCTGCTGGTGGTGCCTAGCTTTGTTTGGCGAATGAAATTTTCCTGCACGCGGAGACCGCGGCATTGGCGCGCGCCTGAAACTGAAAGTGTCACTCGTGATTCTCTACTCTCCAATTGTTTCTTCTTTGCCACGTACGGGCCAATGGCAAAGGAAACACAGAGTATATATAGTACTATACTTGACAGAGCTTGGTATACTACTACTGCTGTATGTATTAAGTACACCTGGACCAAGCCAACACACCCAATGGATAGATATATACTGGTAGTAGTACTATGGTAATCGATGACACGTTGTTGACGGCTACAGCATCATTAGTCTGTTTGTTTGTTTACTTGGTCTCGGAATGCGAAATTGCATTATAATTATAGTAGAAAATTTCATGCACAACGGCAAACACATGGTATTAGTTTAGTACTACTAGTATAATACTCTACTAGCTGAGACCTTTGAACCAGTGCTGATCCGTTCGGCAACGGAATTTGGCAACTACTGTATGATGTCATCAACGGCGCGGGAACGCTGGTAGTAATCTCTTGTGGAAGCTAACTCAATTTCTTTTTGTTGGAAAACAAAAAGATATACTGGATAATAAAATAGAAAGTGTTGTCTTCTGGCAAAGAAATAATAATAAAGAAAAGAAACTTGTGCTACATACTAGCCTGTGAAATGAAAAACGGTGGTCTTGCCATTGAAATGGTTCCTCAACGGATCTCGGAAGGTGATGTTCCTTCTTGGATGCAACGAAAAAAAATGGGAAGGTACAAAGAGAAACTTCTGGAACGGCACGGCCGCGCAGTTCGTACGTACGTGCAGTCGCCATCGTCGTCGATCGTCGTCAACAGCTGGTGCTCTACATACACCGGTGGACCAGCCCAACGGTACAACTCCGTTCATTGCCCGCGCCGTTCGGCGGCAGGGCAGGGCAGCAACGGCCCAAATTAAACGACGAGCACGTCGCGTCGCGTGAGGGCGACCGCACTCGTGGTGCTGAGCGAACCTGAGCGCGACGACCCGCCGTTCGAATGTGAAAAGCATCGCCATCGCATGAGGTGTGCGCGTGAAAACGAAGCCTCCCCTCCCTTCCTCTCCTCTCGTCCCGGCCTGCGCGGCATCCGCGTACGCCTTGTTGTTCCGCTGCGCTGGCCTCGGCCAGCCCGGCTCCAACTCCAACCCAACCGGGGTGGCGATTGCTTGCGGTGCGGTGCGGGCTGGGCGCGTCGCCGTCCGTCCGTCCGGTGCAACAAAGCTCGCTACCGCCGCCATTTGCTAGCCGTCCGCTCCTCCTCCATTCCTTCGCCTGCCGTACGTGTGCTGTCACTGCTGTGTAGCTGTATGGAGACGACAGTTGTAAAGAAAGAGTCCGGCGGTTCTATTTGCACTTCACGTTCCCGGTTCGTGAACAATTGTTGCACGCGCGGCCTGGTGTTTGCCTCTCCACACCATTCTCTTTTATTTTCTTTTCTACTTTGTGGTAGAATCAAAACAAATTGAAACGTAGTAGTAGTACTACATCTCTGCCCTTTGCCCCTCTCTTTAAATACTACTGCTACTGCTACCTGTACAGCTGTACTACTGTGCTAGGCTACACGCTCCCCGCTAATAGTCGTTGTAGCACCACTGTTGCCTTGAGCACAAAGCAAAGGACCGGGTCATACTACTACACATAATATTGTTAAGAGTCAGGGGCCAGAGTGAAACTGAAACGAGACCCTTCTGGCTTCGCCGGCTCTCCCATATATTCCCCGGTCTTCCAGGCCTTGCTTGCTTGCTCCCCGCACCACGCCTCCCATCCCATCCCATCCCATCCCACGTCTCATTCCCCAGTTTTCCAAACCAAAAAACCCGTCCCTCTTTACCAGCCAAACCAAACCTTGCCACTTGCCAAACCAACGGCAACAACACCGTCATCAATGGCCATCGAGGCGGTGGCGGCGGCGGCGGCGGCGGCGCGAGAGATTTCGGAGACGGCGCATGCTCCCCCCACGTCTTCGCCCGACGCCAAGACGGCGATGGCGGGCCCGGCGCGGCCGCGCGGCTGGCTGCGGCGACTCGTCCCGCGAGAGTTCCGCCTTCCCCGGAGCCGGCGCTGGAAGCTGCAGATGAGCGCGGCGGCCGAGTCCTCCACCGGCCGGGGCGGCCCCTCGAAGCTGGCGTCGTCGCTGTCGCGGTCGCTGCGGTGGAAGCGGCTCCCCGGGTTCCCCTCCCTCGGCTTGACCTTGAAGAGCGGCTCGGCGTCGGCGGTCGTCGACGCCATCACGTTCCGCGTCATGTACGTCGTCGAGGCCGTCGTGCTCGGGCTCGGGCTCTCCTGCTTCTTCCTCTGTTGCGGATGCCATCTCTAAAAGCCACCACTGCTATGCATTTTCTGCTACGACACTTAATTGGCATGTTAAAAACATGTCATCTTTTTTTTGTTTTTGTTCTTCTATCCATGATTTTATAATGTAAATTATGCTCTCTTTGGTATTACGAAGATGAAAAACTTCAAATGTCTTCTCATCTGTTGGTTAGTTTACTACTAGTAATTTGCGTGATTTCTTAATGCCACGATGCAACACATCGCATTTCGAGAGCCAAGGAATTTTATGTTTGTTTATAATAAATTGTCGTCGCTGTCCGGTGTTGGTTGGTACAAAAGAAGAAGGGTTAGCTAGCTAGCTTTGGATAATTACTCGCAAAGCTTGAGATCGAGTGGCTATGGAGGACCAAGCGCGGAAGGGGGAACCGGCGCCGTTTGGTTTCCCGGCGCCGGTCCGGGCCGGCGCCACGCGGTTGGGATGGATAGGCATCGGCGTCATGGGCGGCGCCATGGCTAACCACCTCCTCGCCGCCGGGTACGCGGTGACCGTGTTCGCTCGCACGCCGGCCAAGGCGGCGGGCCTTGTCACGGCCGGCGCAAGCCTCGCGGACTCGCCGGCGGCCGTGGCTGCGGCCTCCGACGTCGTCTTCACCATGGTGGGCAACCCGGGCGACGTGCGCGAGGTCGTCCTCGACCCCGTCACCGGCGCGCTCGCGGGGCTCCGTCCCGGCGGCGTGCTGGTCGACTGCACGAGCTCGTCCCCCGCCCTCGCGCGCGAGATCGCCGCGGCCGCGCGCGCGGCGGGCTGCCACGCCGTCGACGCGCCGGTCTCCGGCGGCGACGTCGGCGCGCGCGACGGCACCCTCGCCATCTTCGCCGGCGGCGACGACGAGGCCGTCGTCTCCTGGCTGGCCCCGCTCCTCGCGCGCCTCGGGAGACCGACCTACATGGGCCCGCCCGGGAGCGGCCAGAGCAGCAAGATCGGCAACCAGATCGCGGTGGCCGGCGCGGTGGTGGGCCTCGGCGAGTCCGTGGCCTTCGCCAGCGCCGCGGGGCTCGACGCGTCGCTCTTCCTCGACGCGATCTCCAAGGGCGCCGCGGGATCGCGCGTCATGGACATCTTCGGCGACCGCGTGCTGCGCCGCGAGTTCATGTCCGGCGGCCCCGTGAAGTACATCGTCAAGGACCTCGGCATGGCGCTGGAGGTTGCCGACGGCCAGGACGACGCGAACGTCCTGCCCGGCTCAGCGCTGTTCCGGCAGATGTTCTCCGCGATGGTGGCGAACGGCGACGGCGACATGTGCCTGCAGGGACTGATCACGGTCGTCGAGCGGCTCAACGGCATTCGCAAGTGAGAGGAGCTGAAGTTGTTCGTCGGAATGCCGCACTGAATATGGTTTTTTTCTTTTCGCTGAATAAAATATTTGATGCCTCGGGTTTAAGGCAAACACTAGATGAAACTTTGCCAGCATGGATCAAGTCTGAATTGCTGATCTGTGGGTGTCGCTTTGCCGCTGATGTTTTTATACAACAGTTTTGTTTTCTGAAGGTATGTAGTTGTCGTAAAGGGCATGGACAAGTTTTTTCTTTTTTAGAGTTTAGGGAATGTACAAGTCCCAGCAGCGAGTCGATCGGCTCCGCGGCGAGCCACGAGGAGTCTATGGCAAACACAAACGTAATGTATATTTTGGATGGGCTTTCCTTGCTGAGGAATGATAGCCATTGATTCAGAATTTCGACACGGGCACCCTTGTGTTTGTTGAGTGATGACTGTTGTGAGCTCACATCAGAAGACAAGGTGTGTAGTACAAGTCACTTTTCACTTTCAGATTTTGAATACTAGTTCGATCATGAAATAGTACTCCTTTGGGTCTCAATATTGTCCAACGAAGGGAGGTTATACTTACTTGGCTTCTTGTAAATACAAACTTGCTGATTTAGCGTATTATACTGTGTGTTCTGGAGCTGAGAATAGTGTTTCACACAGGAGGTGTAAAACCAGTCGGCCTAGGATTCGTCTGTAGGGGTAGGGAAGTCATTAGTGCAGGCTTCCTGCATCTTCAAACAATCAACGTCAGCAAAAACCAGGAAGCAACCTGTGTTTTCATCTTATAATCTTCTCCAACAATTGTTTTGAAAACGGCTTCTCCAAAAGAGACTGGGGATGAAAATTTGCTGAGCTCCTTTCTTCAGAATGGAAACGTTTCGCGTGATAATGTAAAATTCAAAGCTGAGTTGATTCTAGGAACTGCATCTGGAGTAGAAGCATATTGTAGACTCTGATCCTTAAAATGCTCGATGCAATTAAAGACCACTGTAAAATACTTAACTGCATCAAAGACTCCGTGGCCCAATGGATAAGGCGCTGGTCTACGGAACCAGAGATTCTGGGTTCGATCCCCAGCGGAGTCGACGCCTTGTTTCTGTTTCTCTCTCTCGTTATTCAACCTGAGTCGATTTGGGAGGAGACCACAGCTTCCCGCACTTTTTAAAACTTGTCCAACCGGACAGCGTACAGTAAATCATCTTAATATTTTATTATAAATATAAATGAATCTGTATAGAAGTTTACACAACAGAAAATAGAAGGAGAAGCAAAAATTTACCAAGTGAGGCAGGGGAGGAGGAGCAAAAATTTAGAAGCAGGGCGGAAAGTGCACAGGAGTCTGGACAACTATTAAAGAGGTTTTTTTTTTGCTATTGACAATTGAAGTTAAAAATAGTATTTAATTTTGGCCACAAACCTATAACTGCGTTGACGAGGCTTCTTCTTCCTATTAAATCCTCACTCTCCTTGTATTGGTTAGTACTGTACTTGATTAACCATAAGGGCCTGTTTGATAGCTATAATATGGAACTGATTATATGCAATAATTGACTATATATGTCAAACACCCAAATGACATGAGACATTCATTAAAAGTAGCCATAATTGTTCTTTTCATTTGTATTAACATATGTTGTTTTAATGAGCTCAAAATAAGAGCGTTTTATAGCTTAGGGATGTACATGAACATATAAGCTGTGTTTTTAATAACTTATTATAGGCGATTTCGTATTCATTCTATAATGCATCGACTACATGGAAATATTTTCTGCTTATTAATTGGAAAGATCTCTGATTATTAACATCCACGTGTTTTTATCTCTTCCTACCTGAATTTGACAATGGTCCCCGGTCGTGAGTTGTATGTATCTCGACGGCCCTGGATACTTTGATGACATGAACCGCCCACTGCGGTTGTACGTGGCAGTAGATCCGACGGCTGTGAGTTGTCGGATGACACGAACCGGTCCCACACCGTACCGCCTCGACAGGACAGAGCGGCAGCGCTCGTGAATCGATTGATATACTTTTTTATTTTGAGATAAACGATTGGTATACTCAAAAAAAAAAAAACGATTGGTATACTCGTGCCCATCGAAAAGGCCGAGGCAGGCAGCG
Source organism: Oropetium thomaeum (assembly GCA_001182835.1). Classification (NCBI taxonomy): domain Eukaryota; kingdom Viridiplantae; phylum Streptophyta; class Magnoliopsida; order Poales; family Poaceae; genus Oropetium; species Oropetium thomaeum. The sequence goes on from LFJQ01000010.1 coordinate 2,966,663, forward strand.
ACGAACGAGAACGAGCGAAGTAAAATCGATGGGGCGCCGTGTTCTCGTGATCGCTCTACTACTGCTCACGGGTCAGTAGTAGTCGGTGCTACCCATCAAACTTTTTTCGTACTTTTGAGCACAGTAAAATCGACGACGGTTCATAATATATCTTAAAAAAAGATTCATCTTTTTGCTTGCTTGCAGCAGCGTCGTCAGCGTCGGCGGCGTCGCTTGGCATCCCACGATTCTTGTCGGACTTCGGTGTTGAATACGCAAAAAGCGCGACGGCGGAGCACTGCTTCCGCCGCTACTCGCCACTGTACGCGGCGCCCTTTCCCATGGGCACCGCGGCGGCCATCCACCTCGGCAACACCAGGTCGTGCATCGCCAGCTACGGGAACGGCGACCCACGGAGCGCGTACCGGTTCTGCATCCCCTCGTGGGTCGCCTTCAGCGACAAGGAGGGCATCCTCTCCGGCGAGGCCGCCATGAACCACTCGGCCCTCCACCCCGCGACGGCCATGTCCGGCTACATGCGCCTCGTGCACGAAAGGCATGCTCTGCTCCTATGAGCGATTTCTCCCCTGCTCTGATCTGCTACCTGCCTTAGCCGATGCCATCATCCATGGATCGTTTTTCCTCGGTTGCAGGCTGCAGCATCCCAAGTCTGAGAGAGAGAGGGAGCTCGTCCCGTACAACTTCACGGAGGGACAGGATGGGCCACCATCCAGCTGGAGACGGGGCAGGTCTTCTCTCCCGAATACCTCGCCAGCATCGTCATCTCCGAGCTGAAACGCGTGGCGGAGGCGCACCTGGGTCGCGAGATCAGTGTTGCGGTCCTCACCGTGCCCCGCCACCTCACTCACGACGGAAGGTGGAGCGTGAGGTCCACTGCGACGGACGCCGGCTTCATGGTCGCTAAGCACGTCGACCAGCAGATTGCGGCCGCGGCGGCGCATGGCTTCCACAGGAAGCGTGGCGAGGGCAAAGTCGTCCTTGTCCTGCACGTCGGCGGCCGCACGTCCCACGCAACCATGTTTAAGTTCGTCAAGGGCACGCCTCGGCTGATCCACGCGCGCGATGATCTCTTCCTAGGAGGCAAGTGCGTCTGAAACATTGTTCCTGCATCGCATTACGTTCGTTCGTGGCGATGCTTGCGTTTGAAATCGATCTGTTCTTCCCACAAAAAAGGAATCATTATTCTTATTCGTGCTGCCTGGCTGCTCTTCCTGGCTTGATTGCAGGTGATGACTTCACTGCCAGGGTTGTATACTACTTCGTGGAGCTCATCAAGCAGCAGCACGGCAGTAACATACGGCACGACAGGGTCGCCCTCCTCAGGCTCAAGGCGGAGTGCGAGCGAGCCAAGAAGGCGCTGAGCGACCACGAAGAGACCCACGTACACGTCGAGTCGCTCGTCGACGGCGTGGGACTTTTCCGCGCCGCTCACGCGGGCCAAGTTCGAGCAGCTGAACCGCGACCTGTTCGAGAGGGCCGCCGTGGGGCTGGCCGACTGGGTGGTGATGCGATCCCGGGTGGTGGAGAACCAGTAGCGCAAGGGTCTGTTAGAAAGGGTCATGGAAGCGGTGAGCCGGGTGATCACGATGGTACGCAGCAGCCGAGACGAAGAGGAGAGACGCAAGGACATGGTTCACGAGATCATTCTCGTCGGCGGCAGCGCTAAGATTCCCAAAATTCGCGAGCTCGTCAAAGACTACTTCCATGGCAGGGAGCCCGTCCGAGGACTGGAACCTGACGAGACCGTCATTCACGGCGCTAGTTCTTACACGCCCCGAGGCGGCTCGGTACTTGGAACCGTGCTTCCATCACTGGCACACGGAGGGAAATCCTCACTTCCTCTGATCTGGTCGCATCGTTTCAATCCAAATTAAATCTAAAACGAGCTGTGTTCTTCATTATTTGTCTACAAAATACTCCTCAGTTTTTTCTTTTGGTCACTGTTGATTTTCATCGTTCGTTTTTTTAAAAAAAGAAATATTAAATGTTTCGTTAAGATTTAATTTATTATTAAAAGTTTAAATCTTAATTTTTATTTTACATATTTGAATTAATTTTTTAATAAAACAAGCGGTCAACATTTCCTGTCAAACCCAATAACAATAAATAAAAAAAGAACGAAGAGAGTAAGGAGTACTACATTCTCCGGTTGTCTAAACACAAACCTAACTTAACCCGTTCCACACAAGTTTATTTTTATTTTCAACCCAAACAATCCCGCCCTATTAATATCAAAACCCACCCCAACCCATTTATTCAATTGTGTCCAAACCAACTTATCAAATGTGTTGAACCCATAACAAATAAATATAGATTGTTACGACTAGATTGGTTCATGTTAAAAGTTAGACCCTAAATTAAAACATCATGTTTACACCTTAAAATTTTGACGAAATTAACAGAAATTTTTTGAGGTGACACAGTAAAACAACATACTACTTTGTGTAAATTATCGGGCCTAAATCAACATGTGGATTCCACGTCAAAAGCTTGATCCTAAAAACAAAAACCTGGCATTCACGACTACAAATAGTGTTCCTAATATTATTTAAATTTAGTAGAAGAAGTCCATCATTGTGGAAGTTACTTGTGATTGTGTACCGCGCTCTTCGGTGTACAATAATAAAAAAAGAAGATGTTTTTGAAACAATCATGTAATCAAATATGCTTGCTTCCAAGAGCACGTCGTTAAGGATCCGCTAGAATTAAGGATCATCTTCATTTCTGCATAGTGTCATTACCTTCTTTGACAAAGCTTTACAGAGCTAATTCTTAGAAAGAGTACGGTGAATTCTGTCAAACGCTGTATTGTTGTATAAGTGATTCCTAGCTGATTTTGTAGTGATTATCTAAAATAAAATAAGGGGTTGGGAGATGAAAAATATAGTTTTTTTCTGATTCTGTGAAGTAATTATTATATCATAAAGAATCAAAGTAAATCAATTTTAGCCATAGAATTACTTCTGCTCAGAAGATCACTAATTACTCCAGGGAAGTTCGGCCAAAGAAGGCCCTAATCGTGGCTGATATGTGGGATACACACTATTAGCCTACATCCATGTCTGTATTAACAGTGATGATCTTTATCATTCCGTGAGCAGCCAATTTATTTTTCTTTGATAATTACAGTGAGCACCCAAGTGGACACCGATCATATGATGTCCATAGTATTACGGGAACATTTCTTATTGACCATCTAAAAGTTCAAATTCTTTATTAGCCAGTCAAAATTTTGGATTTCCCTTTCAGCCATCACTCTTATTTTTCAATCCCTTATTGACCACTTTCATATATTGTTTGTAACTCAGAAATGATACATTTCTTAAAAAAAACATATACAGAGTTTGAAGTTAAGATTTTGTATACCTCCGGAGTATAAGTGCAATTTTAGATGGTGAGTTTTTTTGAAAAGTTGAAACTTTAAAGTATGTTTTTATAGAGTTTTGAAAAACATATTTTAGCGAGCTATACAAAATTTTGACTTCAAAACTACTATTTATGAGTTATAAAAAAAGAATCTATGAGAGTAGTCAATAAGGAAAGGAAAATGAAAATAATTGAAAAGGAAATTTTAAATTTTTAATGGCTAATAAGAATTTTGACCTATTTTTTAAGAAATTTGTCCTAGTTTTTTTTTTTGAGTGAATGAAATTTGTCCTAGTATTAGCGTCATAGCCTGTTTCAGTTTCATCCTGTGTCTCAAATGGGCTGGACCGGATTTGTCCTACAATTTCAGCCCAGTTCTTCAGAATCTCAACAAGAATCACCGTAAGTCAAACCAAGCGTCATTAGAATCTCTCCACCCTGTTATCCACCAGATTACCCCAAGCATCCCGAGCTCCAAGCCTCCAATCAATGGCGTCTCACGATCACCACCACCACCACCACTCCCACGGGTGCGCGCGGTCCATCCTCCAATTGCCCCGATTCTTTCATTGCCGCCTACACCTCCAACTCACTGTCCGTCTGGTCTTGTTCTTTCAGAGACGGCGCGGCGGGTGGCTCGTGGGTCGGGGAGGACGGCCGCGTCTGGCACTCCCATGACGGCCTCGCGCCGCACTCTCACGAACCGATCTACTCCCCCGGCGACTTCACCAAGCGCGCGCCGCCGCTCGCATCGCGCAGCTTCGCCGACCGCGCCTTCACCGTCGGCATCGGCGGCCCCGTGGGCACCGGGTAATCCGGGGCGTTGCCTACACATTGTTGTATAGGCCTCCATGGTCCTAGTAGGGTACTGCCGTTAGCGTTTTCTTTCACCGTATTAGGAATTTCGAGGTGCTCTGATTTGGTGAATGGCTGTGAGGGCTGAGGGATAATGGTTCAAGGCAGTGTTGCCAAATTTGGGCTTAAATTTTGGTTTTCGATCGGTGTATGATGTAGAAATTCGAGCATTTAAGCTTAGTAGTCGATGAAGGCATTACGTTGCTATGCTAACCCATCTTTTTCCAAACGAGTTCAGACTTTAGGCTCGTCTGAATATTGAGAATAATCATTATTCGAGGGACTGTTCAATTAGTTGCTGTTCGGCAGAGGGTGCATGGCTTTGTGCTGAGAAGATTAGTTCAGCTGTCGATTCTGATGTGGTTACTGGACATCATCAGTGATTTAGCTTTTTGTCACTTTTTTTTTAAAAAAAAAATGGAACAAAGATGCATCCTTTCCTCTCGATGTTAGAAAACATCCTTTGCAAATAGGCTCATGTGCTTTCCCCTTTAGAATTGACTAGGCACATCAAGGCATGTCTGATTTTTATTTTGTGGTAATCAAAGTGCGTGAGAGACTAGTGATTTTGTTCCTGAAATACAATCGTATCATTTGGTGTAGTGATTTGATCTAGTAATTACTTATGAAAAGCAATTAATTCCATTTGTGTCCATGATTGAGCAACCTAATGCAGTATGATCTTTAACATTTCTATTCACTATTTGTTTTGTTCAGGAAAACTGCTCTGATGTTAGCGCTATGTAAATTCCTGCGTGACAAATATAGTCTTGCGGCGGTATGTGGCATGATTTTCGGCTCTGATTGTTCTTTTCTGCATCAAGATGAAATTATAAAGATATACATTTTTGCCGTTGTGCTCCTCAAATTCCACTCTGATAGATATATTCGACTGATCATATAGTGCACCTCTTCATCACATTTAATAGTGAACTTACTTACATTGAACGATATAATGTCTTGATTATGTTTTTTTTGCTTGTTTACTCTTTCCACATTCAGGTCACGAATGATATATTCACAAAAGAGGATGGAGAATTCTTAATTAAGCATGGAGCTCTTCCAGAAGAGCGCATACGTGCAGTAGAAACCGGAGGGTGCCCTCACGCAGCTATACGTGAGGATATCAGCATAAATCTAGGTCCTCTGGAGGAGCTATCAAACTTATACAAAGCTGATTTGCTTCTCTGTGAATCCGGGGGAGGTATTTTTCTTACTAAATCAATGAAATGAAAGTGCTAGCATTTTATTGTTATGTATATCTGGGTGAGCAAACCTAATCATCTAGTTCTAGTTGCGTAAACCAGCCTCCTACAGTCCTACTAGAATCACATTTCCTCTGTATTGGAGGTGAATATGGATTATGGAGTTTGTTTTATTCGAGGTCTGAAACAATCAACAACATTTTACATGCCTGCTCTGCTTTTTTTCAGCCCTGAAGCAAAAGAATATCTAGTTTATCATGAATATCTTGAGCATCCCTATGTTTCTTAATGATAGGAACCCGAGTCCTGAATAGCATTTTATTGTCCTTGATATGGTCTTTTCATGTGTGTGTCTCTACTGTCAGAAATTAAAGAATGTCATTTATACATTTGTTATGCAGATAACTTGGCTGCCAACTTCAGCAGAGAATTAGCAGACTACATAATCTACATCATCGATGTCTCTGGTGGAGACAAGATACCAAGAAAAGGTGGCCCTGGGATAACCCAAGCTGATCTGTTGGTATATACGTCAATTTTGAACTCCTTTGACTGCTGAACTTGCATGATGCTCATCTTGATTGCTATTTCCCAGCTTGATTTGCATATTTACATTACAATCTTTATGGATTCGGAACTCAGGTAATAAACAAGACAGACCTTGCACCAGCTGTTGGAGCTGATCTGTCTGTAATGGAGCGTGATGCGCTTCGCATGCGGGAAGGAGGGCCTTTCGTGTTTGCACAGGTTCAGGATCAAACCCTGCACATGCTTAATGATTTCTTCTCTTGAGTCATGACAAAGGACATACAACTTGTTTTAGAATGAGGCCCAAGCATTTGTCCTGCTTTTTCAGTAAACATGGATAAAAACACCCTTATTTTTGGCATTGCATGCAGGTGAAACATGAACACGGTGTGGAGGACATCGTGAATCATATTCTGCAAGCGTGGGAAATTGCGACTGGCAATAAGCGCCGGTGAAATCGTTTGGTTTCTTGGGGTGGAGCTGACGAGCCAGCATGCATAAACCATGTGTTGCTTTTTCAAATAATCTTTGTATTCGTTACAGGCTTACAGCAAGCCAGGACATAAAAGAATTTGGTCTAAGGCTATTCTACTGGTTTTATTTTTTCTGTATCTTTATGTCGATGGATGCAATCTGTCAAAGACTTTAAGACGAGAAAATTGAATCTCTTCTTGTTTCAAGCAAATAACCTACTACTAGTATTTTGTATTCAACTGTACAAATGCAAGCAATCTTTTTCTCCAGAACATTGATCTGGTCAGTCGTGGCCAAACCAGCAATTTTGGCATTATGCATTGAATCTGTCTCAAAACTCGCTATGGCACGACGGCCACCTCCTTGTGGTCATTCGCCGGGTACATGGATCCTTCGCTCTGCTCGTCGGCGAGGGCAGCTTCTTCCTGCCGAAGCACGTAGCTCCACCAGTCCTGGAAGAGGTAGACGAACGCCATGGCCGCGACCTCTACGGTGAGGAGCAGGGTCCACAGCCTCGTGCTCCTTCCTGTCCGCTCCTGGTACGTGTGCAGGCCGATGTAGACGTTGGCGATGCCCACGACGCAGATCGCGAGCCCGAGGAACCAGTGGATCAGGTACCACGCGCTCCGCAGTTTCACGCCTCTGAAGAAACATTTCCAAGACAATGTGGTTCAGCAGTTGAATAGATTCAGACATTCAGTGGGGAGAAGATGCTTGAGCTGCTCGATCTGTGTGCGTACCTGTCTGGCCTCAAGAAGCCGATGAGCGGCTGGAGCCAAATGAAGCCGTACAGCGCCAGTCCGATCCTCTGGTGCGTGTTGTTGAAGGCGTTCTCGAAGTTCCTTATCGACAGCACTGCCCCAGCAGTGGCGAGAACGACAGCGACAATCTGCACAACGCGTAATTTGCATCTGAATATATATATATATATATATATATATATATATATATATATATATATATATATATATATATATATATATATATATATATATATATATGATGCTTCTCTGACGAGGAGTGGCGAGAAAAAAGATCGTGCTGCAGACCTGTGAAGCGACATGGCAGTAGAAGAGGACCTTGATTCTTTTGGCGCTTTTAGCAGTGTGTGAGACTCTGATTACTAGCACTCCCATCGGCATCAAGAAGCCAACCGAAGACCACAGCAAGAAGGCATGGAGCTTGAGCTGCAGTGACAGTTTGGGCGTGAGCTGCACCAGAAATTCAGGTGTTGCAGTCAGTGCTCGGTAAAGTCGACAACAATGAGGGAGAATTCAGTAATATTTTCTGAGGTAGGAGATATGGAAATTACCTCCAACGGCTGAGCGATCTTGGATCCTTGCTCCGTATTCTCTGAGGTGCTTGAATCACCCAGGACTGGGGTGACAAGCAAGAGGATGATCGCCCAGCATAGAGATACAGGGAGCTGTCCTTTTCTTCTGAACAGTGGCATTGATTCTTTGCCAAATCTGTCTCCGCTCAGCAAAATGAGCACCGAAAAAATGGAAATGGGGCTCCGCGAGCGACAGCCAACACAATAGACACAGAAGAAGCAAAAATTGATGTGCCAACACTGAAAACTACAGAGATGGAGAACGGGCAAAGCTTTCACAATCTCCGTCTCGCATTCACCTCATGCCACTGCTCAAGTCATTCCTTGCTTTCAATGTCTCCCAGGCCTTTAAGTACATCCACTGGCTAGATGAAGAGCAGAAGAAACCTATCTGCACTAAAGAACGAACAAAAGAGAACTGCAGGAACAACTGACGCCGTCTAAATATCTGCAGGAATGCGGCGCCGCTGAGTTCTAGCTTCCAAGATGGCTTGTAGGCGAATGAAAGAATCTTGCCCTGGAACTAATTAAGGAGGAGTAGGACGCATTAGTCGGTCTTGGGGCATAACTTGAGAGGGATGTCTTGTGGATGATTTGGATATGAATGAGCACCTGCTTTGGCTGTAATATAGTATGGTGGACTTTTGTGCATGTTGGGGAAGGGAATGGGATGGATTAAGAGACGGGTGAACATTTATGCTGTCCTTTTGACAGCTCTGTGCTATGATGGTATGAAAGGATGCTTTTTGTGATGCTGCAGGAAGCACCAAAGAACTCAAGATATTGATTTGTTCGCTGCTCCCGTATCAGCATCCAGGAAAATTTTGCAAAAGCACGTCCGAAAGCAGCTGGGTCTGGGTGTCCCAGATTTCAACTGCTCAAGCTTTGTAGGGAAGGTGTCTAGGTCCTGTAGCTAACAAACCTTCTAGACCAGCACAGATAAGCAACAAAGAATGCTTTTGCGTCACATTGACATTACTGCATAACTAATTTTGATATGTATGTCTACAAAAATAATTTCGATTTTGCCATAAACATCTAGAAATTTCATCATGCACTTTTAGTTAGAACTGCCTCTGCAACAATAATAAATGGCAAATGGCACATTTAAATTCTTCAGACAAATGGCAGCCATATTCTCTTGTCCGCGATCGATGTAGTAGTCATAACGAAAATACGGGATCCGAATCTGCACAGTGGAACAGTTCAGATTGCTTAATTCGCGGGCTCATAAGCAAAGGTTACGAATACCATCAGCTCAATGACTCAATCTTTAACAGGAGCTAGTGAAAATTAGGTCCAGTTCCGAGCTTGTGCTCCTGGTCTCCCACCAACTCCTTGCCTGCGTGTTCCATTCCATGCCAACCCTGTGCATGGCAATGTGCAAAGATGCCGCCTGGATGTCTGATAACAAGTAACCATCGCTTCAATTTCCGCCTTTCTTATCGTTTCTTTCCTTCTTTTTTTTTTCTTTGAACTTTTATAGTGAAGTAAGCATCGCTTTACTTCATGTGATTTTCCCGGCGAAAAGCAAGAGCGGGACTAAATAAAGCAGCAGAGAAGCTGGCTGAAGGATCTGCATGGCGTTGGATGATGAGTGTTTAAAGCTTGAAGTAGTTGGGTAATGCGAGGATTTGTTAACGAGTCCCTGTCAGTCACAGACAGGGGAGGGTCCTGCTTTGGTCAAGAGAACACCGCTGTACAAACGGAAAGTGACGAGCTTAGCTGCTAACATTACCTGTGCCCAGCCTTCTCGTTTGTCGTTTGTTTCCTAATGGATCCTGTAGCCTTCGTGTAGGTTTTCCTTGTAGCATTATACTCGTGCTTAGGATACGGTTCTAAATGAGGAAATGAGGTCCATTTGTCTCGCATGTGTAGACACTACGACTGTATGAACAATTAGAGAAAAGATAGTCTTATTGTAATGTTCAGCTTACCTACCACCTCAGCTCTCCCTCTGTTACCAATGGGAGAGGTACTGACGACGAAGAATCCGGTCCGGGCATCCGGCAAGGGATACCGAAGAGAGATGCGCTGCACACATCTACCTACAAGTCTCGTGCGTACAGATGGTCACATGCAGGACCAAGCACGGTTCAGAAAGGACACGCATATGTGCTCGGTGCTCCTGGTTTTCTTCGGCTGGTGCACTCATTAGGTCATGGGCCAGCGCACACTCAAGTCCACTCCAATCAAGTGAAAGATAAAGCGGTTCTTGGGCGGCCCTGCGGATTCCATGCCCTGCGCCACCATTATCTGCTTCCTTCACTTTGTATATGAGTGAGTAGTGGTTTCGTTTTGGTTTCTACAGCGGGGAGTGGACGACGAGTTGTGCCAGCATTTCAAACCCTGGGGAAATGATCATTTCACCTCAGGAAAAACCACGCCTGTCCCTACTTTTGTGTGCAAAAACAGTCACCGTTTCGATGGGCTGCTTGCAGCCTTCAAAGGAGCTTTTCTTGCCGTGCAACATTCATGAACAATTCGCGACTGTTACGACTTACGGCCCTCTGTTGCATCTTCAGCTGCTAACAGCTATCTTCGGAATTAGGATGGAGCTTCGTTACTAGATCAGGAGGAAAAAAAAAAACAATGCTGTCATCTGAGTATCTGAAAGCATAATGATGCACTGATGACCCGATCTCCTTTCTAACAACCACCATTTGCCAATTATATCAACTCACGAGAACATAAAATATAAAAGGAATAATTGCTGGGATTTGCTCTCGCAAGCAGACTGCCTGAAACAAAACCATGGATGGCTTCCTCGTCATGAGTGCACCTTGATTAAGTGATAAGCCGATTTGCTTTCGGGTGGTTAGGTTATGAACATATGATTGTCCCCTGACGCAGCTACCTTAGCAGTCGGCAGCAACTAGTGCTATGATGCCCCCCGTATCTGCCGCTGATGTCGCGTTGAGGAATGCAATCGTTTTCCACGTCCGAATCCGCACTCTCAACTGTAGAACAGAAGTGGTGCCTCGTCTCGTCACTACTAGACTAAAAACAGCTTCAAGCTTTCCCAGTGTACAGGTCTGCCTCGACTCTTAGTCCACTGAATCTGTATCTGGATAAAGCACGTCCAAAGAACCGCCAGTTCCAGACTTCCAGGGCACCTTTTACACCAATCACGCAAATTCAGGGTAAAAACAGCACATTCCAAATTGAACTGAAGCAACAAGGAGTCTGCTGATTACTAAATCAAGCAAAGTGAGGGTCTGCTTACCACCAATAGAAGTGGTTACTGGAAACATTAAAGTGCTCAATTCACAGTGCAATAAAACTTCCACAGACAAAATCTCTCGACACTTGAGCGCTCAGACACAGAACAAGTGTAACATCCTGCTGACCTATTACATGAACAAGTTCGGCCTGGATGCCTTGAAGGTGGTCTTGAGCTTCCTGGTTGGTGGCCTGATCTTGCGGTACACGAGCGGGAACTTGATCTTGGCATTGTGGAACTGCTTGGTGTTGTCCCTCTTGCAGAGCTTGAAGTGGACTGTTGCGGTCTTGATGATCTGAATGCAGGGGGACCTCACACGGTGACGAGATGCCATCTCAGTGTACATCTGCTCCACAGCACCATTGAGGGTGGTGTCACGGTATTCCTTGTACATGTTGTGGTAACCTGTCCGGCTCTGGTAACGCAGCCAGATGCCATAGTTCTTGATTGTAGTCGGGTTGCGCTCAAAGATCTGAGATACATCCCACATTAGTAGCAGAACAACTAACTAAAGCCAGAAGACAAGGAAATGACACAGATGAAGAGGTAACATAAAAAATTTAAACTTTTAACAAAACAAGATTAGTCAATTTCCCCATGGATATTTGAGCAGACAGGTACATCTGCTGTTTCAATGTCAGAATCATGTCATTGCAAAGTCTGACAAACAAGATACACAGCTAAAGGTAGCAAGCCTCAGTTCGTATAGACATAGCTCAACAAGCTTTCGATATGCATTATCAAATTGGAAGCTGTCTATTTTTAAAGTGAAGCTATGCCAATGCTTAATAGAGATGGAGTTTGGGTAATTTTCTTAATGAATTTCGATACAAAACAGAGTTTTCAGATACAAACCACAGGACAATGATGAAATCTTAATTTTGGCTTTGAAAGTAGACAAGTCAAACTCTAATACTAGGGGGGGGGGGGGTCCAAACCACTAGGGATAATTGTAGCAGCTAATAGTGTAGATAATATCTATCTAGTGCCTAGCAAACAACTACTATAATTCTTTAGCTATAGGTAATGACTATCTCCAGATGTTTAACACCCCATAGATTTGTAAATTGATATAAAAGTTAAGGTAGTATATGCAAACAAACGTAGTAAACATAAAATGGCTAGTTTACCAGAGTACTACTTCCAATAGAATAGTTCACGCAAATTGTCCACCCAATTCTAAAAATCAACAACAAACTACATACAGACCTCAGAAGTCAGAACCAAGATCTAACATAAGAAATAACCTAACACAATGGCCAACCTTATAATCTCACTTCATACTAATGATAATCGTACAGATATCCATTTCAAATACTGCAATTAGACATTTTATCATCAATAGTAATCGAAGTAGAAAAGCATCATATAACTTAACCAAAACCCCAACACCAGATATCCACGTTATACAACAGATATACAAACCATTCGATCCACACTAATTCAGAAAATGATACAACATTCCTGATAATAGGCAAACGCAGTACCTCGTTGATGGCGAGAACCTGGCCATTGCTCTTCTTCACTTTCTTCAACTTCCTCAGGAAGTACCTGCGCGCGCATGAACAAGACAGAAAACCCGTCAAAAGACAGACAAGGCAACAATCAGAGGATCAAGGCATCGGGGACGAGAGCGCAAGGCAGTAAAGCACTGACCAGAACTTGGACTTGGCGCGGACCTCGTTGGTGGCCCAGAGCTTCATGCGGTAGATCTTGGGGTGCTCATCGCCGGGTGTCGGCAGCGCGCGACCCACCACCTGGTACTGATGGAACTGTGTGCCCAAAATCACGACAGCGGCGGGGATCAGACACAGCAGGAAGAACAAAGACGCGGTAAGGCCAGAAGAGAATACGGCGGCGCCGGAGAGATGCTTACCCGATGGGCGACCATTTCGGCGAGCTCGCGGGGCCGGAGGTGGAGGAGGATACCTAAACCTAAGCGGGGGAGGTGGCGGCCGACGAGGGAGAAGGTGAAGACAGAGGAGTATTTATGCGTTGGGGCGAGGAACCCTAATGGGCCGTGGGGAGTGGACTAACTAATCGGTTAATTATTTGGAGTTCGGCCCTTTACCTATTAAGTTAGAATTGTTTTGGCCGAAGTCGCTCGGCCTTTTATCTACTGTAAAGGTTCTGTCCTACATATACTACATATTGTAGGTCCTGCTTCTACTCCTTTAAAAAAAAAAAAAGGGAAGAAGTACTTTGAACCTCTCTCAATTATTGTCGAAATTTGATTTAACTTCTTGAATTATAAAACTGAACAGGATGACTTCCTCAACTTCAAAAACTGTTTATTTTTTATCCCTGAGCAGTTTTGGACAGCGGATTGATGACGTGGACGGCGGTTTTGCTGACGTGGCTGTCCATATTAGCATAAATACACATGTGTTTCCTAAAAATCAATTTATGATATTTATATTACTCCAAAAATTATGAAAATTTTGTAGTATCCTAACAGGTCAAGGCGAGAAATTTTTATTATTGGACCAAGTTCTCGTTTAGCTCCAAAAAAATTATTAAATAAATATATAAACAGTACTAATTTGAAGAAAAAAATCAATTACGCCACTTTTAAGAAGTGATTTTTATTACATATATTTAAAAAATTATATTCTAAGATGATCTTGAAGAACATGAAGTCTTTATAACGCACTTATGTTGAGAATCTTGAGACATTCACATATGTCTTTTGACGAATTCCAATGTATCTTCCTTTTAATATATTTCAGTTGAAGTACATATCAAAGACTTCGTAGTTAAAACAATCACCTCAATAGCCATTGTTTCTGATTCTTTTAGAATTTTTGCGCATCTAAAAGTGGTGTCATTGACTGTTTTTCCTCAAAATTGACCTTAACTAGAGTTTTTTTTTATAATTTTTAAGAGGTGAACCAAAACTAGATCCAATAATCAAACTTTCTCGGCATAACCTTTTTAGTTATCACAAATTTTTTTATGATTTTTAAAGTAATGTAAATGGTTTAAACTAATTTTTAGATCAACACATGCGTATCCGTGCCAACGCGTCAGCAGAACCGCCGTTCAAAACCGACGAGGGAGGCCAAATAAACGGTTTTTAAAGTTGAGAGAGTCATTTTACCCAGTTTTGTAATTGAGGGAGGTGAATCGAACTTCGACAATAGTTGAGGGAGGTTAAAAGGACTTCTTCTCAAAAAAAAAAAAAGGGTTCTGCTGCTACATCTACCAAACCGCTCCAAAACAGAAATTTCAGAACTGACACTGGTATCTTATGAGTGATGACAGAAGGCAATGATGCAATGTACAGTATGTTTATAAATTTATTAGGGATATAAGAGTACACGGAAGCAGCTCCACGCCTATAATATACATATATGTATACAACACGAAACAATTTATTTAGCGCTGAGTTACACTCGGCATCGTTGCCAGATATCGCGGGGCGCTCACCATACATGTGTTCCCTTTGTTACCCCCAAGAGAATGGCGAGAGCAGCAATCACAGCCTGTGTGTGATACATCAAAAATGAGAAAAGTAATCAGCTCAACTGATATGGAGAAAGAGGGAATTTTCATAAATCCGTATAAAGTCAAATTATGATAGCTAAGAATTTTTTTCAGTGAAATATTGCATAGTGAATGCAACCGGATGTTGAGGAGCTATGCAGTTCGTCGATTCTAAACAAAAATATCCCATCAGAGTAGAAAGTACTACTGCAACCATTACCACAGTATATTTGTTTGTGTTAGTACATTATATCTAAAATAGCCAACTTTATTGGGACTAGAAGGCTTAGTTATAGTTGTTGTTAATGTAATCATATTTAAAATAGGACAGTTAATTTTGAGGATTTTCTGTCATTTATAATCCAATATTTCCAAGACGGAACAGGTCAGCAGCATGACTGCAATGCACCAGGTACGAAGGAACTTACAGCAACTGTGCAGGCAACATATCCAGGCTTCTCTCTATGGTCATGTACCCGTACGCATACTAGAATAAAAGCTCCAATATACCACGGAATGGCAGCAAAGAAAAACCCAGCAATGAACCTTTGTAGAAAGAAAGATTTTGTTAGTACTCCAATTAGAACTTTGGAATGGTGAAAAAAATACACATGAACAGCAACTCAGCGAGTCAAGGTCAGGGTTCAGGGACACTTACAGAAGCCATCCCATGCCGAGGCCACAACATGGAAGACGCCGCATTCTCACTGGTCTTCCTTCAACAACATTGCCATAACCTGACACATAATGAATCATATGAGTTTCAATTTGCATGTCAGCACTTCTTTTGTGATCGCTAAGTAATTCATGCAATTACAATCAATTTCCTAATGTTACACTTCGTGTACTCTTCTAGACCAGGTTAAGGTCATCACACGAGATGAAGGCAAAATGGAAACTGTTCTGCATCAGCATCACTTTTAACCAGTGAATTCAGTAATATAAGAATTACTGAAATCTATGTTCTTGTATCATCTGAAATATTCTCCAAGTCAAATGTACAACGCTTGTTGGATCTCTTAGGTTTCATCTCTAGCCTACCCCAACTTGTTTGGGACTAAAACGCTTGATTGTTGTTGTTGTATATGTACAACGCTTCAACTGACGTTCTAATACTGTAATCGTGAAGAGGTTATATCCAGTAAGTTAAACATATGTTACACATTTTCCCTTCTCATAAATTGCAGTCTATCGATGAACAAGGGTAAGGCTCTGAAGTCCTAATAATTTAGTGCACCTTAGCTTGCAATTGTAAGCATACTTTGCCATCATGGGAGGAAATTCATGAGTTGGATTCTAATTCTAAATCATGCAAGCAAACAGTTAACGCCTACGCAGCAAGATGAACCAATTGATGTATGACCACTCCGTACCTCCGAAAACGACGAATTTAATCCTAAATTCACCATTTCCCTATTACACTAGACCTAGCTTGCAGCGGGAGGAAAAAAAATCTCAGAAAGACAGAGACCGCGACCACCATACCTTGCCCGACCTGCTGATAATCCTGGGAGTAGTACGGCTCCGCGGGCGCGTACGGATGCTGTTGGTACTGGTAGTGATAACCACCGCCGCCGCCGAAGCTGGGAGGCGGTGCGGGCTGGGGGAACCCAACAGGCGCCTGCCGGAACTCGCCCGAGCCGGCTTGCTGGCCCTGGAACGTGCCGTACCTGTACTGGTACTGCTGCGGCGGCTGGCCCTCCAGGTGGGGCGGCGCCGATGGCGGGAGTTGGCCGGAGGACGAGTAGCCCAGCTTGCCGCCGTCGGCCTCCGGCTCCTGGCTTCCTCCCATGGCTTTGACCGCCGACGATTAGACACGACGAGGGGTGGCGTGTCGCAGCGGGACGGGCAGGACGATGCAGTGGGATCTGGAAGGGGACCAGAAAGCTATAATGCGACTGATTTTTTTTTTTCTGAGCACAATGACTGCGACTGATGACGCGGCGCGACGCGCGAGACGAAGGAGAAGTAGTTGCGACTTGGGCTGGGTGGTCTTCTCCGCTTTGGACTATTTAATGTTTGGCCCAACAGTAGTATTATGATTATGGGCCGGTCCGACGGCGTGAGGCCTGAGGAGGTGTAGCCACTTAGCCAGCCCAGATTCGTGGAGACTCCTTGCCTGAATGCAATTTGGCACTCCATAGCGAAATAGAACAGCAGAACATTTGCCAATAGCACAGCTGTCTAAGCACGAACCCAAAAGTCATCATTCAAACTATTGACTGTACAATTTTACCGCAGAAAGCCTGTACAAACTTCCAAACATAATAGTTAATACATCCTTTGTGCATTGTGCACAATGCAAAAAACACTAAAAAAAAAGAACTCCTCCCAACTCATTCTGTGTACAACATACTAGGAAGGTGGGCGCGCCCGGTCATGGATACACGATTAGATATGTAGAGCCTTTTATTGTCAACATAATTTGTTTTTTTCGAATATGGCTGCCTCCAAACAAAATGATGAAACAATTTTTTATGTATAAAAAGTTATAGGACATTCATGATAACACAAATTCTATAAGCATTTTTTTAACAATACAGATTTATGTTTTTTTGGAAAACTAAATCAATAAAAATGCCATATAAAAAAATAGGAATATTAAGATAGTGAAACTTTGTTGGCCTTCAAATCTACAGCTTTATGACACTTTGTCTTTCTTCTAATGAAAGCAGTTAAATTGTCAACTTTGAACTAAACATGTCAATGCAAATTCAATAACAAATGACTAAATCTAAGCTAATTTGGAAGCAAAGAAATGAATCTAAGCAATTGCATTCTAAAACCTTGAAACTTATGTGTCCCTATCATGACAAACACCACACAAAGTGACAGCTGACCCAAAAAAGGAGACTGTTTATGAATGAGGGATGCAACCATTTGGAATGGAAATACACCTGAAACAAAAAGGATAATATGTGAGTATACATAATTTTTTTGTGAAATTATAAATCCACGTAGAACGATATAGAGCAATTGATAAGGAATGTATGCTCACAACTTCCAGTGAACTGAAAAGAAATGCTGTATCGTTTTACTTTCACAATATCTGTTGAGGCTAAGTGTTCTGTTTGAATTTCACGATGCCCAGACAAGAATACAATTCTAAAGTTCCATATAGTTGTTTGACCTACCGTGCCAAAGAAAATAGGTTGCCAAGCTTATCTACGAAAACAGTAAATATATCGTATATGGTGTGCTGCAGTGTAAGATACCGTATATGGGTCACTTGGGATTAAAAGGCTGGTTGTTGTTTGTTGTTTCATACCATTCTAGATCATAAATAACATATCAGGTGGCTAACATTTTGTGCTTGCCTTTGCTTGTGAAAGAAACATTTACGTAACATGTATATTACAGTGTTCATAAGCTAGCTAGGAGTGTATATTGACTACAAAACTGAGATCGCAAATTGATATGATTTAAAATTTAAGACATGTAACAATGCTATTTGAGATTTCAATTTAAAAGTACGTATACATGAAACCGGAGCAAGGCATCCAGGAGAGAAAAGGTCATTTTAAAAACTATACATGAAACTGGAGCAAGACATCGAGGAGATAAAAAGTGATCTGTACAATTCCAAACTCTCAAAGCATTGAAAGACCATCCAGGGATCTTGCAGTTTTCTTCCTATAACTGAGAAATTAATCTCCTTTTGATACCTACAACCCACCTGCTAGCCAAGATATTACAAGGGTGGCGGCCATCACATCATTTTACTTTGAATTTGCCTGTGCACATGCACAAGGAACTCAACGTATGAAAAGACACCAGGGAGCCTTGTCCTTTATCAAAAATGAGCGGAAGAAATCACCTGCAGGGCCAGGGAACAGACATTCAATTAGTGAAAAGTAACACTTTGTGATGAATAACAGAACAAGACCTTGCAAACAAGTTCAGAATACTAACCAGACGGTTCTCCCCTTCTGCACAGCATTAACCTCAAAGGAAATTTTAAATCTTTAGCATCCCACAACAGTAGTGTTTGACAAGACCAGACCAGAACAAGTGATCCATTTACCTCAAATAAGAGCACCTCTGGCGTCTTCTTTCATTTACAACTTCATTAACCTTCCTCGAGAGTTGATTGTCAAATGCCTCCAATACCAACTGCAATAGATTCATTTGACAGTTCCACGACCAACTGCAATAGATCCAATACCAAGTGCAACAACGTTATGGGATACTACATTGATGCAACCCTTGCCAAGAACTCCTATATTTACCTTAGGAAAAGCGGCTGCGGCGGCGACGGCGGCAGCTACTATAGCCACGACGAGAATGAATTGTTCTTAGGAGCCACAGAGCAGAAACAAGCACGGTGCTAGAGTGTTCTTAGGGCTGAAAATACCTGCACATGTTGAGATCGTCGCAAGCGAAGGGCTAGCTCTGGACAGCACTCTCGACTTCCCTAAATTCACGAATCATGCATAAAAGGCAGACAAGCATATATTGTAATTCAAATTCAGTATACCACAAAAGAAAACAATCATAGAAGCAAAATTGCTGTGATTTGACTGAATTACAGACTAAGTTAACAAAATCTGAAGAAACTCCAGAGGTCTCTAATGGCTAATATAATTGATGATTGACAATATCCAGTAAAGACCGACAATACGACAGAGACCCTTACATTAGTGATATGGTCCTCCCAACCGATTACAATTGTATAACCGAGTTTCTAACACTTGAATACCCCTGCTGGCCTCAATGCACGTTGTAGATCTTCACTGTTTCAGCAGGTACCTCCAGCAGGAAGTAACCGCAACCTTTACACCCTTACCCTGGTCCTCATCTTCTTTATCTTATCGCCAGCCAATTTCTTCCCCTTGCTCTTCTTATCTTTAACGCTTTCCATGAGATCATCATCTCCACCCTTGATGATCTTTTTCTTCCCCTTCTTGTTCTTGGCCACATCCCCTACATCTTCCACCAATTCATGTTTGGTATCTTCCTTCTTGCCCTTCTTTTCTATGTTGCTAACTTCTTCTGAAGCAGGCTCATTCTTTCTACCCTTCTTATTGTCCTTGCTGGACCCTGCCTCCTTCTCCAATGCACGTTTGCCCTTCTTGCCAACCTTCTGCCCCTCGTTAGTGTTACTCTTACTCTTCTTCTTCTCAGGTTCTGCCTGAATTTCGTCCTGCATCACAACATCCTCAGTCTGCCTTTTCTTATTCCGCTTCCTCTTGCCACTCTTCTCCTTGGCAACTTCATTGCCATCAGCACCTTTCAACACTTTCTTGTTGGACAGTTCTGCAGCATCAATGGCATCCACAGTACCAACTCCTCCCTCCAATTGTGAAACAGGCGGCACTTCAATCTTCATTCCCAACTCGGGCACAGCCTGGTAAATTGGCAGTGAAACTGAATCCACTGCCTTCAAATGCAGCGCCCTCACGTTCGCCCACTTCTTCGGAACCATCTCCACAGCCGCGTCCACCGCTACAATCACATTCTCCACAATCTCCTCTTCCTCCATGTCCAGCCTCCCCACCTTGATACCGGAGCAGGTACCAGTCCGCAGGTACAGGAACGACGAACCCAGTACCTTCCGCATCTGCTCCGGCCACCCGACACGGGTGAAGTCAACTGCAATTGGAGCCTTCTTGGTGGAGTAGAAGGCCTTGCCGAGGACGCGCGGCAGCAGCGGGAGGATGGCGCGGTCGGCGATGAAGAGGTCATGGGATCCCGCGAGGCGTCGGCGCGACTCGTACGGGCGGTAGTCCGTGCGGAGCGTGGAGAGTGGGATGACCTCGGAGACGGGGAAGTTGTGGAGCGACTTGGACGCTTCGAGGAGGTCAGATGCTGGCGGGGACCGCGAGTTGGGGCGGTCGTCGGAGATGACGCAGACGGAGGCGCCGGCGTGCCCAATGACGGGGTGCGGGAGCGGAAGCAGGCATGGCTTGGTGGTGGGCGAAGACGGGACGCGGCGCAGTGTGAGCTGAAGGATGACGATGTCGTCGCGCTCGTCGGCGAGGAGGTTCGGGGTCGCGTCAGCGGAGCGCTTCTTCATCCACTTGGTCAGGGAGGAGACGGCAGAGGCTACCGTTTCTCGGGGCACCCGATGCGGCGGCGCGCGACCCACCACCACCTGGGACTCATGGAACTGCAATCGCAAGAGAGCGGCGGAGATCAGGTCCAGGACGAAGAACAGAGACGTGGTAGATCGAAAGGCAACGAGAACGACGACAGCGCAGGGGAGAAATTTACCTTGTGGCCGGCCATTTCTTCGAGCTCGCCGGGATGGAGGCAGAGGAGTGGTGCCGTACGAAGCAGAAGATGGCGGCCGACGAGGGAGGAGGGGAGAGAGAGAGAGAGAGGAGTATTTTCCCGAGTATTTATGTGTTGGGACGAGGAGCCCTAATGGGCCGTGTTTGTGGCCTGTTTTTAGCCCAATCCGGGATATTCATCTGGAGAAGCGAACAGTAGAACACGAGGCAGACACATCGCTGAGGTTGTCGTAAGATCAACTACAACAGTTTTGTATTTAGTCGCTAAATGTTAGTATTGAGAGATTAAAAAAATTATTTTTAATATTTATGTATATACACTTCTTATATATTAGAATTTTCAACTTATTTCTATTTATTTACTATATATGGCAATCATATTTGACACTCACAATTCAAGAAATATTGTTTCATTTACTTGATATATTTGACAATATATCAATAAATATAATAAAATAAATGACCACATAATAACATGTCAACATATAAAAACTGATATTTACATAACTATTAGAGTTGAAAACTTTTTGTTTCCAATAAATATTTATAAAATTTCTTAAAACAGTCAAAAATTTATTTTACATAACTATTGAGTTGCTCTAACATCGCTGAGGACGCTGTGGAGCAAAATCCTTGCTCAAATCTCTGTCCAGCCGCCATGGCATCGAGATCGAGGGAAGGAAATGGGGAAGGAGGGGGTGAGCTGGAATCGATCCTCATACAGCTAACAGCTGCCGCCAGTCGAATGGATCCCCATCCTGCCGCCATTAATTCGCAGCCGCATCCGACTCCATGGATCTGCAGGTAACTGCGCCGACCACGTATCGTGGACCTCGCCGGCCAGCTGCCTTCAATCCTCCGCCATGGATGAGAACAGCGAACTGTTCCCGACGGCTGAGCAGGCTTGCGGCTGAGTACGAGCAAGAAGAAACATCGACTGGCTGCTTTTTTTTTTGTTTTTTGAGAACTGCTCACCGGACTGGGCTGCTGAGTATTAGGAGGAACAAGAAACATCGACTGGGCTGCTGAGTGCTGAACCGGTATGGGGCCTGATTGCCCGAAGTCCTTTGCTGGCATAAACACAAGTGACGTGAGATCAAAAAAAAAAAAAAAAAAAACCCCGCAAGTGAAGTCTTAAAAGTCCTAAATTCTTTTAAGAACACTCCCTATGTTATATGATATTTATGTTTACGTAATTACTAGTACTTTATTTAATTTTGTTTAGCTTTTCAAGTATTTCAAACTGTATATCAAAATTATGCACATGTTTTGCAACTAGAAAAATTTGTATATATATGTTATATTATATGACTCATTGTTGTAGGTTCGAGTACCAAGCTCTTTCCAACGTCGATTATCATTTTACGTCCGTTTTTTTATATTTATCCGTTCCAAATTTCCCCTTTTTGTATAAATCCAACTATTCGTATACCAACCGTGACGTTGGAATATTTGACAACGGTGTCTCTCAATAATGATGAGATCCACACGTACAACTGTGTTACGTGGACGTTAGTTTATCACAGCCACACAGCCTCTGCATCCAGTTAAATTCTGTTTGGTCAAGTTCCTCTCAATTCACAAGTCGACGTTCTCGTCAACGTGCATCTCAATCTCATGATTGCATGTCAACTTGTTACGACATACTACATGTGCTGACTGGATCAGATAACGCTCCTCTGTTTGGACAGGCTGGACACAACACAATCTGCAACCAAATCACGAAGTTTTGCAAACGAATCACATACGAATCGTCGGTAATCGATCAAGTGGGGCATGTGGAGGCTAAGTAATTTCCCAGCAGCGCGAGTCCTTGTGCGTCATGCACACGTTCAGCGACAGAGATCACAAAACATTCCAGTACCTCATCGACCTCACGAAGCGATCCCCGCGCGGGAGCGTGCAAAGGCAAAGGCAAAGGCCACCATCAGAGAAGGCATGTCAAGGTACCAACGGTCAGTCCCTGCACCCGGACGCGTCCTGACATCCCTATTTCTATTCCAACATCCAACTTAGGAGGACTAGGAGCAGAGCAACGGCACAGCACACGCCACCGCCTCCAGAAAACCTGCAGGGCTTCGATGACGATCAACACTGCTTCCGGCTTCAATGAAGTGCATCCGACTCGAGACCAAATGAAACTAATGGCATAGCTTCCATATTAAGCTGAAGGATAAGCTAATTTATTAAATCGCACCACATATTTGTATCTTCAGAAGCAATTCACCTGCATATCTTCAGAAGAAAGTCATAAAACACTGCAAATACGTTCAGGTTGAGTGATCCTGTCAACTCGATTGACTTGTCAGATAAGCATTATAATAATTTTGTTCGAGATAGGACGTTTTCAAAGATAAGACCCACAGACGGGCACCGATGCAATGATAGAAACAAACGGCTATATCCGAGTCCGTGTGTGCACATGCATGGCTTGTGAAGGTGGGCACAGAATGGCGTCACTGAAGAAGAATAAGGACCCAATCATTAGCAGAGTTTCTTGCTCGCCAAGGAAATTGGTTAGAAAGGCCATGCTGTGTGCTCTGGCCTCGATGACCGAGATGGTGGATTATTCTGTTGGAGAATCGATGAGGATGTTGTATGCAATGCTCGTAATTTACATGACCTTCAAGTATAGGGACTAAAATATTGCTGATGTTAGTGTCAAATTCTCTTCATTCATGGGCATAATGTAGCCTGACAACAGCATACTGCTGAGGAATTTGCATCATTTTGTAGTAGATTATTTCATTCAATATATTACCGCGGCACAGCTACCAGTACATCTGTGATCCTTAATACTGAAGTGGTACTGATGGTCAAGAAGAACCCAGATGCTGTCTGAAACTCTGAAGCCTCTGAATAGGAATTACAAGCACCGAAAGTATGAATTCAGAAGTAGGGAAGTTTATGTTGACATATGCATTGCATGGCATGCATGCTGTTAGTCAACCCTACGATGAAACAAGAATGCATTTTCTACAAAAATAAAATATCAACCGCCGCAAGATACCACACCACCATGCACTGTACTTGAACGACCCTGAAATTCTGCAGAGATCTTGCTCAACATTTGATCATTTCCCTCGTTCAAACTTGCAGGCCAGCTAAGTTTCCCACTCATTTCGCGAGGTCGCTTGAGAAATGAACTACAATCACTTCATCCGTCAGGAATCACCAATTGCCATCCCGTGTCGTCAGCCACGATCCTTCCCGCGAGTCCTTCTAACAGGTATATATAGCCCCCGGTGCAATACAGAGCTCTACTCTTCAAAACAAAAAATATTCAGACTAATTTCCACAAACCGGCGTGCAGTCAGTCAGTCATGGCGATCGGAGCGCCAGGTTCCCATCAGCCGAACGAGCGAAGCAACATCCTGGAGAACGTGTGGGCTAGCATCATGACGGGGTTCCCTACTCCGGCAGCGTCGTCGTCATCGTCGGGAGGAGGAGCCGATGATGAACAGAAGAAGCAGGAAGCGGCAATCCTGCAGAGGCTGCCGAGCCTGGGGAGGTGGATTTCCATGGGGGCCGAGGAGTGGGACGAGCTCCTCAGCGGAACAACGACGGCGCTCACGTCTGACGGTGAAGACCTGCTCATCGCGTCGCCGACGAACCGGGAGGAGCAGCACTTCGACGGCGGCCTTGGGGCCAGCTCGAGGGCGGCTTCGGCGCGCAGCAGCACCAACAGGAGCTACCGGGGCGTGCGGCGGCGGCCGTGGGGCAAGTTCGCGGCGGAGATCCGCGACACGCGGCGGAAGGGCGCGCGGGTGTGGCTGGGCACATTCGCGACCGCCGAGGAGGCCGCGCTCGCGTATGACAAGGCGGCGCTGCGCATGCGCGGGCCCCGCGCGCACCTCAACTTCCCGCTGGACGTCGTGCAGCGCGAGATGGCGGGCGGCGACGACGAGGGGACGATGACCCGCGTGCTGCGACGCAAGAGGAGGAGGAAGGGCGGCGCCGACCGAGCAGCAGCAGACACGGCGGCGGCGACGACGACGAGAAGCGTGGCGGGCACGATGACGACGTGTTTCGAATTCGATCAGAGTCAGACCATGGTGTCGTTCGCCGCCCGGGGCACCTGGGAGCAGGGGACGGCTGGGATGAAGGAGCAGCGGTCGAGCTGCGACGACGTGGCGGGAGTAATCGAGCTCGAGGGCATCGGCGGCGAGTACTGGGACTACCTGTTCGCGCCTCTGGTGTAGGGAGGAAGAAAAGATATCATTCATTCATCACGGTCAGCATCAGTACATACACTTGATTAATTTGTAGCTACATAGGCTTGTGCATAGCAAGAGGCTAGCTAGCTTGTACTAGTATTAGTAAGAGAATCTCTTTATTGGTCCGTCGTGCTAGTAGTTCTCCAGATCCAGCTGATCATCGTTATGGGCGATTTGTTGTCTAGTCTCTGTGACTCTGTTCGCTCACATCGAATATATAGACTGGCGACGAAGAAGTTTGCACACGATATTTGCATATATGTACATATACAAGTGTTTTCGAATCCATGCGTGCATGGTGCAGAATCTCAGATCAGTGTTTTAAAAAATGAAAATATCTCAAACATTCAGTCTCCAATCGAAGCGAGAAGAGCGAAGAATCTGAATTTCCAATGCTTGCACGCGTACATAAACATACGCGCGTCGACGCGTGCATGACATCGGAGCTGTAAGCTGTACGAATGATGCACGTGAACGTCGGCGAAGGAACCAACTAGCGATCGCACAAATTTATTTATTAATTAACGGTCAAACACGCGCACGTACGCATGCGGGAGAAGCCGACCGAAAATTCTCAAGCAAAATGATAGACGGGTGTTAATTAGTGAGGTTGTTTAGCTGAGAGATCGGCCGGCGGCGAGTCCGCTCCGTATTCGGGAGAGATCGACGACGCAAGAGGCGAGCCACGCCGTCAACTGCCGAACTTGATTCTGCTCTGCGGGCCTCCTCCTTCTAAACGCCGATCGATCGAAAGCGTTGGCCAGCACGTCGGCGGCCATCCCGCGCAGCGCCGACGTCTTCCCGACGATCATGGCGTCGACGTCGCTGGTACTCACGCGAACCTGGACGCTGGCCGTCGAACACGCGCGCGTCGCTCACCACCTGCACGACACTACACTACACTGCACCTGATCCGCGCCGCCCGCTCGTGGCGTACACACCGGAGCGCCGGCGTCCGCGGTGCGCACGCGGACGATATTGCCGCGTCGGTCCTCACGCGGCTCACAGCACACGGATGGACTCGGGCAGCCGCAGCTGGTAACCGTGTCGAAGCTGATCAGGATGTTGCATGTACGACTCGTTGCACCCACGCTCCCTGTTTCCCTGAACTCAGACTCCGACTCTCAGCGCACCTCTGATGCCGCCGCCACCCCCCTCGATCCCTTCGCTACTCTTTTCCCCGCCGGCAAGCCGGAAAGTGTTGCAAACCGCGCCGGCGCCGTTAATTACGTAGTACTATCTCATTTTTTTAATTGTTGTCACTTTCTACTATAATACAATGTGTTAGAAAGTGTCAACAATTAAAAAACGAGAGTAGTATTAGGTACAATACTAGTTCAGGATTTCCAAAAGAAAGTTTCAAGGATCAGAGAGTCTTACCACTCCTTTACTTCATTCAGTACACGGGATAACTTGTTATTGCATTGAAATAATACGAACACGTTGATGTCATTGGGTTCAAAATACAAATACAAAGATTTAAGCTTCAACGAACGTAACCAAACACAACATACTGAAAGCGGAATACATATATATGCTACGCGTGCATTAGTAATACATATGGACGACCAGCTAGGCGAAGGTTCTTCTGCTTGATCATTCGTCGTCACCCGGTGTACATCGTGTTCAGTAAATCGCCCGTGACCTTTTGGAAAGACGATAATGAGAGGAGAAAAAAATGGTCAAAAGTCGCCTTTCGACGCACAAAAAAAGAAGGAAACTGGTTCAAAAAATGAGGAGGGGTACGTATTTGTGCAACGAGGAAGTGTGTGACATCTCATTTATCAAAAAAAAAAAGAAAAATGATCACTACATAACGACTAGTTTACCAGCACGTAGTAAAGAGCGTCCTGTTGAAGCGGCTCGACGGTGATGCCAGACTCGTTGACGAGGACCGGCTCGCCAGGGTGGCGGAGCAGCACGGCCGCCTCGCCGAACTGCTTCACGTCCAGGGGCATGGCCGGAACGCTGAACTGCATTGATGTGCTCGCGCACGTCGTCGAGGCGTCCCGGGCCACAGCCACCACCGTCGCCGTTGGCACCGCCGTGCGCCCGATCAGACCCAAATCCAGCAGGGCTGCACGCAAATTATCAGAATACATAGAGGGAAATGAAATCAACAAAAGGTCCAGCTCTTCAAGGCACATTTGCTAATCATGCATTCCAGGAGAGAAGATTTGACCACCATAATGTCAGTGATTTCGAAACAAAACGTACGCATGCAAATTACTAAGCCCCTCTCTGAATCTTTCAACATCCCAGGCCATCGCCCTACGTGCTGGTAGAAAGAAGCACCATGACAAGACCACACAATACAACATGGCGCCATTTATGACCTGGCCGGACGGAGTAGTACTGTTCAATGAAGATACTACTAGTACTACATCTGCTTTTGGATCTCCATGGCTTTACGGTGAGAGAAGAAACCCATCCACTCCCCCGTCCACCCCATGTCCTCTCAGGCGAATCAATAGTAGTACGGTGTGTACGTACTAATAGTTCAATTAGTGATGTGTTGAACAAACATGACAACATGCATAAACTATTGAGATGTGTTCCGGTGGAGCTCTTTTAAATTTTAGAACGAATCCTAAAGCAGTATTATTAGTCTAATTAATTATTTCTAATAATTAATCGAGCCGGCTAAATAAGGTCAGTGGAGCCGAGCTAATTGAGCCGCCCGGTATTTGAACCTGTCTTCTCCACCGAAGCTGCCTCCCTCACCCTGATTCTCTCTCCCCCATTCCTTCTCTCACCCAGATTAGGCTCCCTCACCGCTCGATCTGTCTGCCGCGTGCTGCGATCCGATCCAACTTGCAGGAGTTCTTGGACTCCCGGCTGGCATTGCAGTTCCCCGGACACAGAGCCTCGCAAGATTTGTTGAGTTGTGGGAGCCTACTTGGTTTCCTGGACAGAGCCTGGCAAGATTTGTGTGTGATCAAAGGTGAGAGAAAGAATGGGGGAGAGAGAATTGGGGTGAGGGAGGCAGCTTCGGTGGGAGAAGACAGGCTCAAATGCGCGGACGGCTCAATTAGCTCGGCTCCATTAATTATTACGGAAATGATTAATTAGAAACTAATACTGCTTTAGGATTCGTGCTAAAATTTAAAAGAGCTCCAGCGGAGCATATCTCTAAACTTTTTTGGACCAAACGATATTCAGGTTTTGGACAGCTCACGCCTAATGTACTTGAGTCTAAATGCGAGCTAGTATACTACTGTAGTATGTACTACTCCTAGTAAGTATAGTACTAATACAATTCTCACGATGTTTCAAACTAATCAAGAAATGGAGAACAGCTAGTATTGATCTGCCGGCAATTAATTGCATGGCTACAAACGGACAAATTCCCCTCTGTACCCTTGCCATGGAAATATCCATCTCTCTCTACGGTTAAACTGCATACGTGACAAGATCCGTGCATTGCGTGTAGGAGATTTTACGACATGCATGCCTAACCTTGTCTCATTGCCTGTCTGGTACAGTACAACACACCATGCATGCATGGGTTGGCCGAAAGAAATCGGCCAAGCACGCAAGCGCTGCTACGAAGTACTAGTACCACACAAAAAGACGCGTCCTCGCTCTATGCACTCCAACTCCGGTCCCTAGTACTATCATCAAAGTGGCATGTACGCTTTCCTACTTCATAATCCATGCAAACCTCGCTAGTACAGCCAAAACTTGCAAGTCCAAAACCCAACATAAGTTGGAAAGAGACAAGCAACATGGGTGGGCTCATATGCTCATGCTCACGCACTGGACATACCTTGCAGCTGATCGGCGTTGTTGTTGTTGTTGATCGCCGGAGCAGCAGCGCTCGGAAGCATGGCCGCCGTAGTAATAGCATCTGCTGCGGCATGCACGGGACCGGCGGCAACTGGTGTCGCCGAAGTGACACCGAAGTCGTAGTGCAGCGACCCCAGCCTAGCCTTCTCGTCGTCCCTGATCACGACGCTCACCGCGTCGTCCGTCTTGGTGCTCAGCTCCTCTACGCCGCCGTCGTCGTTCCAGTACTGGCCATGATGCCCGAGCCCCTCCTTGTTGGTGGAGCTGCTTGTTGTGTTGACGCGGTCCTGCCCTAACGACGACGACTCTTCGTTGGATAGGCCCAAGAGCACGTTTGGCGACGGCGAGACCACCACCGGTGCGTGGGCTCCAGCGAAGAGGCCACCGAGCTCGGTCGCCGGCAGGTACTGATGACTCTGCTGCCACTGCAAAAGGAGTGGCTCCGGGGAGGTGATCAACTCCGGCGGCGTCGGAAGCACCGTCGTCGTGGGCGCCATGATCTGGCTGTGGTAGTAGAGTTGCTGCCGTGGGGCCAGAGCTGGCACCGCCCGCGTTGTGCTAAGGAAGTCGGTCAATGCTGTCGCCGCCGGCAGGAAGCCCGCTGCTGGAGACGCCAACGTGGTGGCCGGCTTCATCACCGATTCGCTCGACCCGGACCCGGAGGACCGGTCAGAAGACGACGACGAGGAGGAGGCCGGCGCCACCACCGGAGGAGCGGGGACCACCAGGTGCCGCGGCGGCGTCACGGGCGGCGGTGGCGACGCCGCGCACGCGCGAAACAGGACGGCGCGTGCAGATCCTGACGGCTGGCCCGCGGCGGCCCGCAGCTTGTGCCTGGCGCGGGACTTGCGGTTCTGGAACCAGTAGAAGACGTTGGCGTCCGCGACGGGGCCGTACTCGCTCAGCTGGATCCGAATACGCCGGATCTCGTCGCGCGGCGGGTTCACCGTGCCGGAGTTGAAGATCCCCTCCAGGATCCTGATCTGCTCCGGCCGCGGGTTCCACCGCGGTCTCGGCTCGGGGTTCCGGCCTTGCTCGTCGCACCCTATCATCAAACACGCACCACAACGAAATTAAGGATTCCTTTCTCGTTCATGAAACTAATCAAGGAACCAAACCCTAGAAAAACGTACTACTTTGATCAGCATGCAGCAGCAAGAAACAGTAACATGCAGGCAAGGTGCACAGCACAGGCAGAGAAACATACTTGACGACATCAAGGAGGACTTGCCGCCGACGACGTCGTTGTTCATGTGAGGCTGCGGCTGCTGGATGTTGCAGGCGAGGTTGGCTCTGTACATGCTCGGCCAGTGCCTGTTCGAAGACGCCATGCTTCTGATCTGCTCTCTGCCTCCTAGTTATCCACCGATTCAGCGTGCCCTCTTGTTGCCTTCAGCAAGACTGCGGGTCGCTTGTGCTCGTTGGCCCGTTGCTCGATCGATCTGGCGGCCGGTGCTGATGATTGGTGACTGGTGGAAGGGAAGGAGATCGATCAAGTCTAGCTACGCCTCTACGGCTGCGCTGCTAGCTGGTCCTGTAGTCTGTAGAGGAATAGTGGGGCGTGGAAGGAGGAAGAGCCCTATGGATTTGGCTATGATGGCTCTTCTCCTGTTCTTCCTGTGCTTATAGTGGCACCTCTCACCTACCCCACGGTGCATTTCAGTGCAGCAGAGTCACAGCACAGTTAATACCACCACTCTCTACTCCTTCGTTTTGTTTTGCTCCCTTGGAATTGTGCACGCGTAAATGGAGGGGAGGGGTGATGACTGAAGAGATAGGAGAGGAGCAGGGTTGAATCTTGCATGGTGAAGGAAAGAAATAAAGAATTGAAGACATGTGCTGTGAGACTGATGGATAGGGACATGCCAAGCTACGCTGTTGGAGCTAGGAGTAGCTGTACTAGTACATTGATTTGATCCTTGTTCTAGTTTGCCAAGCAAGGAAGAAATGTCAGGTGCCTTTCTGCCTGGGCTTTGTACCGGTACCATTGCATTGCATCATGGCATCATGCAGAGAGAAGTTTATGAATTTGGAATAGAGATGCTGCTTTATATCTATTTATGTAATGAGACATCTTTTTACTACGTAGTAGTAGTAGTAGAAGCCTCATCTTACACACTCGTGTTAGAAATGGACACAAATTTCAGAATCTGTATCTTCGGCTTTTCTCTTTGACCTTAGTCGTAGGAAAAGCCAATTAATATCTAAGTTGCTTTTATCACCAAAACTGTTCCTATACAATTTTTTTTCAATCTCGAACACATTGGAAAAACGTAATTTTAGTTGTCACACACGCTACAAATTCCTTTGCTCTTATCTACAATAGGGATGAATATGTTACCTACAACTTTACACAAAGATATAGTATTGGCATTCGTTACCAATTCATTTCTTAAAGTCATGTTCGCAATGTATACATACTTTGCTGTATAAAGAAAATATTAAGTAATTTGTGTGTGTGTGTTGGTTGGGGGGGGGGGGGGGGTTTCCTTATCCGAACGATTGATAGACAGTATAACAGTGTACTATCAGGTGAAGTACGTATAAATTTGTAATGTGTTTATGTATCGTGATTAAAAAAATAGAAATTGTCATAGTGAGTGTCTGTGTGTGTTGCAGATTGAGCGTAGTTCCCGGTTTGTACAGTACTCCTACTACTGCAGTACGGAGTAGGAACAAATTGAAGAAGAGTCCAAAAGAATTTACTCCCCGTTTGTGGTCAAATCGCTGCGTCATGGCCTCATGGGGGTGGAGCGGTCTTCCCCGGCGCGCGGCATAATCATTTTCGCTCTCCTCCCTTTCAGCACTGCGCGTGAGCGACAGAGAAAAAAAGAGACGTCCTTTCTGATGGAGATCCCAATTAGTACTACTACTGTAGTACACTAGTCTCCTGAGCTCACACAACGCACGCACGCACGCACGGCACGCACGCACCGGGCGCTTGCTTGGTTTCTTGTTGGTATTAAATGGCTATTAGGTCGATCAGGCTGGAGAGAAGAAGCGCGCTGGGATGGGAATATGGGATCTGATCTGAGACGAGCGAGAGCTGTGAGGATCGGAGCTTCGCAGTATTCTAATGGATGCTGTTGGACGTGTGCAGACTGCAGAGAGTAAATGGCGGAAGGAAGGGGTCGAGAGGGAAAGCCGGAATACGGTATTCGCGCGCATGGATGCGTGTCGTTTGCTCTCGGGAAAGTTACGTGGGTGTCGATCGATCGGATCGGGAGGTGGAAGATGACCGGCCGGGAAATGATGTCTTTATTTTGATTGGAAAAACGCGTGGCACCGACGTCTCTTTATTCGGACGTGGTCATCGGCGAGCACCGGCGACGGCGTACGTGCGCGTGCATTGACTCGAGGGTCGGGGGCGGTGGTGATGTGCAAGTCAAGCATGGGCGCACGCGTGGTTCGCAATCCGCTGGAATTAACCGACTCGGCGCGGCGCCGTGGTGGCCCATGCCCATCCATCCCATGGCTCAATCGCCCTGTAATTCTGCCGGCCGGGTCAGAATCCATGACGATGGCGCACCGGCGGCGGTGCGGCCCGACGCAAAGCGCCTCGCCTCGCGAGCTGGTTGGTGAAGGGGACAGGTCTGCTTGATCAACTCGCCCCTCGCGGGAACGACGGAGATGAAGTAGTGCGGCCGGTGTGACCAGACGACTCTGCAAGCAGCTGGAATCGCTCGTTGAGTAGTCCTGCTGCCTGCCATGGTGCGCGCGAACCTAGGCCAGGAGGCAGGAGGAGGCCACATCCACATGAACGGTGACAGTTAGCCTAGCTAGCCTAAGCCTAAACTGTGACAGTAACCGTACCGTACAAACTTCCAGGGCTGCCTCCTTCAGGTGAAGCACGAATCAGGCGAGCTTTTGGGGAACAAGGAGGAGTCCAGTCCAGGACCACAGCCATGGCATCGGGATTAGGCCCGCTGTCTATAAAAGCTGGGTACGATGACGACGACGTCCGGCCGGAGACGACGACTTCGGAACGAATGACCAACGAGGGGGGCCACCCTACAATTCAATGGGATCTGTCTGCTGCTTCGGGAGTATTTCTACTAGCTCTACTGGTGCCGTGTGAACTGCGACTGTAGTCGTTCATGGGTGGTGAGGCAAACGAGAGCGTGTGCCTGTGGGCTAATCCAAAACCGAAGGCACCGGT
The DNA here is from genome assembly GCA_001182835.1 of Oropetium thomaeum. NCBI lineage: Eukaryota > Viridiplantae > Streptophyta > Magnoliopsida > Poales > Poaceae > Oropetium > Oropetium thomaeum. The sequence goes on from LFJQ01000010.1 coordinate 2,999,531, forward strand.
TCTTTCTCCTTTTGAGGTTGGATAACTCGCATTGTACAGTAAGTAGTACTACTACTCTGTAGACCCACCCAGTGTGCCACTGTAGGGAAGAACAGAGTGGCGCATCCGGGAAGGCACGAAGCTAATTTCACTCTCGTGCCTGTGGAGTTGCATTACGTCGCGTGTGCCTCACTGACTGTTGCTTTCTCCGGGAGTATCTATCAACAAGGAGTACCAACTGTCCAACTTTCATCACGATCATCATCAATCAACGGGCAAACCGCAAACACGTGATTCACCCTCTGATGGAGGCATGGAGCTAATTAACGACCTCCTCCTCTCTTCATGGTGAAGGTTCAGTTTTGGCATCGTTATTAGCTAGGTTTTTACCCCCCCCAAAAAAAAGTTCACCCATGCATAACATTTCCTGACGAGTGATAATGATGTCCGCCAGGTTCTATACCAACCACAACTGCTAATCCACCTATCTCATCTTGTCTCTCGTGTGAATACGTCCGGGAAACATGAGCAATAAGCAAGTTGTTGGAAGTCGTGACTTCTTATTAGTTCATTTGGAGAGGAAAGAGAAAAAATACTTCGTACAACAGTGAATGCCTGAAGGAAGTCGAAGCTGCCGAAATCCAAAACAAACACGGCCTTAGTGGTACGTGTACCTCATAGTATTTCTTCACTTTAAATATTCGTTCCACCACTTCCAAGTGGTACTAGTACCAACCACACTCTAGAGCAGGAACATTTTTTTTTTCAATCGACACGTCGTCCCTATCCTTTTGCGGAAACGCCCTTGTAGGAAAACATCCTTTACAGAAACGGCCAGCAATACGCCACTGTTTCTAGCTGGGCCGCGAGCTGCTGGGCTGTATTTTTACCTAGGCCGTATGGACGTGTAGCTTGGCCTGGCTGTCACTAGCAGGAGGCTGCCAGGTGGGGTTGATGACGACGACTCGTGTCGACCTTTAGACGCCCCGGCGCCAGAAAGCGTGGGTAACGGGGTGGGGGCGCGGGAAAACAGTTGCTCACACATACAATATACGCTCCCCACCCCACGGATTCGTATCCTCTTCATAGAAGTTGTCCATGCAGAGAAGCCTTCTCTCTGCATTACAAGATCTTAACCGTTTATTATTATCTCAAGGGAACATAATATAGAGCATTCTCTCTTTTCTTCGTCTCTTCATATCTCTCGCACTTCTCACGTGGTGTTTTTCCCTACCGTCAACATAGTGAGGAGCACTGGGATCCTGTGACAGTTTAGAAATTATCGTACGTTTGTTGGAGTTTCGAGTAATTGATACTCCCTCCATTCCGATGAAAGGTCTATTTCGGATGCTGTGTCAGTCAAACATTCACAACTTTAAATAGGTTTATAAAATATGTTAGTAATATTTAGACTTCCTAAAAGATTTACTATAAAATTATAGTCAAAGATGAATCTAATGATATATAATACTCATTGTAAATATTAATAAATTTTTTATATATAGTTACTCAAAATTGAGAAGTTTGACTACTCAAAATGCAAGATGGACACTTTCAACAGACGAAGAAAGTATTTCATCAAAAAGTAATTTTATTGCGTCCCACTCAAGTATTATTTGTAGGTTGAACATTCGATTCTATTTGGATCTATAGAATAACAATTAGTTTTCTCAACCAGTATTCTCATTTTACTTGTTCATCTGCTTCACAATACATTTCTCTCTTTTCACAATACGGTTTTAGTTGTCTCATTCGTATTTTATGATTTATAAAACGGTTTGAATAGTTTAACGAACGGTTTTTACGGTTCATTAAACGGGTTTAACTGTTTCTAACTTTCCAAAAATTTCTAATGTTTTAAAATTTTAAAAATGTTAATAAGGTAACCGGTTATGCCTAGAAACCGTACTGCACCGGTTTTTATGAAAACTATAAAAACCGAAATAATTTGAAACGGTTTAGTAAACCATGCTCATAGCTGCCTACTCATATGAAATCAGCACCGAGTTAGTCAGTGCCGGCTAAACCTCAAGCAAATTAGATGGACCTCACAACAACTAGCTGGGAACGATATTGGCTGGTGCGAGCGAAGGTGCAAAGAGAAAGCAAAAAGAGAGAGAGTGTATGCATGTGTGACCTTAATTTAAAAAATGGACGGCTGACATTTCCGCTACGGCAGAAAAGACCTTCTCTATATGGACAACGGCCATGCAGAGGACGTGAATCCCCACCGGACCCCACCCCACTCACCCCACCGTCGGTCCAGCGCAAGAAACCCGTCGACCCGTCCTCGGACTCGGAACCATCCCAGGCGCGCACGAAACCGAACAGAGAGCGCGGTGGTGCCCGTGCGTGGGACGGAAGGAGTCGACGGACCGCCGAGTATGGGATAGAGTCGGACGGTGCTTGCAAATTTGCACGTATAGGGACGAACGGGGCTGTAGGCACCCTGGATCCATCGCATCAGATAGAGAGAGGAAGCGGAAGAGAGGGAGAGTCCTGACTCCTGAGATGGCGGCGATGCGTTCTGCTTTGCTGATGCTTGGTCGACGAATTTCCTCTGGATCCTCGGCAGCTGCGTCCATGGTCGGAGGAAGAGGGCCGGAGCTACACAAAGTTTTACGCCCCTCGACGCCGTCGCTGCCGTTGCTCCGTCCTTCCGCACGAAACCTTGAGGTGAGGAGTTTTCTACTCCTCTTTGAGTAAAGCTTTGATTGTTAGAGTTCTAGCAACTTTAATTTGCCTACCAGTCCCCCACATGTCCGTTCCCGATCGCGGTCATGAGCGCTCCGAAGGGAGAAAACCAGAAGAACACCGGAGACGAACCAAAATAAAAAAAAAAGTGCCCACGTTCGAGAGATAGGAACAAAAAACCGATCCCAATCTAGATCCTAAGCGGCGATAGAACCCAGGGGAGATGAGGATTTGGTGATTGGTCGATGACGCTAACCACCGATTCGCGTCTGGATCTACGAGGACGCGGCGTGGGCGCCGGGGGACCGTGGTGGCCGGCAGCCATGCACACCCTAGATCTCGACGGTGTGGCTAGGCTCTAGGATGGGATCGGTTTTGGTGTCAAAGCCTCTGTATCGCTCTGAGTATAGCTTTGATTTTTTCCTTTGAAACCCTAATCATACAAGCTTGGATTAATCAGATCTGACAAATAATTTTCCGCAGTCGCTGCATAGTTTCCGTCAAAATATTTTATTTCAAGTTTTTGACAATAATATGGTTTTCTTCGGATAGCCAAAATCACACCATTAATCCGTCCATTACATTCGCTAATCGCTGTTACTCTGGCTGCGAGTAGCAATGTACTCCCGTCAATTGTACGAAATTTTTCCAACAACCCTGATAAAATGGGGTCAAAACTAGATTTCTTTATTATTGTATAGTTTAAAAGTATTTTCATTACCCATCTAGCAATTTTGGTTAGGGTAAAAGTTTTCGTGATGCATAATTCTTAGATGTGTAAAAATGGAGTATGCTCATGTTCGCTGCTATATTGTGGAATTTGATTTTTGGCTTGAGCTCCCATTTTCTCACGACTTAATTTGGGTTAGTTTTAGTTTTTTGTAACTAACTACTAAGTACATGTCAGAATGTGGTTGCTTGTACTTGTTTGTTATCAATTCAACTTCCAGTTTTGAGTTGTACAAAATAAAGTGTTGGATATCATCTATAAGTTCAGGTCCTCCATTGTTTTGGATCCCTGAAATGACTTATTTTTTTCCTACTCCTGCCCCCCCCCCCCCCCCCCCCCCCTCCTACTGTGTTGACATATGTAGTTTAGCTAAGTATAATGAAAACATATCTTTCATAAATTTTTGTATATTAGCCACTTGTAATTAGATAATTTCTCACCTACCAGTGGTCAGACGGGAAATCTTGATGCCTAACATTGTAATAGGAATTAAAAAGAAATGGTGTAGCGATACTTGTGATTTATAACACGGTTCATAGTAGTATCTGATCAACCGTTACTGCAGCTAGCTGATGAAGCAATCATTTACTTTGCATCAAATGGGGCAACCAATTTATTTTCCATTCGTTGGTAATTTGACCCATAAATTGTTTATATTGTACGGCTAAAATTTATTAGAGTGCAAAGTTGTACCATTATGTGACTTGATATTATGGATAAGTATCTTTATTTGTGAAGTTTATACACAACATTTCCTAGCTGCAGAAGAAAACTTGAGCAGTAAATTATAATAATTCTTGCTTGATAACACACATGCTTATTATATATTCTGGCATTTGCGCTAAAATCAAAGTATATGATGCAGTTGCAGGGCTTGCAACGCTTCTCAACAAGAGGTATGGGGTGTGCAGATCAAAAGAATAGATGGTGGCAAAGGTGAGTGCACTTAATAGGTGCGGCTTTGTAAGGTGTCTTGAAAGTATTCTAATAGGTTCTTTTTTTCTCTTCTCAATTTGATAGGCTCAGTGACAATGTGGAGACTTATGCTTGCGTGCCTGTGGTATTTGGAATTGGTTTTGTAGCAGGGTGGTGCTATTTGGCATTGATTTTGAGGGCGGCCGGTAAGCCCCCGGTTTATGGCAAGACTATAGATGAGTTCCCATTGAATATAATGCCAGGTTATCTACATGTGTACGGTCTTTCTGGCAAGACGTATGCATACAAGAAACCGAAAGATGAATAGATCATCAATGCTCAAGAAGGCTTGGTTATATGTAACAGATATAGTAAGTTTATTATACTTGGATACTGGCACTATCTTGTTAACTTCTACTTTTTTTTGTTGGGAAAGTGGACGTGTTTATGATATTGTATCGGTGAGTCGTGGTCACAAGGTGATTTAGTAAAAGTTGTTTGGGTGGAGTCTTTAAGTTGTTGTATGTTATCTGCCGATCACCACTTAGAAATACTAGTCACAGATTTGAGTCAGACATTTGCCACCAGGAGCAGATTTCATGTTGCCACGTTTGGAAAGCATTTTTATTGTGCTGATGACTGCTTCCGAGGAAGCTCCACGCAGATCATTCAGAAGATGAACTTCGTGAATAAGAAACAAAGCACATTGTCACAGAAGAAACCCACTACACCATCTTTTATACCATGACGACTAATAGAATCAAACTTCAGCACGTATTACAGTATAAGTTAAAATCAGGAAAGTCACAGGCAGATGTGAAGGCCATCATTGCATTACAGTATATAAGTATTTCATCCCTTAAGGAGCCCAGTTTTTTGATCCAGTCCCGTAGCTTCTCCTATACCAATGCCTTGGAGGGAGCAATGTATGTCTGTCATGTCCCCCGGTAAAGCGCACAATGGAAAATTATAAGAGTCCAAATGCATTCTAAGTTGCAGTGCTTTATAAAGAAATGTTTTCAGGAAATGCACATACTGGTTTCAGAGTTCCATTAGACGCAGTGAACGCCCACTTTGGTGAGAGGAACCTCGAGGGGATCCTCAGAATGTAGAGCTCAAACAGCATGGTCTTCCCACTCCCAGTTGGCGCGGAGATAAATATGTTAACATCCGAAAGGATGCACTCATGAAAGCACTCGCTCTGCAAGGAGTTGGAAGTATCTGCAGAGCAGCAAAATATTATAGCCTATCAGTCACTTAGCCTTTCCCATGATTGCGACAGTTTGTCTCATGCAGTGTGCAAATACGAAAGTACGCGTAATCCGAAGCTACGATCTACCAATTCGACTCATCCGCATGCGGTTGCTGCGATCACATAAACGAATGCGCGGAGCTGAACAGAAACACACCGTGCAAACACTGAACGAAGAGGGGATTCGAGTGACCGAACCGCACCTGAGCCCGAATACTGGGCGGAACGGCGGGGGCAGCTCGGAGACATACGCAGGGCGTCCGGGTCCTTGCAGAGATTCCATCGCCACGCAGTGGCCTGAAAGGATGTTGAGAGACGAGAACTTGGGGATGGAGATCTCGAACCACGTGAGCGCGCCGCGCTGCGCCGCCGACGAAAACGAGCCCGCGTCGCACGTTACCACCGCGAACCTGCTCGTCTTCCCCACCTGATGGCGTTGTTAGCCTCCGCATGCTGAGCGTGAAGGCTGGGCGTGGCGGCGGCGGCGACGACGGGTGGGCGTGAAGGGCGGGCGTGGCGGCGGCGTAGTAGGAGGCCGCGGCGGCGACTCGGCGTGAACGACACAAAGGCGGCAGCGTGGATAATAAGAGATTCAGAAGGTTTCTTTTACCGCGAGGAATTAGGAAATCTTTTACCGTGAGATATTAGAAATTAGAGATAGAATCGAGAGGAGACCATCAGATACAGATGAGATATTGCGGGTGCATATACTGTTGAAAGAGCCCAAAATGAACTGTAACATCAAATTGTACCATCACAAAAATACAATATGACCCAACGCATGACTAGATAAATATCTAGCGCATATCACCAATGGAAACTTAAGAACTCCATTAAAAAGCATGTTTACAAGTTTTAAGAACTTGCATGTTTGAAGATGAGGCAGGAATGAACTTACACACAAATTTTCAAATCCAGATACATCTTTGTTTAGTAGATACAAAAGCAGGGACAAAATCAAATATAAATACTCTCTCGAATGTGGAAGATTAGGCAGGGGCAAGGGATAATATGCTACTTTCATGATGGCACTGACGCCGTCTAAAATAGTGATAAAAAAATCGTTTATTTTGAGAAAAAATAAAAGACGTGGATAAAATCAATAAGTTCAGAACTCATAGGTAATAAGGGTAAGAACGATATTTGGCAAAAAAAACAAAAACAAAAAACCCCGCAGATCGTTCAAAGTATGGCAATAAGGGCAGGACAACCTGATCGTATGAGCTCAAACCCAAGAATTGGTTCAAAGTTACCATGCAGCAAACATACCCTTCCTATTCATACAAGCCACAAAGCGGCACTGATACCCAATCCTTCATCGTAAGCCTAATAGTTGTCACAGTAAAAAAACAAAATTTTTTGCAATATGAACAAACAAAATTTTTGCATAACCAATTGACGCCAAATAGCTCCTTTTAGTCTGTAGTGGCTTCTTCAGCTGATTTGACATTCTGCAAAATAGGCAGACGAAATCAGTACGACTAAGCCTGGTTGCATTAGAGTAATAAGAAAGAGTTACTCTAAAAATGCAGAAATTGAATAGTAAATTTTATCCATAACATGTAACATTCACAATGCATCATTATAACATGCTTCTGCTTTCCAGTGAAAAGACATGCTGCTGAATGCTTTGGGAACTTCATAAATTTGAGTATGACAGGTGTAAGAATATTTTGAAGCACCAAAGTGGAATAAATTGTGAAGTCTCACCAGTGCTAAACATAGCATAGTATAATTCACATGTCAAAATGATTGTAGGCAGACGTGTTATTGAAAAACAAATGAAAGAAAAAAAAGATCAGTGCAAAGGTGTGAAGGAAACGCCTAATGCATAGATGCCCCAAGTAAATGGTATATGGAAATTGGGACTGAAATCTAATAGGTTCATCAAGCCAACTTTTCTCTTCAAAATCTCAGTAGTCCACATGACTCCAAATATTACACAAATACTAGATGCAACAAGATCAGATAAATAAAGTGGTCACACATGAGACATGATTGTCATACCTCATGCTGGCTTGGTTGCGCAGAGACTCCATAAGACTGTTGTTCAATCCTGTTGAACGTATCAAGTATTTCATCGAGAACTGCTGATGAGGGCTGCTTAGAGCAACTGGGGGTCTGATTGAGAAAATATAATAGAATTAATATCTGTTAACGAATTTAGAGCCTACTTAACTCATAACTGCTTCCTAATTTGCTAATTATGAACTGCAAAATGAGGATGCAAAAAAGTCATCATATGGACCATCAATTACCACATCTTCTAGAGCGGTAACACGTGAATCCAGATTAGAAGCACGTTGCTCAGTCTTGTAGTAATACAAAGGTTGGTAATCACAATACCAAAGCTGTGCCCAGAGCAATCCCAATAACAGTCAATAGAGCACTGTGCTTATACAACTTTCTTTCCATCTTTTTCATCTATTCAAAACTGATTGGAGGCTCTGGTCCAGAACTAGTAGAGCCTGGGCGAACCTGATTTAATAAAATATAACACCATTAAGTGATATTTGATGACATATAAAACAACATATAAACAAATAAATGTAATATCAACATTGGATTTAGTGCCTATTTCAAACCATCAACTGTGAACAGACAAATCATAGTAATACGGGAGCTTGGGATTGTGCAGCAAACAATAGACAAAAACGAAAAAGGCGTAGAGTAGAGCTTGGCATATCTAAAGGACCAACTAAAGGCTCGTTTGATTGTATGAGAACTAATTCACATGGAGAATGATCCCAAAGGGGGATCGAGTGAAACGACCTGCATCATTCATTCCCCATGGGGTTCGAACCACACAGGAAATCATTCGGCTGGATAGGGAATAACCACGCGGTCTAGACAGGGAATAAGCGGTCAAGCAGACATGCAAGGTTTTAAGAGTTGGCTATCGATGCTCAAAAAACTGCTGCATCAACAGTATTGATTCAAGGTTTTACCACATTGCTCCAATCATCGTTTTACTAATATACTAATTACTATTTACCACAATAACCAACGGAGAAACAATTCAGAAATAATCAAAAACAACAAAATCCAAAAACAACGAGCATGGAAGACGCAGGCGTCGCTAACTGTAGCTTGTACCCTCGTACAAGCATATACAGTACTGTACTTCTGCTGACAGCTTTTTTCCTTGGACTGCAGATCGGATCCCTGCAAGGAATCTGTTAAAGCAGAAAACAGCATCTATAACCAAAAGAAACGTCCTCGTAAAATGAACTGTAACTTCAAATTGTCCCATCACAAAAATACAATATGACCCGACGCATGACTAGATAAATATCTAGCGCATACCACCAATGGAAACTTAAAAACTCCATTAAAAAGCATGTCTACAAGTTTTAAGAACTTGAATGTTTGAAGATGAGGCAGGGATGAACTTACACACATTTTCAAATCCAGATACATCTCTGTTTAGTAGATACAAAAGCAGGGACAAAATCAAATAAAACTACTCTCTCGAATGTGGAAGATTAGGCAGGGGCAAGGGATAATATGCTACTTTCATGATGGCACTGACGCCGTCTAAAATAGTGATAAACAGATCGTTTATTTTGAGAAAAAATAAAAGACGTGGATACAATCAATAAGTTCTGAACTCATAGGTAATAAGGGTAAGAACGATATTTGGCAAAAAAAAACAAAAAAAAACAAAAAACCCCGCAGATCGTTCAAAGTATGGCAATAAGGGCAGGACAACCTAACCGTATGAGCTCAAACCCAAGAATTGGTTCAAAGTTACCATGCAGCAAATATATCCTTCCTATTCATACAAGCCACAAAGCGGCACTGATACCAATCCTTCATCGTAAGCCTAATAGTTGTCACAGTAAAAAACAAAATTTTTTGCAATATGAACAAACAAAATTTTTTGCATAACCAATTGACGCCAAATAGCTCCTTTTAGTCTGTAGTGGCTTCTTCAGCTGATTTGACATTCTGCAAAATAGGCAGACGAAATCAGTACGACTAAGCCTGGTTGCATTAGAGTAATAAGAAAGAGTTACTCTAAAAATGCAGAAATTGAACAGTAAATTTTATCCATAACATGTAACATTCACAACGCATCATTATGACATGCTTCTGCTTTCCAGTGAAAAGACATGCTGCTGAATGCTTTGAGAACTTCATAAATTTGAGTATGACAGGTGTAAGAATATTTTGAAGCACCAAAGTGGAATAAACTGTGAAGTCTCACCAGTGCTAAACATAGCATAGTATAATTCACATGTCAAAATGATTGTAGGCAGACGTGTTATTGGAAAACAAATGAAAGAAAAAAAAAATCAGTGCAAAGGTGTGAAGGAAACGCCTAATGCATAGATGCCCCATTAAATGGTATATGGAAATTGGGACTGAAATCTAATAGGTTCATCAAGCCAACTTTTCTCTTCAAAATCTTAGTAGTCCACGTGACTCCAAATATTACACAAATACTAGATGCAACAAGATCAGATAAATAAAGTGGTCACACATGAGACATGATTGTGATACCTCATGCTGGCTTGGTTGCGCAGAGACTCCATAAGACTGTTGTTCAATCCTGTTGAGCGTATCAAGTATTTCATCGAGAACTGCTGATGAGGGCTGCTTAGAGCAACTGGGGGTCTGATTGAGAAAATATAATAGAATTAATATCTGTTAACGAATTTGGAGCCTACTTAACTCATAACTGCTTCCTAATTTGCTAATTATGAACTGCAAAATGAGGATGCAAAAAAGTCATCATATGGACCATCAATTACCACATCTTCTAGAGCGGTAACACGTGAATCCAGATTAAAAGCACGTTGCTCAGTCTTGTAGTAATACAAAGGTTGGTAATACACAATACCAAAGCTGTGCCGAGAGCAATCCCAATAACAGTCAATAGAGCACTGTGCTTATACAACTTTCTTTCCATCTTTTTCATCTGTTCAAATGAGAAAAAAAAAAGATTAAATGATTTCACTAAAGTTGTGTGCCAAAACAAAAAAGTATTGTCATACATCTGCTGGGGTAGGCATTTCATTGATCTTTTCCTCTAACTTTCTGAAAGCTGGGAGGAATTGTTCAAAACTGATTGGAGGCTCTGGTCCAGAACTAGTAGAGCCTGGGCGAACCTGATTTAATAAAATATAACACCATTAAGTAATATTTGATGACATATAAAACAACATATAAACAAATGAATGTAATATCAACATTGGATTTAGTGCCTATTTCAAACCATCAACTATGAACAGACAAATCATAGTAATACGGGAGCTTGGTATTGTGCAGCAAACAATAGACAAAAACGAAAAAGGCGTAGAGTAGAGCTTGGCATTTCTAAAGGACCAACTAAAGGCTCGTTTGATTGTATGGGAACTAATTCACATGGAGAATGATCCCAAAGGGGGATCGAGTGAAACGACCTGCATCATTCATTCCCCATGGGGTTCGACCCACACAGGAAATCATTCGGCTGGATAGGGAATAACCACGCAGTCTAGACAGGGAATAAGCAGTCAAGCAGACATGCAAGGTTTTAAGAGTTGGCTATCGATGCTCAAAAAACTGCTGCATCAACAGTACTGATTCAAGGTTTTACCACTTTGCTCCAATCATCGTTTTACTAATATACTAATTACTATTTACCACAATAACCAACGGAGAAACAATTCAGAAATAATCAAAAACAACAAAATCCAAAAACAACGAGCATGGAAGACGCAGGCGTCGCTAACTGTAGCTTGTACCCTCGTACAAGCATATACAGTACTGTACTTCTGCTGACAGCTTTTTTCCTTGGACTGCAGATCGGATCCCTGCAAGGAATCTGTTAAAGCAGAAAACAGCATCTATAACCAAAAGAAACGTCCTCGTAAAATGAACTGTAACTTCAAATTGTCCCATCACAAAAATACAATATGACCCGACGCATGACTAGATAAATATCTAGCGCATACCACCAATGGAAACTTAAAAACTCCATTAAAAAGCATGTTTACAAGTTTTAAGAACTTGCATGTTTGAAGATGAGGCAGGGATGAACTTACACACAAATTTTCAAATCCAGATACATCTCTGTTTAGTAGATACAAAAGCAGGGACAAAATCAAATAAAACTACTCTCTCGAATGTGGAAGATTAGGCAGGGGCAAGGGATAATATGCTACTTTCATGATGGCACTGACGCCGTCTAAAATAGTGACAAACAGATCGTTTATTTTGATAAAAAATAAAAGACGTGGATAAAATCAATAAGTTCAGAACTCATAGGTAATAAGGGTAAGAACGATATTTGGCAAAAAAACAAAAAACCCCGCAGATCGTTCAAAGTATGGCAATAAGGGCAGGACAACCTGACCGTATGAGCTCAAACCCAAGAATTGGTTCAAAGTTACCATGCAGCAAACATACCTGTTGAGGGTCACTACCGGAGGTAATTAACCCTAATGACTCTCGACCTTAATGACGTAGTCAAGGTATAAATAATCCCCACCTAAACCAGTCTCCGTACCATACGGACGCGCCACGGACAGAGCCAACGGGCGGTCTCCGCTTCGCCCGACCCCTTCGAAGAGGGGTCGGACCCCTCACGCCCGGACAGCGCGCTCGACCCCGCCTCGATGGGGGTCGAGCGAACGCGTCTCCGCCTCGCCCGACCCTAGGGTCGAGCGAATCGCCTACTACACCACGAATAGGGCGGACGACAACGGTTGGGAAATAAATGCCTGACACTCCCACGACCGCTGACAGGTAGAGCCGCCCGCCAACCCGGGCAAGTGGACGTTAAATGCGCACGACGTGCACCGTCCACGGGATGGGCGTCACTCCAACAGCCCCCTGTCAGAGACTCATCGTCCTGTGCAATAGGACACCCCGGAGCGACGGCCATCACCACGGCGTCATCAAGCCGGCTCCTACAGTGACGTCTCCTTCATACGGATGGAACCCCACCGAATGACAGCACGACGCCACTCCGTCGAACAGGAACGGCGCGACCGCACCAAAGGCATCGCCATTACGGCTCGGCCTAACCGGAGTACGGCTGCTGTCAACCTCACGGAACCGGCCTTCCTCACACCACCATATAAAAGGGGAGGGAAATCAAAGAAGAAGGACAAGTCTTCAAGAACCACAAGCTTAGGAGCTTCCAAGGACATGAACGAACACTCTCCAGCTCACAACACCCGCAAGCACTCCAAGAGGCAGGAAGCACTCCCTCTTCCTCCTCCGTTTGTAACCCCCTTGTAATCCTTGTCGCGAGTAATACAAGCAGCACGAAAACTGGACGTAGGGCATTACTGCCTGAACCAGTATAAACCTTGTATCCTCTCGCGAACGATCGAAGCCTCAAAACACACCCCCCCACAATAAATCTACTAGTCGACGGTAACGAACATCGACAATACCCTTCCTATTCATACAAGCCACAAAGCGGCACTGATACCCAATCCTTCATCGTAAGCCTAATAGTTGTCACAGTAAAAAACAAAAGTTTTTGCAATATGAACAAACAAAATTTTTGCATAACCAATTGACACCAAATAGCTCCTTTTAGTCTGCAGTGGCTTCTTCAGCTGATTTGACATTCTGCAAAATTGGCAGACGAAATCAGTACGACTAAGCCTGGTTGCATTAGAGTAATAAGAAAGAGTTACTCTAAAAATGCAGAAATTGAACAGTAAATTTTATCCATAACATGTAACATTCACAACGCATCATTATGACATGCTTCTGCTTTCCAGTGAAAAGACATGCTGCTGAATGCTTTGAGAACTTCATAAATTTGAGTATGACAGGTGTAAGATATTTTGAAGCACCAAAGTGGAATAAACTGTGAAGTCTCACCAGTGCTAAACATAGCATAGTATAATTCACATGTCAAAATGATTGTAGGCAGACGTGTTATTGGAAAACAAATGAAAGAAAAAAAAGATCAGTGCAGAGGTGTGAAGGAAACGCCTAATGCATAGATGCCCCAAGTAAATGGTATATGGAAATTGGGACTGAAATCTAATAGGTTCATCAAGCCAACTTTTCTCTTCAAAATCTCAGTAGTCCACATGACTCCAAATATTACACAAATACTAGATGCAACAAGATCAGATAAATAAAGTGGTCACACATGAGACATGATTGTCATACCTCATGCTGGCTTGGTTGCGCAGAGACTCCATAAGACTGTTGTTCAATCCTGTTGAGCGTATCAAGTATTTCATCGAGAACTGCTGATGAGGGCTGCTTAGAGCAACTGGGGGTCTGATTGAGAAAATATAATAGAATTAATATCTGTTAACGAATTTAGAGCCTACTTAACTCATAACTGCTTCCTAATTTGCTAATTATGAACTGCAAAATGAGGATGCAAAAAAGTCATCATATGGACCATCAATTACCACATCTTCTAGAGCGGTAACACGTGAATCCAGATTAAAAGCACGTTGCTCAGTCTCGTAGTAATACAAAGGTTGGTAATACACAATACCAAAGCTGTGCCGAGAGCAATCCCAATAACAGTCAATAGAGCACTGTGCTTATACAACTTTCTTTCCATCTTTTTCATCTGTTGAAATGAGAGAAAACAAAGATTAAATGATTTCACTAAAGTTGCATGCCAAAACGAAAAAGGATTGTCATACATCTGCCGGGGGGCATTTCATTGATCTTTTCCTCTAACTTTCTGAAAGCTGGGAGGAATTGTTCAAAACTGATTGGAGGCTCTGGTCCAGAACTAGTAGAGCCTGGGCGAACCTGATTTAATAAAATATAACACCATTAAGTAATATTTGATGACATATAAAACAACATATAAACAAATGAATGTAATATCAACATTGGATTTAGTGCCTATTTCAAACCATCAACTGTGAACAGACAAATCATAGTAATACGGGAGCTTGGGATTGTGCAGCAAACAATAGACAAAAACGAAAAAGGCGTAGAGAAAATTAGATTCATACCGTTGCTAAGCGGTGGCATTCAACATTTATCATTTTGTTATTATTTAATCTCTTATCAACTCATATTTACCCCTACCTTTTTTTTATTTTTATTTTTTTAATTAAAAATCATAGAATACATGACCATTGTACCTCTGCATGGAGCACGTGTGTGTGGCACTTGCGCTCCCTGACGCGGATCCGCCCAGTGTCGCTTGCGCAAGCGCGCTCCCTCACGCAGCCGCCGCTGTCGGATCCGGTCGCGCAAGCGTGCAGCTCCGCTCGCCGCCGCCTCCGCCGCTCGCTCACGCGCAGCTGCTCGCGCTCGCTCCCACCGCCGCTTCTGCTTGCGTGTTTTGCCACCTGGGTCTTGAGTAGAATGGGAGAGGGTAGGGATACAATGGTCATGTGTTAAAAAAATAGAGAAAAAAACAGTAACAAATATAAGTTAGTAAGAAATCAAATAATATTACTGAGTGGCTTCATTTACTAACGAGGAAAACCTTGGACCGCTTAGCTATGAATCTAATTTTCCCGATGCATTCGGTGGGAGACCGATTCGGTGAGAGCGAGAAAATCCCGCACCCGCTTCCCCGGCTTCTGCCTTTTCACCGACGGGCGACGGCCGACCACATCCGCTCCTTCCCCTTCCTCCGCTTCCTCCACCCCACCTCCGCCGCCGCCGCCCCGCCCGCCCGCTCGCCCGCCCGCCCGGAGGCACCTAAACGGGCCCGCGTGACGCCCACGCTGCGGAGCCTGTACTTTTCCAGCGCGCGTCCAGAGAGAGGATGGCGTACCGGGCGGACGACGACTACGACTACCTCTTCAAGGTGGTGCTCATCGGGGACTCGGGCGTCGGCAAGTCGAACCTGCTCTCGCGCTTCACGCGCAACGAGTTCAGCCTCGAGTCCAAGTCCACCATCGGCGTCGAGTTCGCCACCCGTAGCATCCACGTCGACGATAAGGTCGTCAAGGCCCAGATCTGGGACACCGCCGGACAGGAAAGGTAACCGACGCCAGATCCACATCTGTTCTACTATGAGGGTCATTGATTCTCGTCACCCTGTTTGAGGCCTGATTCACTGTCATTCGTTAGCAATTTGTATGACTGCGTATTGTGGATGGATCTCTGTAGCTTTGGTCAGTATTCCTTAACTGTAGTTGCACGTGTGTCTGCATACCTTGGTTGTTGAAATAAAAATGGCAACATCCTGATTCATGGCCTTCCAATTCCATCATTGCACCTAGCATGTCATATGCCTCAATCTATCACATTTCCAGCATTCAAAATTTTCAGTAACAAATTGTGTAGGACCGGGGCAGATACAGCAGTCCACTAACCTTCATTGTTCGTTCCTTCTGCAGGTACCGAGCTATCACAAGTGCGTATTACCGTGGAGCAGTAGGGGCACTTGTTGTCTATGATGTCACACGGCACGTCACCTTCGAGAACGTCGAGAGGTGGCTGAGGGAGCTTAAGGATCACACGGACGCCAACATCGTCATCATGCTTGTGGGTAACAAGGCCGATCTGCGCCACCTTAGGGCCGTCCCGACTGAAGACGCGAAGGCCTTTGCCGAGAAAGAAAAGACCTTCTTCATGGAGACCTCGGCCCTGGAGGCGATGAATGTCGAGGATGCTTTCACCGAGGTCCTCACCAATATCTACCGTGTGGTGAGTAAGAAAGCCCTCGACATTGGTGACGATCCTGCTGCGCCTCCCAAGGGGCAGACCATCAATGTTGGTGGCAAGGATGATGTGTCTGCGGTGAAGAAATCTACATGCTGTTCGTCTTAGCTTAGACTGATAGAACATGTATCTGGGTCGGTTGATACTTCTGCAGCAGAGGACACAGGATGGTACTGCAGTCTGGGTTCTCATCTGTATTTTTGTGTTACCAAATGTCACTTGATCATTTTGCCATTCGACGCATTAATTCATTCTGGATTTGAGTTTGCTGGTAGTATAGTTTAAGGATATGGAAGCGTCGTGACTATCAGATTTTCATAGTTGCTGTTATTTCTAAATTGTGTACTGCTGCTGTGCTGATTAACCCTAGCAGTTGATTTCCTGCTTATCAGTAGACTTGTTTGTTTCGAGGGTGCGAATTGCCAAGTTATAGTAGTACTACCTTGATACTCAAATTTTTATCCCTGTATTACTGTCCTGGTTCCTGTTGTCCTGGGTTCGAGAATGGATTGATCTGCAAGCTGGATGTACTACCACTCGGCGCAGTTCTGCTAACTTGACTGCCGCTGTTGGTACCATTTCTTCAAATGCTACGGCATCTAAACCTGCACAAACACAAATTCAATTTTAAAACAGATATAAACGTATTAAATAAGGATCAGAGAACTACTTCTGCTTCCTTGCTGCTACCTCTGCCTGTTCTGAACGTGAATACCCAGGTTCTTAAACAGGTAGATGCCTGTCATCAGGTTCTGAAAATATGCAAAGATATATGCGGCTTCCTTTACATTTCACTTCATTGGAAACGGCACGTAAACCGCGCGCAGGGCGTGGGCCGTTATTCGGGCCGACCCAGGCACGAGAACGACCCAAAGAAGGCACAAACAGCAGCCCAACTCCCCCTAGCCTACCACTGCCATATGTAATGTCCACCCGCCCACCACAACCCTAGCTCCCTCCCGCGCCGCTCCGCCGGCCGGTCTGCCTCTCTCCATCTCTCGCACTCGCACCGCGCCCCCGTCCGGGCCTTCCTCACCCCTGCTAGATAGTCGGCGGCGCCAAGTAAACAAACCCTACCTTCTGACCACCCACCGGCGCAGCCATGGCGGAAGAAGCCGCCGCTGCCACCTCCAACTACGAGGTGGACCTCGGCAACCTCATGGCCTACGACCCGTCGCACCACGTCGCAGCCGCCGCCTCCAACAGGTATCATCTCTTCGCGCGAACGAGCATGCTTTCTGCGCTCTGTTTTGTTTCTGACTAAGAAATCGGGGTTGGGGATCGACGCAGGGCGGAGCTTAGGGCGGAGTGCCTGCAGAAGGCGACGGAGCTGGCTCAGTCCGTGGCCGATGTCCTCTTCGCGCTGCCGCCCAACGAGGACCGTGACGGGCCCATCGTCCGCCTCCCACAGCCCAACACTCGCCTCCCCCGAGAGAAGCATGTAAGAAGCCTCTCTCGACATCCTCCATAGTATCTCATGAGAAACTGTAGGTTGAACAGTACCTTCCTGCGAAACTGTAGGTTTAGGTTGCAAGTTCATCTGTGACTGTTAGGATTCATGAGATTTGAGGACTCGAGCTAGTGTTAGAATCTCTACTAACTTAAAAATGTGAGTTGGTTTGTTGGTCCATAGCAACGCACAGTCATGGAACTAGTTCATATTAAAATTCATGCCTAATTCCATGGAACTAAAGTTTGTCGGTTCATACAGCTCACTCTGATCCACTAGAGTAAAAATTTTCTGAGCATATGACAAACGCTTCCTAATTTGATGTGTCCTTTATTTGCCACATATGTACTGAGGGAAGATGCTTTTTTGAGGTGTGGTCATTTAACATTTTTTTTCCTGTTCAATAGCTACCAAAGCCGAAGCCTCCAACTAAATGGGAGCAGTTTGCTAAGTCGAAAGGTGAAGATTTTTTTTTGTTGTTGCCTTTTCCAAATGAGTTCCTGTGCAAAGTCAATTTCTGTATTCTGGTTGGATTGATGAATTTTACTTGCAGGGATTACGAAGCGCAAGAAGAACAAGCGTGAATGGGATGAGCAAACTCAATCCTGGAAGCGGACTTATGGCTATGACCGTGTTAATGATGACAGAGACATTCCAATCATTGAAGCTAAAGCAACAGATGGTTAATAATTTGTCTTCTTGAACACATGCCAACAAGCCTATCTTGAAATAAGACCATCAACTATTGCAGCTATCATATACTGCATATTGTTTATACTACTTGCTTCTGCTTGCGTATACATTCTTATTCTTAAATATTGTAGGCCATTCTTCTCCTTCAGTTCACCTTACATGTCATACACTCTGATAGCTTAAGGCCACCTGTAGCTGACAAATCCTTATTGTCAGTGATACGCATTCTTAAATGGATGTCTTAAATCTGGTTTATCATCTGCTACTCTTATAATTGACAATTAAAAATACAGAGCCTGGTGTTGATCCGTTTGCTCAAAGAAAGGAAGAGAAGAAGAAACGGGTTGAAAAGCAAGAAAAGAATAGACTAGAGAATTTGAAGAGAGCTGCAAAAGCTGGTGCTTTGCCAAGGTTGTGATCCTGACACAATGCTTAATGCTTCTTCCTTCTATCCTGTGATTTCTCCTTCTCTATCCTGTGAACTATTGAGTAGACTTCATTATCTTGTCGTGTTTCTTATCAAACAGCTCTCCATTTTCTTAATGCAGTCACATACAGCTTGCTGCAAAAGCTTTGCCCATCACTGGAACTAAAGACGATCTGCCAAAAAAATCTAGAAAAGAAGATCTTGAGAATGTTGCTGGCATGGCTTCAACAGCAACAGCTAGCGGTGGGAAGTTTGATGAAAAGTTACCTGGTGAGAAACCTCCAAAGCATCCTGGCAAACATAGAAAGGTAAATCTTTACTATGAAGGCCTTTGTTCTCCTGGAGCCTCTCTGTCTTCCAAGACTTATTTTGTGTGCTGGCTCCATTACCTTTTTCCTGCAGTTCCTCCCTGTGGTTCAAGGAAAAGGAATTGGTAACCAGGAGAAACAGCAATATGACAGAGTCTTAAAATCTCTACTTGATCAACACTCTGAAGACCAACTTGATGTTGGCAAGGCAAGTTCTTAGATTAATTCCTTGTAATAAATTATGTTCTATCCGATATGATTAGCACTTTACCTTGTTTATTTGACCTAATATCTTTCAATGATCTGTAATCAGGCAATTACGATGTATAAGGTGAAGAAGGAAAAGCAAAGAAGTAAAGACAAAGATAGGTCCTCAAAATCGAATAAGCTGAAGCCTCAGAAGAAAATTCGTAAGAAACAATCAAAGAAAGATGCTTAGGTCTATTGTCTTTCTTGTGACATGCTGTTTGTAGCCTCAGGGGGTCTGGAAAATTTTGTTGGGGTGCTTATGTGATTCAAATCTATGGTTGAAATATCATCTCGTTTGCTAGTTATGACACAAGAACCTGAATGTTTTTATAACATCTTACCTCATGTGCCCTTATTATATTTTACAAATGTGGTCAGGAATCTATATGCAACCTGAACAAATACCTAGTCGCTTGAGAACATCGCATGTATTGCTTGAACTGGGCCAAATGAGTTGTTCTGTTCTGGCTAGGTTCTGAATCTTTTCCAGGAGGATGGCGTGTCGTTGCTGAAAGACATTTGTAGTACTGCGACATGTCGTCAAAACGCATCAACCTCCTGTTACTGCAACAACAAATCCGACCGGATTGTTCCTTTATTAAATGCTAATTTGGAAACAGGCCTCATAATTGATTAAACCTTTTACTTACTCAACAAAGAATATACAGAACTACAGTCTATCAAGTTTATCATTTACGCAAGATAAATACAATGTACAAAAGAAACCAAAGAAGCATCTAGCAGTGCCATCATGGGAGAGGTTTCCACACCATGGGGGCATTTAACTACAATCTTCTACAGGCTGTACACTTTGTAGAAGCTCGTTTGTTTCCACGACAAAAGGGGCATTTAAATACAGGTAGCCATGTCTATATACAGAACTGAGCTAATTTTCCTTGCCATAAATAACCAATAATGTTGGAGATGATCATCCATTTCTTCCATCTGTTGTCAAAGCTGTAGTCTTGCAGATAGGGCACAGGTTCTTCATCATCAACCATTGTTTTATGCATATCACATGGTACTTGTGACCACATTCAAGGGTTCCTATAAGTTCTTCAGCTTCGTATTCCTCCTGCAAGACAAGGATCAAAGCTATCCTTCAAACCAAGAAGCAACTTTGTTGACAAAATCAAAACACTATTGCAAGTCAAATATGAAATGTGGTGCCCTCCGTAATGAGATACAGACTATCTTATTAATTATTATCATGCATAACTGTGGAATCATGTAAATGGTACCTGGTTAACGATTTACAAAGTCAAAATATTATAATTCGGTACTGAACATGGCAAGAGGTTGACCTGGCATATAATGCAAGCATCATTCTCCACAGAAAGCTCAGAAGATTGATCAGACATGCAAGCTGCTCCTGGAACATAAAAACTTGAACTCAAGTTTTCTTTAATATAGCTTTCTGTCAAACCAGTACTGACATCACCTATCTGCTCTTCCAAAGCTACAAGCTCCTACAGAGTATACACAAAGAAAAAAATAATTTAACAAGATACATATAAACTCAGAAACAGCATGGAGCACAAGAAATCCACATGCCGAAATGAGATTCATACCTCATAAGTCATGTTATCCACATCTAGACGCATATCTCTATGTTCATCAACATGTCCTACTTCGTCAATCCTTGAACGATAAATCACCAAATCATTCTACACAGAAACATCGTTTACTACATTAGGAAAATCACAGAAAGCAGGTCATTGTAAAACTTTGTATTACATACTTCTTTTGCAGCTATGGACAGCAAGATACTGGGTTAAGCAGAGCTATAAAACAATCTGACTCACAGCTTGGGCAAAAGGTAAGGAATATTTAACCAGACAACTAAACTATCCAACAGTGAAAAGTTGCTATATTGAATATTTTATGTGACTGAAGAAATATCAGTAATGCATGAGTGTATTTTTCAGTTTAGTAAACATGTGCAGCTAAATTCTCCATGGAGCAGTGATGTCCCAGCCAAAATGACATTTGGTAATCTAACTATTGTATAAATCTTGTGATTTTTCAAGAAATAAAGAACATATAAGAATAACCAAGTCCAAGGCAGACAGATTTTTCAGCATAAGCATGCCATGTGTACATGCACGAGCAAACAATTACTCCAGACTGAGGAAGGCATAGGGTCGAAATGTGAACTCACCTGATATGGCGGAATTCTTAAAACAGCATTACTAAATTGGGTTGCTGGAGGTGGATGCAATGGGTGCCCAAAAGTGTGCTGTACATTAAGCGGGGGAGGCAGCATTCTTGGATCTAATGGAGGGCCTGTGGCAGAAGGAACACCATGCACCAGATTGTTACCAAGCAACTGTTGATGGGGTAGATGCATTTGAGATGATTGCATGCTACGCAAAGGATTCTGGTCGAAATGAGGTACAGGAACACGAATGGAAGGACCAGCTTGATAATCCTGAAGGTTTCTGTTTGTCACGTCTGAATGAATAAACCCTGTTAAAAGCAAGAGTTGCCAAGCACATCTCAAAATTTCAGACTTCACTGCCAGTACTGATCATAAAGCTAGCAAAAAGTAGTAAACTACTACTGACGGTCAAAAAGTTCCATGAGGTTTTGGACAATCCAAAGTATCCAAAGTGCAGCTATGGCTGTTTTCTCTCAGAATACATTTGTTGGGTGAATCAATTATATTATGAGCATATTTTTAGAGAGTAATCAACACATATGATATAATGTTCCCAAACAAAATATGGTAAAAGTTATTGATAGTTAATTTCTAAAGTTTTTGGCCTGACGTAGTCCAAAACATTCCAAAACGTCATGTTTAGTGACCCGAGTATTTCAGCAACCCAAATTAAACATACATCATCAAATGATAGAGTACTTCTTACAGTAAAACATCAAACCAACTTATCTTCATTCAAAAAAATTACTCACCTGGCAGATTGGTCAGCGTGTTACTGTATCCCCACTGTGGTACTCCATGAACAATACCATTTGTAGCCTGCGTGGTCCATGTATGGCACTGGCCCATGTGACAAGTTGGAAGTAAATAGTTACCATGATGTACCAACTCCGGTTGAGCAGCCATTGAACCGAAAGTGCTAGATCCATCTGCAGTAGATCCTTCTAAAAATGGCCAACCATTGCTACTGTGGTACTCTGGTGGGTTTGAAGCTGCAGAACTGGGTAGCCAATTTAATTGAAAAGAAGTATTCCATGGCCCATGCGCAGGATTCTGAGGCTCATAAGCAGATGAACTTGAGCTTGCAAATCCATGAAAAAAATGGTGGTTACCAGCAGCTACTGCATTCTTCCTTTTGATGAATCCAGCAACACTATCATTAAAGTTGCGCCTGATGTTACTTTCATCCATAGTTCTTGTGGCAACTTGATATGAAGATGATGGCAGCGGATTGCCCAATCCAACATTTTGATTCTGAGGATTATATGTGTTCATAACTGTTGTTGACATGCTAGGATTGTGCATAGAAGTTGGAAAGGCAAAACTTGAAGCAACACCGACATATGGGTACGGATTCTGAGCATGCTGGTGCTCATGATGACTGCTTTCATAGTATTGCTGCAGATCAGTATTTCCTGGAACTCGGACAGTAACCTGCGCACCAAGATTGGATGGATCACTCCCAGTGCCTCCATAATAGAAACTTTCATGTTGAACTTGGATGGGTCCTTGTGTTGAATCAAGATTAACAAGCTGTTGTGTCCAGATCAAATTTCTATTTGACATAATGCCAACTTCTATTTCTTGATTAAGGACCTTTTTATCAGCTGTTATCCTTTATCATCACCTCTTCCTGCATAAGACATTGTTCAAATAAGGTTACTGTCCAATTTGATCTGAACAAGTAGAGACACAATACAATAAAGCATGTTCTTTTAAGTAATAATAGCAGAAGATGAGACATGCTAAATATTGTAGGTAAATCATTTGCATTCTGGACATACCATTAAATAAAATATGCTACATGCCATTCCAAAAATTTGCAATGTCATATTCGCCATCGGTGTCACAATGACAGGTGGGACCCACTTATGTCACTGACAGTGGCAAATATGACATTGCAAATTTTTCCAATGACATGTGTCAAATTATCCCCTTAAATAAAATGATTGGCAAACAAAAGACACTTGGTTGAAGTATACATAAAATAGCTTAATTGTTGGTGATGCATCAAGGCGCCAAGCCCTCAACAGAGCTTACAACCTTGCAGGTAAGAACAAACTTCCATCAGTTTCATCAGGAGGATCCTTTTACTAAAGAACAAGATCATTCTGACACATTTCATAGATATACAAATAGTTACCATTCTTTAGATGTACCAGTCTCTCCACTAGGGGTGTTATTATATCTTAACCAAAACATATGTGTCCAATATTCTGCATGTAAAATTTCATCCCTTAATCACATGCTTCGTCTGCCTACCCCAACTTGTTCAGGACAAAAAGGCTTGGTTGTTGTTGTACACATGCTTCGTCTAAAAAAGTCTTTTTGATCCAGTTCTAAATGTCTGTGCAGGAGTCAGAATCCGATGCAAAGACAATATGTGCCAACATCAGAAAATATAGCTTTGATGATTGAAGGAAATTCGGGTTGGGGAAACGCACAAGCTAATCTTAAAGGGTACCAAAAGAGACATTTTTCTTGCATCTGTTTAGGCTGAGCCATAGTCATCACATATCCGGATGCAGGACGATGCCTGAGAAAAAATAGATACGGAGGGGGTATACCTCCTCCGGAAGATAATACAGGACAGGATACATGAATCCAAGGATTTTCGTTCACTCAACCCGAGTCGGAGTGGAGGGTCATGTACCAATGTGATTTGGTAAGCTGTGGGCTACGCAGATAACTTTCCATCTTCTGCTTTGTTTTTTGCATAACAGTAGATCAAAATCCACCGTGCTCCACATGCAAATCCAAAATCAACATCCCATATTCCAGCCCAGAATTTTGTCAGCAATGTGAAACAGAGGAAGGGCTAGAGAGGAGGACATTCCGGCAAAGGGGCTCAGAGTGCAGTGGCAAAGGGCACTGGCTTATGTGCTCCCGTCCAGGGTTCAATCCTGGGTGCTGCACCTTACACCCTAGGGGCCTCCCTTGAGGTATTTAATAAAAAAAAAGGATACTTTGCATTTTCTCTTGACCGTGCTGTGGACCGGCGATGAGCAACCTTCTCCACGAAGTGGCCAGCCACCGGCGCTGCCTGCTCCACATTCACCAACTGCTAAGTGAGCAGCTGCAGCGGTGGAGGACCAGGGTGAGAGGGTCACCCCAGCCTTGATGTCGGTTCCTCCTGACTTGCATCATGTTCCACGTTACCATCTGGGGGATGGGGACGCGAATTCCTAAATCGGTATGGTGATCTAGCTGTCCCGACTCATGAATAGAGACGACGCCACCGGTCCGTGGTACATGGTCCCTAATATTTGGCAAAATGCATAATGCCAGCAATGGTAAATAGGTACAATCGAATGTATTTAGCAAGATCTACGAGGTACAACTTTCCAAAGCCTTATGCATAATTATAGGAAAAGGTAATTCTTTAGCAGATTGTGAACCCTTGTCCATAATTTTATAGAGTTTTATAATAGAAAATAATTACAAGGCATTTGAGCGATAGCAGTACTAGTGAAAAGGCACTCATCTCTCCTGTAATCCAATAAGAAAAAAAAAACGCAAGATAGAGTGTAGCCGAGACTTTCTCGAACCCTCAACCTCCTATTGGTATGCATGTAATCCACAAAGAGACATAGTTGCAAACATAGAAGAGATCAATTGCCTTCCCATGTTGGACAATAGCCACTCTAAATCCTGCACTCATAAATGATCCCCCAAAATGGGTGCATCGGCTTAAACGATTCCATATACTGAGAATAAAACGGATTTAGTTGAAGTTCTCCTTATCGAAGAGATATAGCGTGTTCCTTGTAAACAAGATTAGAGCACTTTATATGAGATGGGTTGATATCTCCATAAACATCCATATTAATCTTTCTCCTTATGAATCATTTTGCTTCTCTCCTGATTTGGGTCCTTTTCAAGAGACCATCGTTTTCAAACTGCAGTAAAAAGCATTTCCTGTAACATCCCGACCCAGGGCTTAATAGTATTGATAGAATACTCATACCAACAAGTTGCAGCTTCTTTTCCTGTAGCCTAGCTCCAGAAAACTCTAAGGTTAAGCGTGCTTGGCCTGGAGCAATTTCAGGATGGGTGACCGGCCGGGAAGTTATTCCCGGGTGCGCATGAGTGAGGACAAATGTGCGCAGAAAAGACTTGTATTGGTCTGTGAGGTCAGCCTATATCCTATAAAAGTTATCTAATGTAAGCGGGCCCGGCCTCGGGGAGGCGGGACGTTACAGTTGGTATCAGAGCCGACTCTCGCGGTTTCACGGGCGCGTGCGTCGCAGTTGCGCAGGCATGGTGTGCATGGCTGGTGTGAGTCCAGAGAGCGGTCACACAGCATGGCACATGCGCTGGCACTGGGCACACGGACGTGGCCAAGAGGGGACGTTCCTGGCCTGGGGTTGACCGACGAGGATGTCGGTCTTCTAAGGGGGTGAGAGTGTAACATCCCGACCCAGGGCTTAATAGTATTGATAGAATACTCATACCAACAAGTTACAACTTCTTTTCCGGTAGCCTAGCTCTAGAAAACTCTAAGGTTAAGCGTGCTTGGCCTGGAGCAATTTCAGGATGGGTGACCGGCCGGGAAGTTATTCCCGGGTGCACATGAGTGAGGACAAATGTGCGCAGAAAAGACTTGTGTTGGTCTGTGAGGTCAGCCTATATCCTATAAAAGCTATCTAATGTAAGCGGGCCCGGCCTCGGGGAGGCGGGACGTTACATTTCCTAAATTGAATATATAGTGCTTTATGTGACCAACCTAACTAAATTTTAAACAACTGACTAGTAAAATAAAAACTAGTTTTGAAACTGTATTAAAGCTCAAACTCATACTCTTTTTTAAGACATTGCAGAAGAAAGTGCAATCAAACTCCTAGGTTCACTCGCATGGAACAAAAATGCAACCCGGCCACAAATAAGGGATAGAAGGGGACTGGGGAAGAGTTCGCCTGGCCGGAGTTGAACTGCTTAACTATTATATGTGTGACTGATCATTTCACATGGGCCTCACCGCGATAGCAGAAATGGGATGTCAAAAACTAAAGCTCATATGTTAGACCTTTGCCACTTCACAGGTAGCTCTACTTTTTTCCTCTTCCAGCATCCGCCGCAGAGCTCTAATGCCAAATCTTGCAGGACTAGGGAGGGGGGGGGGGGGGTGTACAGGGTACTCCACACCGGTGGTAGGTATGACGGTCACCAGACCTTGCCACATTGATCTGTTCTCCTATGATTAATTATGTTCCATGCGTACAATAATGAATCACTTTCAGATTTATAAGTAGTCAAGCGATTAAAAAAAAATAACCTGTGACCAATGCAGGAGTGATTTTACAATCCGGTACGTATAGCTGTGGTTAAAAGCCATAGTCAAGCTTCTAGTTCTCAAGACAGCAGGTCAAACTTTCATGTCTTCCAATTATAAGTCAGTTTAATACCATTTGACTACATACTGTTCTAGAAATTACAAAGAAAACTAAAAAAAATATCTGCTGCATTTTCATTATTCAGTCTCAACACATTATAGAAACAGGCAGCGAAGAAAACATGAATAAAGATCAACACAATCCAACTAGAGGGAGCATTGTTGATGAACAGCACTGACGGAAGGTAATTACAAGTGGGAGCCTCTACGTGTCACCAGTACAATTACAGAGAATACCAGGCTATTATAATGCTCCTGCTAACATGTAAACACCACCGTAAAACCATCCATAATCACCATTCTGAAATGCTACATCTATCTACACAGTGAACGACAGAATCACAATGAAAGCACGACAGCACTATAAAAACTCCAAGCACGAACAAAAGAAGTGAAAAAATCATGTACACCTGAAATGCTAGCAATCCCAAATCCCGAGTGAGGAACACATGCTCTCACGGAAAATCGAAAACGTCAACATCCCCCAGAGCTTAGCTTAGCCACAACGATAAGGGGCGGACGGAGCAAAAGGGCGAGAGACCCCCCTCTCCTCCGAGACCTAGAGACGAAAAATTCCCCTCCCAATGTCCATCCGCATCCCCAATCGAGATGAAATCTCAGCGTCCCCGCCCTTACCCTCGCGCAGGGATCGACCGATCCCCGCTACATCCAGCCAAAATGTCAACTACTACAACAGGACGAAGGAGGATTCTGTGGAGGATTGGAGAGGAGCGCTCGGCTCTCACCTGGAGGAGGAGGAGGCGCTGACCGACGAGACCAAGCCGGTGCTAGGTGCTCGCCACCGCCGTCCTTGCTGTGCTGCTGTTGGTAGCGGGTGACGGTGGCTGTGGGTGTGGTGGTCGGTGGGGGGAATTGATCGGAATGGGATACGCGGTCGGAGAGAACAGAGAAGCCTCCCTGCTTTTCAATTGGTAGTAAATTTTTTTTTTTCTTTTGGACAAAAGCATGCGCTAACTCAAATCGTCTCGTCTGTCCAAGCCTCCAAGGGTCCGTCCTCCTTGCTCTCTCCCTCTCTCTCTCTCTCCTCGTTTTTAACATTTGCTAGAGTACGGGACAAGACAAGTTTATACTGCTCGGTATATTTTCTACTATTGAAGAAACTATTCCTATTTAGCGAGAGAGAGTAGAATACTTCACGTTTTTCATTCGGCTCCTCCGGCCAGATAATAAAGCCATGTATAGAGCGTCCCCATGTATAAGTAGGTTGGTTCCTGCTATTTTCCTTAGGTATAAGTAGGTGTTGGTTCCTGCTTTTTTCCTTAGGATCGTAGTGAACGTTGCCGTTATCTTGTTTCTTTAGTACTAACTGTACTTATCTTTATATCCGTGTTTATAAAGCATACCTTTAATTTGTGTGTATTCTAAGGAACTGAATACAAAAATATTGGTGACACCTTTTTGGTGTGTGTGTTTGTGTGAAACATCGTGCAAATTCGATAATTGTAAAAGCTGATTACAATTTCAACGGCCAGCACAAGAAAAAGCCTCAAAACCATTAGTTGGACAAAAGAGCCTATTGGTTGCACTTTGTTTCTCATTCTAACGGCATCCAACTGATAGAGAAAAAAAATGGCATTCTCTGATCCTGATGCCTTTTGATACGAACACCACACATACCAGTCTTCCTTTCGCTACAAGGACCAGGTACCGTTGCGACTCGTGAATTGTCCCTGCTTTTTGACCCGTCGTCTGGTTTACTTTGACGGATGGGAGGAACAGATAAAGTTTGAGGTTTTGTTTGATTGCATCTTAATCTATATGGATTAGAGAAGATTGGAGTAGATCGAGGTAGAGATATTAGTTCATCCGTCATAAGTCACTCTTATTTCTCTCAATACATATGGAAATGAGGAGAAAATAGTTCCCTCGAATTATTATGTCCTTACTTTTTCATTTTGTGATTAAAAGAAAAGAAAAATCACTTCTATTTTCGTGCGTATACGGCCAATGCACCGGGCGCCCCTTAATTAATTAATTAATTAAAGCGGATGATGACGTACGAGAGGCCGTGTCCTGTTTCTGGATAAGCATGCGGTGGTTTGCTCACGCATACGTCGTCGTTCACAGCTTCTGCAAATAAGCCAGCATGGCGTTGGCATGGATAACAAACGCCCCGAATTGTGCCGGTTATTTGGACGTTTGTAGTGACGAAATTAAATCTCGTCCACTGAACTGAGGAACCCGAGCCCCAAAAAAAAAAAAAAAAACTAGCGTGCTTGAGCTTAGCCAGTAGGTAGGTTGCCACCAGGGTTAAAAAACCGCCGGAAACCGTGCGGTTTTCATGGTTTCTACCGAAATTGCTAGATCTCGACTTTTGCGGTTAGCTGTTTTTTGAATTTAAATTTGAAGGATTTTAAAAAAAAACTTTAAAAAAAATTATAAAAAAATATATAAAAAATCTAGATGAAAAATAAGGAATTATAATAGAGCAAGAAGTTAAAAAAACTTTGTTTAGATGGATCAAGTAAATCAAAAAAGATAAAAAGGAAGAAAAAAATAAAAACAATTATTTTATATACTCAACTCTACCTGTCAAATTTATTTACTTGTAAAAGCATGTGCTCTACATGTTATGCAATACTATATTAACTTATTAGAAAAGGTCATGTAAATTTTTTATTAATTTTACTCAATTTACATTCCTCTTCCGCAATCTTAGTTTTCAGTCAAACCGAACGGTTACCGCTCGAAAACCGCGGTTTCCGGTCCAAATCACATTTATACAATGTTAAAATCATGGTTTTCAGTCAAACTGAATGGTTTACCGCACAAACCAAGCGGTTACAGCTCGAAAACCACTGTTTCTGATTCAAATCACGTTTAAAATTTAAATTTTGAAATTTGAGCGGTTTCGAGAGCGATTACCGTGGTTTTCAAATAAACCGGAACGGTTTACCGCACAAAAGCGGTTAATATGGTTTTCATCAAACCGATCCGGAACTGGAACGGTATCCACGGTAGAACCCCCCTCGGCACGTGGCCACCGGCCAAGCCAAACAAAACCACAGGTCTAATCAGCGGTTGCAGGATTGCGGCCCGCCGCGCCGCGGGGAAGGAGATGAAGGAAGACCAAGTCGTGAACCACGCAAGCGTCCTCAACTCTCGAGCCCCGCTCACGTGATTTCCACATGCTTAAGTTAAGCGCGCGATCCAGGAACGAGAGGCTACCCTTTTCGCGGGCTGGATTTCATCAAATGGATGGAACTCGCGGCGCGGCGGAACGGACACCCAGAAGGTGGGGCTCGCGAAAAGAGAGCTCTGCATGTAAAATTTGTCCGTTGGAGCACAGGATATCCTCCGTCGAAGATGCCATGCGTTTTGGAATCTTCCTCCAGTCCGTCC
The DNA here is from genome assembly GCA_001182835.1 of Oropetium thomaeum. NCBI lineage: Eukaryota > Viridiplantae > Streptophyta > Magnoliopsida > Poales > Poaceae > Oropetium > Oropetium thomaeum. Next base: position 3,029,755 of record LFJQ01000010.1, read on the forward strand.
GTCCCTCCTTGAGCCGAATCAACACCACACGTTTTCAACTCAGGCTTTGATTAATGTATTTAATGATTAGTACTAGTCATCAGACCTTATGAGTTACGAGTCAAAACATTTCTGAGCGCGACTTCTGGGTTCAGCTTTGCTTTTGCATCGTCGTCAGTCCAGAAGCCAAACAGTGACGTCCCAGTTTATCAGAGGAAAAAAAAAAATGACGTCTCAGTTCAAAGACAGTTTTAATGGCAAGTCGACAGTATATGTCAACCGCATACATCATGCGAGAAAAGGAATTCAAAGCAGACTATTATGCGAAGTCACACTTCATTTTGGGCTCATTGAATATTACTACTATACTATACAGTACGAATTACGGACCAGGATGACAAACATTGGTGGGGTAGTACAATATCCTCCTTATACCTTATCCATGCAATTTATCTCTTCACAAGTAGTGATCGGCTGATCGCCTACACCAACTTTCACTCCGCTCAACAATTTTTACTTAAATCACCTGTGACCATGACTTACCTATATACTGCATACAATAAGATAAACACGTCCACTTTCCCAACACAAAAATTAGAAAATCACAAGATAAGTAATACCCTAGGGACTGGCAGTCTCTCTCCTCGTCCTCTTTCCTCTGGCTAGCGGGCTCTCTGCCGACGAAGAATTTGCGTGCGTCGATGAAAACTCGTGGGGTTGTCCCCTTTTTTATTAGATTTTTATTTATATTGGGCCTATTTTATATTGGGCCTATATATAGGCCCGTGTTCCGTTTCTAGTCGTCGAATCGGGAACCTTGTTGTCTCTATCCCGCCGTATTTGTCTCCACCCTGGGCACCGGCAACTCGTTGCTCCTTTCACAAGTGAAGCGCTCCTCACCGTCACTGACTCACCGCCGTCCGCTCTATGATATGAACAGAATGAGCCTGACGGGTTTGGACAGGCTTCTACTCTACCGAGCCGCCTGGAACGACGTTGAGTGATGCGTTTCTCCATGCTCCGCTTCATTCCAAAGAAAAAATTATACGGAGACGCCGAAGCGTACTGTCACTACTGCCAAACAGCGAAGATGCTGTGTTGGGTTTATACAGTCTCGCGCTCTAGGGCCTAGGGAGATGACAGTAATCCGGCCATGGGATGTAAAAGGTGGCCACCAGAATGAAGACATTGCTCTAATCTAATCATAGCTCTGTTCTTCCTAAATAGTCGAAGCAGGAAGCTTGAAATGAGGGACTGCCATGCCAGCAGGAAAAAGAAGTTTAAACCCACTAAACAACGTCATCAACTTGGAACCAGACGGTGAATACTACTACAAACTAAGAAAAAAAATCACTAAGATAGTACTACAACCATGAATCAATATCAGATAGATACCAAAGGAAGGTTCCAATCGAACAGCAAAATAGACAACAGACAATCAACAAAATATTCAACTCAACATCTCGAAATAGATTAGGTTTACATGTCTGATCAACCAAACTTAAAACAGGGGAGTCATGCGCTCATAAAGGTGTACTTGTCTACTTGACAAAGCACAATACAAACCCACACAAGCACACTTGATATAACAGTAGATATCGAGCTAAGCACCAACTCGAGCGAATAATGCTCGTCTTAAAACAATAGCAGCAGAACATCACTGTCTTTCCTCCCGTTCACGGTTCCACTGTTCAATCTTGGCCCTACGCTCCTCGCTGCTTTCCCTGACTGGGCTCCTTGCACGCCTTGGTGGGGGGCTACCATGCCTGCGCCTCCCTCCATCATCATACCTGTCATGTCTGCTGCCTCTACCCCCTCCATCGTCATGTCTGTCATACCTGCTACCTCTACCCCCCCTGTATCCACCACCACCACCACCACCACGGTAACCATCACGCTCACGAGGGTAGTCATCACGGTCACGATTGCCCCTCCTGTGCCGTGGGCTCGGGCTACGGCTTCTCCCATGGTACCTCCTGGTAGCAGAACGCCCATAGATCTTCCTCCTAAGATCCCTGCCAATCTGCTTCACATGCATGAAATTGCAGTACCCACCACGATTGCAGCTGTTCTCCTCAAACTGCCTACAGGTCGCTTCACGGAAGTCAGTCACAGGAGAATACTCCACAATAATCGGGCGCCCAGAGTAGAAGCGGCCCTGAAGAGCATTGTATGCTGCAGCTGCCTGTTCTTCCTCCCTGAACTGGACATAAACATTGCCTATCATATGGTCAGCAAGGTTATCACAGACATTCAGGTTCTCAATCTCACCGAACTTGCTCAATTCCTCATATATGTCCTCATAGAAGTCCTCAAAATGCTCCTGCATCTTCTCGGGATCAATAGGTTGACCTTGAGCGTCAACTCCAGGAGTTATCATATCAGGGCGCTGATACATGTTAGCAAGCACAAGAGTTGGTGATATTGTCGGCCTGTTATGAAGACGGGAACAGCGATCCCCATGGCGACATGCCCCGATCTTGAAGTAAAAAGGACAGTTGACCCTGTCCTTTTCAGTGCCAAAGATTGATGCCAAGTGCTCGGCCATGACTTAACTCTGATTGACACAAAACCTGCGGATATAAAAACATCATCAGAATTTCCTACAGTATAAGAACTAGAACACATATACATCATGATTTCGATAACTGGAAACCACAGGGATCAAGGAATACCTCCATTAAGGGCATATGCAAGACTACGTAGACAAAAAGGAAAACAGATAGCTAAAACAAACCAGGTCCATAAAACCCTGTACGGCCCATTGTGTGGATTGTAACATTTATAGCTCAACCTCTTGTAAGAATTCCTATCTCAACCATTTTTAGATCTAATCTGCACACTTACTCAGAAGCATTAATATAGGAGAAAACATATAAAAGACCGAAATCACTGCAATCTACTTCAGGATCTGAAGTACTGATCCTTGCAAACTAAGAACTTTTTAACCTAAGAAATCTGTGCAACATTCAAGACGGTTAAAGCCCAACAGATCAACTAAATGAAACGCGACGAAAGTGTTTCTCCACCAGAATGTTTAGTTTCTCCCCCTGCAACTGCAAAAGAGACCAAACAACATGGCATGAAGAAAGACAGCTTTTCGCCTGCTGTTGGTATTCCTCTTGGGGTAAGCCTTGTATAATCCGCCCAACAAAATATTATTTGATTTTGACCTAAGCTGCAAACCATTTTAGATTATTATTGATCTCCAATAGAAGAAAACAACCCAAAACACAGCCAAAAAGAAAAAAACAACTACCACAGAGAAGAGCAGAATCCTCCCATACACACTTTGGAAGAAGAATAGTTTATAATGTCAAATATTTTGCAAGAATCTGCAGCTACACTACAACACACAATCCCCAACTGCTAACAACCAACAGGTGGAAATCTCACCGGAGATGTGCTTTTTCGGATCCTAAAGGTGATTCAATCGGCCAAAACGAGACATTCGTGCCAATATTCTGGATCGAGCTTATTCACATATACACCGAATTATTTTCCAAAAAAAAAAAAATCGAAGTTTCAAGATGTATACACTTGTGACTAGGGTTTGCGGGTTTGCAGAAGCGGACCGAGCAATACGGGCTATAGGACGAGGTAGGGGAGCCACCCTACTTAAAGCCAGCAGATCCCCTCTCCTCCTTGACTCCTTTCCCCTCCGAGTGAAAATTGGACCCAATCCAATTATCATCCCCGTCTGGGACGAAACCTTCTACCCCTCGCCCCCCGCTCTCTCGCAGGGAAGGACTAGGATTCTCTACTAGATTGAGGAAGAGCTCGATTCTTACCTGGTGGAGAAGGTGATGACCGCACGAGACGAAGCCGCTGTCGGGTGTCCGCCTCCGCCGCCTTGCTGTGCTGCGGAGAGAGGGAGGAACAGGCAGAGGCAGAGGAGAAGGGGAACTGCGGAATTTTCAGGTCGGCCGGAGAATTTATATCGGGTTGAGGGAGTTCGGGCCGTACGCGGGCCGACCACTTTTTCGGGCCAGACAGCGTACTCGGCACCACCGGGCTGTGTCGGCTCGTACCGGGCTGAAATGCCTGGGCCGAGTGCTAGCATCCCACCTAAGGCCTTAAACAAGTCTCACTCTCATTGAAACTTTAAACACACTTTTCTTCCTAACCACACCGTTTTCGAATCTGTTTAAACCGTAGTACGGTATGGGATCCAATATCAATAATTTTTAAAGTTTAAAAGTTTAATGTCAATTGAAGATTACATAATCATAAGACCTAAGCAAAATACATTATGCATACTTAGTATATAAAGTACATCAACAACATTTATGAGTGTCTATGTCTGTATTGTGTTCATATTGAAAAAAAAAAATCTTTGATACCTGAGTGATACAACACAAAAAGTGAACAGATGCTCTAACCTACTACGTACGAACTGAAATCATGCATGCGCATATTGCATAAGTCCATTTTGCGGCACGGTTCATTTGACAGTTTAACCACATAATAAGTTAATATATATAGACTCAGATTCGACAACAGATTTAGTGCTCCAAGCACTTACGAAGTTACATAACACAGAACCAGAAACAAACTTAATCTGTTCTGTTCAAGCTCCATCAAGGACTAATTCTTGAATGTTTTGATTTATCATGGTATATGAGCAGAAACCTGCAGTGTACAATTTCTATAACCATCGTTGCATCCATAAGTCATGATGTTTCACTAATATTTCCAAGCTAGCACGAGACAATTGTCCTCAAGATTCAACCATAAGGCACAGTAGCAAAATGTCCCCTCCTCGAAACAATAGAACGCTTCTAATGAACGTATTCAGTTTGAATTTCATACTCAAGAGCTCAATGCAGTATCAAGCTGAAGTCACATTTTTATCTCATACGCCGATATCTGCTGAAGCCAGGAACATAAACATTTTCAATCAAAATACTCAGTTTGGATTTCATACTCAAGGCAGCATCAAGCCGAAGTTACATTCTTATGTCATACCCCTATATCTGCTAAAGCCAAGAACATAAACATTTCAGTTCTCCAATACACCCATATCAGTAAGACAACCACAATACACCCATACGTTCAGCTTGCCACAGATTGGGCGTTAGGATGCAGTTGTCCATACGTACAAGCTATTCTTATTTCTTGTCTATCACACAGCTTAGTGCATAAAAAGGCAAATTGTGAACATGAAAAATTGAGTGCACAATGCACACGACATAAACATCCCTAAAACACTTTTTAAGCTCTTATCTGAACACATCAGAAACATCCATAACCTATTTGCAGTGGTTACGGGTACACTTAACATGATCTAACCATCAATTTCTATTACATATCCTCACCACTCACCAGAACAAGGAATGCTGCCCAGCAAATCGCTGGCTATAGCTCATCAGTCATTACCTCACTGAGTCACTGCCGTGGCCTCCTGCGAAGTATGTATACATCTGATTCCTCGTAGGCGTAGTCAGGATCCAGGTGTTCCCGCGGCACCTTCTCGATCACCGGGAAGGCAGCTGGAACGGCGTCCCAGAATGCCTGGTGCGCCTCGGGCGACCGGATTTGGTACCCAAGAAGCACCACCCCCTGGTCGGCGTCGGCGAGAGCGTCCATGGCCGCGACGAGGTGTGGTACCGACTCCTGGACGTAGACGACGTCGGCGGCGACGACGAGGTCAAAGCGGCGCGGGGTGGCAAGCGCGGCGAGGTGAGCGGGGCAGTTCCAGTGGAGCTGCGCGAGGCGGGGCGCGCGGGGGAGGTGGCGGCGGTTGCGCCGGAGGTTGCGGCGCAGCGCGGGGAGGACAGCGGCGATGTCGGTGAGGACCAAGTCGGTGAGGCCGAGGCGGGAGAGCCCGAGTCCGGCCGGGCCGCATCCAGAGCCGAGCTCCACGGCGCGGGTACCGGCGAACCGGAGCGCGTCGGCGAAGGGGAGCGCCGAGTCGTGGAGGCAGCGCTCGGCGAACTTGACGAGGACGAGGGAGGATGGCCACACGGAGGTGCCCACCTCGAAGGAATCGTTGTCCTGCTCGAAAGTCAGCACGGCGCCGCCCACCGGCAGCTCCACCACCGGAGACGCCGTGAAGCGCATTTCCTCACTGCGCCGCCGCCCGTCTAGCAAGCGAAGCGAAGGGGTTTAGCCTGCGCCTTCGACGATCCGTTGGCGGCCGCCGCCGATCCGGTGGAGACGGGACGGCTGCGCAGACACATTTTAAGCAAAGGCCCTCTTCAATGTCTGAAATAGTATACTCAGTGCTCTAGAGTTTCCGGACTAGGACCTGAATTCAAATAATCGCGAAGTAACAGAGTACAGGTGCAAAGTGAAAGGCAAAAATCTCACGCCGCGAAACCCTCCCCCGTCTGTTCTGGTCTGGCACCTCCTCCGTTCTCCCCAGATGGATCCCAAAGCGGCGGCGAAGTCGAAGCGCTCGCACACGGTGCACGGCCGCCGGGCCCACCAGACTCCCGCCGCTGCCGCTGCGCACAGGCAGAAGCGCGCAGCAGCTGCCGGGTCTTCTGGCCCCCGCATGCGCGACCTCCCCTCGAACTGGGACCGCTACGACGCCGAGGGCGAGGCGGACGAGCCCGCGGCCGCCAAGGAATGGACCGGCGGGGTAGCGCCGCGCAGCAAGGGCGCAGACTTCGGATTCCTGCTGGAACAGGCGCGGGCGCAGCCCCGCGAGGCCCGGGACCTCAGCAAGCCATGGCTCCCCTCGCTGGACTCGCCATTCCGTAAGCAAACGCAACGTTCTCCAGTTACCTCTGATAATCTCATCCTTCATTTCCGCTATCTGTTAGTCGAGTGCTCATTGGCGATTTGGCACTACCGCACTAATGCTTCTAGCAGGATTGATGATCCTTGCTATCATCCCTCAATTTATTTGGAAATCCCATGAATGCTAGTTGTTGAGTGAAGATTTGGTATTATTAGTTCCGGCAACGTTTTGTAGGATATTTCAAGAACAATAATGTGTTTTCAGTTATCTTCTATACATTTCAATTCGTCACTTATATCAGTTTGAACAAATGAATTGTAGATGATTACTGCAACACAGCCAACTATGAGCTAGTACAGGGTCACTACATGTATTTGGTTCAATATTATGCAAAACATTGGAACGATTGTTGATTTGCTGTTTTATAGGCTTCGTGCAGGCTTCTACCTCTATGCTTGAAGCTAAAGGTGAGGAGATCTTGTCCTGGTGTGATGATGATAAATTCATATTAGAAGATGATTTAGCACCAGATTTTGAGGTAAAACTTGTCTACTTTTTGAATTATAATGTGCTGTATAAACTATTTACAGACTCGTCATAAGAATCTTTCTTATCTTGAAAATTTTAGCCTAAATTATCAAGATAGTAGCTAATGCATTATTCAAGACTTGATGGATCATGACAGTTGGCACACTTTGGGCTTTCCTGTGAATTTTGGGGCGAGAAGTTTTGTTTGGGTTAACTATACGGTGGTAGCCTATTACTATTAGGGTATCAAAGAGAATAGGTGGTGTTACGAATTGTGAAGGTCCATTTAAACTGGTGGTCTGGTGGATGTGCATCGCCATTGGTCCTGCCTTCCAGGCTCACCATACAATTGAACTCTTCATTTTGCCAGACTCTTACTCCAGTTGTGGACTTAATACCATATCAACTGTCAGGTGCCTTTTTTCTCCATGGATTTGCATGCATTGGCCATCCAGCTTTCAAAGGTTAAGCTTTCTCAGAGACTTTTTATAGAAGAAGATCTACTACCTGATGATCTGGTAAGCTGTCAGTATAGCTCTTCTATTACATTTATCAGGTTTTGAAACATTTGAAAATTAACTGCGCTTCAAGAATTGTCTTGTTTTAGAAATGCTATGAATACCAGTCACATTTCTTGTGGGGCCTTATAGTAAAAAACAAATCTGAATTCTGAACTTAGCGCATGACTTATGGCTCTTGCTTCTACTGTTATTGAGGGGGTGTTTGTTCCGCTACTAGAAGCTGTTCAGCTTTTGCAAGTGTGAGGAGCGTTGGATCCATTCTACGGAGTGTGAGGAGCGTCGGATCTACTGCAAAAGCTGGAATCCAGCTTCTGGTAGTGGAAACAAAGACCCCCTGATATGATTGCCATTTTGTAACAGTAACCAATGCTCCCACCTATCCATCTTATGTGCTTTCAGTAGCATGATATGGTTTTATTTGGTAAATATGATATGATACTTGACCCACTTTTTTGTAAAATGTGTTTGATATTTCGGGATTCATTCTATTTATATTCCTAGGCTGGTGCATCCAAAGACAACGAAGTACTGATTGATATTGAAAGTGGCACATCTTTGGAAACTGATGCCAAAAGCAGTCAGGGAGGCTATAACCTAAAGAACATTCAACCAAGGAGAGATCAAAGTCATCATGCGCATGCCAGCAGCACCTCATCTGGCAAGCAAACTGAAACAGAAGATGAATTCCAATGTATTCAACAAAAAGTATCAGCGTCGCCCAAGGTTAGTACTCAGTTACAACAATCAGACGATCAAGAAGATAAGAACGTTGGAAAAATCATGGATAGTGTTCCGGTTACAAGCTATAGGGAGGGGTTGAAGGTTGAGGTGGCTTCTGCAGAAGAAGAGCTTGACATGCTTCTTAATTCATTTAGTGGTACTCACCTTTCTGGCTCCAGCATGGATGAACCATTTGTAAATAATTCAACCGTGCATGGTATGAAGATCAGTGAGTCTAATGACAAAGTCAAATCTACCAAATCCTCCAAACCACAGGCACTCTCTCCTGTTGATGATGATCTAGATAACTTGCTTTCAGAGACTTCCCTGTCCCTCCAAAAGGAACGGTTCACTGCATCAGATGTAACCTCTCAACCAACATTGAAATCTGATCACAGCATTGAGCTCATGCACATCAAAAACATTGGTGTGACATCTGTTGATGATTCAGTAGATGGGCTCCTTGAAGACACTTCATCACGCTTGAATGAGCCAAAGCAAACTGCACCTGCACTTGGTGGAAACAACACCTCAGGTGGCAGTGCCCCTCATTCTAGGCCCTCAAATGTAACAGATGATTTTGATTCATGGTTTGATTCACTATAGTGAGAAATTGTTGCTATGGCTATGAGGAAGTGACTTGATTTTTTGGATCTATATCTGCCTCTAAAGGTCCTTTGTGCTTTCTGTTCACTATTACACGGAGGGTCTACCGGAGAACAATATTAGACCTAAGTTCTCATGAGAGGTGGGAAGTGGATATGGTGTTGTTTAAAAGTTAAGAGCTTCATCTGTGCAGGTTGCCTAATCACAAGTAATATGCGGGTTTCTGCCAAATCGCAAGCTCCTGATACTCACCATTGTGAACTGAGTTTGGCTATAGCTATGGGGTTGTACTATTATTTGTTGATTATTTCAGAAACAAGCTAATACAGATTCCCCAGGTCTTGTCCCTGTTCCTGTTGTCTGAGTACACTCTGCAGTATGTTAAGCGGTCCAGTCTGATCAATTATGTTGTATCTTTGCTACATGTAGACTAACGCTACTGACTAACTGAGCACAACACCTTAAATGGCAAAAACACCCCGCTTCCAAAGCAACATGCTTCTTTTTTGCAACTATTATGCCAGCTCCTATTCGATGATTGGGACAGATGCGTTTCTTCGTGACTAGAAACCTACTGTCTTGCAGCTTCATCTGGGAACCGAAAAAGGTTGTAGATCTTTTGTGGAAAAGGCATGGCATCTAAAGTTCTGAACACACGCTTTTCCTTTGCCAGTTGCCGCTGCAAAACTGGTCATCCGATGGAGTATGTCTTTGCCTTTATCATTTCCAGCTGTGCGACGTGTTGATCTCGTCAATTGATTCATGTTCACTTGTGCAAGCGTTTGTAAACGTGACGTGCGTGACGTGAGGTGAGGATATCTTGGTGGTGGAAATCCTGATATTCTCGTGAGGCTGTACACGATGCGGCTCTTGCATCACCCAATAGGTTACGTGGGCTGTGCTACCACCAAACTGCTAGTTACTTTCGTGGGCCAGCAACATGACAGCATCGCTCACCTTGCCCATTCCATGACTTGCTGTCCATGTTTTGGCAACGCTGTAGATAAGTTCATGAGAGAACATCCGTACAGCCTATTATGTCATCATCCTGGCACGAAATCCGCACCTCAAACTGAATATTTGGTAAGAAAAAAGGTAATTTTTTGGTACCGTGGCGTACTGAACACGTAATGTTCGAATTGCCAATTAAACTAAAGGAAGAATTTTACTCTTCTTTTCATATCTCTAACTTTACCTTGTGTCAAAGACCCATCCACCTTACAACGTTGAAGAGTGGTGTTCTTCAGAACATTGACACATCATCATCTTTTTTTCTAGAATCAAAACCATGGCGCGGTGTCTCCTTGTCTGCCTGTGGCCAGCTTCTGTTTTGTTCCACATCTAAGTGCTGTGCTGCCCGTTTGTTTGAATGTCATCCCGTATAACCCTGACGCAAGCTCCAATATAATAAACGTTGTGTTGAACGGCAACCAGAAGAAACAAGAGAATTCTGTACAGATTTTCTTAACGATACTTCGTAGTTTCATAAAGAATTTTTTTCCCCTGAACAAAGACTAATTCCTAGTCGTGCTCGAAAGTCCCACCATTGCACCGATAGGCTGAAATCATCAGGCGGCGGCCGCTAATCGAGTACTCGTATTATATGCGCACCAGAACAGACTGACGTATGTTAATGAACAGATTGCAATGGGGTGACGTCAACTGGCAAAGCTCTCGCGTTGCTAGTGTTATCTCATTTGCCATCCAATCCAACCACTACTTGTCAGACATGTTGATGTCAGGGTTGATCTCCCGTATCTCCGTCTCACGTCGTACCCTGGCCTTGTTCCTGCCACGTAGGTGAGACCAAGTACGTTGCGGTCGTCACCGGATTACATCGGCATGTGATTTTTTTAACTGTTAATATGTACTCTTTCTATTTTTTTTTATTTGTTGTCATTTACGTTGATCAAAAATTTTGAACCATTCGTCTTATTTAAAAAATTATTTTAAATATGTAAAATTAAAAATTAAAATTTAAAAATTTTTAATAATAAATTAAATCCTAACAAAGACTTCAAATTTTTCATATTTTTTTAATAAGATGAATAGCTAAAGTTATTGATCAAATCAATGACGACGCACAAAAAAGAAGGGGAGGAGTATAGGATTTGGACGTACCCTTAACGGCTGATGTGTCAGCACGTCTCTCATCGGTAGGTCGCGTCGTCATGGATGTGGATTGCCAACCATATTCTAGAACCACTACGTACTGGCCCTTGATTATCCGGTCACACACAACTGGAAGCAAAATAGAAGTAGCTGCTCTGCTGGAGAGGCAAAACAATGCATGTACTTTTCATGGTTTCATTTCATCAGTGTCTCTATAGGTAATCCTCTTTTCCCATTTTTTTCTGGTTAAAGCTTTGAACCTTTTTGCCCCTCTCCTGTTTTTTTTTCTTGATTTGCACCCTTTTTTCTGCCCTTGTGCTTTTTGATTTTTAGTTTTGAGCTTGCTTAATTATTACTCTGTTATCTTCTAATGCTGATCTCACCTGATGAATTTGACGTGTTACGTAACCTTGTTTTTTAGTCCGAAGCAAAAGTCCCAAAATCGACAACTCCTGAAATAGGTTCTTTTCAGCGGTACATGTGTTTTTTTTCTTGCCGGCAAGAGCTTATCCATCCAACCGTTTTGTTGAGTAGTATGGGCGAGAGATTGATGGATGGACAAGAAATGGAGAAATGAAAATGAGTAAATTTTTTTATTGGGGAGCAGTAACTGATAATACTACTAGTAGGTACTACTAGTTGGCATACACCATTATTCAGGCAGGCCAGTGTGGTGCAGGGTGTGTGCATGATTCGTCCAGTCCAGCATCGCGCACCCGACAGCAAGCAAGAAAGAGAGGGACGCCCGATGGTCCAAGCTTCCATTTCGTGTGGTTTTGCCTCATGACACCGCATCTCTTTGCCGTTTTCGCGCCAGACGAGCCAGCTAAGCAGAAAAATGTGCCTATCCAGATAAATTTTTTTCTTTACGAAATAAATACAATATAAATTCAGACATTTACGTACACGTATGAATACTCACACGTATGAACACACGCACGTACACCTTATCTCTGTGAGGACCAACAAAAGACTAAGTCGGTTGTTATTGAGATTTTATAAAATCACCACAGGTATCTCGATGTCGAAGGGAATATTATCTATTATTGAACGAATATTTAACCATAAATACAACACTTATATTAAATCTTATATTTAATCTGAGTAAGTTGGTTCAAAAAAAAAACCTAAACATATGACCGAAGCTCAGTTTGCCATCCAGACACACCTACGACTCCCGACTCCGTCCGTATGTGCGGAGCTTGCATCGGACGTTCTTTGGTTTCCTGTATTGTTAGTTTTGGGATAGTGCTTCTCAAATCTGGTTGGACGGAGCTCATGGCCGGAAGCCCAGAACGACGTGCAGTGCAGACCTACAGTCAGTCTCACAGAGATAAGCTTGGGCTCCTACTACTAGCAATCTTATTAACTGAGCGTGTCAGTAAAAAAGTTTCATGCGAAACTTTTTATTTGATCGATAATGAACCAACTTTGTGGCCACAATCATCAGCGAAATGCCCATCACACATCCCAACCCAAAATTCTTGTGCAACAGTACACAACTGTATTTTGATAGCTAAATAAGGTGATTAAATAGTACTCTTTCGTTCCTTTTTATTTATCCTCATTGATTTTGATCGAAATTTTTGATCATTTGTCTTATTTAAAAAATTAATTTAATATATAATTAAAATTTAAGATTTAAAAATCTTTAATAATAAATAAAATCTTGATAAAATATTTTATATTTCTTATATTTTTTTGAGGAAGACCATTGATCAAAATTATTGATCAAATTCAATAGCGAAAAAAAGAAAAAAAAAAGAAAGTAGGGAGTAATTCTCAGCATTCTTCGTATTCACATGCATGATCGAAAAAGAGTATACTATAAATTGTTTAACATGAAGACTCTCACTCGCTAAATGTTTCCCCCCTAAAAGAATCGAAATTCTACCTAATAACTTACAGCACCTTACGTAGTTAATTCCACGCAAGAGCTAGCTAGTAGCTAGGGAAGAGGAGGAGAATGATGAGTAGTAGTAAAACTCGATGGAGGATTGGAAGGAAGCAAGCAACGATTGGTCGATGAACAAGTGGTTTGGGTTTCTAATCAAAGCCATAGCGCGCCGGCGTCCTTGAGTATAGGCACGAGGTCGCCGGAGATGTGCACGGCCATGAGGCGGTCGAGCCCCCCAAGGAGCCTGCCCCCGACGAAGACCGCGGGGAGCGCGGCAGCGACGTCGCCACCGAGTCCCGCGTCGCCGGCGACTTCGTGCACGGCGGGGTTGACGCCGAGCCCCTGCAGCAGGCGCTTGACGACGTGGCTGAGGCAGCAGCCGCGCCTACCCACCACAAGCACCGGGCACTCCGCCACCGCCCGCCGCACCTCCTCCTCCTCGTCGTCTTCCCCGCCTGCTGCCTGCTGCCGCCGTTCGGTCAGCGGCACCGCCACAGGCAAGTGCTGCTGCCTCTCCTCCGCCGCCGCGGCCGCCTCCATCGGCAGCGCCGGCTGCGGCCGCGGCGGCCACGGCCGGCTGGCGCTGTACGGGATCGCCTGGTACATTCTTCTTCTTCTTCTTCTTCTCTAACTCTTGGCGGCGGGCAGCAACCCCTTCGTGCACGACTTTTTCGTCGTTCACCGGTTTCGGTTTTGCTTTCGGCTGGGGAGTTGCGAGTCGCGACTCGTGCGATCGTGCCTTGTGGTGTGGCGCGGGAGGAGAGGCGCCATATATAAGGGGGCTCGTGATGTCAGCCGAGGGAGGGGATGGCGTCAGCGCGTGGATCCCACGCGGTAGTAGGCTAGTAGCGGGGAGGGCGAACGACGGCGACCGCGTCGCGCGCGGCCACGAGGGTGAGGTGAGGTCGCCGGGGCGTGACGTGGCGGCGCGTCAGCCTCAACCGCGGTTGAGGTGGTTCAGTAGGCCCGTCAGCGTTATGAACGGGTCCGTGAGTCCGTGACGGCAGGAAGATCGAGGAACGTGTTGCGCGTGGAAGGTGACGTGGTTGGTGACGACTGGCCGGCTCCCCGTGTGGGGCCCCCACGGCACTCGACGGCCGCCGGCGACCGCGGCGTCGTTCTGCGTGCGGAGGGGAAGTCCGTCCTTTCCCTGGAGTTCAAGTAGTACTCGCCTGGACAACGAGCAGCGCGTAGTGGTATCGATCGACGGCGATCTGTTTTCAGAGTCTCGTCATCCGATGAGAGAGATCGATCGATCGTTCTTCGGCAGATCATCGCGCGCGCACGCGTCTCGCGGTCGACAGCGCGCGGAAAATTCCCAGTTTTTCCACCGCTAGCTACTGCTGCCGTCCCTGTGACGATCCCGCAATCGATCTATTCTGTTCTGTCTGCCGTCACCGTGTTCGTGAAGTCAGAATTCGGGCTGGGAAAACGACGCCCATCGTCGCCAGGAAAGGATTAGTTCACCGGCCGGTCGCTTACGTGTGTGTGCATGGCCCCGGGTATGATTTTTCTTCTTTTTCTTCTCCCCTCTGTTTCACAGCGTACGTACAGGGACGAGATGATGATGATGAGAGGGGATCACGTGTGACGTCGTGGCGTCGCTTGTTGTACATGTACTTGGCCCGTTTCTCGGGTTCCGGATAAGACGGCTGAGTATAATAATACTGTAAGTCGCCGACATATGTACGTACATTGATAGTCACCGCCGAACGAGATCTGGTTCGTATTTCCTGTGACGTCAAATGTACCCACACACACTCGCACCTGACGTAGAGAAAGCAAAGTAGTACGGTAGTATAAAATCCAAGGAGTCAAAGGAGAACGAACGTCCTGCTGTATTTTAGGCTCCATCGGTTTCCGCTGCCGATCGAGCCGACGTCGTCTTCCCAGTGACGACGTGGATGCCGTTCAGGCTCAGGCGGAGCCGCCAAGTACTAGTACTAGTGCGTGCGTGAGCCACTGAGTCACGTCGTCGATTGCCCGGTCCGCTCCAGATCACGTCACACGTTTGGTTCATCCTTCCAACGTGCCGCCCCGCGGGGAAAATAAAATATCCAGTCCCTCCGCAACAAACAGGAGGCGGCAGGTCGGCAAACCGCACGCCGCGACGCCGCGACAGTGGATGCGAAGGAGACAAATGAAACCCGCCGGTTCCAGCACAGCACAGTCGTCGAGCTCGATCGATCGATCGGAAAGGCGGCGATACCGAGTCGACCGGCAGCATAGGACGACGAAGGGGAACACGTGTTGCTGTCGCCCGGACGCGGCCGGCTCGTTTGTCTGGCCAGGCCCGCCGCGTCAGCCGGGATTGCCGTGGCGCCCGCACCATCCCCATCCATATCCCTTCCCTGCCGCGCTGTGCGTGGCCTCTCCACGGGAGGTCGTTACACTCCACAGAACCCACTTTAAGCCCAAGAAAAATTTAGGACCCTTGCACCACTGGACCGGATCAAAGTTGCAGAACGATGGTACGGTCCATCATTTCAATTTTCAAGGCCTGTGGCTGTTGTAGCGGACCAAGCCCGGCGAGTAGCGCTACTTTCAGGTTCGGGCTAGAACATAGCCCGCCTCTTTCAGAATCCGGCCCGGATTGGCAAACGCTCACAGTAAAAAGGGGACAGGAACACTCCCGGTACAAGCAAAGCAGGGACATGGAGTTTGACAGTACTGTACCAGTTCCACGCCTTTCATTTTTTCCTCTTGAAGATCGAGTGAGTACGCTACGCACAGAAGGATCTTCTGGCTCACGCGATTCCAACGAGTACATTGGAGTGGCTTCTGAACAAATTAAAAGCACTGCACGAATAATAATTATACGCCTCAAAGGCTCAAACCAACGTACTGTACCGGATCTGCGCGCTTGAAAACTTGATTCGTTCAGTGACTAGGATCACATGATGTCTGCGCGCTGCATCGCTGCTACACCAAATTTATTTCCACCGCAGGAACGAACGGGACGCTCAGATCTAGATTAGGTACGCAGAGGTCACAGGCCCCCCCCCCATCCATCTCCACTCTTCCACTCCACCATGTCCATGTGAGCAAAAAAAAGGCAACGGGATCGAGATGCCCCGCTCGCCCCCGCTCCTCCCTCCTGGCGTACCAGAGATACTACTACTACTTTATTAAAACGCTGCGGCCGTGCGGTGCCCACCAAATAATGCGTCGCCAACGGAGCCCCGACTTGCTGCAGGATTAAGCACGATCGTTATATTTTGCTGACAGGCACAAAAGTTTGATTCGAAAACATGGACCTTTTCATGTTGGTTTGGTTGGTACGTAAACGTAAGTTTCACCCTCATGCAGCATTCTCTTTCTCTCTATGCCCGTCTTTTTTTTTTTTCTTTTTTTACCCTACTAGTCGGGTGCAAGTAGCAAGTTCTACTGCATGCGTAATGCGTTGCGGTTATTAAGGGACAGCAAAACATTACTTGCAAGCAATGCAAGCGAGATCTAAAGAGGGGGTACAGTACAACAGGGCAGGGAGGGCACTATCATATTCACCACCCATGTGCGATGATGCCTTGGATTTGGATCTTCTCCTGCCACCTTATCTCCAGCTCCAGGTAGGTAGGGTACGGATGCTCGCTCTTGAACTGTGCTCTGTTTTCCACATTTCCTGCCGGGAAAAATGCTTGCCAAGCGAAAGCAGACACACAACTAGGAGTCGAATCCAATGAAAGGAAAAACAGATCCAGATCGCACCAGGCCAGTCCAATCCAATGAAACAAGCACTAGTATATCACATAAGTTACAGGCACAAAATTAAGAAGAAAATTTGTAGTAAGAAAAAAAAAAAGAGAGGAAGAAAAGAATGAAGAATAAAGCCGATGGATGGACAAACGCACGCAGCAGCAGAAATGCATGGTAGTACAGGGATCATCAAATACTAATTCTCTTGTTTGTTGGATTCAATGTGGGGGTCGTATGTGTACGTCACACCAATGCAACTGGATCGGTCGTGCATGGCATCGATGCACGAGGCTCTGTCGACTGAAGAATCACACCATCACCACCACCACCGCCGCCGCCGGACCGCCGCCACCACCTCAGACTAGGAAGGAAGATTTGATGCTTCTGTGTTGTTCTGCTCAGAAGAGGCCGGTAAACACAGCGCCGCCGAGCACTCCGAGCGCGGCGACCCACCTGGCGACGCCCGTGCCGGCCGCGGCGCCCGTCTTGGTGGTCGAGTCGTCGGCGGTGGAGTCGTCGGCCTCCGGCGGGTCGGCGATGCCGGTGGACTTCTTGTGCTTCTTCTTGGTCTTGGACTTGGACGGTGCCGGCGCGGGGGCCGGGGCCGGGGTGGGCGGCTTGGGCCCGAACATCTCGTACGGCAGCGGCACCTTGTCGACGGGGTAGACGGCGAGCGGGAACTCCTTGCTGAGCGGCGTGCCGAGGAGCATGGAGTTGACGCCCGTGGAGACGTTGACGTTGTCGCCGGCGCGCTTGATCTCGTACTTGTACGGCCCGTCGTGGCCGGACCCCTGCGTGTTCACCTTGCCGTTGAGGCTGCCGAGCATGGGCAGGCTGTAGAACCGGGGCAGCACGCAGTAGAGCACGAGCTGGATCTGGTCCTGCGGCGTGAGGCTGTTGAGCGTGCCCGACTTGAGCCTGTCGAAGGCGGCGTTGGTCGGCGCGAAGATGGTCAGCCCGTTGTAGCTGTCCGTCAGCTGCGCCTTGATCTGGTCGTCCACGCGCGTGTCGTGCAGCAGGTTCAGGAACTTGCTGTACTGCCCCGTCGGCCCGCCCAGCGCCTTGGACAGGTCCGTCGGCGGGGTGGAGTCCGCCGCGTCAGCCGCGGGACCGGGCGCAGGCTTCGCCTTGCCCTTCTGCGCCGCGGCCAGCGCTGACGACGCGAAGAGGAGCGCCAGCAGGATGGCGAGGCGGGAGGAGGCGGCCATGGCGCTTGGCGCGGCGCGCGACTGATGGTAGGTGCGTTGCACGGTGCTGCTGGCGAGGAGGAGGAGCAGGAGGAGGCGCGGATCTGAGGCGGTGTTTAATAGACCACTTATAGCAGCGGTTGGTGGCGCGGCGTGGCGAGGGGAGGAGGAGTGACAGACAGCAATGCGAGCGGCGGTGCCGCGACCGCAAGTGTTCGTTCGTGTGCTGGCCTGGACGTGGCCAGGCAGCCAACGGCTGGCTTGGCTTACAGATAGGGGGCCGGGGCCGGCCGGCCTTCCTTCGCGTTGCCGAATGTGCGTGTCGCCGCAACCCTTTGCCCTTTCTTTTACGTGCTCCGTGATGTGATCCGCGAGCTACCTGAACTTGAAAACTGTGCAGAAACAAGTACTACTACTGTACTGACGTGTATGTATGCCAATTTAGTTTTTGATTGGTGTGTTCTCCTTCGCTTGTTCAAATGAGTGTATGAATACTGCCGATCAAATTATTAGCTCAGGGCTCAGGCCCCGTGAAAAATCTTTGAACGGCAATGCCGATATTTTTCCTGGTCAGATACGTCCATTACCAGCTTGCACACTGCTAGAGCTTTGGCATTTTACAGCACGTATGCAACGAAGCACCTGCGTCGTCCGTCGTCCTGTAGTGTACAGGAGTAGTATGTGGTATGTGCTCGTAAATACTGTACGTACGTAGTTCCTGCTGTCGGCTGCATGTGGCGGCAAAATCAGTCAGGCGGACGGACAGCTTGCAAGAGAGCGACGCTTTACCTGCAACTGGGGCCCGGCCTTCATAATATTATCTCCTTATTATTTTTTCCCCTGTTTTTTTTTTCCTGATTGTGTATATCGTCGACTAGGCTGCGCGATGCAATGCAATAGGATTTTGAATATACTACATTTCTGGCAAGTTTATGGAGGTCATGCATGTTGTAGCAGTTCCACCGATGCTTTATTTTGCCTATGGTGGCCAGACATGGTACGATTAATCGTATAATTCCCTGATAATGCTTGCTTAATCATGAGCCACCAAGCCATGTTGCGTATAGTATGCTTTTGATGAATCGATCCGGTCGCCTCAATTAGCCTTGTTGTTTGTGCGCTGGCGTAGGCGAATCTAACCCACCGACAGTCCTTGTACTAGTTCTTGCGTTCCACTACTGCAAAAGCTGGCCATGTCGACGTCAAATCATTTGCTGCGGCGACAGTGTCCGCGCAACAAACGTTCTGACGTGCGAGGCAAGTCGCGCGAACTGAAATCGATTTTGTTTGTCCACTGAACAGTTGATTAATTCGCATTATTTATACTGTTGCAAGAGGACGAGTTTTTCCCTCGCTATGCTACCATAGAAACTCACATCATCAATACTCTTCCTAATTAGAGTACCACCGCCTCTGAATTACAGCGCGATTGGCCTGAGGATTTTGTGGGAATTACAGTGTCGACTGTGGTTTACAGTTTCACACTTTCAGACTCTAGATAATCAAAACAAGCCCTCAGTTGTTTGTGTTGTAGTACTACAATACTACAAGTAGTGAAGGTGTATTTGGTTGGAGATCTACAGGAGCAGGCAAAAGCAAGTACGTATCAGCAGGTGTATTGTAGCCGTAGTACGTACGTCTTGGTACCGCCGTATTGGTATTGGTAGGAGCTGCATGCTGCTGACGAATGAGCGCAGCGGAAGGAGATATCGGGCGACGGCGACATGGCAGCGGCTCGGAATCGACCTCCCCACCGATTGCCCATCGATCGTCGACCAGCAGTCAGCTCAGCACGATCGCTTCGGCGTCGGGCACACACCAGTACACCACACGCGAAAACACAAGCACCTGACTGACGCTCACCTACCCACTCCACACGGACAGCGTGGCATTGGGAGGGTTCAAATGTAAACTTAATAACCGGCGGCGACGTTGTCCGAACTCTGAAGCAGGCATATGATTCGTACTATTACAATCAAATGCAATGCAGGTTTCTGGACATTGCAGCGTCATAAGAGTGGTTTCGACAGCCCATACAGAATTTTCTTTTATTGTTAATAAATAATAATCATGTATGTATGGTGGTGGTTACCATGTGCGCGGCAAACGGCCGCGAAGATTAGAATAAGTCGGCGACAGGTGAGCAGGCGTCGTCGTCGCTCGAGTTTTTTTCTTTTTTTCCAACTCTTGCAAGGCTTGCCAACTGCATCTCTGCCTTACACGAGCTCCTCATTCAGACTGGGAAGGAACGAGAACGAGCACGAGCACGAGCCAGATTTGAAATCGACGGCGCAACGACAACGAGACCCGCTTTGCTTGGCAGGCAAACCACACATGGTGATGACCACGCCATGCTGTGTCTCTCTCACCCTCACCATCGCCCGTCCCATCATCGTCAGCTCTGGAATGTGCGGCGCCGCGACCAAACAGATTCACAGAGCGTTTGGCTGGGCTTGACTATCCTCCTTTTTTTAACTTGACTTGATGCCTGGTTTTTAGGATGGGCCTGGCTTGAATAAGCCCATGTAGTCTCTATACGACCGCGAGATTTAGAGTCAAGCAGCCGTGTTCGCTTAAGATTATTTTCCAAGGTTCGACCAGCTAGCCCATCTGGAGTACAACTAGCAAGCACTCGCACATCACATCAAGTCAAAAACAAAGGAAATGATGCATCAACAGACCCTCTCATCTCCAATAAGGGAAAGTAAAAAAATCAGACTATCTTAATCTCAACGAAAACTGTCCACTGACCCCAAGGCAACACAAGAAAGTTCAGAAGCAGAGCGTTGTGAACACTCACAACGGTCACGGATTCACATACAGCAGTAGCCAGGTTTTCTACAGACCAGGGTGCTTCAAAAGACGAATCCTATGTTCAGGATCTAAGCACAATCCTAGTGGCATCATGTTCCTCAAACGCATTTTAATAGCCTTCAAAATACTCCCTCCGTTTTTTTTTCTATTGACTTTGACCACTCATTTTATTTAAAAAACTAGTATGTTATCCGTGCTTTTTAACGTCACGTTTTTTTTTAAAAAAAGAAATATAATAATCAATATAATAAGATGTTATGTAGAAAATAAATTACTACATAATAACCAAGCTTATTGAATACAATATATGGTCTAGGTAGTTCAAATTTTTGGTCTAAAAACATGTATTTGTGGAAGCAATTATCAATAGTTTGTGTAATACAGTTAGAATTAACGATCCAAGCCGATTGATTGATGAGGAGAAAAAAAGATGCAAACTTGTGACCTGTCCGCACAGAGAACATGCCTAATGCGCGAATAATGGCACGGCAGGGCGAAAGACGGCGACCTCGGTAAGATGGTGGCGCAGGTTCGGTGGCGCGGCAAGAAGGTGCCGCGGCACGGAGTTGCGGCAACAAGGGACGCGGCGGCGGGCGCGGCGGGGAGGCGGCCGGGGTGAGGGAGAGGCAGGCGAGGAGGCGACGGCGCGGGCGCGGTGGCGACTGGGCAAGGCAGACGCGGCGGGGGCTCGTGAGGGAGGCAGGCGCGACGATGGCGGCAGCGGCTTGTGGGCACCGGCGGTCGGGCGAGTCAGGCGCAGCGGCAGTGTCGGTGGGGAAGACGCGAATGCGGCGGCTCGTGGGTGTTAGGTTTGTAAATCACAATAATAGCAGATTGAATCATAAGTTGTGAGAGCGAATATAGATCAGATTGGATTGACGATTAACTCAATCTTGTCGCATGGATATGTGGTATAGGGGGTTTGCAAATTTATGAAATGAAAGATACAGAACTTAGCAAACATTAGATTTGAGTAAATGTAACTTTATTATTAATAGAGGAAACACACGTGAGTTGTAGATTTAAAGTGAAGTAACATTATCATCGTATTTGTGAGGATATTGTTAGGATGGTGGAATTCTTTTTAGGGGTGGGTGAAAAAACAAAAGAGTTGGTGTATTATAGGAGTAGATTAGTTTGGATCTGTAAAATTAAAAGTTAGGATTCAAAACCTTTAGTAATAAATTAAATCCTAATAAAATATTTAATATTTTTTATAATTTTTTTAAATGAGATGAATGGTCAAAGTTATTGGTCAAAGTAGTAAATATAACTTTGTTAGTAGAGGGAACACACGTGAGTCATTGGATTTGAAGTAAAGTAACATTATCATCGTAATTGTGAGGATATTGTTAGGACGGTGAAATTCTTTTTAGCGGGTGGGTGAAAAACAACAGAAATTAGTGTATTATAGGAGTAGATATTAGTTCAAATCTATAAAATTAAAAGTTAGGACTCAAAAACCTTTAGTAATAATTAAATCCTAACAAAATATTTAATATTTTTTATAATTTTTTAATGAGACGAAAGGTCAAAGTTATTGACCAAAGTAGTAAATGTAACTTTGTTAGTAGAGGAAACACACGTGAGTCATTGGATTTGAAGTAAAGTAATATAATTATCATAATTGTGAGTATATTGTTAGTACGGTGGAATTCTTTTTAGTGTGTGGGTGAAAAATAACAGAGTTGGTGTATTATAGGAGTAGAGTTTAGTTCAAATCTGTAAAATTAAAAGTTAGGATTCAAAATTTTTTAATAATAAATTAAATCCTAATAAAATATTTAATATTTTTTAAATAAGATAAATGATTAAAATTATTAATCAAAATCAACCCTGAAAGAAAAAATGGAGGGAGTACATGAGACGATTCGTGACCGTTTGTGAGTCGTAATAATTTACAAGGACTGGTTCCCATACTTAAATCCTAATTCGGGCTTCAGCGGCGCGTATTCCATTGTGGGCTTATTCCTATCAATTCAGCCCATTTACAAATATTCAGCCGAAGTAGCCGTCGACAGCGTAACTCCTGTTTCCCCGCCCGGCCGCTTCTCATTCCCCTCCGGTTCTTCACAGAGGGGAAAAAGAGACGCGGGAGTCCAGCGGAGAGGCGGAGATCGGCGGAGATGACATCGGTCACCGGGAAGCTCTCCAGAGCCGCCGAAACCGCCTCGTCGGACGCGCAAGCCATTATCAAGGTAGGGGACACTCCCCACCTCCACATTCCTCGGCGCTACCCTCCTATCTGTCACGGCCGCTAAACCCTAACCCCCATTCGAATTTCCAATTCCGCAGGATATGCGCAAGGCGCTCGGCACCATGAAGTCCCTCGCCGTCGACTACGAGAGGGATGGCAAGTCCGAAGAGGTACGCCAATTCGAGCATTCCTTGATAGAACCCCCATGTCGCCTCGCCCCGGAACCCCTCGCCTCCCAGTCACATGAGTTTTTCCTCTTTTCAGGTGCAGAAGCTTGAGAAGATGGTGCTGGAAATTTCGGAATCTTACGATGATTGCGTGGCCTTTTCTCAGGCGATTAAGGCCGTGCCTCAGTTGTATGCGCCGTCTGATCAGGTGCGGAGCGCTACCAGCCTTTTGAATTGAAACAATTTAGACGTCTGAGTTTGGTAAATATTTTACTAATGCTGGTTTCTGTGTTATCTCTATACAATTTGAAGCCGACAGATTTCAAGGGGTTGATTGAGACAGAGGTTAGCAAGATCAAGGAGGGCTTACCTGCATCACGGCAGAAGCAGAATCACCCCCTCTTCAGGCAGTTTAGGGAGGTTGTATGGGTATGTGGTCACTGAGAAGATCATTTATAGGACTAATTTACTAGTACTATATATATTACCTGCATCGACCTTGTGATCATGTGTAGTCTAGTATTGTCAGAAAGACAAATTTGACTCTATCAGTTTCCTAGAATGCATTTCAGTTAGGCTATGCATCAGAGCAAAAAACTGTTTCTGTTTAATTGCAGAAGGTTTGTCCTGATGTTTCTCTGTTATGTTCTGCAGAACGTTCACCATGAAGGCCAACCAATGCCTGGTGAGGAACAGGATGATGTTGTCATGACCAGCACCCAGACAAGTATCAAAAATAACAAATGCCCAATAACAGGGAAGCATGTGACTGAGCTGCCGAATCCAGTGCGATGGTATACTAATGTTTCTCCATTTTTATTCTATAACTCTTCCAACTCAAATGTTAAAGATTGAGTGGGCATAGTGTTCAACTCCACACAAGTAACTGCAGCTTTAAAGGCCATGTGTCCTGGTGAAAAGAATAATTCATATTTTCTTTTCAACCAATCAAATCAAAGAGAACAACCACAAGGGGGTGGACCTAACACTTGGGCCACATAAGCCATGGCCTGAATCGCAGCTCCAGCTGCAGCGTGTATAACGCTGAATATTTGATGGGCCATAGCATTTCCATAGGCTTGCTTAAGGACGTTGCCCGAGTCAGGTTGATAACCACCACCATTTTTATATCTGTTTATGAAATTTATTCTTGCCGCATATCCTTTTGGAGATTACTTGAAATCACTTTGTCATAATTAAAATGATATATACATGTAATAACAATGACTTCTCAGTTCAAAAGCCCTGTCATCCGTCTTGTCACGTGAATAGTAATTTTGGATTCCAGATGTCTCCTGCTACTTGTACAATCTTTTCCGTCAAGTGACAATAGTCATGATCTGAAAGTGATCATTCACACTCTTTCACTTGATGATAATGATAATAATCTATTCTCACTCCACTCAAAATAGAGGATTTATACTTACGCATTATATCTATTGTCATGAACTGATGAGTGGTGATGTTCTCTTATGCAGTGTGGATTGCGGGCACATATATGAGAGAGATCCAATACAGCATTATATAAGAAACCAAAAACCACCGAACTGCCCTATTGCAGGTATATCATTGCTCTCTGTCTTTTACTTTTCGTTCCTTGCATAAGGTGCTGACTTAGGTCTCTTCTGTTGAACCAGGTTGCTTTGCAGTCCTACAAATATGCAAGGTTGTCTGTGATCCCCTCCTCGATATTGAAATCGAAGAGTTTCGTTCATTAGAATGTGCTGCTCCAAATGCCACCAACGTTGAGGACCTGATCTAAATAACAACAGAGATGATGAATGAAGGGTGTCCATCTTAAGTATCGGTACCCACAGTATGTCGGAGGGTCGGTTCTGAATCGTCCATGACGAATCTTTTGCATTGCTTGATGGTGGATTCGATGTCCTTGCCTTAATATGTCATGACAAATGTGACTGGTGATTTGTCAACAAAGTAAACTGTGAAATATATCTATTCCAAGAATTTTCTTTGTTTCCTAGCATTTCCCTCCTGTATCAAACTGCATCTAGTACAACTGTTCCGCCCCACTTGTTACCATCCATCCATGATGCGAATTATGACAAGCTGATAATAGGAAAGTCCCCAAGTGGATCAATTCCACGAGGTATGCCTCTACTTGGTTGTAACTTCATTTTCTATAAGCTTCACAAATGCGGAGGAGTGCAGGAGAATTGCTGCGCAGAGAGTAAACAGGCTTATATGCAACTGGTCGTCAGGGAGTGTCAGCAAAACGAGTTCTATGGATTTGGTCACACGGACGTTACATGAGCCATGGAGTTACTGAGGAATGCGGAGGGCTTGGCACTGCTGCACTATCGATGGCGTTTGGTGGGACGGACAATTCCGAGACGTAGTCGCGTCCGGTGCTCATAAACCGCTGGCCCCTATCCAATATCCATCGACCCACCCAAGGCTGATAGTGACAGGGACGGAATCCGGCTGCCTCGTCGCAGCCTTCCGGACGTGCCTCAACAATCAAGGATTTATCCGGAAACAAGAGGTTGTGCTCTGCTTGCCATCTTTTTCTAATTATTTTGCATGTCAATTTTCTTACATTTTAACGTTAAAAGTCAAGGAATATGCTACTACTCCTTCCTAAGTGTAATCTTCTTGTTCTAAACGTCAAGAAAGAAAGAATGGAGGAGCAACATTCTTGTGGGAGGAACAACTCCAATGTAATGAATGTAACTGTGAACAAGAACTATAAAAGCAGCAAAAGGAAAACAACGACGACACAAAAAAACAGAAATGAGAGCATGTTCAAAATACGACATCTGAGGGCAGTATGTTACTCAAAAGTGCAAGCTACATAGAAACAATAATCAATCGGCCGACTTTATCATGGGTGGCTATGACATAGTAGGATAATAGAGGCCAAGCAACCCCATGCAAATTATAGTCTCATATTATTAATAAGTCTAGAACGGTGCTAATACAAGGTCCCTCTATAAATGGGTCTGTCAAAGCATACTGCATATGAACACATGCAGTTAGGTTTGCTGCAGCAACAAATACTGACATCACGGAGCACTCAAGGTCATACTAAGAGCTCTAGCACTACAACTAGGGTACATTCAGCACTCGTCAGGAGATCAGCAGCCAACCATCCATTATCCTCATCAGATCCAATATCATCATTACACAATCCTTACTCCACACATGATCAGATCAGTCCCTGCAAACAGGAAGATATAATCAGCATAGTATTCAGTAAGCGACGAGGCTGAGATCCTGTAAGCATGACTAACATGATGTTAGTGGACATTAATATTTCTTCACCTCCATGATACATAGCTAATCCAGCTGACACAAATCAGATCATCATGTCCATTGTTGAAACATCAACGACCCTGCCAACAACAGGCCTTTGCTTGTGAACCTGCAGGATTGTTTAGTTAAATAACTAGTTTACTCGAGTGATTAATCAGGTCACCAAATACTTACAGTGGCACAGCTGTTCCCCAGGGATTTGGGCACTTGTTGCTTCCGAGATTGGAATGGAGATGGATAGTTGGCATCACCAACGCCAATATCCTTTTCTTTTCTTGCTGGAACCTTTTCAGCCAAAGATATGCCAAATATTTTGCAACTATTTGTTCTGACCTCCCGTTCATCTGATCCATCCTTTCCAATGCCAATAGCTGAGTGCAATCTCTCCACTGTAAGATGGCCATCTACAGCTTCCTCAGAAACATTATTAGGCCTGTGCATAAACATTTGGTCTGTACTTCCAATACCTTCAGTTTGGCCATACATAGCATGGCTGTCATTCCCATTCTTATCCAAATGGCTATTCCCAAATTCAAAATGGCGCATTTTTTGTATACTTGGATGAAACATTAGGACAGATGATGGAGAGGAATTTTGAGATGGAAGCATTGATGCTGGGGGTCCATTGTAAACACATCCATTGATTTGCATTTGCGGGTGCCATTTATTCGCCATACTGGACACAAGAGGAGTGTGTTGTTGACGAAAGCCACCAGTTCTCATACATGCATCAACTTGAGTTCCTCGGAACGTACTTAGAACTTCTTGACCTTGCAAGACCTTTTGGAATCTTTGTGACTCCCCAAAGCCTGAGCAATGGTAGGAAAAGCGAGGGCTTCCAAGTAGTGCTCTAGCACCAAGCCTCGGAACCCCAGGGATAGTGTTACTCACATCATTGGAGCAACTTCGCTCATCAATGTACTGCATATTCCTTGCTTCACATTGCTGAGATGCAGCAACAGCAGTATTGTTGTGAGTTCGATAACCCAGTAATTCTTGACCTTGCAAGACCTTGTGGAATTGGGCAGATTCCGCAAAATCAGAGCAACCACTTCCATCTATCAAAAAAAAAAAAAACACATCAGTGAAAACAAACACATTGTTGCATTGCATTAATAGTCTATTAACAAGAACAAACATACGTGGGACCAGGTAATCTGGATTAACATGGGGAAGACATGGCTTCAGTCGCTTAGAGTTTGGAATAGACAAATGAGACCCTGTAACCGAACCAGTCAGTTCGACTTCCCAAGGAGAAACTCTATTTGACTGGCCAACTCCTACGTCATCGTCCCATCTCACCTGTGAAGATACCATATCATTAAAAGAGCTAGATAGCAATCCATTCAAAGTTTATTGAAGAAGTGCATTCATTAAAACCAAGATAATATTTTCTAACACATATAGGGAAGATAAGCCAGGCGCATTTCAACAAGTCAAATCAGTTCTGCAGGTGCCAGGCAACAAATGTGTCTGTGTGTTAAAATATTTTGCGTTGCTCTGCTCAAATTATGAACATTCCTAATCTCGCACCACCAAAGTCTCAGAATTACTTATATATAAGTTGTGTTGTGCAAATAGCAGACAGCATTTGAAAGTATCTAATCAAGCATCGCACGTGCTGGTTAAAGAAAGACTTTTCAATCAAGCCTAAAGTTGCAAGCCATACACTGCAAAAATTGAGGGGATAATTACCGTCAAACACTTCCACTTTGAAGCACGCCATGTAGGTTCAGCATCACTAACTCCTGTTATTATCCCTGTATATCTGCATAATAAACTTGTATGCATCAATGATTCGTCATTTGATTAATTAATGATCAGTAGTACTACTGCAGCATACAAACCTTCGTTCAGCAGCATCATCACTTTCGTATCTCATTTTGAACCTCATCCCAGCAGAAAATGGTTGGGTGAAGCTCCTCATAAACTTTGAGTAGGGTATAATGAATTCAGAGTGACTTAATCTGTCATTTAGAAAACATCAATAACTGCTGTAGCGCTAAAACTTGCTGAGGTTATGAATATTATGCTTCTACGGTTCCGAACACATTGTAGTAAACGAAAGCAAGCAAGAGATGCATAATAAAAACAATTAATCACAGCCTTTTCTACATAAGGATCAGAAGGCAACTACATCTAATTAACCACTTGATTGTCAAAGCTCAACTACATTAGGCAACAAACACTCTGTGTCATGGGTGTCTCAGGACAAATCAAACATGTTTTTCATTACCTGGGATTATAGTAGATGTGGAATATGCTTTTTGTGGCCACAGCATGTGCAACATTAGCGAGTGTACCAAGATCTGAACACTGGTTATAGAGCGCTGGGAAAGCAGAACCATTTTTAAGCTGAGCAGCACGGCGCACGCCAAGTCTTAGCTCCCCATCGTCTCCTCTGAAAATTGATGACGAAACATTAGGAACAAGAACCATCACCAGGATACTAATCTCGAGGCACCCCCTTGTCTTACCGCAGAAATAAGACAGCATCCCCGGAAACAAGCTTCTTTTTGTTGACAAAGGCACTCCATCCAGTGGTCAAAAGGTGCCTGCGGGGCTGGCCTGCAGCCAATTCAGAAAACTTCTTATGTTTGTACTCTCACATCCTATAAATAACTTTCCTGATAAATAACAAAACTACTTAAACAAATTACACGACCAAACAGCAGATGTACAATAGTTCAGCGCACAAGAACTGACTGACCATGTACTTGAAGAGAATAGAAAGTTCAGCGCACAAGAAATCAGATACCGAGCATGATGCTTTGACAGAAAAAAATCACCATACAATCATTAATCCTGATCATAGAAAACTGATTTAGAAGGTAGAACTTGCTGTAAAGGGACAGTTAGTCAACCATTGATGCAAACCCTGATGCTAGG
The DNA here is from genome assembly GCA_001182835.1 of Oropetium thomaeum. Taxonomy (NCBI): domain Eukaryota; kingdom Viridiplantae; phylum Streptophyta; class Magnoliopsida; order Poales; family Poaceae; genus Oropetium; species Oropetium thomaeum. Next base: position 3,059,029 of record LFJQ01000010.1, read on the forward strand.
TGAGCAAAGGTGAAGCCTGAAAAGCTCCACCTGAACTAGAAGAGCAAAAATCCAAAGAAAACATTTATCAGAAATGAGTACTTAATCATTCAGTCACATTCAGGGTGGGGTGCGGCAAGTAGTGCTTGAGATGCATTCGCAGTACAGAGGGCCCAAATGGATAAATCAGGACGTATGCACGGCGCATTTGTCAGTCACCAAAATAGAATGATCTTTAGGAATTACTGTAGAATACTTGTGGATGTACCTCGGTAGATGTGGCGGAACCTCCACTCCGTGCCGTGCAAATCCTTGGCAACAAGCTCCTGAGACGGCCGCTGCTGGCTGTAATCCTGCGTCCCAGGAACTCGTATGGTTCAGCAAAGCAGCACAAAACATCAATCAAACTATAAAAAGACAGCATTGTTGAATCCAATGAAGGTATACGCACCAGAGGCGGGAAGCAGTCCTCGGCGGCGCGGCGCGGGACGGAAAACCCGCCGTGCGTGCTGGTGTCAGAGGCCGTGAGCGTCTTGCAGAACATGTGCGGCATCCGTGCGAAGCGCTGCTTCATGGTGTCCGCGTCGTCGCCGCCGCCGCCGCCGCCGGGCCCGTCGTCGGACCCGCCGCGCAGGCTGCGCCTCGCCATCTCCTGCAAAACATCAGAAGCAAAGCAAGCACCAGGATAAACGGAATCAGCTCGGAGCAGTCGAATCCAATCCAATCCAATGTTGCTGCTGGTGTGTCCACAGTTCACGTAGTACTGTACCTCGTTCTCGGCGAGCAGGGCGAGCTGTGCGTACACCTCGTCCGTGGCTGCGTCCGCCTGCAAGATACCAAAGCCAATCAATCGAGCTTCACTGACAGAGGATACCTGACCGAGACACATTGAGCTCAATAATAGCTGGAGTAGTAGTAGCAGAAGCAGCAAACCGGTGGTGCACCGCACGCACATGGAGGGTGACGTCGACGACCCGGCAGAAGACATGAGGCGGCACAGCAGCGGCGAGGACGCCGGACGCGGCATCGGCGAGGTGCTCGAGGTGTCCCTGCGGGAGGTACACGACGGCGCTGCCCTTCCGGGGGAGCGGCGCGACAGGGCCGGCGCAGGCGTGCCAGAGCTCGAGGCACACCGGCGCGCCGCCGGGGCCGGGCCTCGGCTGGGGCGGCGGCGTCCCCGTGGCCGTGGAGCTGCCCCTGCTCTGCTGGGACAGGGAGCAGCTGTTGATGGAGGCGGTGGCGACCTCCTCCGCCTCCTCCTCGTCCTCCACGGTGTCGTTGAGGTCGATCCCCGTCATCGCGGCGGCGGGCGGACAAGCGCGGAGCACGAGAAAGGAAGGCAGGACGCAGCGCAGGTGGCGAAGTGATTAATGAGGACGGCGGGGTGGAGGGAAGGCAAGGGCAAGCAGGTTTAGGGGGGCAGCGGCCGAGGGGGCGGTGTGGTGGGGTGACACATCGTGGTAATGGCCATGAATGGGGGTATGGGGGTGAGGCTGTAGTACCTATAGCTAGCTAGTCCACCTAAGCTAGAAGAAGCGCTGGCTGGGTTGTGTTGTGTGTGACTGTGAGCTACTACTCCTACCAGCGGCAACAGCACCAGGCCAGCAGCAGCATCCGGAAAAGATGCAGGGCGAGGGGGACGGCTGTGCTGTGCGTGCCGGTGGAAATGATGCAGTACTTGTAGGCTTTCGTCGCTGCGGCATTGGGGAGTAAAAAAAAGAGGGAAGGGCGGGGTCTGGTAAAGGGGGAGAGACGGGGGGCAGGGTGAAAAAAGAGAGCGGAAGAGGCGGGTGCCGCTCACAGTAGTGGTGGCGCAGAGCCGCAGAGCGGAGCAGGCTGGACGGGGCGGCAGAGGAGGGAGAGAGACGCTCTTTGGATAGATGCGGACACAGGGCTGGTCGAGCGCTCAGTGTTGCAGGAGCGTGGTGGACTGGATCAGTGAGGAGTACGGGTATAATAAGTGGTCAATAGTCTTACTAGTTGTATTTGGGTTGTACTACAACGAATCATACGACTTCCCTTTTTCTTCTAGTGCTAAGCGTACATCGTTCTCTACTTCCATGTCAATATACTACTAGTAGGAGTGCTACTAGTACTAGTTTTTTTTTCCGCAAATGTGAAAGTAACAAACTCTCAAATCCTTCTTTTACTATAAAAGAAACCAAGTTTCTTATTATGAATAAAATTCCTATACTAGTAGCATAGAAAGTGAAATGGAGATACACTAGAGAGCTTGATCATGGAACAAGCCATTTATGGTGTCCGCTGCATCGAACATAAATGCGGTATCAAGACAATTTGGAGTAGTAGTGGCGGCCAAATTGTGGTTGTTGGACGTCCGGCTTTAGTGTACGTACTACGTCGGTTTGATGGCACCAATACGTACTCGTACTACGTCCAAGCGAAACCTGAGACCATTACTTATTTTACATGGACACCGTTCACAAATGTTCACAGTACGTCGTAGAAGAGTAGGAGTTGTACTATACCTTTTCTTTTTGGCGAATCTGTACAAGTATACTGCTAGTAAGTATTAGTACCTAGACCCAATACTGTACATGTATACTGTAGTACTCGATTCTGGCGATGCTTGAGAAGAAGGGCACTTGATTTTGAGCAGTGCTTAAGAAGAGGCGAGTGAGGGGTCAAAGTGTCAAAGCGGACCGTACTACCTCCTCTCCTCCAGCCCGGGCGTCCATTACTCTCAACTCCCCTGTAGCCATTTGCGCGTGTCCCGGTCTGTCCCAGCCGCTGTCGTCTGCCACCGTGGTCTAGACGTGGGACATTAATATCCCGTCTTGGTCTTGCGGCTGCAGGGATGGATGGATGGAGAGGTTTTTGTACATGTTCGTTGAGCTGTTGTTGGCTCAACAAAGCGAGCGAGCGAGCGCGCGAGGGGGGACACGGACGGGCGGGCAGGGTGGGTTGATATCCGTGTGCGTTGGCACGACACGTCGCCATTATTGGCGGTGTCGAGCGAGCGAGCGAGCGGGCGGGTGGTCCACCCGTGCACACCGCGTGTGGCCCTTCACAAATCAAATCGGGTGTTAAGGCCACGATTCGATTTGTCGAGTTTTTTTTTTTAATACGCGCCGTCTGCACGGCTGCTGCTTGTACATTATGATAAGATAACCGTCCCGTATTAGCACGTACTCTACTCGTACCGCGACGGAAAGTCCCGGCAATAGTCGAAGCCACTATACAATAGAATGTGGTAAACAGTAGTAGTATAAGTACTCTGCGGCGTACTACTGTAGTACTAGAAGGTTATCTCCGTGCAAAGATGTACTACGAATCTGGTGCTTATACAGTAGTTACCATTGATATTGATGCACGGGCGTTGGATTACAGATTCAATCAGCTCTACGCTACTACCCATACGTAAAACGACAGACTATCAGGGTGCCAGATGCAAAGCCTACCCCAGAGTACGTACTACACTATTGACACCGCTGCGCCCCCTCTGGCCGCCACTGCCAAATTTGATGGTGCTGTCGCGGTGCCGCACCGCTCCAGAAAGATCAAAAGAAGCGCACAGTCACCACGCCAGAAATACCCACGCGTACACATCCGCCCATGTCTTCATAGATCGTGCCTCGCCTCGCCTCGCCTCGCCTCGTCACTCGTCAGTAGGGTAGACGTAGACCCAGAGGGAGGTGTGGTGTGCAGCAGACTGGAGAGAGAGAGAGAGAGAGAGAGAAAGAAGAGGAGAAAAACACGGGCGGGTCGGGGCGGGGCGGAGAGGCAGTAGTGAAGCTGAAACGTCCCACCTCAACTTTCTCCACGGCTTTATCGGGCTGCCGTTTGCAGGAAAACTGCCGCACGCAGCCGGGCACCGCATGAGTGACACAGAACAGAAGAGACAGCCTCTGCCTTGGGGGGGGGGGGGGGGGGGACCCGAGCTGAGCCGGACAGCGCGCGCGCTTGTTCCGTTCCCACGGATCACGCGAATCCATGCGTCGTCGTCCTCATCCTGATTCGTAGCAGCAGCAGCAGCAGCAGTGCTTCGCTAGACCTGGACGGGCGGGCTGGCTGGCTTGCTCACGAGCGCCTGCTACCGAGTGCTCCGTATCTCAGTACACGTACTTACTACGTAAACCATCTGCTGGGGTACGTACAGACGTAAACCGGCTCCAGTCAAATGTGGAAGTACGAGTATATGTCCCGTACAGCCGTACTACTGTAAGGAAAACGTTCGGATCAAATTATTTTCACCAAATTTGATGACTGCTACATTTCATTGTATAGCGTACCACAATAGTAAAAGCGCAACTACTAATACTTACTGTATACTACTATCACCAGCATTTCTTGAGTACAGTAAAAAGTCTATTTAGGTGAACAACAAAACAAAACTCATGGCATCGGGACGGACCACGGACCGGTCCAAACGAGAGCTGTTCCCCCCGTGGTGCTTTCGCTTTGGCTGTCAGGCAGGCTCGCTCTCGCTCCTCCTCCTGGGAACCCCTACCCCACGGGATTGGCCCCTGCCGCGTGAAATAGCTGATCCAAAGTCACTTCAACAGTGGGACGAAGGCCTTGTTGGCTTGCGCTGGGAGGCTAGCGAGCTTGGCGTTAATGGCGAGACACCACCTGACAAGACGGGCCGAGGAGAAGACGCTCTGCTGCTTTTCCGGAATTGTGTGTGGGTGTGGGTGTGTGAGCGAGCTAGCGAGGGGGGAGAGAGATAGAGAGAGAGAGAGACAGGCCTGAAGCCTTGTTGTTGCCGCTCGGTTGTTCGCTTGCGCGATCCAAAAGGACGCATCTCGCCTGTGCCGTTTCCGGGTCCCCTACCCCATCCGTTTTCGAGCAAGAAATATGGGGGCGCTTGTCCGCACGGGGGTCCTGGAGTCCAGGACACTAATAAACACTGGCTAGGGGGGCACCATGCATTAGTACAAGCCTACAACAAGGTCTAGGGAACGGAGTTGTACGGAGTAATTCAGCAGTACTACTGTAGTACTTGGTCAGTGATTTATTACAACTGCTACTAGTAGGCGGCTGCCCTCGCTCTTGTATTTACAGATTTTGAGCTTCTCTTTCACCGTTTTTTTTTCAAGGGAGATAGAGAGAGGAAGACACGAGTACGTAGTAGTCTACAGACAACAATCCGTATTTACTGTTTGCTGCATCAGTCAATCGTACTTAGTACTGGTAAGTTTGACCGACGTCCTACTGGCTGAACTGGCGAGACATGTACTGTACTGTACGTCAAATCCAGTCTACAGCTCGTCCATTTAAAAATCTTGGGAGGAGTCGATCGACACTACTACTCCAGTAGCGCGAGCGACAAGACCAGGCGACGAGCAGAGAGAACAGAAAATGTGTCGTTATTAAAATAATGAGGAACAGGTGTAACAACGTTTTCAGTGCGGAGCGGGTCAAGCCTCAAAACGTCACGTCTTTCCTCCCTCTCTCTCCGATCCGGTCCTGTTCCGGACGCAACAAAGGGGAGTGGATTACGACGGACGCGCCTTTCAGTCGAACCACCGTTCCCATCTCTGCTTGCTTGCTTGCGTGCTTCCTGCACCTGCTGGAAACTGGAGTGCTGGACTAGTAGTCATGTACACGGCTGCAGCAGAAGCGTGCCGTCGGGCGTCGCCGAGCGTGGCGAAACGGTCGCCGCACACGCGGGCAAAAGTTGGAAACGGCGACGCCGTACCCGTCAGCTGCTATACTACTATCGGATTCACGGTTCGTACGCGACACGACAGAACGGCGCCCCTGCCCGATTCGCCATTCCCTACTGCGTGGTTGATGAGAGGATGACGCGCAGCGCAGGTAGTAGTAGTGTAAGCTGGGAGAGGCGAGGAGACGCGCGTGCGGTACGACGGCTGCCGCGCTTTTGTGACGGGCAAAAGATTGCGCGGGCTTTGCGACCGGCCGCGCGTCAACAACCAGACGTCTCGTTAACGACGGAATCGACGTACAGGAAAGATCTGGTTGATAGTAAACGGGAAACTGTCTGCCATTGCACGTTGGTACACACACACCTTCCTCTGAAACCTGTCTCTTATTTCTACTGCCAGCCAAGTGTATTTGCTGCCATACCACGCGGACACGTATACATATTTATCTATAGATAGATACTTTAATAACCAAGAGAATGAACTAATTTCACCAGAGGAGAGAATAAAGACCCCCCACACGACGATAAAAAGCCGCGGGCGCTCGCTCCCTCTTGTGTCTCGCGAGGAAAAAGGCCACCACACCACACCTTGGTTTTTTTTACCACCGCGGTGGTGGTGTCCGTGACGTGGAGACAAGGCACTTTTACGCGCAAGAAAGAAAAGACAGGTTCTCCCTGTCGCAGGAAAAAAGCATCCCCACCATCTGACCCGCTGCCTTTCTCGCGTTCGTCACCCTGCCAAAACAGCGCACCCACCGAACAGCGGCAGAATCTTTACCAGGAACGAACGACGCGTAACAGTTGAAACCTCACCCCACACACACACACACACACGGCCGGACGGACACGGGCGACGGTTGCTGATGAACCGTGCGGTCCACCCGAACGTGCTCGTCACAGGGAAGAAAACTTTACCGCGCCGGAGTGTAGTAAGTACTGTATGTTTTCTTGTGTGAAAACCCACGAACTACTACTGTAGTATAGTGTTGTGTGGTGCACCAGTTGATCTGATCGAGCTTTAGAGACCTGTCGTTATTAACTCCGCCGTTAGTACGGGTGGAGTGTCATTAGTTTCACAGCTTCCTGGGTTCTGTCGGCCGGCATCGTCGTCGTCTTCATTTTGTTCGCAACAGACTGGCTGGATACGTCGCTTTCGTGCGTCGTCCGGCCGGCTCGGTGCAATGCAATGCTGGCTTTCAATTACTACACCATAAATCGCACTGCCGGCTGCTGCATGCCGCCGGGTCCCGGCTGATTCAAGGAGGCTAATGGCGTGCGGCATGAACTAGTAACAAAAGAACACAAACGTTGCCGACCAACGTTTTACCACTTGTATGTAGGGGCATGCGAAATTGTGGTCGTACTTCTAGTCTACTAGTACTACTCTCTCTGCTCCTGAAGCAAAAGTCAGTGGGGGGAAACTTACGGTAATTTGTGAAAACAACAAAAGAAATTTTCCGATGAATCGTGTGGTAGCCATATCCGCATGCAAAGCGATCGATCGTTCATGTTGCAGCGATGATACGCTGCATGCCACATACAGTAGAGTACGTATTTTTATTCCCCTGATTCAGCAAGGGAGCAGGTCCCTGTCCTCGATTGCTCCTCCCTTCAACACGAGCTGATATTTGGGTTTGCAAATCATCGATCGACGCGGGCATGTGCGTTTGCGGTACTGATTTGGTTTGCAAACCGTCTGCCAGAGCTTTCCGGCCCGGCATGTCTCTCTCTTCTTTGGAGGTCGAAGAAAAAGACCTAGCAGCAACCTAGGACAATGAATAGTCACGAAGTCGGCCGAACAGCAAGCTGCTACTACTCCTAGTACTGTACTACTACTTAATGGCCATCAGTCAGCCATCGGTAGTGCTCTCTCTTTCTTTTTCGGTTGCGATTTGTGACAAAGGAAATGAAAGGAATCTATGTTTAGATTGGCTAGGGACTACGGATGGTAGCTAGACTTCCATTATGTCGAAGAAGGAATTTAAATAAATTGTCACTTGTTAATAGCATACTAAGGACTCTACTCTCTTTTTATAATCAGTGTGCTTTCATCATCATTTATTAACCACTCAACGACTAGTATTTGCCTCCGTAGCGTAGGCATCTGAGACGGAAGAGGTGGTGGCCGGTGGCGGCAGTTCGAAGGGTCGACCCTAACACAAGGGGTAAAAGATGTGAACGTACTACTATCTAGTTTATGCAAAAGAAGCATATACTATAAGATCAAATGCATAGCAAAGTCGTTCTTCCGTGTCCATGGAAAGACGCCCATGCTTGCACAAAAAACGCACCTTTGGTGCCTGCTTCAGCTGCAAGGGTTAGCCTATAACGGGGAAGGAGACAAAGCTAGCTGCGTATAGTATGGGATCATATATAAAAGGTGTAGATCAACGACTATATATACGACGACAACGATCAAAAACGAAGAACGCCTCTTGTCAAGTGGAATCTCATATATACTAGGAGTATCAAGCTTTTGGATTGAGCCTGCAGTACTAATCTTGCTACATACTGGTCCGCACAGCACAAACACAGAGTTGCACCTCCCCCGCTCCGGCCGGCCAGCTTTACTACTACTAACTCCGACCCAATGATTTTGGTCCCCGGTTTAGCAAAAAGAAAGCACGTCCTCTTTCAGCTTTATTAGCAGCGCAGCAAACGCTGGAGATTGGATTGGGTAAAAGCCATTCATTTGTATCCCCACTTTGCCGCTGCGCCCCCCAAACACCCATATGAAAGCCAAAAGGAAACAGAGATGCAGCATCAAACAAGCCAAGTGAGACCACACACACACCAATTATATAGTACTAGTAACATTCAGATAATGACATTCCGTACTGTCTAAAATACGTCCAGACACAGCGGGGTGCTGCTTCTATACTACTACGTAGTGTCGTCCTTGTTACGTTAAGACCGGACAGCCCCTAACTAACCCGTAAACTAGCTAACACCCCAAAACGAGGCTCAAAACACAAGGCGCGCTGGCATTCCCGGGTAATCAGGGGACATGCACGGACGCGCAAACCACTTCACAAACTAACACGAAGCTAGTACGGGTCTAGTACTTCAGAGTTCGTCCTGGGATTGGCAGGTCACGAAGGCTCAAAACGAGCTGCAACCACACCACCAACACATCTACAGCAGCGCAGGACCATGCTATTGCGGCACGCAGCAACCAGGGCGCGCGGCGCCATCATCCCCACCGGTGGGAGGAGATGCTGCTATCTCTGGACCCGGGTACCACGGGCTCGAAAGGTGGCGCAGGGCTTTGCCCGTTTAAGCCGGGGGGCGCCGCTCGTTTATTGACTGGTTCGGGGGCGTCAGCAGCAGCAGCAGCAGCACACCCCCCGCCTGCCACGGCACAGCAGCCCACTCGCTAGCCGGCAGATCTTGGCAGCAGAACGGCCAAGGAAAGAGTGAGTGACCACACGTCACAAAAGTGCTCCCCCGTAAACCGTGCTATACGGCGATACTACCCCCATTTAAAGGCGTGAAACTGTGAAGCGAGTGGTGGTGTTGCCGGTGAAAAGTTGGAGCATCGTTTCAGCAGCTCTCGCTGATCGATGGTAGCCTTGTTGATCAGACCGTGTAGATTTGGATCGTGCAGGGAGGGAGAGGGTCCTTTTGCTGTGTGTGTTTTCTTGGTCCATGCATGTATGTTCTTGTACTACTAACACCGTACCAGCGCCGTTTCTTGCTTTGCTTTTCTATTTTTGGTTTAGGCCAATTGCTTTACTCCATTTCATATGCTAGTATTGGATCTGTGAACGGCTAAAACAGATTTGAGAGAGCATACTACTAGTGACTTGGAAGAAGGCCCCGGCACAACCCAGCGCAAAAGGGTTGGTTACAGAACGGCACACTACACTAGTACTAACTAATAGCTTAGCTTGACTCTTTGCTAACAATAAGATAAAATCAAACGAAACTTTTCATACTAGTAATCGGCAGGCGCATGAACTCGTACTAAGTGCTCTAGCTATCTAGGCAATCAGATAGGCAACCTAGCTAGCTCGCCGTGCTGTACGCCGAGCACACCATGGAACTCGGTGTCATCTTAAAGCGTTGTTTTTCCTGCTGAACCTTTTTGTCTGGTAGCATCTTGCTTTCACTTCGTCCTCTAGATATTGGCCTAGCTAATAGTCCTATTTCACTTTCCCGGCTTATAAGGATCGAACCACTAATCTACTGGGGGTTCTCTCCTTGTATTTCCAACCCACTACTACTACTAAAGTATCACAATGCCCTGCAACAGCGATTTAGAGTTGAAGACGAACTAGTGGCACAGTAACATTCAGATTTGACTGCTAAAGGCAGCCCGTGTCGGGACCCATGCAACTGGTGGTGAAGCTGAATGCACTGCTGTAAAAACTGTGTAATACTCCTCCTACTTGTGATGATGGAGAGAGCACCGACGAGCTGCCCGACCAAACGGCGTCTCCGAATTGGAATTAGTAAGATTCTGTCGCGAATGGCGCTGCGCGAAAGAGGGATTAGCCAAGCAATTCTGGCGGCCACGTAATACCGTCTTTTGCTAATCTGGTATAGACAGGACGTGCCGCTATTTCAGACAGGTTTGCTTTGCAGATACGGGCGACACAATAATGGCCACAGATAGTAGTATATATTTCTGGGACTGGGAATAAATCGTGCTCTCTCCTGCTTGCCCGTCGTCAACCGATGCCGCGTGAGGTGTCCGCGGATGTATGCATCAAAAGGTCACGCCTGGATGGATTAGCTGTACATTTCCGGGCACACCAAGCTTTTGTTTAATGGATATGGTGATCATCAATCTGCTACTAGTAATGAGCAAATGCGAACGTGTTGCTTTGGAGCATAGCAGCAGGAGACGAATGGTTGGTTGGTTGGTTGGTTGGTTTCTGCGGCCTCTACTGTCCTGGTTCCGAAAGGAATACGGCCCATGAGCAGTGTGATTTAAGGCCCATGAGGCCCACAAACGAAATGGAGTACAGTTGAAAGAGGCCCACGTAGATACTACTGCAAGTGCCATTTCCTTTTTCCTTTTCTTTTTCTCCTGGGACTTCATTTATCGTCTTTGCTTACTGAATACTGAGGGCATGAAATCGTAAAGTAGTATTGAGTTCACGGTTAATAGAACCTGCAGCCTCTCTCACTCTCAGGTAGATGAACTGAGTTACTGAACCACAAATCGAAAAAAAAAAAAACCTATGTTCACTCGCATGCTGATAGGAACAGTGTTATTTGTCCTTCACGGCTCTTAAATCATCCCTGTTTACGACAAGAAACATAATATACAAAATTGAATCACAGATGCGTAAAATACTTTGCCTGATCCTCGAAGAAAATGTGAATAAACTAAAAGTACACCTGCATATGGAGTGGAGGAGCTTTCTGCACCGGCCAAACTGGACCAGCTCAGTTCTTCGAGGAACCCAACGCGTCGAGCCCAAAAGGCGTCCGCGTGGCTTCCACGCTGCACCGCGGCGGGAACCGACTCGTGAATGTCCCCGCGTCGGCGTCGCGTTGGTTTGTTTGGTTAACCCTCGAGGCACTTGACCCCTCACGATTACTTTCCTTCCCTCTTCCCATTTTTGAAAGGCGGCATCCACCTCGACGCGACCCCCCCCCCTTCCTCGCCGCCGGCGAACTCGAGATGCTCAACATGCTAGGCCTCCGCCGCGGCGGCGGGGGCAGCCCCGAAGCCGTCGGCGACGCAGACGCCTCACCCGTGCCCGGGAGCGGCGACAACGGCCCCGTGGGACCCGGGCGGCCGTTGCGGCTCGTGTACTGCGACGATAAGGGCAAGTTCGTGATGGACCCCGAGGCGGTGGCGGCGCTGAAGCTCGTGAAGGGCCCCGTCGGCGTTGTCGCGGTCTGCGGACGCGCGCGGCAGGGCAAGAGCTTCGTCCTCAACCAGGTACTACCCGTTATGAAACACACTTAGGTTTGGGGAAGAAATTTTTGGTTTCGGTATCTGTTATATGAGAGGCTAGGGTTTGGTGGTGCCTCCGATTTACGATGCCGCTAATATATTTTGGCTTCACTTGAAGCTGGAAGTTAAAGTGGCGGATTTAGCTGCTCTCATTGTAGTGCAGGTGAACTTTTTCATTTCATTCTAGGGTTTACCTGCTGGTGAAATTAGGGCGTGTACCCACACTTTCTCTCGCTGTGATGTCTTCTTACAATGTTAGAGTGAAGAATAACGTTATTTGGACTCCGAAGTGTCTCCAATTTCCCGGGGGGGGGGGGGTGCATTTTTAGTGGAAATCCTGATTTAGCAATGCGGGTGGCTTAATTGTGCATGCAACGGTGTAGAGTGGAAATTCATTGTGGATGCGTTCGTTCATTCGAGACTTGGTAAATCAGTGTTTGGAATATGGTTCACCGGTTGAGCCATATTTTTTATATTCTATTGCTTTGCTTATCAGTTACTATTTATTTTCCTTGTACTAGATTGATCTAGGAATGGTTGGTGCTAATAGCCTCGCAGGATCAGCATACTGATAATAAGCACAATGAAGAATGTATGAAATTGCAAAACTGTGGGGTCAAGACCTTCAGTGACTGATTCATGTCACATTAGGCATAGTTCTATGCTTCTGAATTCTGGATGATAGTCACATAGAAGTATTGAAATTTTATGTGCATTCGTGTCCATTGGATGAAAGTGGAAGGCCAAAGCAAATTGAATGATGTTACACTCTTTGCGCCACGGTGTAAATAGGCTTTAATAGAGAACAGATTTCCTTTGTTGCATGTTGCTTTCATTCTACTCTGTCCATAGAAGATAAAATATATCCAATGTTTGTAGCTTCTGGGGCGCAGCAGTGGTTTTCAAGTGGCTTCAACACATCGTCCTTGCACCAAGGGGCTTTGGATGTGGAGCACACCTTTGAAGAGAACAGCTCTTGATGGAACAGAATACAGTCTTGTTTTATTGGATACAGAAGGAATCGATGCTTATGACCAAACGGTATGTTTTACACCTTTAAGGCCCTTTCGTGATAATGATATGTGCTTAGTAGTATCACAAAACACGAGCTTTTAATTGGATCTAAACCATTTAATTGACCCACAATTTTTAGTGGATTCTAATTTTGTGTTCATATCGTTCATTTTCTGTTTTGTGTAGCATAAGATATTTATACACATTTATTTTTCTTGACTCATGTTCATGTTTCCTTATCCGCAGGGGACCTATAGTATCCAGATATTTTCCTTGGCTGTTCTACTGTCAAGCATGTTCATATACAACCAGGTATATGTCTGAATCAATGAACTGTAATCTACAGTACAGCATTGAAATCTAGATGAAATAATAGACTGATACTTCAGTACTTTAATTGTACTATGTCATACATATTGAGGGATGCTAGTAACATACCATTCTGTACTTTCTTCCAGATGGGAGGTATAGACGAAGCTGCATTGGATCGTCTCTCACTGGTCACTGAGATGACAAAGCATATACGTGTCAGGGCTTCTGGTGGAAAGTCCACTGCATCTGAACTCGGGCAGTTTTCACCTGTTTTTGTTTGGTTGTTGAGGGTAAGATACTGGATTTTTTTTTCTCATTGATCCTGATATCAACAATTTAGTTGTTAGCTGGAGCTAGAGTTATGGCAAATATATAGGTGTCCACTAAGCCCCTATTATGTATCAAATATCTTTTCATATAAAATGACACGCTGCTTACTTTTTCATTAGGACTTCTATCTGGATTTGACAGAAGATAACAGAAAAATCACTCCACGAGACTATCTTGAACTTGCACTTAGACCTGTTCAGGGTGGAGGAAGGGACGTTTCTGCGAAGAATGCGGTATGGTAGTGGTTTCTCTTCTTTCTTTCTTTTTTTGCTTGAAATATAGTTCTCAGGTAACCTAACTGCAGACTGTCCTGATGGATCTTTTGTTTTCTCTCTTTTTTCTTTTTTCTATGTTGCTCATCTGGAAGATACGGGAGTCCATTCGTTCTCTGTTTCCAGATAGGGAGTGCTTTACGCTTGTGCGACCTGTGAACAATGAGAAAGATCTCCAGCGTCTTGATCAACTTCCGGTAATTGTTGCTTCTTTTGAATCGTGGTGAACAGACTGCTATTGTTTTATGTACATATCTTTAAAATGCTCAGCTGTCATGTTTTGTCTGTTTTGTAAAAAAAGCGTACTTGTCATGTATTTCCTTTGCTAGATATCAATATTCGGGGCTGTTTGGTAGTGCATCTTCAGAACTGCTGAAGAGAAGTTATTCTGTGGCTGATAGTGATTCTCTAGGATATGTTCTTACAATGAGGACAGACAATCACTTCACAGTTCACAGAATCATGTAGAGCATGCTATTTTTCAGCTTCCCAGCCTCTAGTTCATTTCAGAGAATCACTTCATATCAGCCAAGAGTCACTTATCCTGACAGCGTTTGGCACAACTTCCCTGATTCTGGCGGCAAATCAGCTCCATGGAGCTGTGCCAAAAGGACCCTCAAAAAACATTAATAGTAGTAAATGAGTAAAACCTAGACTGCATGTATCCGAGGACAGTACTGGGAATTGGTTTTGCACATTTTTGACATCTGGGAACTTGATGTAGACAGTAGAGTTCATAAATGATACAGATGTTCGTCTCTTCAGATGTTAGAATCATATTGCATGGTATATTGGTATAACCAATTAATTTGATGCACTTCTTCCTTACCTGCAGTTGAGTAACTTCCGTCCAGAGTTCAGAGCTGGTCTGGATGCTTTCACAAAATTTGTGCTTGACCGAACAAGACCGAAACAACTTGGAGCTAGTACCATGACAGGCCCCATCCTTGCTGGATTGACACAGTCATTTCTTGATGCCATCAATAGTGGTGCTGTCCCTGTAATATCATCATCATGGCAGGTATGCCAGGCCTGGTTACAGCACTGCAACTTAAGTTGGATCTTCTCTCTGCATTGTGTTACTATATTTTTGTGTGTGAATTACATATTAGTTCATGGAATTTCAAATGCAATCAACTTGTTAGTAATATTTTGCCTATTGGTGTTGCTACCTGTAATGGAGTAAAGAAGTTTGGGATGCTGAAGACCAATAGGCAAACTTTGTTTGATTAATGACTATAACAATGTAAATTTGCAAATGCGAGCAAGTCTCTTAAAACCTTAGTCTGCAAATGATGGAAAAAGGCTTAAACTGTTTGTTTGCAGTTTTGCACAAAGTAAGAAAATTTGTTTAGTATGCAACCATTGATTCCGTTGCACCTTTTCTATCTAACTGTTATCTGGATAACTCATCATTCCTTTTGAGAGGGTTATTTAATTTATTTTTAATTTATGCAGAGTGTGGAGGAAGCAGAATGTCGAAGGGCATATGACACAGCTGTTGATACTTACAATTCTTCTTTTGATCGCAAGAGACCAGTAGAAGAGGTGGGTTTGCTGCTAATAAGCCAGTTGCATTTGATTTCTAATTTGAGCTATTTGGAATTTTCACTGATTTATGGATGTTTGCAGGATTCTTTGAGAGAAGCACATGAAGATGCTCTGAGGAAGGCAATTGCTACCTTTAATGCTTCTGCTGTTGGTGTTGGATCTGCACGTTTGAAATTTGAAAAGCTTCTTCATAGTTCTCTTAGAAAGACTTTTGAGGTGATATCATCGCTCCCCATTTGCTGCTCGAAGTGAACAGCCTGCTTATTGTTTGTTTCAAATGAACTATCCATCAATGATGCTGTGTGATTACGATTTATGAGTGGGTAGGCTTAACTAATATACACGTGAATGCAGGATTACAAAAGAAACGCTTTTTTGGAGGCTGATTTGCAATGTTCAAGCCGAGTACAGAGCATGGAGTCAAAAGTACAGATAGCATGTAACCGTCCTGATGCAAAGTTAGATGACATAGTCAGGGTAAGGCAACTATGAACTTCTGAGCAGATATAATTAATCAGCAAGACTTGGTCTTCATATTATTTTACCTTTCCCCCTTCTCTTTTATTCACTGCAGCTCCTTGATGGCTTGGTCACAGAGTATGAATCAACGTCCTATGGTCCTTTGAAATGGAGAAAGCTAGCTACTTTTCTACAGCAGTGGTATATACCTCTTCATTTCTATTAGTGCTGTTTATTTTAAATGATCATATCATAAATTATTTTCCTGTTTTGTGGAATGATTACTGCAGTTTGGCTGGGCCTGTGCTAAACCTTTTCAAAAGACAGTTGGAGCATATCGATGCTGAAAAAAATGCTCTGAGATTGAAATGCAATTCTAGTGAAGACAAGTTGGCATTGCTCAGGAAGCAGCTTGAAGCAAGTGAGAGTAACCGAGCTGAGTACTTGAGGCGCTACGAGGAAGTTATCAATGATAAGCAGAAAATTTCGAAGGACTACTCTGCTCGTATTGGTGAACTTCAGAACAAGAGTAGCAAGTTAGAAGAAAGGTGTATGGGCTTGTCATCTGCTCTTGAAACTGCAAAACGGGAATCCTCTGATTGGAAGAGGAAGTATGAGGACAACATTTTACAGCAAAAGGCGGATGAAAGCAAGTTAAAATCCCAAATTGCTTCTATGGAATCTAGGGTGAACATCAGTGAGGGCAGATTATCTGCTGTACGAGAACAGGCTGAGTCTGCTCAAGAGGAGGCATCAGAGTGGAAACGGAAATATGAATTTGCTGTTAGTGAGGCAAAATCAGCTTTGCAGAGAGCTGCAGCAGCACAGGAACGAACCAAGAAGAAGGAGCAAGAAAGGGAAGATGCTTTGAGAGCAGAAATTTCTCACCAACTCTCTGAGAAGGTAACCCTTTATCCTATTTTATGATGCATTCAATATTGTTTTCCTCCCCAGATATTACATTGTATGCTTGGTTGCTCAAGTTACTGATTCTATTTAATAGGAGGAGGAGATAGCAAGATTACATGCAAAAAATAATCAAGCTGAAATTCGTGCTACGAGTTTGATATCAAGGCTTGAGGTCTGCCTTTTGCCCTTCCCTTCTGCTTTCTCCCTTATTTCCACCCTCTCTCCCTCTTTATTTGTGGATTGCTTAGCTTTGGTTTTGATACTTTTGTTCAGGCTACTGAAGTAAAGCTAAAGAATCATGAGTCAGATTCGTTGTCTTTGAAGGAAGAGATCAGATCACTGACAGATAACCTGGAGTCTATTAGAAATGAAGCTCTGTCACGTGAGAAGGAATTAAAAATCCTGGAGCAGGAGAAGAATCATATTCAGGAGAAATATTTGGCAGAGAGTAAAAAATTTGATGAGGCAGACATTAGATGCAAGGAAGCTGAAAGGGAGGCCAGACGAGCTACAGAATTGGCTGATGTTGCTCGTGCAGAAGCCGCTTCTGCTCAAAAAGAAAAGGGTGAAGCTCAGCGGCTTGCAATGGAGAGAGTTGCACTAATAGAAAGAATGGAGCGACAGGTTGAGGCTCTAGAAAGAGACAAGGCTAAGATGGTGGAAGAAATTGAGAAACTTCATCGGTCAGAGATGGATGCTTTGTCCAAGGTCACATTGCTTGAAAAGAGTGTTGATGATCGGGAAATGGAAATTGATGAGATGTTGAAACGTAATAATCAGCAAAGATCCAGTACGGTCCAAGTGCTTGAGGGTCTACTTGCCACAGAACGAGAAGCTTGTGCTGAAGCCAATAAGAGGGCGGAGGCCTTGTCATTGCAGTTGCAAGCTACTCAGGGCAAACTGGATATGTTGCAGCAAGAGCGGACATCTATTCAGCGTAATGAAACCGCTCTGGATAGCAAGTTCAAGACCTCAGCAAGGCGTGTGAGAGGTGAAGCTACCGAGTCTGTCCATGATATGGATATCGATGGTGACAACAATGGGAGGAGTAGAAAACGATCAAAAAGCACAACGAGCCCGTTTAAAAACAATCACACAGAGGATGGTGGATCCGTATTTTTGGGTGAAGATTCTACTTACAATGGCAGCCAGCAAGGGACAGAAACCGAAGACTACACCAAGTTTACTATCCCAAAACTGAAACAGGAGCTCACCAAGCAAGGGTTTGGGGCGCAGCTGCTTCAGTTGAAGAATCCTAACAAGAAGGACATTATCGCTTTGTATGAAAAGCATGTTATTGGCAAGTAGTATTTCACTATTACGACGTGTTACTGCTCCTGTAGCGTTTAGTGCATTTTTCTACTTGGCGTGTTGGCCTAGATGGAAGTTATACAATGCATGTAATCAATCTGATCTGTTTTGTGCATTTGTAGAATGGTGTGGTTCATTTTACAAACGTGTAACGGTCTAAGGTTGGAACTATGTGTGAAGATCGAGTAACCATTTTGTTAGTGTTAATCTTCTTTTGGAATCAACAACTGCTGTAAAGAACAGAGGATTCGACCACCCGAAATTCCAAGTGCTCAAAATGAGTTTTTATGAATGATTTGGATATCCAAACAATGTGGCAGAACAAAGCATAGCAGCAGGCAGCAGCTTAATACAATGGAAATAAAGTAAAATTATTGAACCAACATCGAGTTAGTGCAGATTAGGTCCAATAGTGATATCATCACTTGTGCTTATAGTTTCGAGGCCACGAAGTGCGTTGATGGCTACTCCCCACCTAGCTAATGGGGAGCTAATTAACCTATACAGTAATAAAAAAAACTCATTTTAATGTATAGATTCAGGGCCAAAGCTAGTCCGTCCTGCGTGAACTGCGAAGTTAGGCATGAAGTGAGCAGCCGCCTCAGCACTCCTGTTATTTGGGACCACCTGGGCATACCCAATCATTGCTGGACCGTAGTACTCTGCAACGTTTGCTTCCCTGTGAACCTGCAGGTGTCCGGCGAGTGCATTTTTGACGCCAGGATTGTTGGTGTTCGCGGCCCCGGCGGGCTCCTTTGCCGAGCCGCACTGTCTGGGCTGCGTCTGGAAGAAGACCTTGGAGACGACGAGCTCGCCGTCGCGCTCCTCCTCGTCGGAACCAAGGTGGTACTGGTGCATGACCCAGTTGGTCTTCTCGGGCTTGCGCTGCTTGCCGTAGTTGGTGTAGAGCACCAGGATCTTCTTGTACCCGCGGGGCCTGCCGTCGGACAGCACCGGCCTCGTCTTGCCCGTCTTGTGCCACCGCGTCTCGCCGCCGCCGTCCTCGTCCTCGCTGTGCACCTTGCGCCGCTTACGCGTCCCCGTCGTGTACGCCTTGGACGGGCGGTGGAAGAAGTGCCGGACCAGCCCGTCCTTGCTCACGCCTGAAACGATTATTAGAATTCATCACACATGCAGCAGGCATATGCACATCCGATCGATCGGCACACAGAGACGTGACATAGGAAGAGTAAGTGACGACGTGCGCGTTACCGGGAAGCCTCTCTGGGTGCGTGTAGCAGATGCCGTTCTCGCCTTCGAGGGTGGGGATGAACTCGTCGACGAGGGGGTGCAGCTTCCGGGACTCCGGCCTCGCCTTCCCCTCCAAATGCTCCAGAAGCTCCTGGTCCGTCGGATCGAACTTGACGCCGGCCGGCAGGCCCGGCAAGTCCTGGATCGTGGTCGTCTCCTGATGAATGAAATCGATTCAACACACGTGCGTGCGTGCACTAATTGGTCAGTCAGGTGCATCGGCATTGCATTGGCAAGTCGTCAAATAAAATTCCGCAGCACACTGTCCCACAGCACTTGCACGACACGGGCACGATATACTAGGTAGTAGTACTATCACACTTTGGAACACAACGCACCTGTTCAAACTGCGCGCGGTGCCCGCACGACGGGCACATCTTGACCAGCACGGCGAGCGAGGCCGCCGCCTTCTTCCCCGCGGCGGCCACGACGCCGGCGGGGGAAAGCAGGCCGTTGTCCACGGCGGCGCGGATGTCGTTGAAACCATTGCACCACGTCATTCCTCTCCTCGCTGGCTCGCTCGCTACGCGAAGCTAATATTATAGGGTGCCCCTAGGTAGCTCTCTACAACAACTCCATGACACAGGCGAAGGCGCAAAGCTTAAGAGCTGGAAGAGGAATGCAACTGGGTTAGGCGGCCTGGCTGGATCGTATAGAGAGAAATGTGGAGCTAGATGGATAGAGATCGGTGAGGATGAGGGAACAACAACGAAATTGCCCGGCCGGCCGGGTTGGGGGTTGGTCAAGCAAGGAAAGAGGGCCGAGAGGGATATGGAAAATAAATAAACAAGGAAAAGGCCGATAGCTCGCTTGTCACTGTTAAAAGCTACTTGCCATCACACACCACCACCGTACTTGATCTGCTCTCAGTGATTTCTCCATCGTTAGCCGGTACGAGCGTGGCTTTTCGCTCAGCACCGTGTGGCTTTCGTCTTCGTCGTTCTCGAATCCCGGGACGACCGATGGTACCATCTCTGATGAGCAAACAGAGAGGCACTACTGTATCCCGGACCGCAAAGGGAAATGATAGGGAAAGGAGGGTACGTAGCCTAGCTTTCAGGTTCTTTTGTGTTTGTTGTTTGTTTGTTTGTTTGTGCGAGTGAGTGCACAAGAAACGCACAATGGCACAGTAGGTAGTATGGCATTATTATGTTGCTTGGTCCTCACGTATGTACAGCCCTCCTCACATCACAAAGTCACACCCACACACACGTCGATTATCGATCGTGAAAAAAAGTCAAGTATTCCTAGCTATTCGCCGTCGCCTGAGGCGGGCCACGGGCAGCCGCGGAGGAGATGGGGATCTAGCCCTGCTGCCTCAGGCGCGCGGGCCACGGCCGGGCAGCCGGAGGCGATGGCGATCGAGCGTTGCTGCGGACCAGGACCTCAGGCCCACGATCGATGCAACTAAACTGTTTTTCATTGTTCTACACAAAGTTAATAAAAAAATGCTGGTAAGGATGCACCATTTTATTATCCATGCGCTTTGCATTTGTCAATGTAAGAAGAATAATAAAGTTGCCGTACATGTAAAACTTGTAGACGTTGTCGTGCCACAAATGCTGTGGGTGTACAAGGAAAATTTTTAAGCCGAACACACATAACCCTTTAGGATCTTTAGCTATATAGGGTACATTATTTCGCGTGATCTGGAGACCCTACATCTATCACGATCAAGAGGTCGACTCATGTGGAGAAGATTTGGAGACGAAGACAAGACGTCATGCTTGCGATCGAGCAGCTCGATCTCGGCCGTGAGAGAGGTGGAGTAGAGACCGGGCGACCCCTATGGATTCGCTTCGCAAGCAGGAGACGTCCGCATTCCACTTCCACCACGGACGGAGAGGGAGAGATGAGAGCGAGTGGATGGCGGACGGGATGAGGTGAGCTTGGGAGCTTTAGATATGCGGTCGCTGTACGTGGAGTGTCTTGCAAGACAAATACGTACGCATACTATACTGCGAGCTGCCGAGCTACTACTTCAAATTTGTTTTGAGTTATTACTGTTAATGCGAGCAAAAAATAAAAATAATAATAATTAAAATTGTGCGGTCGTCCCGTAGTCGTACGAAGCTTGGAACGAAGAAATGTTTGGAGATTTGGTGGGTGGTGGGGTGGGGTGGCGTGGCGTGTGGCAGGAAGTGGTTGGCCATGGCCCATGACCCGGGATCTAACTCTTTCTAATTGGTGATCTTTTTTACATATACTCCGTTCTTGCCGCAGGATTTGTGTTTATAATTAGGTGAGGCGAACTGCCACTGCTCAATCGCCGGCCGTACGTTCAGGATCCTTGCTGAATCGCAACGGAATGATCACATCACGTGTGGCTGCCCTAGGCTAGCTCTAGCTAGGTGATGATCGAGCTTTTCGCCTGCCTGCCTGCTGAGATATAAGACGGATAGTACGCATCTATCAGAAAATGACGCCGTACCCCTTGGGCTATTATATTTCTCCAGCGATCCAAGGAACTAGTAGAAAGGATGATGACATTTCAAGTTGTCAACTCGATCGATCGGCACACAGATAATTTAGCGCAAACTCATCACACTACTTTATGATAAATTGTTAGTCAAGGTCTTATTATTTGGATCCACCGATCGAACTACTAGTTGTATTGACTATATTTCAGTCTCAACCAACGGAACTAATAATTTGTTTTCCTGTTAGTCTATCTCACCCAACTAGTATTCTTTTCCCCCCTACAGACTACAGAGATATGTTCCTTTCTTTTCTCCCTCGCATAAAGATATTTCCTTTTCCTTTTGGTCCCATTTAACTAACTACTATTGTCCTGACGACCAAATGTCCCCAACTAGGTGTTAATTCGTCCAAATTAGTTGAAGCGTTAGCACCCTCCTCAATGTTGAATGAAAATGACGATATGGTACTTCCCACTTTGAATCGATGCACGTTCTGTGGTATTGTGTCAAGCATCAAGACATGGCTTCATCAGGAAGTAGTAGCGAGGCCCTGTCTATTCAACCAGACGAAAGAAGAAAATATTTTCTTGATACAACTTTGTAAAAATATACACACAAAAAACATTAGTGATATCAGTGACCCAGGTTGGAGAAAATAAATTAAAAGGCACAGGACCAGATTATTAGTGTTTTGCAATTTAAATAGGAAAAAGTAAGAGTTTTATAACTATTTTATTGAGACCAAATTAAGCTGCATCCTTAAGTGATTTTTTTTTTTGCAAGGGGTCCTTGAGAGTGATATTGTGCACAAAGTGTACTGAAACAAGCCAAAAAGTACGAAATGGTAATGCTATGATACTTTGATACAAGTAGGGCTAACCTATAAAAAAGGTACAAAAAGATCAGCAGACGTTCATCATATTATGAATGATTCATGCAGAAAAGGGATCGTATAATTAAAGGATTTTTGTTGTCCTTCTTGCAGCTTTGCAATGCTCTGCCATCCAGAATGCCCGCCCCGCACTGGTGCACACTACGCAATGCAATGTGGTGGAGTCTCTGCGCAGGTAAGGGCACTGGGGTGGGCTGGCAACCCAACCCAGGTAAAAAAACAGAAAGAGAAGAATTGGCCCACTGCATGCCAGTTTTTTTACCTTAGCCAAAAGGCATTTGATTCAAGATTTATCCGTCACCGCCTGAAACTATTTTGCTGCCTCTACTGTTATATACTATATTCATTTGGTCGTTTATTGTTTCATTCAGAATCCATAAGCATAAGCCACACAGTCTCCCAGGCTGCGTTGCTGGGCTACGTTTATTTTAGGCTGCACAGTGGGCTGGATTTTCATATAAATCCACAAATAGTTGGGCCCATTATTTCGGGGACAACAGTACTGTTGCTTCATTGGTCTTTCCCGCTGTACTCTGCACATCGCGTTGATAGAAGGACAAATTTTAAAGCATCCGGCAAGCAACAATTTCCGCCCACTTCCCTTCTGACGGTCGAGTGATGACGAATCGATGCGTTTAAGTTACACCACCACTCGCATTCTGCCAAAAGGAATGTAAATTCGTGTTGGATAATGACACCATTTTATTATTCAAGGACGAAGTTATCAGAACAGCTTCCAGATCTTTCCTCTTTCGTGAAACATAACAAGCAAAAAAGGAGGTTGACTTGTTTTTAATTACCAGCATCAATAAATAAATAAAAAAACGGAGGAGTGTTTTGTGTGTGTATGTGAGAGAGAGAAGGATCAGCCAAAATATTCCTGGCCGTGTCATCAGCGCGACGCCCTTACCTGATCTGCATCAGGCATTGAAGCTTGTAACGCACGAAAACGCGCGCGCGCTCCCGTTAGGGGGGAGGGGGTGGAGTGCGTCGCAAAGTAACGAAAGCTCAGGCCGGTTGGGGGCGTTTCTCGTGCAAGCAAACGCAAGCTCCCCCGATTTGTTTAAAGAGAGAGGAGGTTTCTGTTCCTTGCAAGCCAAGTGCGTGGGGCGTGGCCAGTCCAACCCGCAAAATCGCGGGCACGCTCGGTCGAGCGCGTCGACATATGCACATGGATATCTGTTTCCACGCCCTTTATATCCTCCAGCTGCTAGCTCATCAAATTCCTCCTCCATCCATCCATCAACGAATTTCTGGGTCTAGCTAGCTAGTGCTGTTGATTATTGTTGGCAGGTCGAGTAGTTAAGATCAATACTGTATAATGAAAGGTAGCGGTGCAGAGGGATCGGCAGCAACGGCGGCCGTATCCGTATCCCACCACCACGACGTGGAGTCTTGCCCCCAGCATCATGACGTCGACGACGAAGAGCAGCAGCAGCGCCGGCCGCTGCTGGCGAGGCGGTCCATCGACGACGGCATGAGCCCGATCCAGCGCGCCATCAGCCAGACGTACCAGAGCACGGCGCACCTGGCGACGCTGCTCCCGACGGGCACGGTGCTGGCGTTCCAGCTTCTGTCCCCGATCGTGACGGCGCAGGGCCACTGCGTCCGCGCCAACCGCGTCATGGCGGCCGCGCTCCTCGCGCTCTGCGCGCTCTCCTGCTTCGCGCTCAGCTTCACCGACAGCTTCCGTGACGACGCCAGGGGTGGCGCCGTGCGGTACGGCTTCGCCACGCTCCGCGGGCTCTGGGTCATCGACGGCGGCGCGCCGCTCGACCCCACGGCCGCCGCCAAGTACAGGGTCCGGTTCATCGACTTCGTGCACGCCGCGGTCTCCGTCATGGTCTTCGTCGCCGTCGCGCTGTTCGACCAGAACGTGGTCTCGTGCTTCTACCCGGTGCCGTCCGAGGACGTCAAACAGGTGCTCACCGTGCTGCCCATCGCCATCGGCGTCGTCGGGAGCATGCTCTTCGTCACCTTCCCTACGACCCGGCACGGCATCGGCTTCCCGCTCTCAACACGCTGATCTATCTCTATCTACCTATGAATGACGGTGGTGTCTATCGATCCGTTTGTATTCATTTATTTATTTTTCAATATTTCTTGTACGTAAGATTATCTGAACAACTTTTTTATGACCGAAATTCGGTATGTCCAGCAAGGAATGGACAACGTCACTTGTAAACCTGTAGTGTAACCTAAGCTTGCAGCTAGCTGATGAACTCGAAACTTTTACTCTTTGGATGGATCATGGATGGATGCCAGTGGCGGTAAGTCACAAGGAATGTCAACACTCGCTTCAAAGCATAGAACAGGGGAGCAAAGAAACAGAATGTTCAGGCACCAAGCGAGTTTGATACTTGCAAGAAACATCAAAGTCCAGCACCAGCGTTGCTATTTCCAGTCACACGAGACCATGTTCTGACCGAGGCTTTCTCCGGCTATTTAGGCGGACGGATCCTTCAAAAGGTAGCATGCCAGAGAATCTGTCCAAGGAGCACTCGTCAATTTGGTCAGAAAAATTTCGCCATTCTGTTGTGGTGGAAGAAGAATCCGGTGGATATGGAGAGACTGGAAAAGTCCAACCGCCAAGCGGCATGTCGTCAGCACCTGCCTGGTCTCGGACATGCGTGGGTGGGCCGCAGGGCGACGGGAACTGTGAACTGTTTGCGAAAGGAATTCCTTTGCGAAATTCGCTTACACCAACTGGCCTAGCCCATTCTGCGTACTCACCGCGGCTCGCTAGCCTGGTCTTCAAATCAAAATGATGAAAATGTATAGTACCAAATATGGAGGGATGATTCAATTAATCTTTTTGCAAGGTGGATGTTTTAAATATTTATCTATATATACATAGTGAGTGGTTCACTGGAAGACGTCTTTTTAGCCAACTCCCAATTTCACATAACCTAATTTAAATTGAATTTTCTCCAAAGAAAGCTTTATAAATGAAATTCAATGTACCCGCTATGCTATTGATGAACAAGTCACACTTACTTTTATGTTGTAGAGCAAAACAAGAGTGGTTCACATGCGACATGTCTTACCAGTCAAACAATTGCAATCGTTCATGTACAATAGTAGTACAATTATTTTTTTTATGAGTAGCATACAACATAATTTAGCTAAAAAGCTATTATATAGTACTTAATAGAGAGATACTTATGATGCTAGGATGACTATTTTTTATATATAAAAAGAAAATAACTATGATATCACTTACACAAAACCACCCACATTAACCAACCTTTTGTTGCAACGGAGCAAGTATCTTTGGTGTGTGAAGCACGGTCATCTATGAACGATGTAGCATACAATAGTTGATAGAGAGTTAATTATGAATACCAAGATTAGTTGTTTTAGTCACTTATACGCTCGTAGGGATAATGGTTACATTTGTGTCATATATGCGTGGTTATTTTGTAAAGAAAAACTTAATCACAAGCCAGTCATGTCAACCAACGGAGCATCAGGAATTTCTTGGTAAGCCAAGCAGGGTTATCTAGGGCCCCACCGCCTAGGCCACAGACATTCCCTGTCAGCACAGAAGATCCACGTCCGGTTCAACCATCTCATCACACGGACGGACGAACAGCGCAACCAAACCTATGAACACGCGGGCACCGGCATCCAACCCACACAAGGCACGCGCACGAAATCCACACCCCAAGATCCAAGCGCCCAGGCTTGCTTTTTTTTCAATCGCCCCGCATCTGTATTCTCCTCGCGAGGAAAGAGAACCACAGCAAGGCAGCCGCGCGGAACGGGAGCATCAAACAGCAGCAGCAGCAGCTGCTGCTGCAAGGCAATAATAAAAGTCGGAGGCAGGCATCAAATCGAAAAAGGTTTTTATTAGCATGGAAGCGTTCGATCCAAACCCTGACCAATTCGGAGGCAGGTGTGGCCTTCCCTGTTGCTGCTCCTCCTCAGGCTCGCGGGGGTCTCTATTGCTGCTATCCGCTTTTGCGCCGCGACGCGTCCCCAGATTTTTGTTCTTGCTATTATTGCTGCTGCCGCCGCTGCTGCTGTTGGAATTCTCGGAGCGGATCGAGCCGCACATCCGGCTCGGGGTTTCCTCGGCTGCTCCTTCTCTATTTATCGCGCACGGGATTGCCGTAGGAGGAAGCAAGGGTTAGGGAGTTTGGTTTCGTGTTGTTGTTGTTTCGCGTTTGGTTTGTAGGCGAGCGGTTGGGGGTTGCCGAATCTAGGGTTCCGGTCGCCGGGGATGGAGTCCGGCGACGGGGGCGACGAGGGCTCCGGGGCGCCGGCTGTGGGGGCGGGGAGTCCCGGCCCGGCGTCTGCTCCCGCTGCCGTTGGTGGCGGCAGCGGGGCGGGCGCGTCTGGATCCGGGGGGAAGCCGCCGGTGAAGCGCGTGATGAAGACGCCCTACCAGTTGGAGGTTCTCGAGAGGACCTATTCAGGTTCGTGGATTTCTGACGACGATTCTGAGAGTGTGAGGATTGTTTCTGCGAGTTGTCGATCGAATTCTGAATGTGATTTCATTTGATTTCCCTTGTGTTGATGCAGAGGACCCGTATCCCAACGAAGGGAGGCGCGCAGAGCTGTCAGTGCAGTTGGGACTGACGGATAGGCAGCTTCAGATGTGGTTCTGCCACCGTCGGCTCAAGGACCGGAAACCTCAGCAGACAAAGCGGCAGCTGCGGGACGAAGAGGTTGCCATGCCAGTCATAGCGCCGCCGCCTGTGCTTCCGCAGCCGCCTCTCCCACCCAGCGAGATAATGGTGGGCACAGTTGGGACATACGGCGACCACTTGCTGCCCCTGCCTGGCCCCAGGAGGGGGCCTGGTCGGTCGTCGGCCGTGCCTAGGATTTCTGTTCCGGAGATTGGTAGAAGATACTATGAGGCACCACAGATCATGCTTCCTCCTATGGCACCGGTGCGACTTACACAGGCTGAGCAGCGGGTGATCGATTCTGTGGAAGCACTGATAGGTGAACCTCTGAGGGAGGACGGGCCAGTGCTTGGTATTGAGTTTGATCCACTCCCTCCTGGTGCATTTGGTGCACCTATTGGTAAGAACCTTTTGCTACATATGTCTCCATGCTGCATTTTACTGCTGCACTGATCTTGTAGTTTGTTGATCGTTGACATGTGTTGCCTTTAATTTATCATTCATATGAGACTGAAAATAAAACCTATTGCGTGGTAAGCAACATATTATGGTTGTATCTGTCTCTATTTTCTATGTTACAAAAGTGTTGGAATCTGTGTGTTTGGGTTTGGGGTGGGGTGTGGCGGATTGTATTGCAGTGTTATAGTTACTCTAAGTATTGTTCTAATGATACTTATATGCTGCTGACTTCTTTCGTTTTGTTAATTTCGTTTGGAGCAGTTCCAGAGCAACAGACGCAGCCATTCCGATCTTATGAAAGCAAGATGTTTTCTGGGCATGATCACAAGCTTATGAAGGTACTTTATCGCCATGTTTGCTGGTTGATGATTTGATGTTTGGTTCTAGTGACATAGATTTGTTCACCCTTGTCTCTGAATAGATGGTTTAGGTGAAAACTCTACTATCTATCTTGCTTTTTGCTTTTATTACTTCTTGAATTAGCACTGTACTGTCATTTCTACAAATAATGAACACTACTTCATGGAGAACATAACTATACTCCTCGTCCTGGCCATGCATCATAGTTTTTTTAACTGACATTTGGTACAGTATGCCACTGCCATTAATATTCCTTTTGGCACTTTCATAAGTCAGGCTCTGTAACTGTATTTTGATGAAATATATCGTATACCATGTTACATATTAGTTCTATTTTTTTTAATCATTGTAAGCAATAGCTTTTTTTTTTGGGCAAAGGGTAAGCAATAGCATGACTGCATGATTGCATGAATACTAGCTCTGTTCATAGAAGAAATGGATATATTATTGGCGATCTTGTTAGATTGATTGCTGAACATATTTTATCTTCATTTGTGTCCTAGTATTGCTACAGACTCAGTCTCATGTTGTAGATTTTTGTTCAATTCTACTCATCTTCTTATCCTATTATATTTTGAAGGAGATTTCGTTTCTTCTTAAATAATTTGATTACCTTTCAATTTAAAATCTCCTTCTCTCCTTACAGGCATCAGCTTTCTTGCCCAGCGTAGATCCTTTTGTTTCAAATACCATTACTGGGAAGCGGAAGTCCTTTCCCGGAAGTTCTTCTCATCTTGGTACACAGGCAGTTCATGAGTACCAGTTTCTTCCAGAACAGCCAAGTGATATATATGAAAGGGCAAACAAGCCACGCTTCTATGATTCTCCAGCAGAAGCTTCAAACTCAAGGATTTCTTCTCTGCATACAGGATCACGCTTCCTACATGGAGCTGACCAGGCACCTAGTTATACACTTCACGGTCAAACTGGTTCTGGCCATTTAGCTCAACATGGCAGATCACCCGGCTTACCATTGGCATCAACAGATCATGAAATGGAGCTGTCTGATATTAATGTAAATTCTGCTCTGAGCCATGGTCAGTTGGGTGTTCCTCAGATTGCTGGGTTTGAGAACTCCCTTGCACCCTCTGAGATGGGTTATCATGATGAAGATGCTTATCGTGGAGATAGGAAGCGCAAGGTTCGCCCTCATTGTTTTTTTAAATGTTCTTTTTTCTGCTTGCTTATATTCATTTGTTGATATATATATTTTCTGTCATTTACACTTTATTCAGCATATTGAGGAAGCGAAGATCGCTAAGGAAGTTGAGGCTCATGAAAAACGAATCAGAAAAGAGCTTGAGAAGCAAGATCTACTGAACAGAAAGGTCTTCCTCCGCTACATTAGGGACATGAGGTACAAATCTCGTGGAATGACATCTAACTTTTCATGTTTTTGCAGAGGGAAGAGCAAATGCGGAGGGAAATGGAGAGACATGATCGTGAAAGAAGGAAAGAAGAAGACCGTTTACTTCGTGAAAGGCAGAGGGAAAATGAGAGACTGCAAAGGGAGCAGAGGCGTGAAAACAAGCGCATGGAGAAATATCTGCTAAAGCAATCCATAAGAGTAAGATCCTTAGTTTGTCGCCTATACTTTATATCAGCCACCACCATTGTTGTTCACACTTCATTTTATGCACACTTGTGCAGGCTGAAAAACTAAGACAAAAGGAAGAGCTTCGAAAGGAGAAAGAAGCTGCAAGACAGAAGGCTGCTAACGAAAGAGCAACAGCACGTAGAATTGCACGGGAGTACATGGAGCTGATGGAAGATGAGCGCTTAGAACTAATGGAACTGGCGGCTCGCAGTAAAGGGTTGCCGTCAATGCTTTCTCTTGATAGTGACACATTACAACAGCTTGATTCGTTTAGAGGTATGCTAAGCCTACGTAAAGTATGGTTCTGGATTGTGCACTACAGAAAATCTCTCATTTTCTTTTGTTTTTGCTCAAGAGGATAAGGCATGCTTTCTATTTTAACTGCAGAAACGAGAATACATTTTCTGGTTTAAAACTAAATTGGTGTGTCCCTGTTTGGTTCACGCAATTAAATAAGTTTCTAGTTGGGTCCTTAGATTTAAATAAAATTGTACCTGGTGCTCAGGAAAAGAGGATTTCAACTTATAAATGTTCATTGGCTCCTAACTTTTAAGCTTGAAATTATGCTGTTGTCATGTACTCCTTTTAAGGCTTGGTTGTTGTTGTTGTTCGTGTACTCCTTTTGTGTAATAATACAATAACTGGAAGCAAGTATACAAATTTACTAAATTCTATACAGTTGGAACCATTATTGCACTTTCTGGTAAAGAAGGAAAATTGTTGTGTTAATTTTCCGCCAACTGCTTCATAGGAGTTAAGTGCTGGACCAGTGCTTGATACGGGACAAAATAGCACTACTTAGTGACTAGGAATGGAGAGCCTTCTCGGATGTATGTAGTACTTTATTTGGAGTAATGGCATGCTGTAACATCTCTATATTTATTTTTGGTCATAGGAATGCTGAGACAATTTCCTACTGAGTCTGCGAGATTGAAGGTGCCTTTTTCAGTAAAACCATGGACAACATCTGAGGAAAATATTGGAAACCTTTTGATGGTACCTCCTGACGTTAAAATTACCTCCCCCTGCAATGAATGGTTATTACTGCAATGAATGGTTATTAAAAGCTTTATAATTTCTTTTTTTAGTTTAACTGTTATAGTGACAATTAACGCTTCTACGATTATTTTGTTCAGTAGACATTGAACTAGATGCCTGTTGTGTATGGATATGAAAAAAACCTATGGACGTCACTGTTTCCCTAATGTTGATTGATTCCGTTAGCACATTGTATACTCCCATTGATCGATGTGACTCAACATTTATATTTTTCATGTATACTTAATGTTTCATTTTGTATTTCCTTTGCTTGCCAAGTGCTGAATCTACTTTGTGCCATTTACTCCCGCCAATAATTCAATTTGTCCATTGAACCTGATCAAAATGTTGGCTCAATTTTCTCCCTCAAATAATTCAAATTGAGGTGCAATCTGTATCCTAATGCAGTTTTACTTCTTTGTTACTCCATCTATGATTCAATTTAGAATCTCAGATTTTTTTTATGGTTCCACTTGACATAATATTTATGTTAAGAAATCATAATGTACTTACTTTTCAGAATAAAGTTTGTAGTTTAATGATGTCAGCTATCATCATGCAAATCTTGAAATCACAACTTTGCTTTACACTGATTTTTTTTCGATACACTGATTATTGTGCACTGATTTGAATAATTTGAGGATGTAAATTGAGCCATTATTTTTTTGGGGGGTTGGGGGGAGGGGGTTCAAACAGACAAAAGTGTATTGTTTAGAGAGGAATGAAATAAGCTTTAATTTATTCATCATATTTTTCTAAAGGAAGATTTTGTGAATGGATTTCAGGTGTGGAAGTTCTTTATTACCTTTGCAGATGTTCTTCGGCTTCCATCATTCACGCTGGATGAGTTCATTCAGGCTCTTCATGATTATGTAAGCTTTGACATATTTTATGATATTAACTGAATGCTATTATGATAATATGATGCTGGTTCTGTTATGTTATCTCATGGCAATTAAGGGATAGGTCCTAATGGGTTGTTCCAAAGCACAAAGGATAATTATTATCTGATACAATTATCCCTAGTGGTTTGGAATGTGTAGATAATGGTCCAGATAAGTAATTATCTAGTGCCTATCTAACAACTACTTGTATTTCATTAGCTGCTCTAACCCACTAGCTAACAACTATCCCTAGAAGTTTGGAACACCCCCTTAAATTTTTCCATTTGTAGCGTTTACTGCTTGCTCTTGCAGATATTGACAGGTCATATGATGTCAGATCTATCATCTGCTTTGACTCCTGTGCATGATAATTTCTGCTTCCGTAGCATGTATTTCCACCTCTTTACAGTGCTAAGTAGTAAATGACAAACAAGAATTTAGCTATATCGGATGATTAACTTCTGCATAGCTTTCGGTTCCATTTTGCTTCGAACTTTTCATCTATATGCTGAATCAAAGCTAACCCTATATTGTTACTTGTTTGATAGGATTCAAGGTTGTTGGGGGAATTACATGTTGGTCTACTGAAATCCATCATAAAAGATATCGAGGATGTTGCGCGGACCCCTTCAATTGCTTTCGGTGTAAATCAGAGCAGTGCTAATCCGGGTGGTGGTCATCCTCAAATTGTTGAAGGGGTATGTGTGCAGATCTCCTGGTTTTCTAAAATATAATTTTCTATTATATTCAGGACTAGTATTTTTTTTTAATCTAATCATTTTTGGGTTTAAAT
The DNA here is from genome assembly GCA_001182835.1 of Oropetium thomaeum. NCBI lineage: Eukaryota > Viridiplantae > Streptophyta > Magnoliopsida > Poales > Poaceae > Oropetium > Oropetium thomaeum. The sequence goes on from LFJQ01000010.1 coordinate 3,091,037, forward strand.
TGCTAGGCATATGCTTGGGGCTTCAACATACTTACCTGGCGGCAGCACTTGAATTTCATTACATGGCCTGAAGTATTGCGCCAATTTGGTTTATGTGCCGGTTTTGGGCCACCCTTAAAGAAAAGGAGTGCGGAAATTGTCCAGTATCGCGACGATAATGAGGTAAAAACTATCAACTGTTTACACTTGATATCATGTTTTGCATTTTGTATTATTGTTAGAAATTTCTTGGACACATGATCTTACGATATCACAATATATCTTGTGATTAAATTTATATGTGAACTCGCAAACTTCTTAAATGGGACGCTGAAATTTTTTGCAATAGAAATACTGTTAAATCCAATAGGATGCTGTAGAGGGTAGTGCTACTCTTCACCAAGTATCTTTACTGAATAAATACAGACATAAATTACAAAAATAAAATCGGCAATCATCGTCAGGAGCTATTACGCTCTCTCATAATCAACATCGATATTTATTACTGAAATTTGCTTTAGTACATTGAGTTGGGTGAAATCTTCACCCTAGGTGAAGAGTAGCAATGTTGATAGGTTTAGTAAGCATGGACTGGCAACTAGACACATAGTCTTTTGTGTTTTGGGTTTATCGCTGCTTGCATAATACATGCAGTAACTGGGTTATGTTTTGATGTATTTGAACATTCTTGGATACAGATCATTAAGTAGTATTAAGAGTGCTGCTTATGACAATATAAAACATTATTATGGCTGCTTATTTTCTTTTGCTATTCATCGCATTGAGCAATTATTATTCTAAAGATAATCTAAACAATCTAATGCATCTTATTGAAGGGTCATGATGGTCAGAATGTCATTTCCACTCTTCGTAGTGGTTCCGCGGCTGTGAATGCTGCTGCTAAAATGAAAGAAAGAGGATACACTAATCGTCGCAGGTCTCGGCACCGTCTGACCCCGGGAACAGTAAAATTTGCTGCTTTCCATGTATTGTCACTTGAAGGAAGCAAAGGTCTCACTATCCTTGAAGTTGCAGAAAAGATTCAGGTACACTTGCATCACACAAATCTCTAAAGTACTTAGACCTTCTGCAATCTTAATTGGTTTGATTGTTGGATCTCTACAGAAATCTGGTCTGAGAGACCTCACAACAAGCAAGACTCCTGAGGCATCTATATCTGCTGCACTGTCAAGAGACACAAAGCTTTTTGAAAGAACTGCACCTTCAACATATTGCGTTAAAGAACCTTACAGAAAAGATCCAGCTGACTCTGAGGCTATACTGTCAGCAGCACGTGAAAAAATCAGGGCATTTCAGAATGCACTTTCAGAGTGTGAAGAAGTGGAAAAGGACGTTGATGATGCTGAGAGGGATGAGGATTCTGAATGTGATGAAGCTGATGATGATCCTGATGGTGATGAGGTCAATATTGAGGAAAAGGACGCCAAATCTCCCAGTACTGGGGCTCAAGATGGTGCATCAATTGCAATTGATATCGGCATAAAAAAGGAATCAAATAATGTTGTCAGCACAGTAACATCAACAACTGTTCACACTAAATCTCATGAAAGTGGCCCACTTCATACTTTGGATGGAGCAACAAGCACTTCAGTTGATCCATCTATTGGGGATGATGCACAAGGCACTGAGATAGATGAAAGTAACCAAGGAGCTTCATGGGTGCAGGGGCTAGCCGAAGGTGACTATTGTGATCTTAGTGTGGAGGAACGTCTGAACGCATTGGTTGCACTTATTGGTGTTGCTACAGAAGGAAATTCGATCCGTGCAACTTTGGAGGTAATGATCCAACGCAATCTATTTATCCTGTTTTATACTAGCATAATGCCCGTGCGTTGCAACGGGAGTTAAAACGGTTGTGCGATGAACAAATTAAAGTTTAGCTTGCATATTACACTTATTAAGTGTAAATGTTAAACCCTCTTTAGTTTGTTATCTATATACTTTTGTCTATTGGGCAATGAAAAAAAAATGTTAGTGTACAATACATTATTTTTGTTAGTGTTCTACCCGTCTCGGTTCTCCTCTTTAACTCACTCTCTCTGTTCCCTTGCGACATATAATATGTCTGATTTTCTTAACGTGTCTACTGCAATATTTTTTTTATTATTTGAATCATGTAGATCAGTTTATGAAACAAATAATATATACATTTTTTTGCAAGAACAATACGTACATTCAACACCTAAAAGCATTTTCCCGATCCATTACCAACTCAGTTCATGGACATCTGATTGTCTATTGCTGGGCACAAGAGATAAATGGGCCAGCAAGTTTAAGCCCAAAGCCTTGTCAATCGGTAAAATCTGAGAAACCCTAACACTCCAGTCGTTCTCTCCTCACCTCTCTTTTTTCCTCAGCCGCCACTGCCCTTTCTTATCCTTATGTTGCTCCTTCCTCTCTGCACCAGTACAGCCAGCAGCTCGACCAACAGCCCACCATGGCGCCTCGATCTCTAGCTGTCCCTCCTCGTCTCATGTTCCCCGGTCTGACGCTTCAGCAGTCCGACGCCCCAGCTCACAGTAGGAAAAGAACAAGGCTAGCGTATGGAAAGAGAGCTCAGATCTGCACCAGCAGTGGCCATCCACGCTGAGTCAGTGAGCTGGCAATCTCATTCGACACCGCTCGCGGGTAGACAAGCTGACGTCGGTGAGATCGTCTTCGTCTAGAAGCCCCTACCGCTTTCGATTTATGCAATTCCACCATGAAGCTTGGTTCGATTTCCACTGTCTGAGATCCAGTTTACATCTCGTGAACATGTGAACTGGGATTTTCACAACAGTACCTTTCAACTTCGATTTGTGTTTGGACTCAATTTTTGGGACGCCTGTTGTTTTGATTTATGCCAATTTTGGCTTGGATTTCTTAATAAGAGAGTGATTCAATCGGATCGTATCTGACCTGAATACGTTTCTCTTTTAATTCGTGCGTGGCTTGGACTCAAAGTTGGTTTGACGGACTACATGTGAGAGGTGGTGAGCCGAAAACGTGTGGGCGGACGACCTCAACACATTTAATAAGTAGTAGAGATTGTTATTTTCCATTAAACAACATCTGATCAAAAGGCTTTGCAGGAACGTCTGGAAGCAGCAAGTGCTTTGAAAAAGCAGATGTGGGCAGAAGCACAACTTGACAAAAGACGTTTAAGGGAGGAATTTACCAGTAAAATGCAACATGATTCTCCTGTAGTTTCTAAGACTGATGCAGATCAAGAAAATAACACTGCTGAAAGTAGTCTCACTCCACTCCGTACTCTTGCTAAAGACAATGGTGGAAATACCAGTATGGTAAAAAGTGATTTGCTTGTTGATAAGCAGAATCAGCTTATTACTTGCAATATAGCTCATGAGTGGAATGGTGTAAGCCGAGACTTGAGTGCTAATCCAGAAAGCTTATCGGTTCAGCAATATGCTTCATCTGAGAAAACACGTTCCCAATTAAAATCATACATTGGCCACAAGGCGGAACAGCTTTACGTTTACAGATCGCTACCTCTTGGACAAGATCGGAGACGAAATCGATACTGGCAGTTCTGTGCTTCTGCATCACCCAATGACCCTGGTTCTGGAAGAATATTTTTTGAATCAAGGGATGGATACTGGAGGGTTATTGACTCAGCTGAGGTAATTATTTCCTTCTTATATCAGCAAATATTTTTAATAGGAGTTCTAGAAACAATGCAAGCCTGCTGGTGAATCTTGTCCTTCAATTTATTAGCTACTATTGATTACTAATTCATTTTTGCAATTACTGGGTAATGCCAATGGACTTATCTGAAAATAGCTCAGTGACAAATATTATATCCAGTTCTAGTCTTCTAGATCAACTTTTAATGGTGGGATTAATGTGGACTTTCCACATCATTGAAGCGTTGGATGTCATATGACTGAAGTGGGCATGGGCGCATGGTATATTTGAATAGACGTGTTTCACACTGATAGTTGTTATATAATGGCTCAGACAGTTCTCAGCCTTCCTCTTAAAGTTTTTTTAATTTGAAATTGTAAAAGCTGTCACTTAGTCATTATTAACATATTTAATTATTTTATTTTAGGTTAGATCTTGGTTACTAGCGAACACGTATTTCTTTGAAGCAGTGTTCGGGTTTGTTGTGGACCCAGCTGTACTTTCTGGTTTGCAAGATATATCATTTTTAACGTGACACCTTAACTATGCAGGCATTTGATGCTTTAGTAGCTTCTCTTGATACACGTGGCATCCGTGAGTCACACCTTTATTCAATGTTGCAAAGTATCGAGCCAAGCTTTAAGGACGCTATTGGGAGGAAAAAATGTTCCAGTGCAGAACACCCACCTGAAAGGGTTTTGAAAAGTGGAAGTAATGAAATCATAAGTCCAAACTGTAGCAATGAGTTTGGAAGTCCATGCAGTACCCTTTCTGGTATTGCTTCTGATAATGCTGTTGCATATTCGGATACTTTCAAGATACAGCTTGGGCGTAACGATGTTGAGAAGATTGCTATTTCGAAAAGGGCTCATGTGTTTATAAAATGGATGTGGAAGGAGTGCTACAACCCCCAATCTACACGCGCCATGAAATATGGAAAGAAGCGACTCCCTGAGTTGATACAATCTTGTGATTACTGTTACCAGATTCACTTAGCAGAAGAAAGGCATTGTTCATCCTGCCATAGGACATTCAAGCCCATTCATAATTTCTTGGAGCACTTGTCACAGTGTGAAGAAAAGCAAAGAACGGATCCTAATTGGAAGATACAAACTGCAGACAACTCTGTTCCTCTAGGATTGAGATTGATGAAGCTTCTTTTAGCTACTACTGAGGTGTGTAACAGTTTTTCAATCAACATAATTGTTTTTGTTTCATGTAAGCAACTCTATTTATGACTTTTTATGACAATATTTTACAGGCTTCATTACCAGCAGAAGCTCTACATTCGTTTTGGACAAATGGGTATCGAAAATCTTGGGGTGTGAAGTTGTATTCTGCATCATCTGCTGAAGAAGTCTTCCAGGTCTCACATCCATCTACATCTCACATCCAGCAGCTTCTTCTTTTGGCAGACATGCATTACAGTATGAGGCAGGACATGCTGCATTGCTGCCATTAGTTGTCTTCAAAGTTTGAACTGATTAAATCTCGGATTCCTCTCTTCAGTTTCCTGTCGGGAGATGGGATCTGTAGTCTTGACTTGAATAATGTAACTGTATCTGTAATAGATATTACCACGATTAATTAGTAAAACTTGTTATTTTAGTTCAGTTGATATATTATATTTCTATCCCACTCTGAAACCTTGTCTTTCTTTTACAGATGCTAACCATGCTGGAAGGTGCAATAAAGCGGGATCACTTGTCAGCTGACTTTGAAATAACAACTGAGTGGCTTAATTCAAACTCACAAGAGACTACTGCTATGAGTTCCGATGCACATTCTGCATCGGCTGCCGTACTTCCGTGGGTTCCTGACACCACTGCTGCTGTTGCCTTAAGAATGTTTGACTTGGATTCGGCCATTGCTTACACAAATAGTCCAAAGGCTGGATCAAATAAGGAGCAAGAATCTCGAGACTCCACGGTGAGCTTACGTCTTTAAGACTCCACTGAATCTAATGCTTGGTATGACCCATCTGTCATGTGCCCTGTTGTGTAACTGTCTCACTTTATTTTTCGTGCAGAAGCTTCCAACGAGATATACTGCTTCTAAGAACAAACAAGCAATAGATCAGTTCGGAGCTGTTGGTTTTGATCGACAAGATGGAGTGACCCTAACACATAACAATGGTCGTAGGGGTCGTGGACGGGGAAGTCGAGGAGGTAGCAGGGGAGGTAGATCCCGTAGCCGTGGTGGCAGGGTCCCTAGAGGTATCAGCAGCTCGTCCAGGATTCAGTTCAGGGATGATAACGCCGTTTCACACGAGGAAATGCCTCGAAAATATGCACGCCGTGGCCGTGGACGTGGTCGCGGGCGTGGCCGTGGACTTCGAACTGTTAGACCTCGGCAGTCATCAGAGCCTGGATCCAGATCAATTCCAAAAGCAAACTTATTGGGCAGCTTTAGTATGTTGAGTAAGGCAAATTCTTCCACCGCAGTACATTCTCCTGAGAGCTCGGGTGCGGAAGAATGGGCTTTGGAGAGAAGAGAATTTGTCAAGGATGATGACAACAGTTCAGTGTCTCAATCAGATGAATCAATAGAGAATGAGGAAAATGGTGATCCTATGAATGAGGAATTTGATGATCAGCTCCCTAATTATTCAAGGGACAATTATGGGACCAGCCCACTACAGATGATGGATGATGTTAGTGAAGATAATGATGAGGATGCTGAAGGAGATGAAGTGGGTGAGGATGATGGTGAGGACTATGAAGTGGAAGATCCTGTTGGTGACGAGGATGACGATATTGAGATGGGTGAGGATGATGAAATTCGTGATGATGATGACGATGATGGTGGAGGTGATGTGAACAATGCAGACGAGGATGAAGGCGGTACATCATATTCTTCAGAGTATAGTGATTAAAAGAAGCTAGATGTTGTCCAGGGCGCCAATTATGGTGTAGGGTTTGCCTTTAACTTTAACTAGTAACGCTGACGAGTGAAGAGACAGAGAGGCAGCCGGTTTTGCATGTTTGAACGTGTCCAGTAGTGAAAGGCAAATTCAGGATAACATCGTTTTGTAAATGCCATGTTGGTAGCTTACAAATTAGGTAATTCGTTGTGTATATGACATACCGAAATTTTTAACAAAGTTTCATCATCATTCTGGTTCTTTGATTCCTTTCTCAGAAAGGTATACATTAATTTTATTATTTTTAAGGATTGAAATATCGAGCTGGCCATAGTTATGAGTGTATGGAAAATACCTACACACGTGGAACAAGAGTACTTTCTTCTCTTTCTTTTTGTTTTTCTCTCTTGTTTTGGTTCCTATTATCTGTTTGGGTCGAGTCTTGTCTGTTTTTATCTTGTTTTCTTGTTTGTAGAAATGATGGGAAAATTTCTGGAATTAGGGTCAAATTGTGACTGCAAGCAAGCCCATTTCATTGAAAAAATCCTAAACGTGGTAGCAATTCGACACCGATACTACCTTTTATTTTTAATTTTTAATACAATGATATTAGCTAGTTTAATGGAATTAACAAGTAGTACTACGAATAATAAAAAACGGAGTGCTGTGAGCCTAGTGGGAGGCTCATTTCGTAGTTACAGGCCGTATGATATGTATGAGTTTATTTTGAGCTTCCATAGTTTTAGTTTAACGAGTCGCTGCAAAACTTGTCATAAGAGTCGCACGCGAATGTTGACGCACTTGTGCGGTGATGAAGACGAAACTGTCCAAAGACAGGCTGGAATTCTCTCTCCATATGATAGCAGATCCGGTCTTTTACTGAGAACTGACGAACCCTGACCTACGCGTCGGCCTCACGTAAGAGCACCCAGATAGGGCTCGCAGCCTCGTGTACCTTCCAGAAGCTTCGACACCCGTCTCCACACTCCTCTTTCCTGCCGCTCTCCAGACGCTTCCCTCTTCGCCTTTTCTCTCCCTCTTCTTCTCTCCTCACCCCGTACCAGACCTCGCAACAAACATTGAGAACGCCAAGGCGAAGCGCGAGTTTCACTCGAAAACCGAGGGCAAGCACAGGCACACGCCGGAAAGAGGCGAAGCAAATCAACCATGGGGTTGGACTACTACAAGATCCTAGGCGTGGACAAGGGCGCCACCGACGACGACCTCAAGAAAGCCTATCGCAAGCTCGCCATGAAGTGGCACCCCGATAAGAATCCGAACAACAAGAAGGAGGCCGAGAACAAGTTCAAGCAGATCTCTGAGGCATACGAGGTAAGCATCCATGGAGGGATTCATTTAATGGTTCATCCCATCTCGCGACCGACTCGTTCTGCCGAATCCGGCAATGTTGCGACGCGTTCCTGATGTTTCGTGTTCGCTCAGGTGCTGAGCGACCCGCAGAAGCGCGCGGTGTACGACCAGTACGGCGAGGAGGGTCTCAAGGGGCAGGTGCCGCCGCCGGGCGCCGGCGGAGCGGGCCCCGGAGGCGCGACCTTCTTCTCCACCGGCGGCGACGGGCCGAACGTCTTCCGGTTCAACCCGCGCAACGCGGAGGACATCTTCGCCGAGTTCTTCGGCTCGTCCAGCCCCTTCGGCGGCATGGGCGGCGGTATGGGCGGCATGGGGGGAGGGCATCCCGGCATGCGGACCGGCGGCACCAGGTTCTCGTCGTCGATATTCGGGGACGACATGTTCGGCTCGGCGTTCGGCGGCGGGCCCGACGGGCACGGCATGCACACCGCCGGGCGGGCGGTGAAGGCGCCGGCGATTGAGCGGAAGCTGCCTTGCAGCCTCGAGGAGCTGTACAAGGGCACCACCAAGAAGATGAAGATTTCCAGGGAAATCGCTGATGCCAGTGGGTAAGTTTTCCGTTGCCTCTGTCTGAGCATTGGCATATTTGTTGTTTTTGATTGAATTTTCAGTTAAAACCTGAATGTACGGTTGTCGGTAGATAGATGCGAAAATGCCTAGGATGATTGGATCTAGTGTAGTAGTACTATGGATTACTTTTAGCGAGGGAACATTCAGCCATCAGTATAGAACTCATACGTATCATAGGCCCAAAAGTTGATCCATGTGCAGTGTTGATGACCTGTTAGAGTAACAATGTACGACTTCCCAAACTAAATTGCAGCTTCACCGCTAACCAATGTATGGAAGGGATGCGTGATTGAAATGAACTTACAGTAGTTTTCAGTCACGATCCGAGATAATCGGATCAACACCTACTACTCTCAATCTCAATGGTTGATGAGCTTTTAGTGTGTCTCACAGTTATTACTTCGAGGTTGGCATTAGATTACTGTCTGAATTACTGAACAATGAACTGAACTGTGTTGTACGTCGTGTGCAGGAAGACGATACCGGTTGAGGAGATCCTAACAATCGACGTGAAGCCGGGTTGGAAGAAAGGCACGAAGATCACGTTCCCGGAGAAAGGCAACGAGACGCCGCACACGATCCCTGCCGACCTGGTGTTCATCATCGACGAGAAGCCGCACCCGGTGTTCACCCGCGACGGCAACGACCTGGTGGCGACGCAGAAGATCACGCTGGCCGAGGCGCTGACGGGGTACACGGTGCACCTGACGACGCTGGACGGGCGCAGCCTGACGGTCCCGATCAGCTCCGTGATCCAGCCGGGGCACGAGGAGGTGGTCCGCGCGGAAGGCATGCCCGTCCCCAAGGACCCCTCCAGGAAGGGCAACCTCCGGATCAAGTTCGACATCAAGTTCCCGACCAGGCTCACGCCCGACCAGAAGTCCGGCGTCAAGAGGCTCCTCGGGCAGTAGTTGACCCACAGCAAGTGCGGTTGGATTGGTTCTCCACAGACGAGCTCTGTTTCTCCTGTGTACGTATGAATGAGACACATAACCTTCTTTCTCGTGTTCGTTGAGTGGAGACAAATGACGAATGCCATTTGCGGCACGGGTCCTTTATTTCCTCGTATGATGAGGCTGTTCGGCCTCAGACAGTGTGCGAGAGATAAACTGGTGGCTGCATAGGATTCCCTGTAAAATGTTTCAAATTTTGGAGTCTGTGCCCTTGATCCATATCATTGCAAAACTTACTAGGGGTGGAGCTGTAATAAGAATTATGCATAAATTCTGTTTGTACCTATTGCGAGAATTAGAGTAACGTTGATGATAATATAAGGCGTCGTGTGAATGTCCGTCTTTGTCTTTCTAGCCATCTGCCTCATCGAGCTGCCTGGCTCCGAGTTCATTGCTGGTGGCAGCATCACGACCCTCCTTTTTTGTCTGTCTGCTCCTCACCTGCATTATTGCGTTCAACATTGAGAATCCGCACCCGTTCACAAGAATGCTAATTTGACCAGTTCTTCATCTAGGCGAGTCTTGTTTCCACCGTCGGTCTTTCTTATTCTGGTCCGCCTAGCCAAACCTGCCAATGAAGCTCATTCTAGTAAGAGTGTTTGCAAATTTTACTCAAATCACCGGTGATGTTTGCCCAAATCCTTCGGCCTGCGTCCAGCTCGCTCTTTGCCGACACACCACACCACACCACCGAGGCAGGCAGGGACCGAGAGCACCCGCCGACCGCTGGCCACACCCGTGGTGGCGCCGCAGTGCACTGTGACGGACTGGCCGTGAGCGTCACGGCTAAGCGGGTGCGCTGAACGCAGCGGAATCGCATTTTCTCAGCACCAAACCCAGCCGGCCCACGGAGTTTTGGCGCGCCGGCGCCCACCACGCCAAAACAGTAGTAGTACTAGCGCTGTAACTCGAGCGGTGAATCTGCGTGACCGACCGATGAATGACCCGGCGAATAATTGAAAAGGCAGCGGCGCCCCGTTCCCCGCTCTCTTCCTTCCGGTCCTCACCTCTCTCTCCACGTCTCTCTCACCTCGCGATAAGGAGAGAGAGAGAGAGAGAGAGAGAGGAAAGCTTTGGTCTCTCCACCCTCCCGCTGCTCCTCCGATTCAGCTCCTCTCCTCGACAAAAAAAATCTGCGAGCTCCGACTCGAATCAGTCCCTTATTAGGAGCAGAGGAGCTGCCCGCCGCTGCAGGAGGAGCGGGGAAGGAGAGAAGCCTTATATCTATCCATCTTATTTATCAATCAATCTATCTATCTACCTCCGGTGAATCAATGGACTCGGAGCACTGGATCTCGCGCCTGGCCGCAGCGAAGCGGTTCTACGCGGCGCAGCTCGGCCATGGAGGTACGGAGACCACGAGGGGACAGCCCTCGGGGATTTCTCTCTCTCTCTCTCTCTCTCTCTCTCTCTCTGATTGACGGATTATATGCTGCGTTACCTGTTCACGGATGATTGACGCCGTGCCTTGGTTTTCGGTTCGGTGGGTGCAGATCGGGCGGAGATGGAGGAAATGGACATGGACGAGGAGGTGAGGCCAGAGTTCGCGTGCCCGTACTGCTACGACGACCACGATGTCGCCTCCCTCTGCGCGCACCTCGAGGAGGAGCACCCGTTCGAGCCCCACGCGGCGGTGAGTGTTTGCCTTCTGTAGATGGTTTGAGAGGATCAAATTTGTGATTCGACTCTACCACTCGTTGACCTCAGCGATAGCTGTAGGTTGGCCTGGTCAGAACTAGTTTGTTATGATTTGGTTTTAATCAAGCAGCTTGATAGATGCCTTGACCTGAAAAGCGAGGCGAAATTGGGGAAGCTTCCGCATCGCTAGTACAAATAGTGTACTGTACTGTATATGCCTGAAAACATTGTCTGGTTTAGCAACCTGGAACTAGAGTGTTAGGATACGCCAGAGTTAGAATTAATGTCATACTGTCGTTTATTACTATTCACGGGACAGGAAACCCAACCTTAAATTCCAAGATGACGAAATGAAGCCTAGTATTGTCTTGAGGTACTTACCTGAGCAACAATGTTGGACTGCCAAAACTGCCACAGAATGTTGGCGGCTAGGCTTTTGGAATCTTCTGAAGGATAGAAAAAAATATGATTGAGCCCGTTTTAGGGGCTAACTTCTAGCCTTTCATAAATTCTATTTTTCCTGATTTAGGAGCTGATATATCTGGTTCTGTTTTATTTGCCTCAGTGGACGTGACCTTGTGTTCATGTGTTTGTTGACCTAACATTTAACTTATAAACTAGTAGCATGGATGGATGTTTCTGCTCTATAGATGATATGCATTGCTGTTTTCTTATGTTTTCCATTAATTCCTTGTTTCAGCCTTGCCCTGTTTGCTCCGATATGGTTACCAAGGATATGGTTAATCATATTACTATGCAGCATGGATACTTGTTTAAGGTAACCGCCCAACTTGCATGTTGCTCACTTGATCTCTGGAATACTAGCATTTGATGCATATTTCAGTAAATTCTTTTTCCCTGGAAAACTTCTTAACTGTGGTGGCCTGCAGAATCGTCGCCGGTTGCGCAAATTTATTGTTCCAGGCAGCCAAGCCCTATCTTTGTTGAGCCGGGATCTACGTGAAGCCCATCTGCAGGTGCTTCTTGGTGGTGGACAGAGGTCAAGCAACAATAACACGACAGCAAATATTTCAGCTGATCCTCTACTGTCATCTTTTGGCCTTAGCTTTCCAACATCAGATGCAGAGGAAAAATCAAAATCAACTATTTCTATTCCAGATGACTCTACCGTGGTAAAAGAGACACCTGCTCAGGTGCAGAACTTAAGGTATATAGACGTTCATGCTGATCACACACACTTCTGTCCATAGATTCAGATAGGCTTGTAACTGCACCCTTTCCATCCAGCTTTTTGAAAACATACACTTCAGGATATGTTCTGCACTAATTTCAACTTCTATACTCGAACCATCTAGCGTGATGGATAGTCTTATCTAACTACAAAAATCTGAGCCCATAGATAAGGTCAATTTTGAATTGATAAAAACTTTGCACTGAAAAAACAAATCGAGCAGATCGGTAGGCAATGTATTAACCAACATTTGGTTCACTTCTTGTACCCTACAATTTAAGAAATGCATTAATGATTCTTTTCATGCCCATTGAAATTTTTAGACATCTTACAGAAACTTGAAGAACAATTCATTTTAGTGATCATCTCTAAAAAAAATAAGAGTTTAGTGATCAGAATTTCCTTTTCAATGGCAGTATTGACTCATCCCTCACAAGTGAAGAGAGAGAGCAAAAACGGAAGCAAGCCAGTGTCAGAGCAACGTTTGTTCAAGACCTGCTGCTCTCTACTCTATTTGGGGACTGAAATTTAAGAGGAGCCTAAGCTATTACTAGATGAGTGCTTGCTAGTGCCAGTTTGCAAAGACAAGTTGCTTCGCCCAAGTGCTGAATGTGATATCCCTGAGAGAGCAGGCACACTCGCTGGGGTACTACCCGACGTCTCCTCCAGTAAGATGTAAGAGTCGATGTGGGCATGAGGTATCTTTTAAATTATTTTAGCCACTGTCTTCAGTTCTCAGACCTCGCGATCAACATAGGGTGAGTCGTGGATGTGTTGTGCTGCTTCTATTGTGGACTCAGAAGCATTTGTTTGTTGTACCAACATAATAATTATGTTATGCAACATCGGAGATATGGAGTTTACAAACCAGGTGTAAATCTGTTCGAAAAATGCGTGCTTCTGCCATGTGTTCTTCGATCTCGTACTTGTAAACAGAAACTTGAGGATTGGTTATTCTCTGTAGTTGGCGGCACGTGCGTTGTATCACTTCAGTGATGCTGAGCGGCGTATGCTGTCCAAGAAAAGCTGATGTTCCGATGCGAAACCCACTGAGTGCTCAGACAAAAGTAGAATAAGCGTGCAAGCCGAGGCCAAGATGCGAAGTCTTTGCCGACTGCTTCGGCCATGCTTCGAGTCAAATGCTGGAAATCAAAACATGTAGTAGTACGGAGTACGCAGTTTGCCTATCTGGTCTGCATTTGATTGTGGCATAAAACTGGACGGCAAGGCAGAGGTGTTCGGCACTAGGCATGGGCGCGGTTGGGTTCGATCCGGTGTTTCTCCGAACCGTTTCATAAAATCGATTCTATTGGATAACCATGGATCGTACAATAGGGTATATGGTGCAGGTTCGTGTGATCCATGGGTTGAGTGGATCGAACCACTCCATTAATCATGACAATTTACATGTTTTAGTTTTATGGTTCTTAACTTTAGACGTGGGACCCACATGATCTAATATGACAATTTGCATGATGTAGCCTTTTGCTTTACTGTATCACCTCAAACATATTTCAGTCAATTTCGCTAAAATTTTAAAACGTGAACGTCAAAATTTTAGTTTTAAAGTCCAACTTTTGACATAGAACCAATCTAGCTATAAAATATTATATTTGTTTATCACTGATTAAACCCATGAGTTCAACGTGTGGTTCAATTTGGTTCGATTCGTAAAATCTATGAATCATTAGCAACAAATAGCGGATCGATCCATTTGATCCATTAGATTCATATGGATCAATGGAGCGAGTACGGACGCTCCATGCTCCATGTCCATCGTGATTCGGCACAATGTAGTTCATGGCAATCCGAAATGTAATGCGGATGTGTTGTAAGCTTCACAAATAACAAGTGAAAAACCAACGAATTTATATCTTTTATATTTGCAAACATGCGCATGCAAGTCCACAAGTTACAAGCATAGATGTCCATTAAAAGTAGGACACATGCCAACAATCATCATTTTAACAACTACATTGGAAGTCTTATTTCACCGCTATCCCCCAGCTGCCAAAAATAAGCTGAGGGATATGTATCACTCTGCTGGCTGATAAAAAGATGCCAGCGGAAATACCTTAAGAGCCGTCACATTATGCATCACATGAAACAAGTCATGAGAACGCAAGAAGTCTGATGCCCAATCTATCATTCTTGACTACCCAGACCATGACTGCGGAACCACTGCATTGCTAATGGAGCTCAGCCTGTCATGCATGGTGTTAAACTCTGCATGCTGTCCTGCAGTCATCATACGTAGAGCAATGCTCTCAGCTTGATCCTTTGAGTAACCCATTAGTGCAGCCCTTTCAGCCATGTCTACGCGATGGTTCTGCACTGCCAGAGGTCCTAAATGATGAAGCATCATTGGGGCACTGGTCTGTGACTGTTGATTAACCACAGCAACAACGTTTGGGGGATTGCTGGAAGGGCTTCCATAAGCAGTGTTGTAGGTTTGGGCACTCCCTTGTACCATGTATGATGCTACACTGCATGGACCCAACTTGCTTGGTTGAGGTCCAAACGAACCGTTGCTGACAGGATGAAGCTGCTGTGTCTGCTGATGCTGCTCTGTCATTGGAACGGAAATTGAGTTGCTTTGCACAAAAATTGGAGCAGCTTCATGATGCTTCCGCTGGGGTGAAGATATTGTGGAATATGAAGGCTGGACAACCATGCCCCTGGTACGTGCTTCCGTGTTAACACATGCAGGCTGATGAGCTCCATAGGGGGGATATATAAGTGTGACTTGAGGTGCACTTTGAGCTTGTGGAGATGATGTTTGCAGATGAACAACCTGTGAAGGAACTTGAACACTGTTGTACTGCTGCTGTTGTGCCACATGTGGTTGTGGCTGCCTTGCCTGGGACTCAACTGGTTGACCGGTTTGGTGCAGCCAATGCTGCTGAGGTTGAAGGTAGAACTCAGGTGCCTGACTAGTCATCTGTGGTACCTCAACAACAGTACGTGGCTGAGGGTTCTGGGTGTGTGGCTGCAGAGATTGAGCTGCACCTTGCACTGGCTGCGCTTGCCTGTGCTCTATATGACTTTGGCCTTGCATACAGTACATAGTTGTTTGGTTTGAGCGCTGCTGATCTTGTTGGCTGCTGAAGGAGACTGGAACCAGTTGCTGTAGAATAACCCCTCCATTGCAACTTTGGAGTTGCATAGCAGGAGACTGACCGGCATTTATTGGGTGCAATGGCACGAGGGCAAGCTCATTTTCTCTTGTCATAAAAACTGACGGAGCAGTACCGTCACTCTTTTGCGCAGAGTCCTCATGTATTATTTGAAGTTTGCTTAGTTCCTTCTGAGTTTCAGCAAGCTCTTGCTTATCCTGAAGGATCTGCACGGATTTCTGAACCTGTCCACAAAAGTAGGCCCAGTTAGTTGACACAACAAAGGAAAAACCGTATACAGAAGTACATGTTAGATGACAGATATGCAAGCTAGTCGTTGACAGTAGGTCTGCAGAAATATGGTTTACTTCAAAAGTCAGATTGCAAATTTCCATGGAGTCAGGGAGAGGCAGCCAAGTGAAACCAAATTTTTGCGCTAGTACCGGATCTAATTGTCTGTTCGCTCTAGAGTGAATTCACTAGTACCATATGCATGAGTCTACACCTACCCACTAACAATCTACATATTATCTGTCAAGGAGGATAGATTCAGCTGCCAGATCATACTATTTGTAACAGACCACTGTGCATGAGCACCTGGGACCATATTACCAACACGAGATCTTTGGATTATTAGCATATGCCTGTAAACATCCTACCAAATATCAGTATATATGATTTAGTCAGAAAATATCTAATCCATACCCTACACAATTATAATCATGTTCAACCCCTAAATAGACATTATAGCATATGGAAAAACCAAACATTAGTTCACAGATCCAGTAAATCAGAAACCAAACAATTAGTTCACAGATCATAGGGACAATACTCCATAAAATTAGTGGTTAGTAGATCGAATTAGAGAGTTCAAACTAAAATTTAAAAATTATACAGTACTAAATACGCAATGATTGCTTGTCCACATTCCAATATAAAACAGGACATACCTCTTTCACATTCTTTTCAAGGCAGCGGAAGTTTAGAGTTGCTTCACTGTGATAATCCATCACATCACTTCGTAACTCTCCAATGGACCTTTCCAGCTTGTAGCAGTATAACTCCAACTGCGATAGCCTACCACTGATGACATCCAGTGACTGCAACAGGTTATCTGCTTGTTTCTTCATGCAGTCCTCTATAGCTTCTGTTACTATTTTTTTAGATAGCTTTTCTTGCTCATGAAAATTAACAAACGACATCAGCAGCCTCTTCTCTTGGAAATCCTGTTTCAATGAGGAATGGAACAATTACTGTGAGGCCATTGACAGAGAATATGTTCAGCAAATCATAAGTAGATCTGAGAAATCTACAGCCATTCTATGAATAACTCAAGAAATACTTGGCACCTCAGAACTATTTAAGAAGAAATTGTCAGGCATACTACATGCCATGGAAAGGTAACTGCATAATAATATGTTGTGTACAGACGACTACATAGTTTCTGCTCAAGAGGATGCATAGAAAAGGACCCTCATGTCTGATATGGAGTAGGAACCCAGATAAGAATCAACTTTAACCACGTGTTGGAATCTGAAATGGCAAGGAAATAAGTCTGAAACGCATCAAGCATCAAAATGATGCCATTTCTCTTGCAGCTGCGTTAAAACTACGCAGAATGGCAGAGAGAATAACCACAACAAGCATAACTGCACCAAAGTCCTCGAGACCTCGACCTAAGTTAACCCTAATAAGGGAGACATGGCCACAGATCAGGCCAGTCAACCAAATTTAATGGGAAATCTCAGCATGGAACTGCAAGGAAGGCTAATTCGTCCACTTGTCCACCTCAAATCGGCCGGAACAACATAGAAACAGCACAAATCCTACACTGAAAACGCGGTCAACAAACTTCCAAATCCGCAGCTACAGAGAAGCATCAGAAGGTTATACCAAGTCATTCCGCCGAATCAGAGCGACGCAGCAAGTCGTACCACGACGTCTCACCGTTCGTTTCGTCCCTACTTACACAGCACGCAACACACCAACCCGCCCCGGCTGCGACGCTTGCTCCCTGACTAGCTGGAGCCGCAGCACGAGCCATCAGGCGCGGAGATCTCGAGCGGATCGAAGATGGAGAAGAGGAAGGTTACCTCTCGTCGTAGCGCCTGGTCGAAGGAGCAGCGCTTGGGGTCGAGCGAGAGGCCGAAGGCGCCGGAGACGGACGCGGCGGCTGGCCGTGCCGGGGACGCCATGCTGGGAGCTGCGAGCGATCGGTGACGCGTCCGCGGATGCGCTAGGGTTTGCTTCCTCCGGGGGCGTGTTGCTGCGGCTGCGACGGGTCAGAGGACGGACGGAAGCCAAGCGAAGCGACGAGGAAAGCAGGGGGTAGCGTGGGTAAGGAGGAGTGGAAGCCAAGATAAAAGAGGAGTAAAAGCTAAAGAAGAGAAAAAGAGGAAAGCAGGGGGCGGCGAGGCGACTGGCCGAGTTCCGTTTCCGTAGCGCGGAATAAATACGGCGTGGAGGTGGTGGCCTGGCCTGGCCTGGTGGGGGGAAAGGAAAGGAAAGGAAAAGGGTTAGAAAAGCCACGGCGCGGAGACGCGACCCGGGTGCCGCTGCCGGCCCCGTGCCGTGCCCGGTCAGATTCGCTCGGTCGCGGGGCTCTCAGCTCAGCTCAGCTCAGCTGCTGGTTGGCTGGTTTGGTGCTGCGGCGCTCGTGATCCGCGCGGGTCAATGCGACGCCGACGGCCAAAAATTTTATTGCAGCACACGCGAGAGTCGTGAGCGCGGCCGCCGCCGCCACCTACCGTACCGCTTGCTTTGCTTGCTCGTCGTGTAAGTATAAGTACTACTACTTGTACTCCAACCGCTGGCCATTCGGCCGGGTGCAAATTTGCTTGCCGATTTGGTGGTATCGCAGTCAGCCACGCACGCCACGCAAGCCGGGCGGGGTCAGACGCAGCAGGTTTCGGTGGCGGTGGTAGTACTAGCATCAAAAGTTGACGTGCGCGCGTAGGAAATCGCTGAGTTCCAGACGTGTGGCGGTTCCCCGACCGACCGATCGGCCGGCCGGTCGTCGTGATCCAGAGAGTTCGCCGGCCGAAGCCGAACGGCTCACGCCTCGTTTTGCTGGGTTTGGGTGGACGGACGCTGATGGTTCCCACAAACAGGCAGGCCCGCCAACTTGCTCCGTTCGCAGCAACTAGATGTAGTACTCTACTGGTAGTGGTGTAGTACACTAGTAGTACGAAATAAGCAAAGAAAAAATCTATTGGCGCAAGTTGGATCAAAGAAAACAAACACCCGTTGCAAGAAAAAAAAAAAGAAGGACAAGTCAGACACCCATCTCGATCGTCTGCTGCACATCCCATTCACCAACTTGCGTCCAATAATGGACTAAGATACCGCGGGCCATCCATACATGAAACCATCCAAGATTTTTTTTTCCCCCCTTTCATCAGGGTTGCTCTCTTTCCACAATCCGAGACGGCGACTTCCCGTCCGAAAGTTTTAGCGCCCAGAGACGACAGGCGCGCACGGCACCACCACCACACACAGGAAGCAAACAAAACAGAAGGTTGGCGCGGCGCTCGAACGTAGTAGTAGTATACTATAGTACCAACCAAACCGGAGGACGTGTGACGCGAAGCGAATCGGGCGCCACAGTGGCCACCGCCCGGCCGGCCGGCCGGCCTTGTTGTGGTTGTGGATAGGAACGGCGACGCGAATCAACCGCTGCTGACTTGGATTCCGAGGTTTAAGAAAACGTGGCCACACGTAAATCGGGTGGTCTCTGTTGCGCGGACAGCGAAATTAAAAAACTTAAGTGGCCCGTAACGCCCCGCTGATCGCTTTCTTTCGTCGTCCTGCCGGATGCCGCCACCGCCCAACGGGAGAACATGTGCGCAGCACCACGGATCATTCAATTCGATCGAATCTGGGTTTGGTGTTCAGGGATGCAGCTAGCGACACCAAGAGCCACGTGGGATGCGTGTGCTGTGCACGATGGCGACCGCTTCTGCTCACTCCTCACCGCGTGCTATTGTACTACCGAGTCCGAGTGTAGTATGAAACGATTCAGCGTACCTGTACATTTACGCGTCGTTTCTACAATGTACTACTTCGTATATAGTACAATAATACACCATCCACGAGAAGAGAATCAAGAGCAAAACAAAACGGATCCTATATATGCACACGTGAATCACATTTATTTGTCCACCTTATCTAACTGCTCATGACAAATCGCGTGATCCAACTGTACTGTAGTACTGTTACCTCTATTTTTTAATTGTTAATACTTTCTAATATAATTTATATTAAAAAATATCAATAATAAAAAAACAAAATTAGTACTAATTATTGTTAGTCATTTGTGTTCACACGATCACACGCCGTACGCGAGGCATGCGGCATGCCCGCGTACAACGAGTCAATACCGTGCGAGCTTACGATACCATGTCCAAACGTCATCTGACGTTTCTTCGATGACAGGGTTCTTAAGACATTGTCAACGACACCTTCGATTCGATCGCTGAAATGAACAACGCTTTACTATTTAATACGCACTGCCCTATACTTCACGAAAATGCAGAGAAGTCGACGCCGCTGATTTGAGTTCGTCTCCGTCTACTTTATTACTACCTTCGTTTTTAATTGTTGATATTTTATAGTATAAATTTATATTATAAAACGTTAATAATTAAAAGAAGGAGGTAGTAGTATATATTCAGAAAATAAGGTCCTCAAAACACTAATATTGTCACGACGACTCAAATAAAGTTCTATAATGTCGAAGTTGAATAAGCCTGCACCATACTTTGCGATGAATTTGCAGAAAGGAAAAGCTGTCCAGCGTGAGAAACACTCGGGCTGGGCCGCCATATGAACCATTTGGGCCACACTAATAACAGTCCAGCAGACTAACCGGGCCGCGGACCGGAGTACGCGCGATCTCACTTGGCTGCGCCTGCGATTCGCTAGATCCGTGTGTCTGTGTCAGTCGGTGTTCATCCCGCCGTGCTGCTGCGCTTGGATCCAGCCAGCCAGCCGCGCCGCGCCGCGATGCCGATCTGCGCGTCGTCCTCGGACTCCTTGGCCCCGTCCGGCTCTGGTGGTCGCGTGTGGATCTTCCACGGGTTGGCGCTCGGCGCGGCGGCTGTGGCTGCCGCCGCCGCGGCGTACCTGTACCGGCGACCCGCCGCGTTCCGAAGCCGCGCGGTCGGCATCATACCCGCGCGGTTCGCCTCCTCCCGCTTCGAAGGCAAGCCGCTCGCGCCCATTCTCGGGAAGCCGATGATCCAGGTGTGCGTCGCACTTCCCTGCTTCTCTTATGTCATGGCGTGGTTTGACTCTGCTCTGCTTCTCGCGTCGAGACTGGATCTGAACGAGTGAGCAAGTGGAAGCTTAATTAACGTGGAATATTCGAATGGGCAAGCAAAATGCAGGTGTAGCATCCTGCTTAGTACGTGTTACGGTAGTGGTAGTGCTTAAAACCTTTAGTAAGTTGGATTAGCTGGACTATTGGACATCATGTTGCACTGCTAGTTCATTAGTGCAAGTTTTGTTGTACAGTAGTATGTTTGATCAGGTTTTATTATTAATCCGGGTTATCAAATGAGAATATGGGATTATGTTTTCTTTTAACCTTCACATTAACATTTACCATTTCAAGGCTATGCGTAGTTTTTATGAAGTATTGGAATGGTTATGTTCAGACTAGCTCTTTTTTTTTTCATTTCAATGATTATTAAAGAATTGGAGTGGTTATGTTCAGCAAGTATAACTTGATCCAAATGATAAACAGATATCGACTTCTTAATGTTTTTCCATATTTTTAAAATTCTTTATACTCCTACTAAACTAACAGCTTCTGTTTCTGAAAACCAGTATTGTATTTCAAGTTTTTTTTTTCCTTTTGTGATTTGTTCCAAAGTTTACTTCAATATTTCGCTTTCCAGAGGACATGGGAGAGAGTTATGCTAGCTTCGTCGTTGGACCATGTTGGTGAGTTCAAAGCTAGAAATCATTTTCGGTCAAAATATTTTGTGTTGTTCTTGATTGGTTATCATAAATTGGTTCTTTTACTTGTGCGGTTTTAGTTTTTACAGTTTGATATCAATATTTCTCTCCTTTTGTTTTTGTCCCCGCTTAGTTGTGGCAACGGATGATGAAAGAATTGCGGAATGTTGCAGAGGATTTGGCGCTGATGTTATAATGACAGCAGAGTCATGCAAAAATGGTATCACTTACCACATCTAGGTTATTTGTTTTGTTAAGTCACCTTACCTTGATCACTTGATAGAGTGCACTATGTATTTATTGGCATATGTTTGTCAATTCAGGATCTGAACGTTGCTCTGAGGCTCTTAAGAAGCTTGAAAAACATTATGATATTGTCGTCAATATCCAAGGAGATGAGCCTCTTATTGAACCAGAAATAATAGATGGCGTAGTTATGGCACTGCAGGTGATTTCTTAAGCAACACAATCTTGATGTTTTCTTTTTGGCCTCTAAAAATTAGTTCTTCGGATTTTGGTTGCAGCGAGCTCCTGATGCAGTTTTCAGTACAGCCGTCACTTCATTGAAACCTGAAGATGCATTCGATACCAATCGAGTGAAGTGTGTTATTGATAACCAAGGTTATGCGATATACTTTTCAAGGGGATTGATCCCATTTAACAAGTGAGATACCACTGTTATACCAGTGTTTATTTGAGCTCATACATCAACCACATTTTCACATAAGATTATCTGATGAACATTTCAGATCAGGGGAAGCCAATCCTAACTTTCCATATCATCTTCATCTAGGAATTGCGGTAATACTGCAGACCTTTTGATTCATTATGTTTGCATAGTTGAATTTGCCAATAAACCTGTAGGCCGTAGCACTCTTCACCTGACTAGTTAACTGACTATTCCGAAAAAAAGAAAAAGAAAAAGAAAAAAAAGGAGACACTAGTTAACTGACTGTTTCCTTGTACAGGGCTTTGATTCAAAGTTTTTAAAAATTTATCCAGAACTTGCACCAACTCCATTACAGCTGGAAGAGGACCTGGAACAACTTAAAGTTCTTGAGAATGGGTATCGGATAAAGGTAATGTGGCGTGGAAACTGCCTGCTGATGTATTACTAACATCTATGCGGCAGAAAGTGCCTGTATGTTAGTTTCTTGCTGTGGCTTCTGGAAATCCTGGGTACTTGATTTGTATAATTCTTCGAATGTTTGTCTGTAAACAGCTGAAAAAACATTTAGAGTTATTTTTGATATCTCTCTGCTGTTACAGTGGACTACGTGATAACTTTTCTTGCTTGATATTAATTCAGTTAAGTAGGTACAAGTTTGCTGTGTTTCTTTTTCTTTTTCCTTTTTTTTTCTTTTTGCGAAACAGTTTGCTGTGTTTCTTGATATTTCTTCGTATGGTGCATCATGCATGTGCTGTGTGTATCTACACCTTATTGGGGAAATGAGTTTCTGTTTTCTTTCATTGGTTGCAGGTGATAAAAGTCGACCATGATGCGCATGGCGTGGATGCACCTGAGGATGTCGAAAAAATTGAAGCATTGATGCGAGCGAGACACATTCAGTAGCAAATGCAGTGAAAACACTCTGTTGGCACGGCTGCATGTTCAATCAACTTGAGCTTCTGATACACCACTTCAGCAGGTGGTGCTGAGACTGTCCGAATTAAGTAGTACTATGTCAGGTAGGATCTTTTAAGTTGAGTATGTCAACTAGGATCATATAGGAAGAGGCTACGATTATCAGCTTGTCGCCCAATTCTGATCCAGCGCTTACTAAACTTTTGTTCATGTAGTCGCTGCATCACTCAGCTGTAAACACATATATGTTGTTGTATTTTATTTTGACTCGTCAAAACGTTCTTGCAGTGCAGCAAAAGAAGGTAATAAAAGCACATCCATCACTGGTCGACAAAACAGCTTGCACCATCTACTCGTTTGGTATGCTATATCCATAGTTATCTTTTCTTTCTCCCCCTCGCTCTCTATAAACCAGAATGTAAAAATGTTAAAGACAGAAATGCAAACAGGAAATTGCTTGCAGTCTGGACTTCCTAAACAGGAAGGACCGCGGGGCGTCTCTGTCAGTGGTGCTGCGGATTAGGCCCGCCCGGGACTTCTCGCTTGTCGTTGCTCGCCACCGTCTCGTTCCTCCTCCCATCCAACGAAGCCAAGCAAGGCGCCGGCGCATGAAGCTCACGCGGCCCGTGGAAGTCGCGGACGGCGCGCGCCAATGGGGTCACCACGATCAAGGTGAGCAGAACAAGGCATGAAACCTGAACGCGACGCCTCATCTCTGGTACGGACCCAGCAATAACTTGGCTACTGAAATTTGCTGTTTTCACCAATGTATCAGTCGGCTCATATATAGAGAGCGAATGCATGTATTCGTGACCGTCGTGGATCAACATCATAGTGGTTGCAAAGTTAGCTGAACGCCGGCGGCAGTAGACAGCGGCCGTTAGATCTCTTATCTTACCAGGTCATTACCCACTAGCTACAGACGCCAAGCGTTTTTCTACTACGGATCCTGATCGAAGGCAGGTGGACAATAGCCAATGTCATTGCTAAAGAAAAAAAAAAGTGACTGAAGAAAAAAGGCGGCAGTGAAGAGCGTTAAGCGACGGTCATAATCATCATATGCTGTGGTTCATTCAGTATTTCACAATCGTATTTGAGAGGCTGTGACATCAGCCGTCGTATGCACGCATACGCATATGGACAATTTAATTGTTATTTCTACATGTGGGATGCTAAGCCAGAGAGAGAAAAAAGGGGGCTTCTTCAGCTTCTGGTGGGGATAATAAAGGTACAAGAAGACGAAATGCAAGTTTAAATAGGACTTGATGTGAATAAAGATAATCGCTCACCTTTTCTTCACCTTTGCTTAGTGGAGTTTAAGAGTCCCTTTTCGAATACTTCAAACAGAAATACTACTTGTATATGATATCCCAAAGTATGATCTGCGGACTGAGACAGCTGAATCAAAAGCCAACTTCACTAAAATCCTACACGTTCTTTAATTAATTAAACCTGTTTTTGCCGACAAAGCTAAGCGAGAGATGTCGCCTTTTCACTTTTTTAATCCAATAACCAATTAAGTAACTGCCTTTTTTTTAATAGTAAGTTTGACATGACCGATTAGTATGCAGCAGTGTGCTCTGCACTTGGTCGCTTTTGCTCGCCAGTTGATAGACTGTTGATAAACAACGTCCGATTAAGCAGCAAGCCACTTGGTCCACCAGGTTAATGGCCAACGTGACCCGATGCGCTTGTCGGGCACGAACGCGCCATCGGTACGCATACGGCTTCTTGTCGTGGCGGCGCACACTGATAAAGTGATGTACACTGGCTGTATATAGGTGGAACAGGGCAGTGAAAGGTCTTATGCATGGCAGACAAATTCTTGTGGGCGCTACTGACATTTCGTTGGTTGTATAAAGGTTGGTTGCCGTCCACGCTCGGAATACTGTTTTCCTGGACGGCATGTCACCTTCATCTTTTTTCAGTTTGCACAGAATGCAGGGCTCTTATTTGTCGTAGCCAAAGTACCGGGTACTTGATTAGAGAAAAAAGCAACATAACATTTTCGTCTATAAATAATATAATAAAAAGCGTCAACGGAGGAAGTATAATTTACTGTGTTCTGTACAAAAACATTGCCCAACATACTTTTGTTTGAGAAGAAAAGGTGAAGAAACTTGCTGACTATGACTGCATGCGCCTGAATTAAATTAATTTACTGCTTCGGCTTAATTTTCTGTATTACTTCAGCTAATTAAAAGTTTGGATGCAGAGTCATCCAACATGATCTTGGTCATTATAGATAAAGTACTCAAAATAGGAAATCCGGTCAATGTCCACTCACACGTACGTCGAGATTAGGGCCAAGCAAATACAATTGGTAGTACTGAACTAGCTATCAAATAATCAAATTATATATTATTCTTCAACCGTACTACTGTCTTTTGGCGCTAGAACTGGTATATAAAACCCTGAAGACCTGAAATTTTCCGTAGCAGATGTACCAGAACATCTGCATGACATACATTAATTGGTGTTGTAGAGAACGATGCTGTTAAAAGTCAACAAGCTTCAGCTGAGGGGGAAAAAAACCCGGGAATCTACACTACACATTGTTCGTTCTGAAACACTCTGAAGAAGCAGTTTGTAAATTAACATGTACTAACATGTAACCTGCACGACATATTTCAGATGATTATCGCACAGTCTGTCTTTGATTTTGAAGGCCTTTAATTTAACACATATTACTTAATAATGTTTTAGAAGTGCGTATCAACCATGTGAGAAATATATAGTACGCGCTTGCAGGAATCAGACAAAGAAAAAAAAAAGTAGAAGATTTCCAGTTTTATTCATACAAGAGCACAAAAGCTCTGCTCGCACACACGTTCATCTCTTCAAGTCCCCTGCCTCTGCCTGCCGTACGTAAGTATGTCACAACTACATGCATGTATCTGAAGAAACGGCTAGTACGAAATTGCCACATGCAATTCTCGCTCGTATGTAGACTAGACCATGCACGTACGTACGCGCACAACATATTTCTACTATTTCCTTTTGTTCAGTGATGCTGCGGATCAGGGCCACCGGGGCTGCGCCTCTTGGACTCGTCCACCGCCGTTTCCATCTCCACGCGCGTGAAGCGCCCCCTCACGGCCGTCGTTGCGGTTGCCATGGCAGCCGCCGCCGCCGCCGCGTCGTCCCTCCGCCCCCAATAATGACGGCCCGCGGCCTCTGCTTTCGTCGCGGCCGACGACGAAAGAACCAGTACTAAGAAGACGGACAGCAGTGCCAGTGCCACCATCCCGCGGCCGCCGGTCGCCATGCGCGCACACACTCTCCGCTCGATCTCAGCTCGGCCGGCCCTAACCTGCAGAAGTCAGCGACGCACGTACGTACTGCCCGTGCTGCGATCTCAGGTAGTAGCTAGCAGATAGATAGATGCCCGGTCGATATGAATGCTACGCGGACGCCACGGGTTTTTATAGGGCGCACACAGCTAGCTGTCTGCGCGGGCGACGTTGTTGGTGGAACGGACACGGACGGAGGTCAAAACGTCGTTCCG
Organism: Oropetium thomaeum; assembly: GCA_001182835.1. Lineage (NCBI taxonomy): Eukaryota > Viridiplantae > Streptophyta > Magnoliopsida > Poales > Poaceae > Oropetium > Oropetium thomaeum. Next base: position 3,117,418 of record LFJQ01000010.1, read on the forward strand.
CAGTACACCTGTGCCGACCCGCGACAAGACGGCCGCCGGCGGCAACAACTACGCACAGAAAGATGGTCCCGGATAGGTCGGTCGTCCCCTCTCCCTCTCCTTCCCCCGGCCCGGTGCTACCTGCGAGTGATCAGAGTCAGGCCCCCGGCGGTATTGGAACTTAGTAGTAATTGGTAATAAAGCAGACGTGGTCGTGCGTGCACTCACTTGAGATCGATCTGGCCGGCAGAGACGATGACCACCGGACCGGAGGGGAAAAAAAAGAAAAGAAATAGGCTTGCTCTTTGCTCCTGTGTGCGCTCTTGTTCTGACGGAAAGCTCGCGAGCTGCGATTAATTAGGCCACGTCTCTCTGCCTCTCTCTCTCTCTCTCTCTGTGTGTGTACGGGTTTCGTCAAGCCGTGGTCATATAGCACTCCTACTAAGTGTGCGCTTTGACCTTTGAGCTCCTGATGAAAATAATATTTTTCAGTGCACGGGAACGTTCGAGCGGCGTTGAAAATATGGCTGAGAGGTGGGGCATGCTTATAGTATATTGTGCAGGTCAGCAGGTGGAAAAAGGTCGCCGCCGGTGTAGTAAACAATTTCTGACCGAACTCGATCGTCGGGAGCATTATCATGTGTTTCTTTTCATACATGGTCGGTCTTTGCGCAGCGCGGCCTGGCCTGGTGATCGATCTGGGTCCTGCATATATAAATAGTAATCTGCCATAGCAAAGTGACTCGCTTTTTCGTCGTCGCAGTGTATATATATTCCGATCCGTCGACCAGGGAAAAAGGCGGTGGCTTATCTTGTGTGTTTCTTATTGCTGCATGTGTGATGATCCACATCTGATAAAATAGTTTATTATTCTAATAATCCTGTCAATAAACTGAGTGAGTACTTCGTAGTTAACGGACAGCCGGGTGTCAGTGATGGCCCAATAGAAACAGCAACGCCTGGACCTGACGATAAACAGTGTAGGTAAAGGAGCCCAACCTCTTGCTCGGGTCGTCCATCTGAACTCAACTTTCGGCCCTCTCTCTTTACAAGGAGATCTCGCCGTAGAACTTTCTGAACATTCTTTGTGTGTGTGCGTGTGTGTGTTTGCGGTGAGCTCTCTTTCAACTTTGCTCAGTAATTGCTGACTTGCTGTCTCAAGTCATCCGTAAAACCTTTTCGCCTCTGTTCATATTCAAAAGCAAAGCGGTCAGTTCCGATAAGTGCCCAGAGAGCAGGGCTAGTTGGAAGGAAAAGAAGCAATTAAAGCAGGAACAGTACGTTAAATGCGTGTAGTAAGCTACGAACAATGGTATGGATATGGATGGTGCCATGTACTAGTATATAGGAGGCAGTTTATAAAGCACGCATCAAATTAAGCCTGAGGCATCCAAAATTTACCTGGCCACGCGTACGGCAAGTTTTGCCAAGGTGGGAACCGAACTGGCGCTCTAGCTGTTTGACCAGCAAGCAACAATGGAACATATGTTTGAAACCATTTTTTTTTCAACTAGCTTTCAATGGAAACCAATTTTCTCTCAACACAGCTGTGATTAGAATTGAAGTGACAACAAGCTAACCCTTTGGTAGCACAACTTCTTACCAACGCCGGAGTCGTCACGAAGGACCCATCCACCGACGTCGTCGGTTCCGGCCGCCACACGCACCCCTAGGCGATAGCGTGCTTTGTCGCGCTCAAGCGCCTCCTTGTCATCCGTGAGGCGGCGTCTGTGCTGCTGCCGGTGAAGATGGACAGCACAACGTCGTCGTGGACCTCGACGAGGTGGGCTCGGCGGGGATGCCGCCACTGGGGACCTCCACGGCGCTTGATGGGGCGAGCAACTCGGCAGGGACAACGCCGCTGCAGCGCTTGACGGGGCGAGGCGGCACTCGACGGGGCGGCGCCGCTGCTGTCCTTCACGGGGCCGATGCGGCAGTACCTGCCACTGCCACAACCGCCGCCGCACGAGGAGTAGGCAAGCAGGATCCCGCTCGGGGCAGAGCACCCTAGCGACGACACCGAGGCGGAGTTGGCGCGCGGAGGGCCCGACCCGCCCCTTCAGCCGCCGGGCGCCGCCGGCACAGAGCTGTGTGGCCGCCATCACTGGGGAGCCACCATGCCCGTCCGAGCTCTGAGCTCATGGGGGGCCGCCGCCGCCCGAGCTTTGCCGAATCCCGAACTCATGGGGGCCTGCCGCCTCCCGTGGTCAACGTCGTCGCCCATCCCCGTTCGAGCTCACGGCAAGAGAGTTCCGCGTCGTAGGCTTAGAAGGACATGGCGAGAGAATCGTGCTCAGATGAAGCGCTTCGAAATCGGGCCGTTTGGGAGACTTTACAGCTTAATTCCAATGAAAACGTCCCAAAATCAGTTCCAAACAGGGCCACTAGGTAGTAGGAATAATTTGGTGTGCGAAGAATAGTCTGCCGAGACCGAGAGCAGGTCATCTGTTTCCACGGCGGCGACTCCCCCGTGTTGCTGTTCCGTTGGGACAGGGCAATAGGAGGCCCGTGCGGGTCACGTGAAGACGCACGTACAGCGCGCCGGCGGAGCTCGCCTGCGTTCACTGGAACATAGCTAAGGAGATAGCGAAAGCGACGCCTCACTGCAAGAGTGCTGCATGCAGCCGCAAGTACCTCTAGGCTCTAGCTGCTAGTACTGCTGTAGCCTACGAATTTCCTCTTTTTCTAATTTTAACCGTTTGTTTTATTTAAATTTATAAAATTTTAAAACATACTCCCTCAGTTTTTTTTATCGTTATTGACTTTGATCAATAACTGTCCATCTGTTTTATTAAAAAAATATAAAAAATATTAAATATTTTATTATGATTTAATTAATTAATAAAGGTTTTTGAATTCTAAGTTTTAATTTTACACATTTGAAAAAAAAATTTACATAAGACAAGTGATCGAAGTTTATTATCAAAGTCAACGGTGACAAAAAAAACGGAGGGAGTATTTTAAAACCTCTTAGTGATAACTCAAATCATAAAGAAATATATGATATTTTTTATACTCTTTTAATAATAATTAAATTTATCGGTCAAAATCTACGATGATAGGAAAAAAAGGAGAAAGTATAACATAGATCATGAATAGTACTCTCTACGCGCACAAATAATTTTATTGACACGGTTGATTTGTAGAGCTTGAACTGTAACTATTCTTATTACTATAAAATTAATTAAGATGCATATCTTATACTTCAGTTAGCTTTGACGATCAAATCTGAAATTTGAAGTCAAATAACGTTAACTAAAAAATCAATTATTTATGAAGGAGTGGAGTACCACAGGAATCAGTAGTACTAGCTAGATGCCCGCGTGGACGTGCACGTGAATACGCACCGTGAGCCAGCGATAACGCAAAGACGAAAAAGTGCACCGCACCGGCAACGTACGACGTGCTCACCTCTGGCGTCATATCTATATGTCGTCGTAGCGAGGCACACGCTGCGCGTTGCATAGTTCATATAGCTACTAGGCACCCGTACGTACGTGCACCCGGTGCAAGTGACCGGACCGATCTTCATTCGTTGGAGCTAGGCTAAGGCTAGGCTAGGCCAGGCCCAGTCATCGATCTCGTGCGCACGCACTCGCTAGTCATCTCCGTGTAGTAGAGTGTACGTGTAAGGGATCAGACTGGTCCGGCCGGGGAGGTACATTGTATTGGGCGGTGGTCCTGGTACGAGGTGCTCCAGAGGTCGATCGAGAGATTTTGTACTACGTGCGATAGGTCGCTATTCTCTGCTCGACTCGATCTGCATGTAAGTATATGGCGTTGGGGCCAATAATTCGGCGGTCGGGCGTCGTAGGACGCGTGGGCGTGGACCAGAAGCCGCGGTGGCTGGTTCTCAGAGGGCGACGAGGGACCGTGAGCGGCGGTCCTATCTATCCTCCTCCAGGCTTCCGATCGTTGGTTCTCCCGGCCAAGCCCGGCGCGACAGCTCTGTTTTCTGGCTGCTGCCATGCCAGGATCCAGATGCCACGTTACGCCCGGAGGCATGTACTTACTATGTACTAGTAGTACGTACGCAGTCGGATCTCTGATGATGGCCCGGATATATGATGCTATGCCGAGCCGTGTGCGCGCGTGCCGCGATGATATATCATGCAGCTAGTAGATCGATCGAATCGTTCTAACAGTTCCCACACACCAGTTTCAAGGATATTTTTTGTTCATCGTTTCCCAGCATTTGTTGACCTTCTCTAGTATACGACTATAGTCAGTGGCTCACCCCGGATCTTTGGGGGGGGGGGGGGGGGGGGGGGGGTGTGGGGGGGGGGGGGTGTGGCTGGAGCCCTATCTGGCAAGAAAGAAATCAAGCAAAAGTACCTCCCATGCTCTCTCTCTCTCAGCTGCCGAATGGAACAGATCACAAAACACAAGTACATTTCTTCTGTATTGGCTACCTACCATTTTAAATACAAACAGTGCGTCTCGTTGGAGTTGGGAGGTGTACATGACATATCGCCGTATATGCATCTTAGACAGGAGATTTTTAGTCTGACGAAATGAGTTCCTTCTTAGCTCCATTTCTGGCTCCACCACTGTAACTATCAGGTTCGTCTTCTCTTTATTTCTACGCCGCGCGCGGCGCTGTAGCTTTGCTCCGGGACGCAACGCAACGCAAAGCAAGGTCCTCGTTGCTGCTGTCGCGCTCTAGATGAGCAGGACATGCAGGCACGTCGTTTTCTTTCTTTTTTTTTTTTTTAGCTTTCGTTCGTGTTGCACTAACCCGGCCGGCGGCCGGAATGCGAAACCGCGACAGCAACAACGGGCGTGCGCGTCATTTCTGTGTGTGTGCCTGCAGGCCAGGCCTACACAGGACACAACAATTTGCTTCGATCGATCGGGTTTAAACCTGTCACGGTCTCGAACGCTACGCATGCGTCGGGATCGTGTCGTGTCGCCATAGTTTCGATCGGTTCGCAGAGGAATGCGGCGGGCCCTGCACGGCGATTCCTGTGCATGAGAACAAGACCACCAACACATTATTGCACACTAGTAGTATATATGGTTCGATCGGGCCCGTCAATTTTTTGCACACTAGTAGTATAAGAGAAGGGGGAAACAGTCTAAATCTATGGAATTGACAGTAATAATGAGCGACCATTGATGGATGTTGCACATATGACATGATTAATTTGACTCTTGACAGAGGGACGAGAAGAGCGAATTTTGTTGGACTCAAGGTCGTTGGTGCGTGGACACCGTTAAAGGCGAAAATAAATTATGAAAGACCGGGACTCTCCTAATTTGCTTCTTCGTTAATGAAATAATATTACTTACCTTTCTTAACGTGATTGTGTTCTGGATGAAGAAGTGTGAGTGTGTGTGTGTGTGTGTGTGTGTTTTCTGGGCTGAAAGCTGCTAAAACGACTAGAAGCAACTTAAATTGCCCAAGCATGGAGTTCGGTTCCCAAAACAACAATGATGTCGTACTCGAAGAGCCATAAAAAAAGGTAGGAATACTAGAACATCTGGCCTAACTAATCAGTCCTGTGCACCCTTGGTCTCAAACTCCTAATTGTAGCAAAAGCTTTCCATGCACGCATTATATCGGACGGAGATGGCTTTGCAGTTTTCACGGCATGAACTGCAAAGCTAGACATGGACGCGCAACGTCCATGCTTCTTGGTCCGTTGCTTTGCTTGTTGTGGGTGTCCGAAACAAAGTTGTGCCCTTTCTCTCAAGTCTCGCTTGCTCAGCTCTCTCGCTGAGGGTCCAATTAAGTCCTCTGCCTAATGCACAGCTTATCATGCTCCGCCCCGGCTATATATAGTCCAAGTCCAGCACCCTGATGGATCATCCCCACTGACTAGAAGTGCCAACGTGCACCACAACAACGCTAGCTGCTCCCTTGTTTGCCTCACAGCAGCAGCTCTGTTCCTTCCTGTCCTGCTCTTTTTTCTTCGCTTACTGCATCAGGTTCAGGTGTCCAGGACCAGCACAGACAGAGCTCTGTTTCTCCCACGTAGCAGTAGTACACTAGCACACAATTCATAAGCTGACCAGAACGAACGGTCACAGAATTAGTAGACAGCCATGGTTACGATAACGGCGCCTAGCTCGACGATGGACCAGTTGGACCAGCAGATTCCCCTGATCCTGTCCCCCAAGACCAACAATGCGGCGGTGGTCCCGTGCGTGGACCTGTCGGCGCCGGGAGCGGCGGCCGCCGTGGTGGACGCATGCCGCAGCGTCGGTTTCTTCAGGGCGACCAACCACGGCGTGCCGGCGGGCCTCGCCGACGCGCTGGAGGCCGGCGCCATGGAGTTCTTCGCGCTGCCGGGGCAGGACAAGGCGGACATGTCCGGCGCCGCCCGCCCCTTGGGATACGGCAGCAAGAGCATCGGCCTGAACGGCGACGTCGGCTGGCTCGAGTACCTCCTCCTCTCCATCAGCGCCAACTCCGTCGCCCGCTCATCCCTGCCGCGCACACTCCGGTAAGTATAAGTATAACCTGCCCGGACCCAGCAGCATGCACCAGCTGTTCCATTGTCCGCCTACTACTGACTACTGAGAGTGCATATTAATATGCACGCAAGTTTTACCACAGCTAGCGTGGCTAACGCATGGCAAACTTTGAACTGGTTTTTTACTTCGGTAGAAATCGAGTAATAAAGTTGCCTATTTTCCTAAAAAAAAAATGGTCGCGCATGCATGCAGGACTGCATTGGAGGAGTACGCGGCGGCGATGAGGGAGGTAGGCGGGCGAGTGCTGGAGCTGGCGGCGGAGGGGCTCGGCCTGGACCCCGCGCTTCTGCGGAGGATGGTGGTGGGTAGGGAAGGCAGCGACGAGATGTTCCGGGTCAACCACTACCCGCCCTGCCCGCTGCGGGAGCTCGACTGCGGCGGCGTGACGGGCTTCGGGGAGCACACGGACCCGCAGATCATCTCCGTGCTCAGGTCCAACTGTACCGCGGGCCTCCAGATCAAGCTCAGGGACGGCAGCTGGGTCCCTGTGGACCCCGACCCGACATCCTTCTTCATCAACGTCGGAGACTCGCTGCAGGTATTAATTTTTTTTTTCTCTCCAGATCGCTGCACCTCCATGCATGCGCGGCAGCACGGACATCAACTAATCTAGGTGTACTATATACTATTTATCAATCAGGTGCTGACGAACGGGCGGTTCCAGAGCGTGAAGCACCGGGTGGTGGCGCCGGAGGGGATGCAGTCGCGGCTCTCGTTCATCTACTTCGGCGGGCCGGCGCCGTCGCAGCGGATCGCGCCGCTGCCGGAGGTGATGCGGGAAGGGGAGCAGAGCCTGTACAGGGAGTTCACGTGGGCCGAGTACAAGTCCGCCGCGTACAAGACGCGGCTCAGCGACCACCGGCTCGGCCCCTTCGAGCTGCACCAGCACCACCGCGCCAATAACAACAGGAGCCTGATGCCCACCACCGAGCCTACCGCCGCGAAGAGCGCCACCGGTACTCCTCACCAGCAGCGCAACTGCAACGGCATACGCCAGCAGCGGCCGGAGATGGCACGTGTCTACTATAGTAGCTAATAGTAGTACTAGCACAGCCAGCTACTCCCGGTGAAAGTGTCCATATTATTTCTTGAGGAATCAAAATTTTTTAATTTTAACTAGGTTTATAGAAAATATTATGAATATGTAGACTTTCAAATAAATTTATTATAAAATATAATTAAAATAAATTTAATAATATATAATATTCATCATAAATATTAATAAATTTTATATATAATTAATTAATATTTAAAAATTTGACTTGTCAAGAAACCGAGATAGACACTTTGATATTTTCTGATCGTACTCTCCTCTAGTATACAGTAGTAGCACTGTAGTAGTATGTGGCAGCCTTGCTTTGGAACCTGCCCCTACCGTATGGTAGTAGTACCAGTACTAATGTTCTGTGCCTGACAACCAGTGCGTGCATCTGTCTGTACTCTAGTCATTGTAACTTCCCGTAGCACTAGTGGTTTGCAGATGTGCGGCCACTTTTGGTTCACCGCGGACCAAGGTAGACGCTTGGCACTGCTTCGTCTTAGTCCTGTCTGTGTATATGTAACTGTAACCATGGCTATGTACTCAACGAGAATTGATGCATGGAGGATTGAGGTGTAATGCGTAGCATTTCTCTTTTGTTGTTGTTGATTTCAGAGCTTTATTATACGACGTGCATTGAGGGCATGGAAGCCTTTTTTTTTTGTCAATCATCATAAAGAGGAGGTGAGATTGAGAGACGGCTGAACAACTTTTTTTTTTAGACCTAATCTTCAAATACAGTTACTATAAAAGATTTTATTGGGGACTGCTGAAATTGATTTGAACCGGCGGAGGATTCACGCTTGCTGCATCTGCTGGCTGATGTGATCAAAGCTTCGCAGGCTGACATGCTGATGTTGCTGTCCGGTGTACCCGTGTCTCCGGCTTTGCAGAGCGCCAGAGCCTCTATATACTATACACTTTCGTAGACTAGGATAGACCGCACGAGCAGAAAAAAAGGCAAAGTGGATGGATGCCCAGTGCCCACCCTCTGCGGGCTGCCGTCGACACCGCTGTTGTAGATTCTCCGATGTCTGGAGAAGCCTTGACCAGTCTCCGTGTTTACTTTCTGCGTAAAGTTATTATATATTTTATGAATCTAAACATCATATTTAAATTTTATTATGTTTAAATTTATAAAATATTTAATAATACTAATATATGGTTTTAAATACTTATATTTATAAACGGAGAAAGTGCTTCTGAGTCTACTACCAGTAGCTTACTAGTAGCTGTACTATTCGTACCGGTCTCCGTTGGCACCTCCCGCTCGGTAACAGCCGTTCAACGAGCCAGGCGTGAGAAACCTAGTATTAGTAGTACATTATTAGCAGCTCGGCTCGTACGAGGAGGGCTGAGGCCAGAATCGATCTGATTTGGTGGTGAGACGTAACCAGAGTTTAACGAAAATACTGGTGAGACAAAACCTCCCTGAAATTAGGTAGCAGCAGCAATCACACAGCATCCTCTACCGAGTCCCGACATGAACAGTGGAGTTGTACACACACAGCATATACATGTGAACCCTTTCTCTCTGGCATGCATTGCTGTGAGTAACCCTTTTTCTCGTGTGTGTACTTTTGCCGGTTTCGGTGCGAGTTTCTTTCTTGGTTTTCGAGCGATGGAGATTGATCGTCGATCTGCATGTTGGAGACGATGACGATGATGCACGAGTAGAAAGAAAAAGACGATAGCACCATGAGAACGAAGTAGCAGCTCCCACGTGGTTGCCTTTCTTGTGTGTGTGTGTGTTGGGGGGGGGGGGGGGGGGGGGGTGGTTTAGCCTCTTACTCGTCTGAGGCTCTCAGCTCACAGGTACGGTACGGACGCCGGCAGGCTGGGACGATAATACAAGCTGGTGAACCGAACCGCCTGAGGTGAGAGAGATTATCGCTCGTGACGCGTAGTACGGTCCAAATACGCGCGGGATTAGTGGCAGATCGTTATGGGTGGAACGCGAGTGGGACCTCCTGGCACCGTATTACCGGCGGCCCTTTCCCTGGCTTTGCGACCAGAAGAGACGTGTGAGTCAGTCGGTTATCGATAGGCCGTAGTCATTTAGTTAATACCATTAAATCGGTTCAGTTAATACGGTTAAGAAAAATTTTAATTAATGACAACTGATAACCGAACGCGATCAGAAAATACTCATAATCGCACAATTCGATTAACGGTTAATTTGGTTCGGTTTTGCGGTTAACTGTATTAACCGTAATATCGAAGTTTAGTTGTAGTTGATGTAGTTTGGCTTCATATCGCCTCGTTGTCGCATTGTCGGAAGCGTACAACTTCTCCTCCTCACGCCTCCCGCTGTCCATGCCTCATCCATACCACCGTCTTTAACTCAATTTAGTTATTTATATGTCACACGACTCATTTTACTAATAAAAATTATTGGATAGCTAGTTAAATAGAGCTAATTCGATTAATTCGTTTCGTTCGGTTAATCAAGATCAAAACCAAATAAAATTTGGGTAACCGTAATAGACAAAAATAAAAACCAAAATTAAAATAAAAATTTAATTAACCACGTATTTCGATTTGGTTCGGTTGATTAACCATATTTACGGTTAACCGCTCCCACCTTAGTTATCGAGATGCACGAGGATCGGCCTTGAAGTCGATCCGAATGCAAAGGTCGTTAACGGTTTCCTCTCATTAGGGGAGGGACGTCGTTTTCGGCCGGAGTCCGGAGGTCGGACCAGGGCAGGCAGAGCAGTGTTGATTGCACGAAATTCACACTTGTGTCCAGCACAAGGCACGAATTAGGAGGGACGACGGTCGCAGATCGCACAAAGTCGTTGCCGTGCATTGTCACCCGGGATCCTAGTTTGCACTGTCCCCCGGCTGTCCCCGTCTCTGCTGGTAATTGAACGGACTCGGGCAACTAGCTAGCTAGGCTTAACTTCAGCGAGGGTTTGTCACGTCGTGTCATGCGTCTACTGGCCGCCGTGACGACCCGGGATTTCAGTTCGATGTTGCTTTCAGCATCTTTATATTTCTTCTTGTAGTTATTTTTTTCTCGATTTTTATATCTGACCAAGGCACTGTTTGGATCCATTTTTCTGGACCTTCGCTTATCTAAAAAGCCTGCTTCTTGATTATTTTATTTTTTAGATAAGCGAGACTCTGAATAAGATGACGTTTGGATACGCTTATTTTGAGTTCGCTTATCAATTCAACAGTAATAACTTATTTTCTTTATGAATTGAAGACGAATCTAGCGATCCCAATAATATTTGAGTTTAATAAATGATTAGACGCGGGCATGACTTCTGACAGATTAAAAGGGACCTAACAGGGGTAGCAAGTTACTCTAGCTCAACAAAAGCGGTCTGCTAATATCTGTGCTAATATCTATGACAGACAAAAACAACTGTTTCAGATATATTAAAAACACATGAGAATATTCACAAAGAAACCATTGTAACATAATCCCTCCGATTGTAATTGTTGTCATTACAACAATAACTAACAAAACAATTTAAGAATGGAGGGAGTATAATTCATTGGAAAACAGACATGTACCTCTTGGGAGGAGCTGCTGCGGTAGAGTCCCACTACTTTCAGTTTGAGGTGTCTCCATTATGGTACCGAGAAAGGGATACTCAAAAAAAGAACAATCAACAAAAAATTATATTGAAGGCAACATCAAGAAGATTAAACATACAAATCAAATAATCTGCATCAATAACAATGAACATCACTTGCACGTCATTGTACATGTTTGCCAAGATAACTACTATAGAACGAAGAGCTTGAAACGAAGCAAGAATCCAAACAAAATTCCATAATGGAGATCTCTCGGGAGGTGCGGCCCGGAGAGTTGGGGGGGGGGGGGGGGGGGCGCGGAAGGCGCCGGCCCGGAGAGCGGTCGTCAGGCGCCGGGACATCGGAGGGGGGCGGGAGGCGCGCGCGGAAGGCGCCGGCTCAGAGAGCGGCCGCCGGGTGACCAGGACGCCGGAGGTGGGCGGGCGCGCACGGAAGGCGCCGGCCCGAAGAGCTGGCGCGTCGGGGGTGGGGGACGCGGGGCGGCGACGACCTTCGGCTCGGAGACGCGACGGAGGAGTTCCGGCCCGAGGAGGCGGCCTTCGTCGGGGCAGGGGCGGAGGAGCTCCGGCTCGGGGAGGCGGCCTTCCTCGCGGGGGGGAGGGGGGGGCGCCGCTTATCCCAAAACGCGGGCTCGAGGACGCGTACAAGAAACGCGAGACGACTGTGCAACGGCGCGGCCGCGGAACGCGTGCGTTTCCGGGCCGCGGATTGTAAGCGGACCGTTTGGCTCTGCTTTTTCGTTTATTTTAACTCATAAATTGCTTATAAGCAAAAACAAACAGGGCCCAAGACCAATCCTCCACAGCGCGTCTCGTGTAACACCAGCAATAACGGCGCAGGGAGGAGGAGGGAGACCATGCTGATGGCAGCACCTCTGGTTATCGGTCCTTGGAGAGGAGAAGCTGCACTGTATAAACCGTTCGTTCAGTGGATGGAGATGGAGGGACTGCGCAATGCCATCGTCGTCGCACGTGAGATGAAATCAGAATGCAGAACACCTGGCTGGGCCAGGGTACCGCATCGCAGAGAGAATGAATCTCTGTGCATGTGGCTCCGGGCGTAGGTGGCAGCAGAATTCATCCATCCTTCAGACAACAATGTACTACTACTACTAGTACCACCAGTGTAATATTCTTGTGTTTCCTCGTGGACAAACCCAGCTGCTTTTGCGAGTTTCTTCTTCTTATCTCGCTACTACAAAAGGTGCAGCAACTTTAATCGCGGCGCGAGGAAGGCTAAACAATCGAAGATAAGCTTACGGAGCCCAGGACCAGGCATTATTCCTACAGTACGGCCCAAGCCCACTATATAGAGCACATGCAGATAGGCAACTTGCAGTGGCGGAGGACAGAAAAAATTTAAGGTGTTGTAAAATTAGGATATCATAGTAACTTTTAATAATTTAAATATGAAGCAGTATTTTTTAAGCTAATCTATTCAACAGTGTAAATTCATCACTTTTCATCCACTAGTATTTTGTTAGACCGAGGGTCTATCAGACAAAAAATTAAATATAAATATGTCTAACATTTCTAGGTTTATGAAGGCTACAACTAGATATGCTACTGATATGGTTTAACTTTTTTTATATTCGACTGTACTAATTTACTACAGATTAATGAATCTACCCCTAAAATATAAATTCTCTTTGATTGTGAAACTATCTCTAAAATATTGGCTAATAGTTTAAAACTATTGACTAATACTATGGACATTAGAAGCCTCATGGACAATAACTCAACAACTATATAAAACAATCTAGAAAAAACTAACAGTTTAAGTAACGAAACAGATAAATCTTCCTCTTAATGTCCATAATGCTTTATTGAAAGGTTTTTCATGATCAAAACTATTAAGATGGAAAGGTGAAAGTAAATAATTTTTGCAACTAAATCAAGGTATGGTCATTGCCACACCCTTGCCATAAAGGCCCTCCGCCACTGCAAACATGTCTGCGCTTTCTTCCCCGCTTTTTACAGTTGCAAAAGGAGCTGATCCACCATCAAAAAAAAAAAAAAATGGAACTCCGTCGCTTGGATCGCGTGATCCGTACGTAGCAGGTGGATGGATGGATCTATCCGACATGACCCAAACCGGGAGCTCATCTCCACCAGCTGCGGCAACGGGATCGGATCGCGTACGTGAAAACCGTGGGATAGGAGGACTGGGTGGGTGCTTAATTCGTGGGGTGGTGCAAGGATAGATAAGTGTAGAGCAAACAGATTGTTCTCAGTGGTGCCAACCAGGACCAGCAGGGAGGACTAAGACTTGTCAAGGGCGACATTTCGTATCTATCATGCATGAGACATCCAGGCACATCAGTCTATGAGGTCTACATCATTTACATGTAAAAAAGAGCGTCGCGTGCAGAGTGCTTCAGCTAATATTACAGGGTTGGGGCTAGCTTTGCAGCACGTTTTTTTACTTTTTAAGAGAGCTATCTAAAATAATGTACAAACCAAATAATACCAACCGGTAGGGCATGACTTTGTGGATTGTCCCTGTCAAGCCTGAATAATACACAGACTTGTAGTACTCCAGCTGATCCCTACCAAGCACGGTGCCAAACACACGAATTGGGTAGTACATCAGAGCTATCTCAAATGAGATCACATTAAGTTTACTAAGGGACGGCCCATAGCCAGGCCGATGGACCAAGTTTGCTAAGGAACGGCCCAAACTCAGCGCTAGCTGAAATTTACAAATATTTTTTAGCCGATCTTTTTTCCTTTTGAGCTAAAGAAATTTACAAAGAATAGAAATTAACTGGATGTACTGTATGAATTATGTGCTAGTCTATGCCAGGTACATTCACAGGCACAGTCCCATTTGATGGACGGGAATTCAGCTAACAAGTCCCATCCAGTGGGCATGGAAATTCAGGTAACACCTAACCCATCCGGAGAAATTGCTCTCCCTTTTATGGTCAAAACACTAAAGCAGGACTCCATGATAGCCATGATTTCCCGAGAGCTCTCCCAGGAAAAGGGAGGCCTCAATGACCAGTTCAAATCAGGCGGGCACTTCGTGTGACCACCGATCACAGATGGGGATGCCTAGACAAAGAATTGAAGGTCAAATAAACAAAGCAAGCGACAACAGCTTTGGCTTGAGTTGCATTGCAATGAAGGGACCCAGGACCACAATTACAAGCAACAATTTGAACTGATACAGTTTGAACGCTTTTCTCCATTCCAACATATTTCTAGTTTGCTCTTATCAAGCAGATGGTACTCAATCAGGCCCAAACTATGGTGGTGTTATTACATCCAAATCGAGCTAGGTGTCAAGCTCCACTAGCATACAGGCGAGTCCACTCCTTAGCTGTAAAGATAAAAATGTAATATCAGGATATCACGAAAATCAAACAAGATGCAACAGTGTCCATGGCTTTGTTTACATGTCTACACATTTGCACATACCAGTCTCGACAGCTTCAGCCTCATTGGCTTTCCAGTGTTTTGCAATGTTATCTGAGAGAGGATCATCAGGATTTGGAGCGCTCAGCAGTGCCTGGATGCTGAAGAGTACATAGTTAACAGGCCAGAAGGTACCACATTAGTCCGTAGACATCTTAGAAATATAAGAAACAGTTAAAGTTGGATAACAAGATGATACAAGGCCCATTAATCATTTGATACCATAACTAAGAGGCCAAAAAAGCAACAAAACAAGCAGTTACCTCAACAGAACGGTTCGTATCTGAAGAGCTGGACTCCATTTGTCCTTCAGAATATCAAGACATATCCTACCAAGCTGCAGCGATGTTCAATCAGAAATCCAGAATTACTTTCTTTCAAAAATCAATAAAAGAAATTAGGAAGACTGCTGTGTGCCTACCTTGTCAATGTTTGGATGGTAAATTTTGGTGAGAAACCTAACCTGTATCAGCAGTGGATAAAATGCAAAATTACCATCAGCATGGTTTACAAGTAGAAACATTTACCAAAGGAAAAAAAAAAAATGTAAGGTAGGACAGCCCTAACTGAAGTTCAAAGATCCTCATCCAAACAATTGACAACATATACTGAGAGTATAATACAGGAATGTAAGAAATAGCACTGAATAGAATCTACAGCTGACAAAAGCACAAACAGAATGCTGTTGCTCATTTTTTCTGTACAAGAAATAATGCGCAAGCATCCAAGGGCTGATCCAATCCAGTCATCAGGACTATGGAGCAAACCAATGAATAGAACTTGTCAAAACAAAACAGTGGCTACAACAAGAATAAAAGGAACAAAAATAGAGACGTTAAGATAAGTTTTCAAAAAGCAAGAGTCATCCAATAAAACACATCACAATACTACTTATGTGTGTCTTTTCTATTATAGAATAACTATTCAGCAGAGTTTCCTTGGCAATACAGACTGCCATAGTTCAGCACCTGCTACCTGCTAGTATATCGCAGGGCCTTCCCTACACCCTAACTCTAAGAAATAGAGTCTTACAAAGATCTTCTTAATGGAATTTGAAGTTAATACAAGCAGAATTACGCTTATCAAAGTAGGATATAAAGCCAACAAATTATTAGGTAAACCAACTTCAGTAGTAGAATAAGAAATTACTTTTGGGGCAGCCATTGGATATTCCTCAGGCAAGAATAGTTCAAGCTTAAAAACTCCACCTGTCAAAAAACACATAAGTAGAAGAACTACAATTATCACTTTTCCGAAATGGAGATGAGATGCAAATGAATAAACAAAAGACACACTTGTCACACATGAATATTGTGGAGTATAAATTGGCACTCGCATAAAGAACTACAAAAAAAATGGATGTATAAAGAAACAGCTGGGTCATACATTATGGCGATCATTAAGGAAAACGGTACCCCCATATTCATTACTGATTCCAAAAGGCTTAAACAAGTTATCCAAGTATGCATACTGTTAAACTTGCCGTGTCACCTACTAGGCAATACTGGTAGACCATATAAACAGGTCCACCATTCCTATTCATATGCAGCTTCTTCGGAAACAAACAGAGGCACAAAACGCTATAGCTATACCAAGGTGCAGTGTAGAATATTCAAGCCACATCTCACAGTGCAAACATTACAGCATAAGAAGCACCAAGATTACTGATACACGAATATGTCAGATAAAATGTAAAAGGAGGAGCACCTTCGTAGGGTGACTGCGCGGGGCCAAGGATCATGACATTGAAGTAGCGCATGTTCTCCTCGGACGGCGACGCGCTAATCCCTGGAGCTGCAGGTACGGGTACACAAGGGAAAAAAGAATAGGAATGAAACACCATAAAAGTGTAACCAGACGAGAACAGTAACTGCAGCGGACGCCGAATTCCGCCGAAATTCTATGGAAACTGTGATCATGTATACCTGGTTCGCTGAGAAGCCGCTGGGTCTCCTGCAGATCCAAATCCCAAACAAGATTAATCATCCACACAGAAAACACCACCACCACCAGCAGCAACAACAACAAAGTATTCGATTCCGTCAAGCAGTAGAGGGCGGCGGTAGATCTGGGAGTAAGGGAAGCGGCGACCAGATCGTGAGACGCACCTTGATGATTCGGCGCGGGAGGTTGCTGTTGGCCATGGAGCTGTCGGCTCGCGGGGGGGGGGGGGGCGGGGGCGCGGCGAGGTGCTGCCTCACGCTCCGTGCGGCGATGGAGGAAGACGAGACGAGACGAGGGGTCAATGGACGGTGGGTCGTGTAGAGGCGTAGAGTAGAGGAGGAGGGGTGTGGCCGAATGGCAGCGACACGGGCACGGATGCCTTTATAAACCCTTCCCCTTTCAGCGCCGAGCCACTGTGATTGTGGCTGTAACTGTAATTTTTTCCCTGTGTTGGAAGAGGCTTTTGGTGTTTTCGCAGATGGAAATTGAATGCAAGTGCTTAATGAAATAGTAGTCGCTGATAATCTCAATGCGTAAATTGCATGAAACTAGAGGACGGGGTAGGCCCCGATCTGTGGAGCACGGAACTCGTGAATAGGACGAGGTAGGACGAAAAGGAAAGCGAAAATTCCATGATTCTGGCTGGCTTGGGTCTCATGCTACGCGAACTCGGTCGCAAAAGGTCTTGCCTCTCCTCCGCGTCAGCCGGCGGCAGCGGAAGGTGATACCATTGCAGCGTCACCATTCACCAGCTAGTTGAAGCTGAAGCAGAGAAGCAAACGAAATGGGCCGTTCTTACCAGGCCGCTTCCACTTTAGCGGCACAGCTGCTGCAAACGGCAAAGTTGATTTTGCTCAACGTCGACGTCTTTCTTCCCCTTATTATTTGGATTCGTACTTCCTACGAAGTGTTCACCATTCTACTAGAACCTCAAATAATATCTCAAGATAACACTAGCAATTCTGAAGTCAGGGCAGGTACCAAGATGAGATAACCTGTCTAATTTCAATTTAACAAATTCAACACAATCTTTACAAACGACGAGAACAGATTGCTGTGACGACATTTTCCAACGTTTCTTTCTAAACAGGGTCACACTCAGAGCTAAATTGTCAATGAAACAATCAGGTAAATACCATTAAAAGAAAAGTTAACATAGCTTCACACTACGAATTTCTAGACCTCATGTACCACATTACAAACAGCAACAAACCTAAGAATGACGAAATAAATATCCCATGCACAGTACGCTGCCGGGCAGGACTTCACTAGAGAAAGACATCACTGAGATGAGATTGCCACCGATGATCTGTAGAAACAGAATGCAGAAGATCAATAATCATGTAAGAGACTAAGAGAGTAATGGTAATCAAATCAAGACATTGATGCGTATTTACTTGCATAAAAGCTAAAAAAGTAACATTTTGTTCTTTAGAATATGGTTAAGATAAGAATGTAGTTATAGTGTCTCCATGCTTTCCAAGAGTATACATATCATCGTTTTTTCTCAACACTATTAATTTAGAAGATTATTTGGTGCATATATCCTCTGTTATCAGGTTGGCGTAATAGGCATGACATCTTTGTAAAAAACAACAAAAAAAAAAAGATAGCAAGAATCATGTAAAAAAGATTGATTATTTCACATCACGCCATATGGTACATGAATCGGTATTACATAAAAACACAACCAAAGAAACATGCTAAAGAATCATCTTCAAAAACAGCTTCCCTATGTGATTGCAGGTGTGGACTTTGGGTTAGTACACTAAACAACTTCAAGCTCTTTTCTATAGAAAGGCACAAAACATGCTATAGTGCAGTCAACATTTTTTAACCATCCACATGAGAATACTACCATGTCCGATTTAACACAGCAGTGCTTCGTGAAACCAAGAAATAAATATTTCAAAATATAAAACAGTAACAATAAATACCCTAATTTGCTCTACAAAAGCGTAAAACTACACTAAAACAACTTGACAGATCAATAAACATAGTTCTAGTCTGCATATCCCAGCGAATGGGCTATAGCTGAGTTGGTTATATGGCTCTAGTAGTACTCATCGGGTCCTTGGTTCAACTACCTATGGGAGTGAATTTCAGGTTGGGGTTAAAAAAAAATTCTCCTCATCTGCCCCACACCAAAGCACACATCCGGCATAGGTCATGGTCATTCTCATATGGGCGACGGTTTCTTTGTGTAAGGGTGGGGCAAGGGTTCAGAGGTTTTCTTAACCTCTGAAAAGGCCTTCACCTTAGCAAAATGCCTAGGGGCTGCCTTACCCCCGCAAGCAAGTTTTAGTCTGCATATATCCCAGAGCAAGGATGGAGGTGTTATCACATGAAAGGAAAAAAAAAAATCACACAAGGCAGGGGTAACACATTTGATCTTGAATCCTTAATGAATCATAGCCTCTCCAACTCGTGAACCAGGAGCATCAACACATAGGTACTATCTAACTACACCCTTTTAACACCTTTCTTTAAACTAAAAATATATACATCTGTTTGGATGTCAACAATCCCGAATACATGTTTGCACACTACTCTGTCCACAAATATAACTATTTCTGTATTTGATCAAAATTAAAAGTTTTTCGCCTTTAACTAACAATATCTACTAAAACAAATTATGATAACTAAAAAAACAGTAGAATGTACTCCTCCATTTTTATTTAGTTGTTGTTGCGACACAAAAAAAGTAACTGCCACTAGTTCAAAATTTCTGTCCTAAACGACAGCAAAAAAAAGAAAGCAGGAGTATTATGATAGTTTGCTGTTATGAGTCAAACTGAAAATATTTAACTTTGACTAAACCCAAAAATGCTAAATGTTTTTGGCATATGAGAATGCGCTAATAAAATATTTGTCACAGATCTAACAAATTTTACGCATACTAATGGTCATCAAAAAGGTTATCAAGAACTCAGCAAGCATTTTAGAACAATAAAAAGAGATAGTCCCATGCACCATGCCAATGCCGTTGATCCTACTGAAGCCTTTGATATATTATCATACATAAAAAAACAAAAGTTACAGCCCTCAATCTCAACTTTGTCTCAAGTATCAAATGAAATTTCAGCCTAGGGTAAGACCGCCCAGCGAAATTCTATTAAGAACAAGCACCTACAAAGGGAGGGCCGTCCACGAACCTTGGTCCCATCCTCGGAAATCCACCCCTATGGTTCGGACCTTAACACATGGTTCGAGCCCACCCATACAAGATGCCCCACTGAGTAATTGGGACACCACGAGTGGATTTTTTAGTCCACAAATTGTGCACACCAGGATTTAAACCTGGTGCTAGGCCTAACACTCGGAAGCTTAACCCAAGTGAGCTACAGTTAGTTTGCACATCATACTATGAGTCAATTGATCACGAAAATTCCAGCACACTTGTTTACTTCAGCATCTTAGAACTCATATACAGACTCACACATTCAGATGAACAAGAACACATTTCTAATCCCTATAAAAGAACGTAACTAAAATTGCCATTAGCAAACTTATTCCTAGATGAAAATCAGAGGTAATGTTTTGAGACCACAGACCACACTACATTCATAATGTATCCAGTCAATTATTAGTACACCATAAAGCTAAAATCTTAAACAAATGTTCAGGGCATACCTAGACTTTTGACAACATCAGTGGAAGCTGGAAGAAGAAACGAAAGGCAGTGCAGCAACTGTAGCAACCAACTCCACTCCAGCAGCTGCACCATCAGAGGCACCTCCTGCGCCTGCCATCTTCTTGACACGCTTTGCCCTCACAAGCTTCACATGGGCGTCCACGAAATTCTCCATGCGTTTAACCTCGAGCTGCTTGAGAAAATCGATTCGTTGCCGCTCCATCTCCAGCGCATGCTTTTGCTTCGCATTCTCCACACGCTCATACATCTCCGCGAAGGCCTCAATCGCCCTAGCCAATTCCCTGAAACCTCTGTCACCACTGCCAGTGCCAGGCCTGCTGCGCTTCTTACTATTGCCAGAGAGCGACGAAACAGAGCGCGATGGTGACTGCTGTGTGTTGTAATTGTTCTTGGCGCCAGCATCATCAGAGTCCTCCGAATCAGACATCGCAGCTGCCGCCGCTGCGGCTTCCTGCTGAATGAGGGCGGCAGCAGGTAGCGGATATCCGCGGCGATTATTGGGCAGCGGCAAAGCCATAGGCGGAGGCGGCTTCCCCATAACAGCAGGAGGCGGGGACGGTGATAGCGACGGAGAGGGAGGCTTCCTTATGGGCGGAGGATGGACGGGCATGGCGAACTGAGGGACCGTCGACGGCGAGGGCCTCTTGGAGGCGGAGGCGTTGAGGGTGGGTCCGACGAGGCGGTCGAGCTCGTGGAAGAAGGACCAGCCGGAGGGCGCGTTGCGGGCTCGCTCGGCCTTGTACTTCTTCTTGAGGGTGTCGACGCGGTTCTTGCACTGGACGTCGGTGCGCGGCGGGCGGCGGCGCGCCGACGCCCCCCGGCGAGAGTTGACCGCGTCGGCGACCTCCTGCCACTGCTTCTGGCGCAGGTTGCCGCGGTTGAGCTCGACGTACCGGCTGCCCCAGGCGGACACGAGCGCAGCCGTCTCGCCGTCGCTCCAGCAGTCCTCGCGGTACGGCAGGTTGGGGTTGGGCGGCGGCAGCTTGCCCCCTCCTCCTCCCGCGGCGGCAGCCGCGGCGGCGGCGGCCATCGCCATCTCCCTGACTTCCATCGTCCCTCAGCAGCCCTCGTTGTTCCGGCGAGCGGAATCAGATCTCGCAGCGAACCCTAGCCCCAGGGAGGAGACGACGAGCACGGAAGTCGTGGTGGGTTGGGGGTGCGGTGAGGCGAGGATGCCGGGGTGGAATAAAAGGACACGGCGAGGGTGGGGCGCCGGCCGAGGACGGCACGCGCGTGGCACGTGAGTGACCCGGTGGGGTGAGAGACCTGACCGGCGGGGTGGGCAGGCAGGCAGGGCATCGTGGCGACCGCATCGGAGACGTGCCGCCGTTGGATGCGTTTGACCGGGTAACCGGCGAAAGCGAGCGGGAGACCTGCTTGGGTTCGGAGACGGACGGGGGGCGGGTGGGACAGAGACGCGGATGGCCAGCGCAGGCGAGGACACCGGGGGCGTGCTGCAGACCGGACGGCACACGGTGGCGGCGGGAATTTACGCGTTTGGCCCCGGACGGATGGCGGGCGGTAGGGGCAGGACTGGGATTTCGCGCAGGGCACGGGAGAGCGCGGGTGGGTCAGGTGCGGGGCGTGGGATCGCGCTGCGTGACTGCTGCTGCTGAGGTGGTCGCCGTTGGTCGGCTTGCGTTCAGGCGCCGAAAGAGAAAGAGAGAGAGAGGTGACATGAGAGAGAGAGAGGGGAGAGAAGGGCTTCGCTCCTCTTCAGTTCAGTCTGGCGTCTTGGCGCGCTCCCAGGGTGGGTGACGGTGGGGCCCAGTGGGGCCCAGTGGGGCCCTGTTTAGGAGGCGGGCGCGCAACGCAATTATTGTCGCCTCTCCCTGTTCGGTGGCGACTGGCGACTTGGCCGAGAAAGAGGACGGACGGCAGGTTGCTTGCAGCGGCCGGCCTTGGCTGCGGTTCGCCGTGGGATTCGTCATCGGTTCATCGACTTCATGGGTCCAGATCCACGGCGGACGCAAAAAATTAGAAGTAGTACTACACATTCCTCTCGTCCTGATTATTTTTTTATTTTCGATCCAAGCATCCACGGACGAAGCGACCCGCCGGCAGCACGGTCATCGAGTAGTTAGTTGCCAACCGGCTGCCTCCCCGCAGTCGTGGGTTACGAGCCTTCCTCACTCACCGGTGAGTGACCATTCGTCCGTCCGTCCGGCCGTGAAAGGCGAAGACGTGCCCCCCACTCCGCTCGTCCCTGGCTGGACCAGGACGGCACGGCAGGACCACTACGCTGTGCCTACTGTTCCGCCTGTGCCCCGTGCCCTGCGAGCGACCGGCGGCCAGGCCCGGAAAGGCGAGCCATCGATCGGTTCGCATCGAATCGGACGGACTCGTTTATAGTCTCGGTCGTCGGTAGTGTAGGCCGCTGCTGCGTGCTGGCTGCGCTGCGGCGCCGCGCGCTCTCCTTTTCCCTGTCGTGCACTGGCGCGGACGGCACGGCAGCGCACGCGCCGTGGACTCGGGAACCACCACGCACCGGCGCCGTGTCGGCGTCGGGCCCAGGACTCCCCCCTCCACCGCCGCGTGTAAACGCTCGCTTGCTTGTGCCACACCCGACCCTACCCCACCACCTCACCCACCCATCAATTCCCGGCCGGCCGGCGCGTCGTCGCCTTGCCTTTGCCATTACCTTTACCCCGCGTTTCTGGCCGGACCTCGTCGTCGCAATCGAGCCGCAGCCCGTAGGCATCCTGCTCCGGTGGCTACGACTACAGCCAAGAAAGAATCCGTACGTCGATTTGGTTGTCTGGTGGTTCAATTGCGTGATTAGTGCCGGTTCGTACTAATGCGAGTACGAGCGAAGACGGTTCCGTTCCACCGGAATCGCGGAGATATTCCGGTGCCTTTTTTCCGCGGCGCTGAAACGCGTCCGTTGCCCGTCTCTGCCGGCGGCGCTCGAGTTGGACCGCCGCCGTGGGGCTCATCTGGACCTCGCTCGCCATCACCTTCCGACTCACGTTTAAGAGACCAGATCAACTGAAACGAAATTGCGTCCCGAAAGCGTGGAGAACTTGGCACGCAGATAACATTGCACCAAGCGGCCTGCCGCCTGCGGATTCACTGATATATACTGTACCAATCTCCAAAAATCTGCACAAGTCTTTCATACAACCCCTATCATCATCATAAAACGTGACCCTTCTAAAAAGATACTCTGACCTTAACAATGGCCAGGGTTCCAATCCAAGTCGCCGATGGTTGACTTTGGCCTGAACATTTGACTCGAGCTCAACCAATACTAGTACTAGTAACAAAAACATCAGAGCACAAATGCTCCGTCAGGCAAGGTTTTAAAAACAGTTAAAAAGCGCTCGGTTTTCGTGGTTTCGTTCAGACCGCTCTGGCTCGATTTTTCAAATCGAACGGTTTTATCTAAAACCCTAACTATATATTGTAGTAAAAATAATTTTTTGCTTGGTTTTCATGATAAACCGCTCAGTTTTTATGATAAATCGCTCGATTTTTATGATTTGAACGGTTTTTTAACCTTACCGTCAAGCCGAGCGAACACCTCCTAAAATAAAGATCACAGAAAAGTTGCTACTCATATAAAACTGTCCATGGACAATACATGGAATACAAGTGCAAACCCCTGTTCTAGAACATATAGCAAGCATTTGTGTATGCAAAAAATGCTGTTCTAGTAACTTACATACAAGTAGCTGCTCGGTTAACATAAAAGACAACTTAACTTAATAGCCGCTTCATTAACTTAAAGACAGTTTAACCTAAAAGTATCTTTTACTTATTAACTTGAAAACTTTTTTCCATGTGCTGTAGCTCAATCACTTTGACAGATTTTTAGCCTTACGACGTCGTTCTTCTACTTGCTTCCTTGCCCGTTCCTATTGTCAAATTTAGAAAAAACGATTAGAAATGACATCATATTAAGAAATATTTCTGTGAAAAAAAATAAGATACGCTAAATACCATGCGTTCCGGGTCAAAGCTAAGGTCCCCAATATGGCGCCCTAACCATCCCCGAGCTACTTGATCGTTGACATCATCAATAAGTTCCTTATAATCGACGTTGGCACCACTTTTGTAGGGGCTCTCATACTCATCTTGAAACAAATCACCGGTTATGCCGAGCTTTCAATATCCATTCTCGTCATAGATCCTAGAACGCCGCTTGAACACCGCGTACCGCATCCTCTTCTCCTCCTCGGTGCTCGGTCTTGTACTTCCTTTTGTATTCTTTCCTCCACCGCTCAAACCTCTCTGTGATGACAGCCTCTTCCTTCGGATTAAAATTCTCAGATTTCTGCAGCTCCTCCTCTAAGAGCTCCTTTTCACTGTACCCTTTCCTAGGCCCCTCATACCTTTCCTCATTCAGGTAGTCATAGTATTCGGCAAAGTTCATCTTGCCTTTCTTGTCTACAAAGGTTGCCATGATGGCCGGATCTTTGGGGTCAAAAAACAAATCCAACAACATCGGCCTCCTTAATGGTGTCCAAGATAATAAACTCCACACACACTATAAAATTATGAAATCAGTTAGTGTAAATTTGATAACTAGGTTACGTTATGCAGCAAAGTGAAACAACATAAATCTACAGGCAATAGGCGAATTCAAATTGCTTGAACAAGCGTGCAACAACCGAGCAAACAGACAAGAATCTGATGACGAATTAAGATCTAAGTTGCATGGCAAGTTTCGCATTGTAGTATGGTGTGTTTTAACGAGGAAAGTAGTTTTAGCTAAGCAACAAATAGAATGCATTACAGCAGCAACTTCATCACACGGCCATAAAAGATTAATGGCTAGTACTGCAGAGTACATACTATTTGTTGATGTTAATCTTGAGTAAGGAACCATACGACAACCTACGTACAAAACGATCGATCCAGGCTTCGTGCACAAGCTAAATGCATAGCCGACACCAACTCGTTTGGGGGGGCATGTTCTTCGATTCGTACCTGACTCGTGTTCTGTCAAATGATTTTTGAGATACGAGAGTCCGCCCAGTCCAACGAATCCAGCCGCTGCAATTGCAGAAAGAAAATGGCGAGTATGAAAGCCGAGATCCCTCTGTACGTACTCAAGGTGAGAAACTTGCATGAGCCGTTAAGTGCGAGAAGGGGTGAAAAATTAGATCCAAGATTAGGGAGAGAAATTAAACGTACACTCACCAGGGTGTGGAGGGATGATCGTCCAGGCCTCGGCGCCGTCGCCCCTACGACAGCAGCCCTGGAGAAGGTCCACCCGCCTGCGGCAGTTGCGCCCGTGTGCGGGAAATCACGCGCGGCAAGAGCCTCCGGGTAAAGATGGAACCCAGGGCCCGGATCGACATATACTCGATTCCTTCCTTGCTCTCCTTCGCTGCCACCTCGATTTCCTTCTTCGCCGCCTTCCCGTATTTTTTCTTCGCTCTCCGCCGCCGCTAAACCCTCGATTAATGTTTCTTTATCGATGGTCACAATATTACTTACGTATTTCGTACTAGTATACGAGCGAAGAAGGCGGTTCCGCCCGCCGAGTGACGCCAGAATCGTGGAGAAATTCCGCGGGAGTGAAACGCATCCTCCGTTTCCGTTGCCCGCCCGTCTCTGCGGCGCTCGAGTTGGACCGCCTCCGGGTAGATCTATCTGGGCCTTGCCTTCTGACTGACGTTTAAGGGGAACGGATCAGCTGAAACGAAATTGCGTCCCGAATTTTTTGTGGAGAACTCCGGCTTCGGTTATTTCTCCAAGCCGACTTTTCTTCTGTCCAAAGAAAAGCAACGCGCGAGCCCGAGAAAGGAAGGAGGATTGGAACGCCGGTGCGTGCGGTACCGCGTACCGGTAAGCGCACGAGTTGGGATGCAGCGACATCACGTTCACGTGACTTACGTCGCGTCTCCGGCCGGATTTACAGGACGGTTTCTCAGCTTCAAGGCGAACCCTCCATCGAGACATCGAGTCCGCTACCGCTAGAGCGGACGAACGGCAAGTTTGCCGGCGGAATTCATCCGTCTACCACCGTCCTTCTGTGTGCAAGCGCTGTCGGAGCACACTATCATTATATTCTCACGTTTAGCAACGCTGACGCATCAAGCGACCTGCGGACTCTGGCCGTCTGGCGGACACCGATCTCCCAAAATCTGCACGTGTCTTTCAGGAAAGCCAATAGAGTGATCCCTGTCTGTCATCGTAAAAGGTGACCCTTCTAAAAGTTGCAGTACTCCGACCTGAAACATGGCCAGGGTTCCGTTCCATCCTACCAAGTCGCCGATGTTTGACTCCGACACGAACATTTGACTGGAGCTCAACCACTAACATTCTTCGAAGCACAACATACTCCCTCCTTCTGTTCTTTTTTACTTATCGTTATTGATTTTAATTAAAAATATTAACTGTTTATCTTATTTAAAAAAATAGTTCAAATGTACGAAACTAAAAATTAGGGTTCAAAAACCTTCTATGATAAATCAAATTCTAACAAAATATTTGATATTTTTCATATTTTTTAAATAAAATAAATGGTTAAAATTATTGTTTAAAAAAAGAATAAAGAGAGTATCTGACAGGAAGAGAGGCTGCTAATTAAATTGGGTGACCAGTCATTCAAGTCGTGTGATAGCGAGCGTTTGCAGTCTGACGTTCTGTGCTCTTTGCTTGGTTTGGCAGATGAGTCTGTGCTAGTAAGAGATTGAGGTTCCGTGAGCAGTGATTCGTATGAGGTACAGTAGAGTATGCAAGTTGCAGTTTTCTTATTATTATTATTATTATTTATTTATTTTTTTTAGCACATGCAAGTTGCAGCAAAATACAATAGCTTGCCACCTTAGCAGGCGAGCAACAAAGACAATGATGACTGAATTTTCACCCCGGTTGGAAGATTGAAATAAGTATTTTCAGGTCCTTCACTACTATGAGTTCATATATATTTTTTTCGATATCAGAAATCACTCTTTTCTGTGGCAACGACCGAGACAGAAGGACTGGATTTGGATTACCAATCACCACAAAATCATACTGTCCAGTACACTACAATATATGATTCTTCTGAAGATATAATTTAGTCTAAAGATGAGTTATAGAATTGATGAGCAACGATTTCCATTTCTCAGAAATAAGCATCATGCATGCGCCCAAAAATGGAAATCGTTGAACATCAATTCAAGGGCTTGTATACAGGAGGCCCCTTCACTTGTTGTCTCAGAAGAACTTGAGAGCCACGGTAACAGAAAGATGAAGCCTCTTGATGAAATCGGCAGGCAGCTTCAGTGTTTTGTCGGGGAAGCAACAACATGAAGAGAGCAGCATCTGCTGATGAAGTAGTACCATGCCATGACAAGAAGAATTTTGTACCAAAATGGCTATTCACAAGCTAATAATGTACCAAAGGTGCTAAGGCAGATAGCAAAGGCAGAAATGCTGAGAGCGGTTGGCGGTAATCCATAATAAACATATCACTATCGACCTTACCGAACTGCAGGATAACAGTTTCATCATCTGTTCCAACAACACTATTCGGATGCCTTGGGTCGGTTGCAGCCACCAGCTGAATATTCTTGACAGATGGCACAGTAACCCGTCCATAAAAGTTCAAGCACCAGCATTGCAAGTCCTCGTGCCACCGTGGAGCTTTGTTTCTAAGGACAGTGGTACACGTACTCTTGAGAAAGCTCACCTTGATTGAGTTCTCCCAGGTCTCTTGTATTGACGGGCACTCTAAGCTGCAAAACATCTTCCTAGGCCCTCTGGATTTGAGTAAGTTGTGTTTATAGGAGGAAACCTGCCCAACATCAAAGATGCCTAGTGGATCAAAGATGCCCAGTGGCCACAGGGGGCTGTTTCGACAGCTTCCAAAACGTTGGATAGATCGAATGGTTGATGCCTTTGCGCCATCATATGGTGCCTCGCTGTCATATATATTTGAAGTTTCTTCCCCAAAAATCAGACCTACAAAAGTTGAAACACAAGAACAATCAGGTCAATCAAACACAAACTCACGACACAAACAAATGATATTGAACAAAACAACCCTTTGTAACCTGGACCAAGAAATCAAAGTTCAGATATTGTAATGCGCAAGACAACATGAACTGATTACTTTATATTTTTTGCCTAAGAAATTGTTTACTTAATATTCGTAGGAACTACCGCCTTGAAGAGTTCAATCACACAAGACCAAAATATACCAATAAAGAAAATGATAATAAAAACCTCTGTTTTTATTAAGGGAGCCTGGCAGATGAGACCGTATGTTACTTAGTAGTTGCTTGATATGGGAAGCTAAAGTTTTCGTAAAAAGAAAGAAGAAAAGGTAGAGTTAAATCTATTTATTCGACCTGATGTTTGATGTGAAGATTTTCATTGAATAATGCTAATGGTTTCTATAACTTCCCCTAACACCAAAACAGAAGACCTGTTTCTCACAATCATGTGCAGCAGTCCGAGCATAAAAATACAAATAACTTAACATCCCAGGTACATGAAGTTATCATATAAACTGCGGATGGTTAGCAAAACAATGATCTAAAAATACACAAGAAGATATCATGAAACCATAGATTTCGCGGAAGCACCTCAACTTTCCAACATATGCACTGCTTCCTTGTGATAGATCATCAGCATCAAGGGAGAGAATGTACTCTGTGTGGGCATCCAGCCTAACCCTTCTAGCTGCCATGAGAAACTTCCCTTTGTCCCTGACAGCTATGGTATCTTCGAGACAAAGGCAAAAAGTCATACGAAAAAAGACTAATAATGGAGAACGTAATGAGAAAATAATGACCATGTAAGCTCATGTGAACAATGTTTACAAGCAAGTGTTGGATCATCTTTTCTAAACAAAATATGCACAAACTATTGTATCATACTGGTTTTTATTAGAAGAAATATGTACAATTCAACAAGCATTAGTTATTCATGTGAAATTTTATCCTACTCTTATCAATTTGTTCTAACAATCCCTGAACATGGCATACCGTTTTATTAGGATGAAGAGAAATGCACAATGCCGCAGGGTTGCACAATATTTAATTTATTTTTTCTTGAAAACGCAGGAAACCTGCCCTTCATTATGAGAAGAGATTGGCATAAGAATCCATGTGACAATATACAGAGAGCTAAATAAATTGTAAAGTCAGCAGCACAAAGGAGACACAAGAGCCTCACCGCAGAGAGCACTAAAAATTAAGAGATGAGGCTGACATTGTATAATGCTGTGCAAACTTACTGCTCATCAGACCAAGATAGAGATAAAACGTAGAATTCTTCTTGTTTCGCTTGATGAAGCACCGGATAGGGAAGTCTTTTTGGCCCTGGCTGCCCAACCACATGGAATAGAGCAACGCTTTAGATATAGAGCTGACTAAGCTAAATTAGAATTGATAATGATAGCTGAAGCCGCTTCCTTGATAGAAATCGACAGTCACCCAAAAGACTACAAAAGGTAATCACGCATTGCCAACATTAGACACCTAAAACTAATGCATATCGTCTCGTTTTTGTTATAGTTACAAAACTACCTTTCTTGTCTTAATGAAAACAAAACATTCAATGAGCATAAGCAAAACAGAATTTTCCGCCAACAAGTAGTGAAGTACTCTATATAAATCATCCATGTCAAACCAATATTAGCACCAGAAATTTGGCACCGTTTCAGAGATCAAACGTTTAACAGTTCAACAGGGTTTGATAAAATGGTAAATGCCCAAATCCTATCAGAACACAGAGTGATCACATATATTCTCTAAACAATGTCCCAACGATCCACCAAGAAATTGGGTGTCCTCCCTCTATCCCTCCCACTGTTGGGTGGGACTTCTACTGCGTAAGTCCTCCAGCTCAGAGAGATATCAAATGAGTCTCATTAGCCTAAACATTTAGGTAATCAACACGATCAACGCCGAACCAAAACCTCTCGCCTGCTTCAGCGAGGCCAGGAACGTGATCTTCCCTGACACCGACAGCGGCCGCACGACGGCCACCGTGGCGTCGCGCCACCGCCTGCATACGCCAGCACACGACACCACGTCCTTCCGCCAAGGCCACCGCTCCCCGGCTGACGCCTCGACGCGCCGCACGATCTCCGCGACCAGCTCCGGTAGCAGCCATGCCCACCTGTCTTCCTCATCCTCCGCCGCCGCCGCCGCCTTCGGCCCCTCCATCGCCACCACCTCCAAGGAATCGGGTCGAGCCGCCATTTTGCGCCGATCCACGCGCATTAGGGCTCGGTCCGCTTGTGTCAGTATTGCCGCCGTGTAGTGTGGGTATCACTCGAAAGAGAGCGTGTGCGCTGCGCGAAGGGAAAACAGGAAACAAAACCGAATCGAGTGATGCGCAGCAGGCAGTTGCGCGCGGATGCTGGCTTTTCGGTTCAGGGGATCTTCTTCTACTACCTTCGTACGTTTCACAGTTGGTCTTATTAAAAAAAATTTTAAAAAATAAGTCGTATTAAAAATTCATCTAATACTAAAATATATCATAATAAAATAAATAATATTTTTTAAAATAAAACGAACAGTTCAATTTGATTCTTAAAAGTTCATAAATTTTTATATTTTTTGACTGACAAAGTAGAAGAGGATGACAGCTCTATTTTTGTCCAATAAGTTCAGCGACTTGGCACTACTCTCTATCAGATATGTAAGACTATCTTTGTTTTCCATTGTTGATAATTTAGACATTTGACATTATCTTTGATCGTGCGTCTTATTTAAAAATTTATGATAAATATTACATATTTATTATAATTTAATTTATTTTAAAGATATTTAAATCATAACTTTTACATATTTAAAATAATTTTTTAAATAAAATGAGCTGTCAGGGTTAATGTAAAAATTCAAACTTATCGATAATTAAAAAGACAAAGGTATTAATACTGTATTGCCCACAAGATGCACTTCGGGCCTCCCTCGCTACGCCTAAATTCTCTGAAGTTTCAGTCACTTGCCCATAAAATTTTCAGCTGCTCGTGTCTCAGAGTAGAGATTGATACAGATGCTCTGTTTCTCCTCTCGATGTTCGGGTATGAGTTGTACGTGACTTTATTCCGAATCTCTGTAATTACGTACTAAATTGCTGTTGCGCGTTGGTAGATTTCGACCAGCTCATAGTTTTACACACTGGAACTTGTAACATACACGTAGCAATTAGAACTGCTCCAAGTCAACGGTTCTCGCATTCGTCGCCGTCGCTGTCGCCGCGGGGTACATACATCCAACTGCGTACTTATCCAACGTTTCGCATTTTGTATGTAGTGCTTCATTCTGTTTGAGAAGGCTTGTTCGTGTCCTGCCTGCTCTTTATTTTCCATTTGTTTTCCAAACAATGACAGCGATAGGCCTAGATGAGAAAGAAAAAAAAACGTACAAGCGTAAAAAGTAGTATGCAAACCAAGAGCTGACTAGCTCTACTCTACCGCGAGAAGAGCGGGAAGAACCAGGCAATATGGTCGACCTTTCAACCGCAGGTGAAGAAAGAAGCGTAATGCACACACAGAGGCTGGGTTTTACCGTTGGCGCATGCCATGCCTGCGCCAGTGCAGCGGCCTGCCTGTTTGGCTCACTCGGGACATGCTTGCCTTATCATGTCATGAGTCGTGACATGCTTGCGCGTGGCGTTCTCGGCTTCTCCCCGAGCCAGCAGACAAACGATTTCGCTGGCCGAAACCGACAGCTTGTTGAAGCCCAGCCTCGAACCCCAACGGCTAGAACTTAGAACCGGCCATAGTTTGTTTGTGTGCTCGTTTTCTCTCACGTTCACGTCTGGTTTCGAAAACGGAGATCAAATACGACGCCGTGATGAGCGGCGCAACCGCCGGCGTTCGGTGCGGCTCCGATTCGGCACCGCAAAATTTCGCCTCCGATTCCCCAGGCCGTCGCGTCGCGGCGTCTTTGTTTTACGCAAGGCACTCCAGCTTCAATTCTGGACTTGTTCGTATACGGGTTTAGGTTCACGTGACGACGGGCTTTGCAAGCAGCCTAGGTGGCACCACGGCCGCCGGTTTTAAAATGGCCCGTGTTGAAATCTGGCGCCGGGGATTGACGCCGTTGCAGAGTAGTAACACTACCGTGGTCTCTCGGCGACAATGGACCTAGGAGCCATCCATCAGGCTGCTTTCATTGTTGTTCCTTTCAAAATACCTTTTTTTTTTAAAGTCTTCCTTTCAAAATACTACTACTAGTACAGTATTACTAGAGATAAGCTTGCGTGGATGCGAAAATGTCCATGGGAGAGAAGTGAGCCATGGTTTTGGTCCCTCGTTCTTCTTCTTTATTTCCAGCCCCAGTTATTGAACCGATCTTCGACAAAGAGTGACGATGAGACGAACAGCGAAGCCTTTACCTGCTTCTCTTTAGACTTTAGTCGTTTTGAGTACTTCTTCTTCCCTTTCTTTTTTTTTTTAGTTACCATTCAAACAAAATCGTATTATTGGATACCTCCAACTGCTACCGCCCACGGGCTTCACGACGTATTCTCCCTCCATCCAGCAAGCTCTCTGCTCGTTCAAGTTGGGTATGTTCTTCAGTTCTTTTTTTCTTTTCCCTCACATAGTACATCACTGGCACCTCTTATCCATCGTTCATTTCGTTTATGCTGCAGAGTACTATTGGAAGGGGGGAAAATCGGATGAAACCTGAAGACTCTGTCCAAGTTGTGATCGTTTTTGACAAAGGAGGGTGTCTCATAGATAGGGAGGGTGGAGGGCTATCCAACCATCTGATGTGAGCTCGTCGGGCACGTCGGCGATATGTACTACGCGTCGAGTTCCTTCGCGCTCGTGGCGTTGACGCTCTACGCTGTCGCGAGCGCCTCCTCCTCGTTGGATCTGCCCGCACAGCCGAGCCATCGGAGACTGCTTCAGGGTCAGGGCAGCAACCTCGCCGCACCGGCTTCGAATGTCCCCGCTGTTCCTGCGGCTGCTCGCGTTCCTTCTACTGGGAGCGGGTCGATTCCAGCTACTAGCCAAGAAGGAAATGATCCGAACCAGATAGCGCCTGCTCCGCATACGCTGTCCAAGTCTCGTGATGAGTCAAGGTCAAGATCCAGGAAGTGGCTGTACATGATTGTTCTTCCGGCGGCTGGCCTGTTGTTGCTTACCGGTGCTGCGTGTTTCCTTTTGCCGTGTCGCGAGACTGCGGCTGCGACGATAGGTCCTTGGAAGACGGGGCTCAGTGGCCAGCTGCAGAAGGCGTTTGTGACAGGTACTACTTTTACTGTTATTTGCTAGTCTGTGAATTTGCAGATACGGAAAGAAGATGGGTTAAGGTTTACCTGGCACTTTGTTGTTTGATGAATTGCTTGATTTGCTGATGTAATAAACATGCTTCAGGAGTACCAAATTTGCAGCGGTCGGAGCTGGAGCGTGCTTGCGAGGATTTCAGCAACATCATTGCAAGTTATCCACACTACACCGTGTATAAGGGGACCTTGTCATCTGGTGTTGAGATCGCTGTTGTGTCAACTATGATCACGTCCAGCAAGGAATGGTCAGAGCATTCAGAGGCCTGCTTCAGGGAGAAGGTTATCAGCATTCGCACATTCCCTTTACGACTGCATTATTAGCTTCACAGATTTACTTACCGTTCTTTCGTATGACATAAGCAGATCGACTCCCTTTCACGAATAAACCACAAGAATTTCGTCAATCTGCTTGGCTTTTGCGAGGAGGAAGAACCTTTCACAAGGATGATGGTGCTAGAATACGCGCCGAACGGGACACTTCATGAAAACCTACATGGTACGAAGCACTTGTTTGTTCATACTAATTCATCACCGATGTAGCAACCAATTACCAACATAATTTGGGGACAAACAATCTGCCTACAGTTGAGGATTTTGAGCACATCGATTGGAGAGGTAGGATGCGAATTATCATGGGACTAGCGTACTGCATTCAACACATGCATGAGCTCAGCCCTCCGGTGGCGCACCCTGACCTGCAGTCCAGTTCCGTACTGATAACTGAAGATGGTGCTGCAAAGGTAGTACCTCCTACCTGAACAATGAATGCATTCCTTCTGGTTTAGCCTATCTGTTCCAGCATTTTTTCATGACTGAATTTGACTAAATTTTGGCAGCTCGTGATGCTGAACCGCGCATAGTACATGTTCAGCATTATCCGAGTTGAGGAAGTGCAACTTGATCCATCCTGAGTATTTCGCAGATTGTGGACATGAGTGTTTGGCATGAAGTGATCTTCGAAGGCAAACGGTCAGCGAATGGTGACCGCGTGGATCACCAGGAGCAAGTGTCTGCCGGCCTCGCAAGGAATGTATATAACTTTGGTGTGCTGCTACTTGAAATCATCTCGGGGAAGCTTCCAGACTCTGAAGACGAACGCTCCCTTGCCAGCTCGGTAACGACACGCTAGCTTTTGCAATAACAAAATCATTTAAACTGCCGAAAAAAATATATGCAAAACTAACCTCATCATGAAAAAAAACTACATAATTTTTTCCTTGCTATAGGTTCTGCAGCGAGTAAACGACAACGGGAACATTTCCTCTTTGCTTGATCCTACACTGAACGGCCACAAGGAAGATGAGTTGAAGGCCATCTTCGAGGTGATCCAGGGTTGCATCCAGAGCGACCCGAGAGACAGGCCGAGCATGAGGGAGATAACTTGTAGGCTGAGGCAAGCCATAGCTATCTCGCCGGTTGCGGCGACGCCGAGACTGTGTCCG
This sequence comes from Oropetium thomaeum, assembly GCA_001182835.1. Classification (NCBI taxonomy): domain Eukaryota; kingdom Viridiplantae; phylum Streptophyta; class Magnoliopsida; order Poales; family Poaceae; genus Oropetium; species Oropetium thomaeum. Next base: position 3,152,122 of record LFJQ01000010.1, read on the forward strand.
CTGTGGTGGGCCGAGCTGGAGGTTATCTCGACCGCTGAAGCACGATAGAGGAATCGACCGAACAAGCAACTTTTTCATCATCTCAAAGTGCTTCAAGGCTCAAGCTGTGCAACCTAACCTGCTGTGTTGTGCATATCTTGTTCTGAAAATTTTAGCTAATCAAAGTACCTTTCTTTAAGCTTTTTTTTTCTCTGGCAAACCGTGTACAGGCATCGACACGTACGCACTCAGATAAATTGGGCAAGGACCTTTATTTTTTTATTCCTTTGGAATATTTGGGCAGTACTATATACAGTGCTACTAGCCTAGAATATACTCCCTCCGTTCAGGTTTGATCTGCATATAAGGTGTGGGTATAGAGACCAAGGAATAACCGTCTCTCTCTCGTACAACGACGCCCATGAGTTAATTCCCCTTGAGCCTCTTTACTGCTTGCATGGTTCACCGAAACGTCACGTAAATAGACCCACAAATCAGCGAGTGGTTGCCGCAGCTTGGATCGGGATTAACCCTCGTCATCAGTTCCCAATTCTACAGTTACCGCAAGCAGCAGCTACTAGCGTAGCCAAAGGCCGAAACGTCAGCGTGGTTGCCGCACATTAGCTCGCCTGATGGAAATCAAAAATCAAATTGTGGTATTGCGGCTGTGTATTACGCGCGTATTCTTTCTTTTCTGCGCGCCTTCCAAATTTGTTGCCGCGATTCCTTCTTTTCTACGCGCCTTCCAAATTCGATTGAAAATTGACCATGGCGGATCCAGAACTCTGTCTATATAAGTCACGAGTTTCTTCTTCCTCTCCTCCATCGATCCATGGCAGACCAAGAACTCGACCTAAACACCCAGCCATACGATTCGGAGATTCATGATTCTGTAGATTGGAGTGCCATTGGAGACTGGGATGGGCCTGCATATGATCTTGAATATGATATGGTTTGGGACTATTCATATGAAGGTACGACCTACTTTGTTTTGTTCTTCTAAACATTCTGTATTTTGATCTATTCTAGTTGATGTTTTTTTTGTTATCTGTTTGTATGCAATTGCAGTCGAACAAGGAGATGATCATGGACAGGAAGGTGAACAACGAACTGAAGTTCCTGTACATGGATTCGACCTGAATATTGGTATTGTTCTCTTTGTAAATTCACATCAGTGTATATAAAACGATGGCTCACTGCAACATTTGTGCCTAGAAGCTGCTGATGGAGATGACGACCATGAAGATGGTGACCCTGGAGATGGAGAAGGTCCACCGCCGAATAGTAAGTTTTCATTTACAAAATGAACGTCTTTAAAAGATTAGTTTTGATGTTCTTTTCTTATCTGTTCAAAAGGATCAGCTGCAAGAAAGAGGCGGTATTACCCCGATGATCTAAAGATAGCCATTTATGCTAAAGTGTTGGCAAAGACTGATCCACCAGTCCTTCATCGTGGAGTAACAAGAGAAGTTGCCAACAAGTTTGATGTACCACAAAGGTTAGTGCAGACCATTTGGCATAATGGTCAAACAGGTGGTTTAGAGGCAATTAAAAACAAATTGGTAGAAAACTATGGTCGTAAAAGGATAGGTATTTCCCCGGAAGACATAAAAGCCATTCCTTTGAGCGAACGAACAACCTTACGAGATCTTGCATATGCACTAGGAGTTTAGAAAAGCACACTTCATAACCGTTTCAAAGAAGGATGTTTTCATAGGCATACTAATGATCTAAAGTTCACATTGACGATGAGAATAAAAAATCACGGGTACAGTACTGCTTGTACATGTTGGTGAACTCCGGTCCTGGTGCACCTATTTTCAAACCCATGTACAACATCATTTACATTGATGAAAAATGGTTTTATCGTACTCGACGCAACCAGAAGTACTATGTGGCGAATGATGAGGAAAGACCACGTAGGTCTGTAAAAAGCAAAAATTTTATTGAGAAGGTAATGTTCTTGGCTGTGATCACTCGACCTAAATTTGACAGTGAAGGGAACTGTATTTTTGATGGAAAAATAGGAATATTTGCCTTTACCTATGTTGAAGCAGCACAAAGAAAGAGTGCAAACCGACCTAAAGCTATGGCTCGCCGTACTGTCAATTTTAGCAATAGCACATTTGTCCAATTTTTATTTAGCGTTGCTTTCATTTGTAGGTACCTTGATCACTAAGGCCATGACGTCAGTTAAGAAGGCTACTAGCCGTGAGTTCTTGCTGCAGAAGGTCCTGCCAGCCATCAAAGCTAAATGGCCAGCTGAAGAGAAGGGGCTGCCTATATTCATTCAACAAGACAACGCGCTCACATCGATGTTAATGATCTGGCGTTCGTAGAGGCAGCACAATCAGATGGATGGGATATTCACCTAACATGCCAACCTCCTAATTCCCCTGATCTGAATGTCTTGGATCTTGATTTTTTTTACAGCAATTCAGTCCATGTTTCAAAAAGGTACTCCAAACAATATTGATCAGATTGTTAGCAAAGTCGAAGCTGCATATCAGCAGTACCCTGTTAGTAGGTCAAACAGAATTTTTCTAACCCAACAAGGCTGCATGTTAGAGGTGACGAAGCAAAACGGAGACCAATTTTCTGACATTCCACATATGAGGAAAAAGACTTTGGAGATGCAAGGTGCACTACCCACTAGCTTGGAATGTGAAATAGACCTCTACAATCAGGCTGTAGAATTTGTATCTTAGGTTTATCACTTTTGGATCTATGTAATCAAGATCGAGTACTACTCGCACGCTATTTGTTGCTGCAACCTGCATGTTTCTAAGTCCTAATGAAGCAGATGTCCACGTCCAATCCAAAAAAGCTTAGCACCTGCCTCATTAACATCGTCATCATTTTTCTCATAACACAGAGGGAAGTAGATAGAACGAAACAGTTCCACCGTTTCAAGCACTGTCTCATCTACCTTCGGCATGGATGCAAGTTGGAGCAGTGCATTTGCCTCTACTTGGACGGCACTGGCCTCATCTTCAGCAACGATGGTGTTGCCGGCGTCAATATCTTCATAGGAATCCGGCACAATGGTGTTGCCGGCGTTAGATTCTTCGTCCTCCCCAACTTCATCATCTTCAAATGAATCCGGCACCACGACGTTGCCGGCGTCGGATTCTTCATCTTCGCCGACTTCAACATTTTCAAACGAATCCGGCACCACGACGTTGCCGGTGTCCTAAATATCTTCCGGCACCATCTTCGCAGCGACGACGCAGTGGCAACCGGCTACGGTGTAAGCAGGAACTAGAGGCGCCAGCAGCAGCAGAATCACGCGGCGATGGATGCAGAGCAACATGCGGAGGAGGCAAGCAGGCAGCAGCCACCAGTGCGGCATGAAGGCCAAACGTGTGCGCGTGCTTGAGTACCCAGCCACCCAGGTGCATGAAACGAAGAGGCACCATATTTACTCTCAACAGTCCCATGCACAAAAAACGAAGCTCTAACCGAAACAGGTAGATCAAAGCTGAAAATTTATTTTTCTTTTATATGCAGATCAAACATGGATGGAGGGAGTAATCCTTACTAAGTCACTACTGACACTACTGTTGTAATTGGCCAGGCAGGCCAAGACCAAACAAAGCAGTGTATAAAACTCCAGGCCGCTGCTCATTGCCGACATATAGAAAATCCGCATTATTGAATAAGGAAATTGGGGCACTAGCAGACAACACTGTCCACATCGTCTGCGCTCACTTTTCATCGAAAAGAAAATAGATATATTACTATTAGTAGGACTATTTCTAGTCACATGTCAAAGTGGGGTACCAGCAGGGTTCACAAAACCGCTGGAAACCGAGCGGTTTTCGCGGTTTCCGCCGAAACCGCTCCGGCTCGGTTCCAAACGGTTAGCGGTTTTCCAATTTAAATTTGAGGTTTTTTGAAAAATTTGAAAAATTTTATAAAAAAAAATATGTAAAAAAACTAGATAAAAAAGGAGGAATTATGGTGTAATGAAAACTTAAAATTTTTTAGTTTATGGAGGTAAAAAAAATAGTAGAAGAAAAAAGATATATATCTATATATATATATATATATGTAAACACTAATCTTATCAACTCCTTCTCCTCCACTCCTTTTTTTTCACCTCGAGCTATATATTTATTATTTATGGACTACGAACTATTTCATTATTTCTATTTTATATTCTATGTCTATGTGTTCTTAATTGCTGTATCAATATATTAGAAAAATTAATTTTGAAAATTTTTATTAATTTTCATATTATTTACTTTTTTTTTTCTCCAAACCGCGGTTTCTGGGAAAACCGAGCGGTAACCGCTCCAAACCGGCCGGTTTTCGCTCCGAAACCGCGGTTTCCATTCAAATTCGTTTCAAAATTTCAAATTTGCGACTTGAACGGTTTTTCGAGCGGTTACCGCGGTAACCGCTCTTCCGCTGGCGGACGGTTTCCGCGGTTCAAACGGTATTGTTAACCCTGGGTACCAGTACCATACCATCCCATCCTCCTGTTTCCAGGAAAGCTGCGGCGTTTCCTCCAAAATACTCCAATCCGAAACTTTTTTGGCTTCACAACACGGTCCAAAAACTTCACCGGACACCGTTGCTCTTTGGCTGACGATGATGTTGAACCAACCAAAATCGTCCCTGGCCTCAAGTCGGGAGGGGAAACTCTTCTCTTCCGCGCCGCCGTCCGCCGTCCCCAAACTTGGACGTTGCTCGAATCGAATGCACTAGCACTAGTACCACGCCGGCGTGTGACGTGTGAGTCCTCGGTGGGCGACGACTAGAGGCCGGCCGGGCCCCCGATCGCGACCACCAACGTCTACTGTACTGTTTTGACACGCACGCTCCACCTATTGGCGTTGGAGTACTGTACACGCCAAACCAAGCAGACGTCAGCGCACCCACTGGCACGCCGGGCCACGCGCTCCACTTGCCATAGAAAAGAACCAGGAGACGACAAGACGGCCAGTGCTCCGGGCCACACGTCCTCCTGCATGCGCACCACCTCTCGCCACCTCATACGGCCCCGCCGGTGCTCGCTCGCAGCCGTCCGTTCGGTCCACCTGCACGGCTCGGATTGCGCGGCCGAGCGCGGTCGCTATATATTGGTTCCACCGGCCAAGCGACGGGCAGCTGTGCGCCTCCGCCCCCTGTCGTCTCGTCTCCTTCTGCTGCCGCCCCGGCTTGCTGCCAGCCCGCCCGCCCACCCACCCGCAACCGCAAGGATAAGCAGACGACGACTGATAAGGAAGGAGAGAGGTGAAATATGGAGGACGCCGCGACCCGGCGCTTCCACCTCTGGTTCCGCGGGCTTCGCTCCCTGCGCCGGGACCTGAAGTCGGCCCGCTGGTCGGACGACCCGGCCCAGATCAGCGCCCTGGTGGGCCGCTTCGTGGGCCACCTCGAGACCTACTGCGCGGCGCGCGCGCAGCTGGACCCGGTCTGGACGCTGTCCGCGCCGTGGGCCAGCCCCGCGGAGCGCGGCGCCGCCTACTGGCTGGCCGGGTGGCGCCCCACCACGCTGGTCCACCTGCTCTACACCGAGTCCGGCGCCCGCTTCGAGGCGCAGCTCCCGGACCTGCTGCTGGGCGTGCGCTCGGGGAACCTAGGCGACCTCAGCCCCGCGCAGCTCGCGCAGATCGACGACCTGCAGCGCCGCACCGTCGCCGAGGAGGACGCGCTGTCGAGGGAGATGGCGCAGGTGCAGGACGGCCAGGCCGGTGTCGTCGTCGGAGCGGCAGGGGACCAGGTCGTCGACGTCGCCGCGGTCGTGGCGAGGGTCAGGGCCGTGCTGGACGGGGCTGACGCGCTCAGGGTGCGCACCGTGAAGCGGGCCGTCGAGATCCTCGAGCCCGCGCAGGCCGCCGAGCTGCTCGTCGCCGCCGCCGACATGGAGATCGGGTTCCGGGAGTTCGGACTCAAGTACGGGTCGTCGGGCCGCGACGAGTAATCAAATCGATCCTGCAATTCTGTGTGCGCTGTCGCCCGTTGGCCGTCTCACTTCCACTGGGAGAAAGGCCTAGTAGGTTCTCACCTCCGTGCGTGCCGTGCCGATCGGCGCGACACGAGTAGATCATGTTTCCGATTGTCGTTGTCGCGACTCTCTGACGTAATTGCGCAGTGAGAAATACTAATAAAACTGAGATGCTTTGTGCCGTGAAGTGTTTGAAAAGTTTATGGTGACTGATGATGCTCGCTTTTTTGTTTGGAGACACGGAGTCGTATTAACTGATCCGAACCAAAGCGAGCAGAGCCTACTGGTAGTAAACAAAGAGGACACCAAGCATTTTTGTTTTCAATTCAAGTAGTAAATTGATCTTCACCGGTCATCACTCACCACTGAAGTACTGTGTTAGATTTCGTTGTACTCTTCTCCAGATCTCGACCGAGAGGCAGCGCCATCTCGCACGAGCAATGGAAGATTTCGCACGACGTGCTAATTAAGGCGTGAGTACGTTACGTGTACGCGCGCTTATATTTGGCGAGCCAGGCCGGAGTTCCAAGCTGGGCAGACGGGAGCCGATCCGATTCTGCTCCGACCGTGCCACCCACCCACGCCTTCGCGCCACCCCGACGAGAGTCAACAGATCGCACGCCCCTTCTTCCTCCCGTCCCAAAACCGCTACCCGAAATCTAGCCAGCGAGCCATCGCCCTCTCTCTCTTTCGCCCGTCCTGGCAGGAAACTAGGAAAGGGGGCTCCATGTTGACATTGCGGACGCCGCAGAGCGCGCGTGCCAGCCAGCCAACTATGCGCCGGTGATGGCTCGGCCGTTCCAGAAGATCGGGCACGGCCTCGACCGGCTCTCGTTCAGGCGGCGAAGATCGGCGTCGTCCGACGACGGTGACAGCTGCTCTATCCCGGCCATGGAGGCGCCGGCCGCGGGGGCGGCGCCTTCCACCAGGCGGACGTTGTCGAGGAGCTGCGGGTCCACGGGGAGGCTCCTGCTCGACCCGCTGGCGCCGCTGGCCGGCGGCCCGTCGGACAAAGCCAGCACGCCTTCGGTGCCGCCGGCGAAGCCAGCCCGCCGTGACGGCCCGCCTTCAGGTCACGATTGTTCTTCGATTGATTGACCGCCAATGCCGATTCTGTTTAGCTTTGTCGAAAGAATAAAATTAAATGACCTCCCCCCTTGGCGGTACGTACGTTGCAGATGCGGAGCTGGTGCGGGAGAAGTTCTCCAAGCTGTTGCTGGGCGAGGACATGTCCGGCACCGGCAAAGGGGTGTCCTCTGCTCTTGCCCTCTCCAACGCCATTACTAATCTTGCAGGTAACAAGAATTAATCCATATAAATTCCTCGTTACTGATCCTCCATTTTGTTTCGCCCGGTACTGCGTCGTACGTCTTTCCCGTTCCGCCGTTCGTGATATCATGAACATTCCCTTTATTCTTCCAGCTTCTGTGTTTGGGGAGCAGCGCCGTTTGCAACCCATGGCCGCCGAGCAGAAGGCGCGGTGGAGGAAGGAGATCGACTGGCTCTTGTCGGTTGCCGATCACATTGTCGAATTCGTTCCTTCAAAACAGGTGTCTCCGGATGGGACCTGTATGGAGGTCAGTCAGCAACGGATGGGCCCCTTCTCAGTGCCTGCACTACATTCAGCAACACGAAACGATTCGATTGCCTCGTTGAATGAACTCTCACCTGTTCTCTTGTTGGACAGATAATGGTGACGCAGCAGCGTCAGGATCTACAGATGAACATTCCTGCTTTACGCAAGCTTGACGCAATGCTTCTTGTAAGCACAGGAATTATCTTGTTCCATTAATTAGATTTAGTGAAACAAAATCAGAGGGATATCTGAAATTCTGAACTGCTAATTTTTTCCCTCTTGTGGAGCAGGATTATCTTGACAGTTTCAGAGGCGAGCAGGAGTTTTGGTATGCATCATCAAAAGATGCAGATAAATCGGAGAAGGGCAACACGCCGAGGCAGGATGACAAATGGTGGCTGCCAACGGTTAGAGTCCCTGATAATGGTCTGTCAGATTCATTCAGGAAATGGCTTCAGCACATGAAGGATCTTGTTGCTCAAGTCCTCAAGGCAGCAATGGCCATCAATGCTAATATTCTAATGGAAATGGAGGTTCCTGAAGCGTACATGGAGTCCCTACCAAAGGTTATCTATCTGTCTATACAAGAGAGACCGAATATGTAGCAGGATACCTTACTGTATTCCACAACATTATCTGACACCATGATCGTTGTGTCATTTTTCTTGTTATTGGTTGGCAGAATGGGAAGGCCAGTCTCGGAGACACAATGTACAAAATCATAACTGACGATTACTTTGATCCGGAAGAACTTCTCAGTGCCGCAGACTTGTCCGAGGAGCACAGCATTGTTGATCTGAAGAACCGAATCGAAGCCTCCGTGGTCATCTGGCAGAAGAAGATGACTCACAAGGATAGGAGCAAACTGTCGTGGGGGCACGGAGTCAGTCACGAGAAGCGGATGACGTTCGAAGGCAGGGCAGAGAACGTTCTTCTCCTTATGAAGCACAGATATCCCGGCATCGCTCAGTCATCTCTTGACATAAGCAAAATACAAGATAACAGGGTACTGGAATGCTGAAAGCATATGCTTGCTTTCCCCATCTCCTTTTTTTTTTTTTCAATTCTGTTTTGTTATTTTTTTTAACTCACCTGCCTTGCGTTCTCACTTTTCAGGATGTTGGCCTTGCCATTTTGGAGAGCTACTCCAGGACCCTTGAGGGTTTAGCTTTCACGGTTATGTCTCGGATCGAAGATGTTATTAACGCCGACTCGGCCGCTCAAGATCACAGGAACGTAGTAGGATCAATGAGAATCCCTGCCAGTTTGTCTTCAGATGACACGGATAAGGTTGTTTCAGATGCTAAGGCTGAGGTCGAGAAGTTTAGAAGAATGGAACCAGTTTCACCAACGCTATTCGACCTGGTGGGCCCACGTGACCAAGATCTCAGCTCATATGTCAAGGAAGATGCAAACGGTCCAAAGTTGACAAAGGTCACGTCCATTGCAACCAGGAGGTTTACTTACTTAGAGAAGCTTGAGAATCTGGGTGGAACAAGAAGCCCAATTTCTAGACACTAGTTGCTATAGGAATGAGGACATACATCATTTATGTTGCCACAGAGGCACCGGAAGAAACTACTAATAGTCTAATATAATGTTCAAACATTATGACGTCTGGAATTGACTACACTTATGTAAATAATCTCTGAACTCAAATTCACCCCTATTATATCCCATGGGAAGTTTGGTGCCATGACGATGATGGCATCGATAATGTCGCTTAGGACGGGCGTTCGGTTGCATGTATTTTCTTCAGGCCACATGGGAGATAGCGGCATTATCTTTCACCGATCTTGTTTATTGGAGATTTTTTTTTTTTTGAACTCCTGAGATGTACTGCAGAGTGGCGTTGATAAGCTAGTGGATGTATGAATGGAATATTAGATATTGCTTATAAATATCATGCTAACTCCGTTTCCGTTTCCTTGTCAGTGCGTATTTGCGGGAGCATTATTTTCTTACCTGCAGTTTTCGTTTCATTTCAATTTTGCTCTTGCTACAAATTAACCTCTTTTGCAACAAATACAACACAAGAAACATAATACGTGCAGGTGCGCAAATCATTTTACTTAGTATAGTATATGGCAACAAATTTAGTGCACGCTGTCAACAGCGTAAATATGCATGATCCGTGGCGATCGTCGTTCGGAGAGCTAGAGGTAAAATACAAGCAAGAAGGCTAGCGATATACGGATTGAACTTAAATTAGATCTTGCCGCGTGGGCCCGTCTGCGGCGGCAGCTGCGGCCCCTTCTTGATCGGGAGAAGGTCCGGCGACGCCGTGGCGCCGACGTAGGCCACCAGGGAGCCGCCGCCCAGCAGCAAGAACTTGAGCAGAAGGCCCCTCTTTGTGAACGGCCCGGCGAACGTCTCAAAGAACTTGCTCTGCAGACACGGTCAGAAATTGGCCCGCAGTTTAGTAAGTAGCAGTATAACTAATCTGCTAGTAACTGAAAGCATAGATGCACCGCGACGAAGAAAAAGATCAGTAAAACGCACCTGAAGAGGGTTGTATGGCGAGGGCGCGTCGGAGCCGTAGAGGTCCCACTGCCCGGTGGTGTTGCCGATGTCCTCGAGGTCGAAGTACACGCTCTTCTCGCCGTACTTGGCCACCACGGCGGCGCGAGGCCTGCAGACGACGAGGACACCGCGCGGCGTGTGTCAACACTCTTGGATCTTACTAGTATGCGTTAATTACAAGCTATAGTAAACCTGCAGTGTGTTAACAACAAAACATACTTGCGGCCGGTGGAGCGGCACAGGGCGCGGGAAGACGACGGCCTGACAGCGAGCTTCCTGCCGGACATGGAGCTGCCGGCGAGGCCCTTCACGGCAACCGGCTGGACGGAGACGGCGGCGGCGAGGGAGGCCATATTGCGCGCGTTGCTTTGGACCTTTGGTGTGTACAGCGCCGCCAGCCCGGGAGGTGCTATACTGGTGTGTGGCAGTACTTGTGCGCAAACTTAATTCCACGGATCGTGATGAGGATTTGGATCGCGTGGTCGCTGGCTGAGATTTGGGTGGGGGAGCCGAGGCGTTTCGCGTGGCGCGGGGTTGCCCCAGGCCCATAGGCAGGTTGCCGTGTGGCCGGCTGTGGATAGGCTTATCCTGCTCTGTTGATTCCGGTATGAGCCGACTTGGCATGCTACGTGGCCCCGGGGTTGTGTGACTGAAGTTCGTGTGCACTGTGCCGGTCAGCAAGCTCGTGTCGTGTGCACCCAAGTTCGCAGCAATATTGGAGTACTATTCTTGAGATCTACATATATGGATCGTGTGATGCGGCATTAGTTGCATATTATTATTAAAAAAAAAGCGCTCTTGATGCATGCTTATAGTGTACTGTACATGTGTTTTAAGCGAGTGCCTAATCGTCGGAGGATGCACGGGATCACTACACGAGCGATCGGATCTCGTGCAATTCACTTCTACGTACGGCAACAGTACTCGACGTAGGGGTACATCGTAATGCCTGAGCTACTGATAAAGAATGACGGGGCATGGCAGTATAGCACGCATGGAGATTTTAGAAGATACCGTAATTTAATTCGATATACGAACAGTGCGTAACTGCGTACGACCGTATATGCATGTACGTACGTACGTGGACGTAATTTAATTCGATGCCGGGTTAGTGAAATGGCCCAAATAAGTGGATGCCACAGCCACTACTAGCCTAGGCCCAAATATACACTGGGCCTAACGTGAGCGAATACATGCAGCCCATTCGTGACGCAGGCTGAAATCTCCTCCTGGCGGGGAATGGCACGGTGGGGCCCGCAGGTTGGCTGGGTGGGACCATGACACGAAGCGCAGCCAACACGCGCGACTGGGCGAGCCGCACCGCACCTTGCCGCTCGCGGATAGATCGGTGGAGTCAGCTCAGGCCGAGATCCACCCATCTACTGTCCACTGCACCGAGCCGTGACCGCGAGCAACCGGAGTCGGCGGGTGCGCGGCTCGGATCACACCGCACCGGCCGGCGGGCGGGCGATCACCGACGCCGACGCGGCGCCCCCACGCCAACGGCCAAACACGCTATACACAAACCCTTCCTTCCCTTCCTTTCCCTCGCCGTCGTGCTCCACGACCCAACCCCACCAACTCGGCGCGCCCGCTACATCTCCCACCGCGCGGCGGGAGCTCCGCTGAGAGCTTCTTCCAGCTCCGCGCAACTCGCCCACCGCTTCCGGCGACGTCGGCGTCCACGCCCGTTTCCCGCGTCCTCCCCTCGAGCCTCGCTCTCGCACCGCCCGTTCAATTCGGTTCGGTTGGCTTGCGAGGCCAGGCCCGCGGGGCCAGATCCCGGTTCCGCGCGCCTGGGCGGGGAGGTGGATCGGCGGTGCGGATCAGATCTATGCGCGGGATCTAGGAGGTGAGGTGGAGTAGCTGGTGGTGATCGGAGCCGGAGGCAGGGGACGAGTATGGCGTGGTGGTCGGGGAATGTGTCGCTGGGCGGGCTGCAGGACTTTGCCGGCGCCGTCAACAAGATCAGCGAGAGCGTGAAGAACATCGAGAAGAACTTCGACAGCGTGCTTGGCCTCGAGGAAAAGCGCGATGATGATGAAGGTACCCTACGGAATCACTGATGATGATGCGACTTAACTTCCCGCCAGTCTTCCTCTCTGTACTGTGATTGTTTTGCGATGGTCGTTTTTTTCATTCATGTGTCGAGTACAAACTGTGATGCAGTTGCCTGTTGATAACACTATAACTATAATGTCCAGTTCATGTTTCATACTTGGGTGGTCCTAGGGAACGAGTGATTTATTTGGTTCCACATTTGGTGTTAGAGACTGAGTTGGAAACCTGCTTATAACCCGGTGTTAGCAAAAAGCTGCTATAGCAGTTTCCGTTCCTAGCTTACCAGTTTACTGAATTCGGTATCATTGATTGATTTTTTGCATTCCTTATGCGCACTTCCTACCAGTGCTGGAGTTATAACAGTTTTGTACTATCTTTGGCTCTGAATTTTGTATGGTAACTACTTGAGGCATTTTTCTAGACGTATCCAGTAGCAATTACCTGTATTGTTTTTCTTTCTTTACCTATAGCTTGCAGAAGAGCATTATGGGTAGAGCTTAACATTTTATTCGTTTATACATGATTTATGCATATATTAAAATGAGAACATCTTGATGCAGCATCAGGATCAAGGACATCTAACTCGGACAGAATAGGATTTTTCAATCCCGTCATGGCTTTCATGGGACATAATGGTGAGGAGGATGGCACTAAAGTATCAGAAAAGCTGCAATTTCCACAACAATCATCAGCTGCAGAAAAAAATCATAGCACCCCCACTATGCAACCTACATCTGAGGTAGCAGAAGCTGCACAATCCCCAGAGCAGCCTTCCAAATTAGAAGAAACCCATAGAATCTCCACCGAGTCAGCTGTTTCTAAGGTGGATATTTCTGAGCAACCCAGGACACCACAAACTCCTACACATCCTTCAGCAGCAGAAGAAAAGGGTTATAGCTCCACCGGGTCATCTACTCTTAAGGGGGATGCTTCTGAGGTAACAGAACCATCACAATCACCAACGCATCCATCAACTGCAGAAGAACATCATGATGCCTCCAGTGAGACCATCAGTTCAATGAGGAAGGAAGACCAACATCATCAAGATAGTGAAGATTCTTGTCCTAGTGATGGAGCTTCACTAACTCAGCCTGGAAAGTCTGGCAGAGACACATTCTATGATGGAGTACCTTCTTCTCCTGCCAACTTGGATCAATCAAGTAACATGCCAATGGAAAGATCCATTAACAATGGAAAGGAAGACACGTATGATGCGAATACCTCCCAGTTACAGCCAGCAGATTCCATGCCTGGTAATTCAGATGACGTAAATGAAGCTGAGGTCAAGACTGTTCAAGAATCTGATGTTCAAACAGAAATAAATGCCACACAGGATAACAGTGATACAGTCAATGAAATTACCCATCTAGAAGTCAAAGTACATGATGAAGATGGTAGTACTGCTGCAAATGAGGAAGAAAGCAACCAAATGGCGGAAGGGGTAGCGTCTGTCATAGTAGATGAAGATAGTTCTAGGGAACAGCTTGATGACCCAAGATCAAAATCCATAAATGTAGAGCATGATTCAGATTCGCAAAATGGGTTAGAGACTACTTCTGAAAATATGCCTGGCGTACCAATAGAAATAGTTACGCCGGCAAATGATTTCAGGAATGAAGAAAAGAAACAGGAATCTTTTAGAAGTGCAAATTCACTGACTCCAGAGTCTGTTGTTTCTGTTGTTGAGCTAGAGAACTTAAGACGTGAACTGAAGATGATGGAAGCTGCATTGCAAGGTGCTGCAAGACAATCCCAGGTATCTTTTCTTTGTATGTAGTCTCTGCTGTAGCAATTCAGTTGGTGGCTTGATGCTTGTGGAGTTAAAATACTCTTGTATGAAGTATGATTTCCCATTTGGAAGGGAACATTTTTTATTTGTGAATTCTTATATGTGTCTTTTGTGAAGAAGAAACGTACACATTTTAAAGAAATTATAAAATTTATATTTTGTAATGATATACTACCGCAAGGCCCTTCACAATTGTGGCATGGACACTTGTACAGTATCAAAACATTGCATAGTTTGAGTACTTCATTGGCCCATCTTAAATCATTTTATTGCAACATTCATTTTGTCCCTAACAAACCTTAATTGTTGTTGCAGTCCAAGGCTGATGAAATTGCAAGATTGATGAATGAAAATGAGCAATTGAAAGCAACAATTGATGATCTCAAGGTATTTTTGCCAGCAGATTCTTCATCTTTAGCATTCTAGAAAACAGCTATGTAATTACAGACGTACATATTTTTGGTTAATCTCTGAAACATTATCAAGCAAAATGTTATGAAACCTGTCTTTGAGTTTTAATTGGTGCACTTATGTTTCGATGAATTTTGGATTGATTAATTGTTTTATATGGTACAGAATAAGTCATCTGAAGCAGAAATGGATGCGCTAAAAGATGAATATCACCAAAGAGTAGCAACTCTTGAAAGGAAGGTGGGGCGTCACTTCTCTGCTACTTCATGCTTCTTTAGTCAATTAGCCAATTAGCCATTTGAGGCTATCATATTTAGGAGTAGAGTCAATATTTAATAAATTGATGCCTTGATGTTTGTAGGTGTATGCGCTAACCAAAGAAAGGGATACATTAAGGAGAGAGCAGAATAAAAAAAGTGATGCAGCTGCTCTTTTGAAAGAAAAGGATGAGATTATTAGTCAGGTCATGGCTGAAGGTACGCGAAACCAATGTTTTATGTTTGATCTGTATGCATAGTTCATGTCATGTAAGGCCTGACTTAGTGTAATGTGGAAAATTTAGAAATCACATTTTTTATGTTAAATGTACGGCAGCCAAACATTTGCTACACTTAAGATGCATCATATCGGGCTGACTTTCCTACACATGCTGCTGTAGTCTATATGAACAAGTAGATACTTTGTAATTGCTACCTCATTATTTTCAGTCGATATGGAATGTCCCTTGGCATCAGCATCTTGTTTTTACTAATGAAACAGGTGAAGAGCTATCAAAAAAACAAGCTGCTCAAGAAGCTACTATACGAAAACTCAGGGCACAGGCATGTAACAAAATTTATGTTATTTACAAAAGTGGAATAGTTATCTCAATTTGATCAAGTTTGTGGTTTTCATTTTTTGTTCTTGTTGAAGCTAGATCCGTGAGCTTGAGGAGGAAAAACAGCGACTCAACTCTAAAATTCAGGTAAAAGCAATATCAACACCGTTTATTTATTTAAAATTAGCTAAACTGTGTTCATTTCTTGCCAGTGTTTATGATGCGAAATAGTCAAATTTTGCGTACCTTCTTGAATGTCATAAAAATTACCTATCTCTGCTTGATCGCATTATGAAACTGATACTTGTGCCATACTTTTGTTTGGTATAATGAGTCTGCACTACTATGGATTTCAATCCACTTAGTACTTCATGTCACCTATGTTTCATAATTTAATTGTGATCAAACGATCTTGTATCGCCGTGTTTACAGTTTCATGATTTAGTTACAACTGAACAAGTTTTTTTTGCTTCTTATTTGTGATTCCCTCTAAAATGCTTGGTTGTTGTTGTATTTGTTACTCCCTCTGTCCCAATTTAGTTGTTGTTTTAGAGTTGGGCACAAAAATTAAGGTGGGGTGGGAAAGGTATGGTGCACGGAAAACTAGGAGAGATAGAGATAGAGAATAATTAGGATGAGGAAAAGGTGTATCTAGAAGCGAGAATGACAAGTAATTTGGACAAATGTTGAAGGCTAGAATGACTAGTAATTTGGGATATAGGGAGTAGATAAATGGGTGAATTTACTTAATCATCAATTCTGGACGAAATGTTATGTTACGTTTATCCTTTTTTTTGCTGTAAGAGTGTCAGCAAGCATGTGCTATGTTGTACTTAACAATATTTTGACTTAACAGGTTGAGGAGGCTAAGGTTGAGAGTATCAAGAGAGACAAGGCAGCGACTGAGAATTTGCTTCAAGAAACAATAGAAAGAAATCAGAATGAGCTTGCAGCTCAGAAGGAGTTCTACACCAATGCTCTTAATGCAGCCAAAGAGGCTGAGGCACTAGCTGAAGCAAGGGTTAACAGTGAAGCTAAAGTTCAACTAGAGAGCCGTTTAAGAGAAGCTGACGAAAGAGAAAATATGCTGATTAAAACAATTGAGGAATTGAGGCATGCTCTCACAAGACAAGAACAGGAGGTAAATTATGAGCATGCATCCATACCTATTTATCTTACCTTTATCATCAGTAGACATACCCTGTAAATTTGTGCTGACCTAACTGTAATCTGTACCTCAAGGATAACACTCTATTAAACCAGTACTCTGTAGCTGGTACAGTATTGTGTCCACTGATTGTAAGTATTCCTCTGGGACTGTTTCAGGCTGCTTTCAGAGAAGAGAGGCTAAAAAGGGATTATGATGATCTTCAAAAGCGGTATCAAGTAAGTCTTGGTTAGCTCATACTGGGCAGTAAAAAATATTTATTAACCAGTTCTCACCTTCTTTCTCTATTTCAGTCCAGTGAACTTCGTTATAATGAACTGGTCACACAAGTTCCTGAATCTACCAGACCACTCCTAAGGCAAATCGAAGCCATGCAGGTACTTTTACCGGCATTTTCCTTTCCTTTGCTTAAGTTATTTTACCTTTATATTTTTGTTCTTTATATGGTACTTATGGTAAATTTGAGTTTGGGGATTTTAGCTCATTTAACTTATGCTATATGAATCTGTTTGTCAATTGTGTTTTGTTATTAACAGGAGACTGCTGCTCGGAGGGCAGAAGCATGGGATGGAGTTGAGAGGACCTTAAACTCTCGCCTTCAGGTTGTATTTTATTTACAAAAGAAATCCTGTATTTACTTATAGCTGCTTAAAAGCTGTGGAAAACTAATGATGTCCTTGCCCATTACAAGCATCAGACATAAATAGGAAAAAAATTTCAGTGATAGGGTTTAATCTGTTAATGTACTCAATTATGCAGGAGGCAGAAGCCAAAGCGGCTGCTGCGGAAGAAAAGGAGCGGTCTGTAAATGAGCGCTTATCACATTGTTTATCCCGGATAACTGTTTTGGAGACCCAGGTTCGTGCATCAACTTTTAAGAAACAAAAGTTATTGAATTACAAAGGTTTAAAGACTTCAGTTTCAGAAATTAAGTCAGAAAAGTAGTTAGTTTGGGCATTAATATGGTCATATGCAGATTACAATTCTGAGAACAGAGCAGACACAGCTGAGCCGATCCCTTGAGAAGGAGAGGCAGAGAGCATCTGAAAGTAGACAGGAATACCTAGCAATTAAAGAGGAGCTGGCAATGCAAGAAGGGCGGGCCAAGCAACTTGAAGAAGAAATAAATGAGCTCAGAGCTAGACACAAGAAAGAGCTGCAAGAAGCAGCCGAACACAGGGAACTGCTTGCGAAGGTAATTGGCCTACTACGAGGATGATTTTAAGAAAGATATTTCTATAAAAGGTTATGATTTGATGGGCTTGTTAACTCTATTGGAAAAGTACTTTTTGTTCCAATTTTATTATGAGCTGGTATTCTAAATTGATTTATTCGACTGACCATAGAACACGAACTTTTGTAGTTTGGATACTTTTAAGATCATTTTTAATCAGATCACATGTGTGCTATAAAGAAGCAATATTTTACCAATCATCGTTGTTTACTATTTTTGCATGTCCAACATGATTAGAATGGCAAAAATTAAAAATTATATCCTGATTTTCACATTCAGGACCTTGAAAGGGAAAAGGCTTCCAGGGCAGAACTTGAGAAAACATCCTCACGTGATGCACCTAAAGTTCCACTTCCAGATCAAACAAGTATATTTTTTTATTTACTCCCAATTATTATATGACTTACACCCAACTTTGTAATTGAGTTTATCGCCCTATTTGTCTCTGCTTTGGATTCGTGTCTGCTCGTTGAAGGAAGTGCGCCTCTTAGAAAGCTCTCTAGTGCTGGGAGTATTGACAGTCTGGAAGAAGGCCATTTCCTTCAAGCATCGCTGGATTTATCAGACAATGCTTCATTAGAGAGGAGAATGTCTTCAGAAAGTAATATGTCATATTATCTGAGGACCATGACTCCAAGTGCTTTTGAATCAGCACTACGGCAAAAGGATGGAGAGTTGGCTTCCTATATGTCACGCTTGGTATGGGCCCTTCTGATTTTTCTCCTGTATTTTTTTCAGCCATGCCCCTTTCTATTTCTTTCATAGTACAAACAATCAGTGTATTTTAGTGTACCGGATAGCAAAAACATAGGGGAACTAAACAGTTTTGCTCATGTAATTGTTTAGTTCCTGAGTGAATATATCACTTTTCTCCTGTTCGTAAATAATTATGTAGAGTTTAATATTTGGGTCTGTCACTGAAAGAACTTGGTAGTTTTTCATTAAGATGAAAATAGGCACCCATGTTCAAGTTGAGGAGGACTCAGACCTGGGTGGTAGAGGTAAACAACCACACCTCACCTCCTACAAAGTGCACTAGGCTTTTTTCACTGCTCTTTGAAAAATGAGCTAGCTTTTAGCTGCTTCTCACTGTGTTCCTCTCTAAGCAACTTATCTAGAATGTATGCAAGTTATTTGCTAGCAAATTATATTTGGTGCCAAGTGTTGTCCCCCATTGATACTGATTTGTGAACCCTTAGTGACTTCATATTCATCTATCATACACTATTACTCGCACCATTTCTGTGGCTTGGGATGGTTATGTCCTAATAAAGAAGTGCATATAGAGCCATATATCTTGGCGGCCTTATCATTGTCTTGTTTCTTCCATATTGGTTATTAATTTGTTATGGTACCATGACAGTGGTCAATATAAAAGATATTCATGATTTAGTTTTCTACCCAAGTGCTTAAATGTTGGACATGCTGGTGGGCCATGTTAACCCTGCACATTTCTCTGAAATAATTTCGGCCTCTGTTTCAGGCTTCACTGGAATCAATTCGGAATTCACTGGCAGAGGAGTTGGTGAAAATGACAGAACAAGTAAATTATGACAAAATAACCATAGTTTTACTTTATGTATATGTCTGCAAACTCACCTGATTGTGATGCAGTGTGAAAAGTTGCGATCTGAAGCTGCTGCTCTGCCTGGCTTGAGGGCTGAACTGGAAGCTCTGAAACAAAGGCATTTTCAAGCTTTAGAACTTATGGGAGAACGTGATGAAGAGGTATTGTTTCCATGCAGCACCTTATGTATTTATCATTTCTCTGTTTTTTCTCAACTACTGCCTCCATTTTTAAAATATTGACATATTCATTTTATTTTCTCATATTTGAAGCTAAGGCTAGGTTTAGAATTTTGGACGTCTGCAATTCAGTTTTATGAATAAAAAGTGTATTACTCCTTTAACCTAACAAATGATGCTTTCAGTTGGAGGAGCTAAGAAATGATATCGTTGACCTAAAAGAGATGTACAGAGAGCAAGTGGATCTTCTCGTTAGCCAGGTTTGAAGCGTAGCTGTTGAAATTCTAGCTTTCATTTCTGCGTTGGCCTAAATCTAGTTTTTTTTTTTCTCCATTTGCCAGCTACAGGCATTGGGGGCGCGTGTATAGTGATTGTACGGCTTTACCATAGCCGCCCAATTCTTGGAACGTGATCTGCCGTGTCCATGATAATAGGTCCGAGAGTGGGAACATGTTTATTCGGGATTCAGAATGCTACTGATGTGAAAATTTTGTAACCATACGACAGCACTGAGGATATTCATTTCTGTACATCTTGAGTAACTTTGTTGGGTTTAGGAGTACACTGTTGTATACTAGATTGAGTAGTTTCACAGAGTTTTACGTGTATTCTTTGCTAATTGTTTTGATCGAACTGTATCAAATCAGGATCCATTTGGAAGTGTACCTCAGAAGAAATGCAATCAATAATATGGAGAGCTCATTTTTCTAGTTTGTGTATGTTCTGTTTCTTGTACTCTCACATGTGACTGGACCTGGAAGTCATGAGCAAGAGACATTTATTCCACGTGTTGAATTGAAGCAAGCCCTGAAATGCGACGATATATAGTCCATTGTGGAAACACAGACGATCCAAATGTGAAATCTCCATCCATGCAATTGATTTTTGGCTCAAAGTTGCATAATGGCACTTTCTGGGATACAATACAACTGTGAAACTCTCGGTTCTACGCAACAACGCCGAAACCAAGTTGTAGAACAGCCCGCGATCGGTCGCGTCCCCCTCACGCGTGTCGCGAGCGTGCCAACCTTGGCCCGGACCACAAGCACCACGTGTACCGCGACGCTGAGCACGGCGTACGCGGCGAACGCGCGCGCCAGCCTCAGGGTGGCCGAGGCCTCGTGAGCCGCGCGCGCAGCCGGTCCCGCGATTCTGCACGCATCGGACACGGCGAGCGCGGACGTCACGACAAGCGCGCCGGCAAGGAAGGACAGCAGGACGAGGGAGGTGGCCACGAGGAGCGCGCCCGTGAAGACACAGCCGTAGAGGAACGCCACGAGGAGGAGGTCCAGGTGGTGCTGCGCCGCCATCGCGCGCAAGACGGGGAAGAAGCTGCGGTGTGTGCCCGCGGTCTAGGGTGCTATGCCGGGGGAACGAAGCCGCCGATTAAGGATAGGAATCATGCCTTTCATCGAGTCGCGGTGAACTTTGGATTCTTTGCGGTTTCCATTGTTGCTTGCAGAGATGGCTTCAATCGGTGGCAATAACTGACGCGGCGCCTTTACAGGTGTTGGAGTATATCTGGCATGTGGCCACGAGAAGCTCGAGGTTGGCGGCGTGGCGCGGCGTACGTGTGGGGCTGCGCGGGTGAGCTCACCGTCAGCGGCAGGGCGGCGTGGTCGAGAGATTTTGTTGTCGGCTTCGCTTCCGCCTGCTCCCTCCGGACTCCTGTGCTCGCAAGACGGCTCGGTGGCCATGAGGACCTGGACCTCCACCTATCACTGAACCGGACCCAGTGGGTCCGCCTGCTCCTTGCGTGGCCGCCCTCCTCGCCTCCTTCCTCGCTCCTTCTCGCCGACGCGGGCGCGTGGAGGGCGATGCACCCGAAGCGTGCAGTTGCGCCGAGCGGGAAATCTTTCCCCTTCCTCTGTCCTTGACATCGGTTTCTGCGGGGACGTATTCGGCTATAAGCCGACGAACCATTGGGCTTGCTTTGAGACAACGCCCAATGGAAACACCACAACGGAAGACACCTTGCCTGTTCTTGTCCATCGCCAGGCGGCGAGGCCTCAAGCAACACCATCGCCGGCGTCCTGCGGCAGCCATGCGCCGTTACGGCTGCCTTCGCATATTTTCGATCTTCGACTTTACAATTTTACAAAACAAAAAAAAAGAAAAAGAAGTTTACAAACATTCAAAAAAATAAAAGAACGTCGACAGCAGGATTCGAACCTGCGCAGGCAAAGCCCAACAGATTTCGAGTCTGTCTCCTTAACCACTCGGACATATCGACGTTTACTAAGGATGTAGTATATTGTTTATATATCAGTACGTGTGTAGAACATTAGTAGAAATGAAATTAGTTTTTTTTTGGCGAAAAGAAATGAAATTAGTTAGAAATACTAAGCAGCCTGTAACAAAACAACCACCAACTGACGATCTCACGAGGTTTAACCGTATCTATCCTCGGGAAATCGGGACCAAATTTATGCAGCTTGTAGGAAATCAAATCGTATGATGTGGCAGTGCCTGTTGATTCAGTCCTCTCCTGACTGTTGTACTACTACTTTTTAATTAAATGTATACACATTTCACGAATTGCAGTGGACGAGTTGAGGCAGTTCTTGCGACCAACAAAACCCCAACTTACAGCTTACAGGATAAATATACCGCCACCTCCTGCAAGGTGGAGTACCATACATACGTCATACGTAAGCCAATAAATCGAGACAACGTCAAACACTTTTCCATCACACAAGATGAAGTGCTGAATGCTCTGATTCAAATCTGTTCACGTATCAATGAGTAATTTTGTTTGCTCTTACATAGTTGCGACGTATGAAAGCTTTTACATCTGTGAAGTAACACATGACAAAACAGAAAAACCTAAAACAATCTACAGGTAGTATCTACTGTAACTCGTGAATATAAGAGAGAAAAATAAAGAGCATACAAAGCATAGACAAGAAAACGGGCAAAAAAAAGGGATCTAGTCAGGTGTATTGATCAGTGCTGCGACGGACATGAGATTACTGAAAGCAGGTAGTGGCACAGCAGAGCCACGTAATCATGCTGCGATCTGTTGAAAATGCATGGTTCGAACTTGAGAGCTCCTCAGTCTCATGGCCGTCTGATAACATGTTGTCGGAATTCAGTACCATCACGCCATTATAATCACCATTTGATATTCCAGGCTTGCTGGCAGAAATCAATTCTAGGAGAAGGCATGGCGCAGCAGCAAGACATTATGTTACAGGCATGTTGGATTCTAGATTCTTATATAATGACCAGCCTGTAGGGTAGTTGAGCAGAGGAGGTTCCATGTTGAAATTCCAGACCATAACCCTGTTGCAATTGTCTGGAAGGCCCTCTACTTGACGATCACTTTTAACAAGTTTTTCGATAAACCTCGACTCCTGCAAAGACAGATGTCAGGTATCATGAAATATTTACATCTCGATGTTGGATAAAAAACTTTTTATTGCAAAGCTTTGTACTTAGTTATAAAGGTCTGACATGGTGCGTTTCCATCTTCATAATAGTTATTGATTGACACATTACCTTGAAGATCTAGGTGGTCCTATCGACTTTTCCTTTGTAAATCTTTGTTTGATTAAGAAAATCTTATACATTTTCTTACATGAAAGAATTGCCTTTTTTTTCCCCTTGGACAGTAATTGTAAACTATAAACAGTGTGCTCTACGGAGATCTGTAACTGAATATTTCACGAAATAGCAGCTAGACCATATTTCACAAAGTTAAGTTGTGGCATTGCACAAACAGCATTCATCAGCTATGTCGAAATTGTTGTAATATAATTAGCTGTAGTTAGTACTCAGTAGGACAAACTCACCTGCAAACCACCTCTTCCACCTGTATGGACAACAACAGAATCCATAGGTGGGCGGTTCCATCTCTGAGGATCCCACAGCATTGTGCTGTTGAAGGCAAAAGCAGAGAAACCAATCGGAAATCGACGAGCCGCACCCTTCCTCTGAACTGTCTCTATGTGCCAACCAGTGACTCGATTGCCTTTACAAATTGGACCTTCTAAAAGCGCCCTGTACTTAGTTCTGACATGCGTTGCTACAGGCCATGAACCAAAACGCCTGCAAAACATAACTCAAGCTAATGAGAATGTGGTGAAGACGTCTCATTAATTTTACTGAAATATGGCCAATAGATCATTTCCTCTGAATTCTGTTACAGGGCAAAAAAACGTATAGTAGTTGACTTGTTGCTTCCTAGTTCCATCATTCAGCACTAATTATTCTTTCTGCCTTGCACATTAATGCATTATGTTAAACAAAGAAGCCAGTTGGCCCCCATGTTCATTTGGTCAAATGAAAAAACCTACAATACTATTTAATATTTATAGCAACAAACAATTCTTTCACACAGCAAGTCGATACAGTAAGATAATTTATAGACTTTTTAATAAGTCATCAAATAAGCCGATACAGGAAAATAAATGTGGTAATGAGTCCTCACTTGATTTTCTGCATTTCTTCAAATACTTCACCATTGTAAGACCGCTCTTCATCGGCAAAATGCATTATACCATCAAGGCGATGCTTTTTGACATGATAGATTGCATTATTCCTTTGACACACAGCAATCTTTCGTACACTTGTAGTATTCTTTTTACATATAAGATGCCTGTACATAATCCCCGAAGACCTCAGGATTTCTGCTGTTTCGTACGACTGCTCAGGCCATTCAACTACCAACCACAAGAGAGGAGATTGTACAGCTTTCAAGACATGAGCCAGCCGATTCAAGTAATATGCTTGCTGTGGTCGAACAGATGTGATTGTCACAATTATCAGCAGCTTCTTCACAGGGACATCTGGTTCGTCGATAGCGCGTAACGTGTGTGATGATGCAACAAAATCAACCTCATCATCCAACATTGCCGGAACTGGTGGGCTCTCTCCACCCTCTGTATCCTCAATCAATTCGACCTCTTTCTCCACTACAACCGTCTCCAATTCCTTCACTTTAGTATCCATCAGCTCCGTCTCAATCACACCCTCGTGGAACGGAAGCCTCTTGTTCTCAGAGACAATCTTCTTTGAGACATCAACTGAGAAGAAGGGCATGAAGCCAACAAAAATGCCAATCATGAAACATAACAACAGATGAACTACAAATCTCTTGCAGCTCGATCCCTTTGATCTTGACCTCTCTGGAGACCTAGTTTGCCTTGGGGACGTCATAGCTGCCCATGCAGACCTTAATTTGCTTGAAAGCAGGACAAAATCCATGGAGGCCACCGTGGCCAGCAGTCCCCTCACCGCAACATAGGACTGTGAATACAGCAGTTTAGGAGATGGAGAGGGATCCACAAACTCGGACCAGTCCCTAACCGACCCCTCCCGTGGGATGACACCACCGACCCTTCGACTGGACACCATTCCGGGATCAAGGTTTCGTCTTCGTCATGCATGTATGCCTTCAAAAGTTACTCAAAAGCACGAGCTCGCAAGTCCAAAATTGCTTCACTCATGTGGAGATGTGGATGCACAGGTAATCAATTGCTGCTGAAGTGTTCCTGCAAAACAACCAATTGCCTCAGCTCAGCTCAAAAAATAATTTAAGCTCATGCTGTATAAATTCTCCTGGCACTACAACAAAATTACAAGGGCAGCAAGATCTACAGCTAAAAGGAAGTGCCTAGTAAGGTCATTAAAAAGACGAGACATTTCTACCCAAACAGCAGAGGCCGACCTAACGGCCATGGGGATTGGGGAATTACGTAAAAATTTGGAAACGAAACCGCTCTCAGTATGCCACCACGCTTTGCAGCACGGGAAACCAGCAATCAACTAGCTGGACGGATCGGATTCAGCTGGACAAAGCAAGCGAGCAACCCATCCAAGCAAGCAAGAGCTATTCTTTTCTTACCAGTAAACGAAAAAAAAAACAACCAGGCCAGACAGGCCCTGGCGGATCTCCGCTCGGCAGCAGTGCGGCGGGGCGAGGACCGGAGTAGAAGCGGAGCTGAGCGGCGGCGCTACGAGGCCTGATCTGGATGCAGGCGGCTGCCGCGGAGTCGGTAGCTGGCTGGCTGGCTCCCTCGAGGGCGCACAAGCCTCTCCTTTTCCCCTGCTGCCCTGCTTCTGCTGTTGAGCTGTTTTGATCCTAGTCTCGGCTTGACCTGACCTCACCCTTTCTCTCGACGTGAAAGGAGACAGGAGGAGTTGGTGAATGGTGAGGCGATGGGTGGATAGAGAAAAGGAGGTGGAGGAGCGCGTAAAGAAACGACGGCTCGGCCCGGTCGCCGTCGGAGAGGAGAGAAGAGGAGGTTAGTTGCGATTATGCCCCTCTTTTCTCGCGGTTTTGCGGGTAGTTATCATTGTTTGCGACTTCCGAAGGAGCATGACGGAATGGACGCGAAAGCGAAGTGAGACTTGGTTTAAATGGAAGAAAGAAGAAAACCGTGCAGCGTCTGAAGCAGTGGGTAGTACTCACTACTCAGTCATGTCTTGCACTTGCTAGTTGCTATTAGTAAGTACTATTCCTCTCTTTTAAGGCAAACAAATGAACTACGGTTTCGCAAAAAATAAAAAAACAAATGAACTATGGTTTTGCAAAAAAAAATTGAACTACTAAAAATATTAAAAACCTCTGTTCTAACGACACAAATTAGAAAATAGAGTACCAAAAAAGACAATACAGGTAGCCCATTTCTAAAAATGCAAATGATGTTGAATTTAACATGCAAATTACAAAGAATTCAAATATGAGATTCTACTTGTACTTAAGTTTGACTTCCTAATTGTAGCGAGGAGAAAGAAGACCTCAATGTTTGAAATTTATAAGTTCTGCTTTTTTGTCAAATTTTTGAGTTTCCAACTTCTACTTGGTTTCATCAAATTTATACAATTGTTATCGAAGAGATGCATTAAAATTGTGTAAAAAATATAGTTGTTTTCATTGTATTATGTCTTTCATTTTTTAAATTATTATCGTTACGACAACGACTTTAATTCATCTATCCTAACAATGACCACTTATAAAAATATAGGAGGCTTTCACTGTAGGAGAGAGGGAGAGCATGCTTGACTCTAACATATCTTATAGAACCTTTAATTTAAGCTAGTCTTACGCAATCCCAATTCATAGCACTCATTAGTTTACAAACATTGAAAGTTTTTAAAATAGTATACTACTGTAATAGTTTATAATTAATTATTCACTAAAAGAAGCATATAGTACTAATAACTAACTAATCGAGCGTACCTAATTATACTATGACCGTAAGGAATCCGAGATGTGTAGGCCTAACACCAGGATCCGATGTTCCTTTGAGTGCAGTCTAAGAATGGCCCAGAAAAATTCCTAATTAGTCTTTTGCATAGAAATTTCATAAATGAAATAGAAAACCACATAATAATTAGGGTGCTACATGCAAATACTCGCCAGTGTTAAACAGATGGAGCGGTGCTGGGACCCACATGCGACCTGGCACCGCCATGACTTTGCTGAAGCCTCATCACCTCCTTCTGATCGGACGGCGACAAGCCCCTGCGTGGTTAGGTGGTCAATGGCGAGTGGTTCCCACCCACCAGTGGCCACGGCGAGCCGTTGTTTAAGTGGCGTCCACGCCGGGTGCCATGCCGATTAGCACGCTGGGAAGGGAACAGAGCGGATCGCGATCGTCCGTTGCAAATGACCGACACATCCGGCGGCGCGGATTCGTGTTAACAAAAAGGCGACGCTTTTTATAGCGTTCCATGACCATGAGCACGTGGTGCAGCGTCTGGTGCAGCGCGGGCGCGTTCGGCGCGCTCGTGTTTGTAATGCTCTCGCCCTGCAGCTAATCCTTTTTTTTTTCACATTCTTTAGAGGCCGACGCAACTAATCATTTTGTTTTTTGCCACCCTTGAGCGAGTTGGTCATTGCTGCGACGGCGTCCAAGTCAATGCGCGAGCGATCTATTGATTTGGTCATTTTGTAATTGCTCCATTGGTGATTGTTAAGTTGTTCGCTAGCCTCTGATCATTCCCTCTGCTACATGCAGAAGGGAAAAAAAACATTATTGGCGATTGTGAAGAATCTGAACACGTGTGACGCCCAGGGTATACATACGCTGTCGATTTGAATTACTAAAAAAATAGTGGAAGCAGGGTTTGTTACATACATAGGGAGTTAGTGGCAGGTACATTTCACTGGCATTGCAGTTGAGTTAATACAGGGAAAGATGATGATATCTCTATCTTCTTTCTCTAAAAAGCGAGGCAAACAAAAAAAGATATATCAGTTGTTGGAGCATCCACTACTAAGATTAAGGGGCTCATATATATATAAATGTAAACCTCCATGGGTCCACGAAAATATGATGTTTTAGGCATTTTTCGAATGACTTTCTGGCTTAAATTAATGCGTAGTGGAAGCTCCAATCTCCAACTAATCCAATTTAGCTGATGTGACTTTTACCCACTAGCATTATGCCATTATCGAAAAGAAACCTCACCGCGGAGCGCGGGCCTTTTTTCCGCTGCTCATTTTGTCCCTGCATCATGGTACACTACACTCGCTGCATTTTTTGTGCTAGTGGTACTATTCGATAGCTACTCGTACAGTTTTGAACGCGTTCGGTCGGTGTTCAGATTCAGAGAACCAACAACCAAGCGCCAACAACACGCGGTGCCGTGCCCAGGGACGTGGCAAGCAAAATTGCAATTTGGACGGATCAAAAGCATACTAGGGTGTTCTATAAAAAGGTTTGGGATTGACGATGATGATAAGGTCCCTTTTAAGTACTACCAGCACAGCAACCCACGGCTGACTTGGCCTCGCTTCCAGATGCTGGTCCCTATTTCTTTAGCGAGTTGGTGTGGTGGTGGGCTAAACCTAACCACACGGCTGCACATGGCGACGTGCGGCGAAACAGTGATTAGCCCCCTGATTGATTGATTGCTCATATATAGTCGGAGCCAGACGTTAGAGTGGGCCTTTTTATGGCCGAGTTGGAGAACCATCGTCCTGGACCATGTCCGGCCCATAGCGAGCGACACTAGGCCATTCTGAGCGTCGTCAGGCCGAGGCGAGGCAGGACGACGGCACGGCGGGCCACCGGGAATTCCACCGATCCCCACGCTACAGTCACACGCCTGCGGCAGCCTGAACCCTCTTCCTCCTGCATCTGCATATGGGCACGACGGCTCCGGGTCCGGGGGCAGCAGCATCCGATGCTGTGGAGTGTGGTCTCACACGCTCAGCAGGAGCAGGAACCCATGCATGCTCCTCCTTGTTTTGATGTCCTCAGGCCGGCCTCGCCCCACACGAACAACAACAGCTCTGCTCTGTCGCCTTTGTTTGGAGTGTCGTCTCTCGTTCAGTGACAGCGAGTGACTGCCACATAAACCAGGGCAGAGATCGGTGTTGGAAAAGAAACACGAAAAAGCCTTCAGCTCGTTTTCATTCACCTGAAAACTTACTGTTATTCTCGAGTCATTCAGGTACTACAGTACCATATGAAGCAGTGATCTACCAGTACTACTAACTGCGTTCAGCGTGCTGACACAGAAAATGAACAGAGCTTTCTATTTACCACGGATGTTTTATGTTAGCTGAAAGTGCTAAACACAGCAATTGAATCAGTAGGGGTGTCTTGGCCTGTACTGCTGATGTTCCCATTACTGTTCTGCTCGCTCTTTTGCAGCGATGAGGCAGTGAATGAATATACTTCACTACTGCTGCTGCTGCTGCTGCTACTACTACTGTACTGCTGCTGTACCACTACCAGGAGTGAGCACTAGCAGGCACGCAGCGGTGGTCACGAGCACACCTCAGCCCTGATGTCCGGCGAGATGCGCGGCGCGGTGATGATGCGCGCATGGACTGGACTGGACGGGAAGAAAGCACCGGAGCAGTAAAAAAACCAATGCTGCTGCCACCACTCGGAGAGTGGAGTGTTGCAGATGGCGAACGGCCGATGATGGCGCTGCATCTGCATGCCTGCCTGAGCAGGCATTGTCGCGCCAAAGACGCCACAGCCAGCGCCATCAATTCTGATCCACCAACGCCTCCCTGCTGTGAATAATCCTGGGTTTGTTTTAGTTTTTGTTGAATGAACATTATAACCGCAACGACTAATGGCCGCACGCCCGGGCGTACTACCAATGATGGTGATGATCCACTTCCGAGTTCCGAGTTCCGAGTTCCAACCAACAGAACGATGGGCTACCCACGGGCACGGACGCACGGCCGCCTGAGTTGAACGTCGAAGCCCGGACGTAGCTTTCCATTCCACGATGTGTGGAAATTCACAAGGAAGGAAGAATTGGCGGACGCATCAACAGGGCAATATTTCGCCAGTCGCCAACCACCAAAGCCAGCGGCACGGCAGGCGTGAATCGCCAAGAAATCCATCCACACACAGGTCTGGTCAAGACAGCCAGCCGAAAACGGGCATGCTGCCCTGCCGACGTGCCGAGTGCCGTGCGCATCTTCTTTCCTCTGCGCGCTGGCGACTGGCTGACTTCTCTTCCTGCGGCTGCCCCGTCGCCCCGGCAGGAAAAGAAAGTCATGAGCACGACGCGGCGGAGCAGGAACCAGATGGCACGGCAGGAAACAGGAAGCGTTGAAACTTGGAAGCGGAACGTGAACTGCTTAGTGGTGGTGGTTGTGTCACTGTGTGTACTCGGCGAGAGTACGCGGAGCGCGCGCGTCTTGCCGCTTCTGCGCCCCAACGAACGCCGTGGCCGCCACCGCGTTCCGCGCTTCGTTCCTCCGAGACCAGCGAGCAGAACGCGCATCATCATCATCATCAGTGCTGCTGCCACGCCACACACACACACAGAGGCAGAGCACCACCACACGACCACCAAACGAAAGACTGCAGTCTGCAGGAGAAGCGAGCACGCACGAGCGAGGAACAGAAACAGGTTGCGGTGATTCGTGGGACCGTTGCCGTTCCCGGCCCCGCACTGTCAGTACGCTTGCCGGCAAGGTGGACGGCGAGGGCGGCGCGGCAGCTGTGTCTGTCGCCGGAATTTTATAAAAAAAAGAAAAAAAAAACGGAAAGGGAAATCCTCGTGAAGATCCTGTCGCGGCCAAAAGAAACATTTTTACTTGTGTTCTCAAGGCGTTTAACCGCCGGCACGGCAGTGCGCGCGCGCGCGCGCGTTTCTGCTTTTTGTCACGGTCGAGGCTCTACCTTTTTCAACCTGTACTATCTTTTTGCCAAAGCATGCTTCCGTTTTGCTGCTTTCCCATTTCTCCGTCCTATACTGCTACTGCATGTCTCGTGTCTTTTTTTTTTTTTTTTTTTTTTTGCGGAGAAGCATGTCTCGTGTCTTTAACGGCGTTTAGATTCCAGTTCACACCGCTGCCAGTTCAGTTCAGCCCGGAATGCATTTGCAGGTTCTTGAATCTTGATTGCAGTCAAGCACATGGCCCGTGCGAGCTTTTCTGTGTGCAAACCCAACGATTCATTTCTAAACATTTCCCCCAAATTACCGTAGGGCAGACGCACGCGTTGACAGGCATTCCAGGCCTCGCAAAGGGGGTGTTTGGCGCTTTAGCCCCTGAGCTAAAGTTGTAGCGTTAAAAGTTTAGCTCGGGGGTGTTTGGGACCGATCGTCATCGCGCTTGCTGGGGGGGGGGGGGGGGGGTTGGCGCGGTCGGCCGCCCATACCTGCGCGTCGCCGCCGCCGGGGTATCCGTGGGTCTCGCTCGCGCCCCGGGGAGGGGCGGTCGCCTTGACGCTGGGGGGGGGCGCCGGCGGATCCTGATCGCGCTCCGTCGAGGGGGGGGGGTTGTTGGTCGCCTCGACGCCGACGGTGGGGGCGGGGCCCATCGGCAGATCCCGATCGCGCTTCGTCTCCCCAACGGTGGGGGCGGGGCCCGCCATCGGATCTCGATCGCGCTTCGTCTCGAGGGGGGGCGGTCGATCTCCAGCGCTCGGACGCCGGGCGGGCGGGGGCCCGGGGCATGCGGGGGAGGGGGGGCGGCCTCTCTCAGCCTCACCGGCGCTCACCCCAGGGGGGGCTCTTCGTACCTCGCTGGGGGCCGGGCGCTCTGGCCGTGCACGAGTCTAGGCGATGGGCTAAACTTTTACCCCCCGCTAGCTCTCCCGTTCGGTGCATTAGCCGCAAGTGAGCTAAAATTTTTGCTTTTTTGTCCGGTTTTACGCTTGTTCCAGACACCCACAAAGGAAGAAAAGCTTTTGACTAGCATCCCTTGCAAAAAAAAAAAAGAAACTTTTTGACTTGCGTATTGACCTGGGGTCAAACGGTCGTGAGCCCAGGTGAATGCACGCGCATGCAAACACAACAGCACACGTTTTCTAACCCTTCCTCATCCGTCATGTCGTTGTTATCCATCCGGCACCAAAATCACTACGCTCACACGAGAGGGAGAGACCACACGGCCCGAAAAGCGGGGAACAGAGGAGAAAGCGTTCGCGCCCGGCCGGTCGGCCACTTGTGACTGTCACACGCCAAAGTCTTCTTTAACAAGGCGCTCTCTCTCACACCACCCACTTCCTCTCTCCGTCTCCATCTCCAGACCAGCCGCGGCCTCCTCTCGTCTCTCTCTCTCTCTCTCTCTCTCTCTCTCGCTGCGCCTCTCCTCTCCCCACGCAATCCTCCTCCTCCCCTTCCTCTCTCGAGCTCGCTGTCGCTGCCTAGCTCACCTCTTCGGTTCCGATGACGCCACCGCCGCCCCTCGAGGCGCGTGACTACATCGGCCTCGGCTCCTCGTCCTGCTCGTCGTCCTCCTCCTCCTCCGCCGCCGCCGCCGGCGAGGCGCACCTCGCGCTGCGGCTCGGGCTTCCGGGGTCGGAGTCCCCCGACCGCCCGGCCGAGGCGGAGGACGTCGACGCCGCGCTAACCCTCGGCTGCCCTGCGCCGCCTGCGCCTCTTCCCAGAGGCGGCGGCGCCAAGCGCAGGTTCGATGACTCCCAGCTCGGCGGGTCCGCGAGCCGCGGTGCGGCTGCGGCTGCGGATGCTGCCGGGGGCTTGAGGGGGCGCGACAAGGGGACTGGAGATGCTGCTGCTGCCGGAGCTCCGCGGTCTGCCAAGTATGTTGACTTCCAGTTTGGTAATTGGTTGCGACTTTCCATTTCACATGGGCGAGGGCGATTCGGTTTCGGACTCCTACTTGCTCGCTATCTATGCCAGATTTTGCGCTTCAGTAGTTGTGAATTGATGATACTTGAATTCCCGAACTACCGATGCTTAATTGCGAACCGCATGACCTAACGTCGAATCTAAAAACCTAAATTCTGGAAATCTCTAGAACATATTTCATGCCAAAGTTCTAGTTTTTATCACAGAAGCCACCTAAGTCCTAAAGTTATCGATATAAAATCAGCTATTGTTTGTGTCATGTGGATTTGCTAGTATTGGTGGTGGAAGCCATATAGGTTGATCGAGATAGAATCTGCTATTGTTCATGTCGTGTAGGGCTGTTGGCTCTAGTAGATGAATATAGAGGACTGGTGTGCCCTGGACCCAATACATTAATGTGTATAGGTTGGTCGAGATAGAGTCTGCTACTGTCCATGTCGTGTAGGGCAGTTGGCTCTAGTGGATGAATACAGAGGACTGTGTTGTGTGTGGTGTGCCCTGGACCCAGTACATTCATGGGTCTTAATACTTGTTGACATGCTTTGTGATGATGTTGTTGTGTACTTACTTTTGGGAGTTACTAGGGCGCAAGTTGTTGGGTGGCCACCTGTTCGTAACTACCGCAAGAACACGCTGGCTGCAACTATCAATGCCACAGCCACAAAGACAAAGGTCGAAGATGAAGGTCGAAGCGAGACTGGATGCTGCTATGTCAAGGTCAGCATGGATGGTGCTCCATACCTTAGGAAGGTCGACCTCAGGACATATTCGAGCTATGAGGATCTCTCACATGGTCTTGAGAAGATGTTCAGCTGCTTCATAACTGGTGAGCATTCTTGTTTCTGTTGGATTCTTGACCTGTTATAGAGCCTCCCGTTTATCTGATTGTATGATGCCAGCTACATCAATGAAATTAGCACAATTTCACAGTGATGTGAAGTTACAAATTATACTCTGTAGTTATCCTGCTTATTGAAGAACAAGTGTCCTGTGAGTTATCAAGTTTTCGAATGACCTCTTGTGATTTTTTTGCCAATCAATCATTATCTGCCTAACTCCTAGTAAATATTTGGCGATATGTACACAGCCTTACTGGTTTTAACCAGTGACCAGTCCATAGTCATCTGATTAACTATTTAGTACTATACTCTATATTTACTAAAGCAGTGTTACTAACCAATCTGTTATATATTTATTATCCCTAACTGTATAGCTTGCCCTATGTACTATGTGAATGATTCCACTAGTATTTTGACTAACAAATGATGAAAACTCACTGAACAACTGAGTATCAGCCAAGTTAATCTTAAATTTTCTCTTTGATACGAAATGGAAACAAATTGGTATGCCATTCATGTCCTTAACAACGGTGCCTCCTATACAATAACAAAAGAAACACATGGACATAATAGATCTGGTAACTTTGAACTTTAACTCTTGCCTGCAAGATAGCTAGATCTTGTTAGGACTGAATTACTCTTATATTAGATATAAATAGAATTATGTTTACACTTGTTGCATCACAGGTAAAAGTAGTCCATCCAAGTCAAGAGGAGAGAGGCTTGGTGATGATTCTCGAGCTGATGCTCTTCAGGACCAAGAGTATGTCCTTACCTATGAGGACAAGGATGGTGACTGGATGCTCGTTGGTGATCTGCCTTGGGAGTGAGTTTCTGAACATCGTGCAGTTTATGATATTCATTTTAGCTAGCTTATCCTAATGATTGCATTCCTTTTCTGATGAGGCAACTGTGATTAGGACTTAACACTCAGAGATTGATAGAAGTTTATGCAACTTTATTGCTGAGTTTTGATGACTTAGCAACTGAAACACACTTGAATTTAATATGATCTTTTTTTGGCTGCCAGTGATATTTAAATGAGGAAACTTCAACTTATAGAAATGCACTCATGTACAAAAAAGTGGCTATTCTATTTGAGTTGTACAACTTATTCAGAGTTCAATTTGAACATCATTTTGATGTTTCATATAATATTGGCTAATTTGTGATATTGGTATGAATATCTCCTTCCAGCTTCTTAAGAAATTTTTATGCTGTAGAAATGTCGATTCTCTTAAATGTGATTGTCCTTTGTGTGAATGGTCTCCTGAAAGCTTGATTTGTCATTTTTATAGCGAGTAAACTACTGTTTTCCCCTTGCCTACCCCATCCTGACAATACACACATTATGTGCAGTTCAATATGCTCCATTGATAGAATTGCAGTTTCTGGCTTATGAATCGTGTGTGTTTTCCTGTCATCTTTGCTTTATTGTCTGCTTTTACAAGGTACTCCTGCTGAAGACTATCATATCATGTATCCTTACCGTCTTGCCTGTTTGTTGCAGCTTGTTTACCACTATTTGTCGCAAACTGAAAATCATGAGAGGCTCTGACGCTGCTGGCATGGGTATGCATACTCTACCAATCTAGCATCTGTACTACAGTATGGGTCCATGTTTGACTGTTGTACTCTTTGTCAGAAAATTAAATCTATCATATAACCATTTTCTTGGTTTTGTTTATCTTGTGCTGCATATTATATTAGTTCCCCCTTGCTATTTATGTCACTCTGGTAGTTTCAAAATATATCAAACTATGCATTTAAATATGAGAGTGGTCATAACCAATAAAAATACCTTTAACTGCAAGTTGTGCTCATTGGAAGGGCAGAACACGCATTTGACAGGACCTATGTTCTGACCTTGTTGAACTATGGACATTTTGTGCATTTACCTAGTATTTTACCTTGGATGAATATTTTGAACTACAAATATTTTGTATTACTGTTATTGCAGTTGTCTTTGTAGCTTGTAGCTTAAGTGAAATTAGAAATCATTGCTGGTATATTTGACAAAAAATGGTATCCTGCATGTGTGAACATTGACAGCTCTTGTGCAGACGGTAATTTATAACTACGTTCATCTCATTTGTTTTCAGTTTGTTGCTTATGAAGTATATTCAATCTTCCTGCAGCTCCAAGGTAATTGGAACAGAGGGGTCGGAACAAATAGGTGTCCTGGCCTACATATGAATCAGGAAAGAACGGACAGAGTTTTTGGCGTTGGAGGGTGCGATGGTGATTCTGAAGTGCACCCGTTAAATTATTTGAGTATTACTATTTTGTATGTGTAGTAAGAATATGGCCTTTCTGGAAGACGCCTATTTTGCCCACGAGGTTGTCGCATGTCACTGTAGATGGTCGCTCGTCTCTAAAAGGTTGAACCCAGTCGGCTACTGTTTCCTCTGATACTTGTATCTGTTGCTATATATTCAGTTTGTACTGAGTTTGTAGAACTTTAAGTATATTGTAGTAAGGAAAAAAAAATGTGCATCTTGTCACGTCCAGAATTTTACCCGAATTTGTGTCTGATGTGGAGCTAAATCATGACGACTTGATTTTGTATCATATCAAGTTGGGAAGCATAACTCTGAGAATTGAGATGATGTTGGAGATGGAATTATTCCAGGGCCATCTATTGCATGCAAAGCTGAGTTACAATGAGCTTGCTGGCCAGATTGTAATCTCAGGGCCGTCTTTTATATTCAAAGCTGAATTCGTGGCGCTCCTTTTGGTGCTTCAGTGCATTTCTTAGTCCCTTCGCCTGTATATACAATACCTTGAAATCATATATATGGGCCTGGCTGCTGCAAGGCATGACCAGCAGTCTGGAGGCCGACGAACACGCAAGCAAGCTGAGCTGAATGTTGTTTTCAGCCCCAGTAAAGCACGCTAGTGCATGGTTCGTCTGATGGCTGATGTTCGGTGTGAGAGGCTGGTTTGGAACTCCGAATCCTGATCCTGAAACCGCAAGTGTACGGCCTAAATATCGACGAATTTTGTATTAGAGAATAGTTTGCTGTCCATCAAACAGTGCTGGAACATGACTTCGCTTATAATTGTGTACTATATTCTGTTATGTAGATATATAGATTGCGCGTGGAGGAGATGGTTAGAGTATTGAGGAGGAGAGACCATCGAAGCAACGGCTTTGCTTAATTCGGAGAATCGGAAGCATTCTTCACGACGACGGCGACAAGCAGATATGCTCGTCTTGACGGTTGGCGAGATCTGGTCGGTCTTCTCGGGGCGCCGTGCGCGCCTTAACCAGCTATCGCAACAACTCTGGATAACCACTGTGTCACGTACTAGTACCATCAGTCCATCACGACGCCAGCCCGTAATGTCCCAAGTCCCAACAACATGCCTGTGCTACACTCCGTGCTCTATTATGTTTCGAAGCAAAAAACTGCCTGCAGTAAAAGTCTGCAGACGCGAGGCAGGAACTGCAGTGCGCGCAACAGCTACAACTCGACCGCTAAAAGTAGTACTATAGTGCTAGTACGAGCAGGAATAAAAGCTTATCACAGGATGATTGGGATCGGCCCTCGTTCGGTGCGTAATAAGGAGTTCGCCGGGGGGGGGGGGGGGGGGGGGGGGCGGGGCATTGACGTCGTCTCATGCGCGACGGCACGTTCCTTTCCTGCGCGGGCGCGCGTAGTACGTGAGTCACAGTAAATTCCAGCACCAGCCGCGCGCTCGCCGTCTCCATGATTTCGATCAGGTCGCGAAGGACGCCGAGGGAGGAATTGATGAGGCGTGGGGGCACCGCGCGCGCGCTGCAGGCGGCCGGGCGGCTGGTGTCACCACATCACCCACCCAGGCCGCAGTAGGGCAGGGGACCATCTATCGGCACGGCGGGAGGACCACAGCGAATTCAGAAAATCGATCGGAACCGGCCGGTCGATCGGGAGCATGGGCGACGCGGGTTAGAGATGGGATACAACAAGCTCTACATGGATGATGGACGCCATCGCGCGCGCTCTCACCTCGCGATGACGAAGGAATTAAGGAGTACACGTGTGCGACGCGCGCGTGTGTTTTGCTGCCGCGGCGCACGAGAGTGCTAGCTTGGTCCAGTCCAGCAAAGACGAGAACGCGCCGCGCGATTCCGATGCCTTGGGTGGAGGCGGGCGGAGGGAGCACTGGATGTCACGCGCGCCCCAGGCCGCCAGCCATGAGCCCACGACCCTGACTGCTGCGGCAGCAGAGCGCCACGGCCACGACGGGGCGACGGACAGCCCCCAGTGGGCGGGCACCCGCCGGTCACATGGCCCCCGGGCCCGTCGCTCCTGGACTAGCTAGCTTCCCCGTCCCGGTCCAGTGCACGCCGTTGTTAGCAGAAGCGGATGGCATTGGCGGCAATTTGGCATGGACCCCAGCAGCTGGGTGTGGGCTTTGGAACAGTGCATGATCAGATCGATTCAGTTCCGAGGATGGATCCAAGTCGGGTTTTTTGAACGCATATGGGTTCGTCGCGTACGTGACAGCGGAATAGACTTGCAGTTATGGATGTCACGCGCACGTACATGCGCCATGCCGGCCGTGGCCTGACTTTAAATGAACACACTCCTCAGGCATCTACTGTGCTGTGCTGTGCTGTGAGTGACAAGCTACCTACTAGCTAGCTAGCTAGGGCGCTTGTTTTGCCAGTTGCCACTTGCCAGACCTGTATGCACTCGTGCTCCACGTATCTCCTTAGGTTTTGCGGTAGTTACTTACCCGTGAGGTGCGGGCAAGGCCGCAAGGGTTACTGGTGCATAACCACTTTTCTTTGATTTAACCGACGGTAGTAGATTGTGAGCCTGCAAGTTGTATACCGTAAGTACACAATGCACCAGTACCTAATAATTAAGGTCAGCCGTGGATGTACATCTACCGCGCCCTCCTGCTGCCATTTGTTCATCTCATGCCCTCTCTCCCTATACGATACTACTACACGGCAATAACTTCCATTGATCACCCGTACTGAAAAGGATTTTCCAGCCAGTTCTGGTTCGTTCATTGGCTCGTGCGTACGTGAAACAGGCCGGGGTGCTTTGGCTGTCACGCAAAAGCGCTTCTTCTTACCAGCGTCGTGCTCCAATAATGCCCTGAGATCCATGGATGCGAGTACAGCGCGGCCGTACGCCACGAGCAGGCCGGGACGGATGGATCGCTATCGCGGCCGCCGCAACAGCGTCTCCTCATCAGAATCCCTCCCCGATCGATACGC
Source organism: Oropetium thomaeum (assembly GCA_001182835.1). NCBI lineage: Eukaryota > Viridiplantae > Streptophyta > Magnoliopsida > Poales > Poaceae > Oropetium > Oropetium thomaeum. The sequence continues at coordinate 3,190,462 of LFJQ01000010.1, forward strand.
CGCCGTCCCCCGTCCCCATCTCGCTGTACCTGTACGTAAGACGAGAGCAAAGGCAGCGAGCGAGCGAGTAATCAAACGAGAAGGAAAGGCAGCGCACATGCTCTGGGGATGGTTCCCCCCCAATATGGTACCCCCTGACCCCCGGGCTGCAGCCTTTGCCGATCGCTTTGCTTGTCCCCATTTGATCCCAGTAAAACGTTACAACCATGCCAAGCTCAGCTTAACACTGCGCAACAAAACACCACTGTTCCTGCTCCCACCCTCCTGTTGTTTCATTTTTACCGCGTCAGGGTTTTCCCTCCCTTTTGGTAGAGGCCTCACTGCGCCGTTATTAACGCGTATCCTCCGTACACGTGCCGTGCGTGCCCTTGTAGTGCTCCGTATAAGTGAGCAGGGCGAGCAAGCCATGAGCGTGGTAGCTCAACTCCCGTCGCTGCCTAGCGCGGAGTAACCACAGCCACAGCACAGCCAGGGCGCGAGCGAGCATTCAACTCATCCGGGCCTACATATCAACCCGGGCTCTGCTGGCCTCTCTGCTTCGCGCCGATCTGCTTCCTTTTTGGTTGTGCTTGTGCGTTCAGGTTCAGCTCAGCTCGGTGGCGGCGTCGGTCGTGAGAATAGATGAGTCGCGCGCAGACGGGTGCGGGCGGGGGTGGCGGCGCGGCGAGGCTGAAGGCGTCGCCGCGGGCGCTCTTCTCCTGCGGCATCTTCAGCACCTGCACGCACCCGGCGCTTAGCCCGACGGCAACGCCAAACAACAATGTCGTGCCCGCGGGGAACAGCGCCATCAAGGGCACCGGGTCGACCACGCCCTGTGCCGACGCGTCCGCGTCGCCGGCGGTTGAGGCGAGGGCGGCGACGCCGCCGCCTCCGCATCAGCAGCGTCACCAGCGGGTGCAGAGGAACGTCGTCGGGCCGTCGTCTTCGTCGTCCTCGTCCTCCTCGTCGGCATCGCATAGCTTCACGCAGTGGAGGCTGCCGGTGCACCACCCGCCGCAGGCGGCGTTCGCCTCCGCGTCCGCGTCCGCGTCGGCGGCCGCCGGGAGCTCCGGGGACTCGCTGCTGAGCGCGGAGGAGAAGTTCCTGGCGGGGGACGCGGTAGCGGCGCTGCGGACGGTGGAGCGGGAGATGGAGGCCGCGGCGCGGCCGGTGCCGGTGGGCGTCGTCGCCGGGGTGGTGGCGGCGGTCCGGGAGCCGGCGACGGCGAGGCTGGCGGCGAAGGTGCTCCTGGTCGTGCTGCTGGAGGAGGGGAACAGGGAGACCGCGGTGGAGGCCGGCGCGGCGTCGGCGGCCGTGGAGGCGGTGGCCGCGTCGGGGCCGGCCGGGGCCACGGCGGAGCGCGCGCTCGCTGCGCTCGAGCTCCTGTGCACGGCTCCCGGCGGCGCCGCGGCCGTGCGGAGAGAGGCCCTCGCGGGGCCCGTGCTGGCGCGCGCGGTCGATGGCATGGCCGGCCGCGGCCGGGAGTGCGCCATCGGCGTCCTGGCCGCCATCTACGGCGGCACAGTTGGCGGCGACGACGGGGCCGCGGCGTCGCCGCCACCGCCGGAGGTGGTCAAGGCCGTCGTGGCGGCGATGCAGGGGGAGTGCACCGCCCGGGGACGCCGCAAGGGCGCGCAGCTGCTACGCGCGCTGCAGGAGGCCGGGCGCCTCGGGCTCGCGTGGGACGGCGTCGGCGATCAGTGAGTGACACGCGGGGGGCCTATCTGCCAGCCTCCCCGCTCGCTCTCAACGGCGTCCTGCACTTACGCGCGGGGCCCGACGTGGCAGTGACCATGTGGGCCGAACGTATTTGGTGGCTGCGGTGGGGTCGTGGTCGTGGCTACTGAAGCGATGAGGACGTGAAGGACGAGCAATGACTGACTTGGCTTTGGTTCAGCTACGGGGGCTCGGTAGGGTGGTGGTGATTGTTTTGTTGCGGTCACCTTTTGTAGCCTGTGATTTGTACTAGCAGTACTACTACCATCTCATCTCGTGCAATTAATCGTTCGCCTGACGCTCTCCTCGTTTCATTGCTGCTAGTATCTTGAGATGCCTGATGAAATCTTCATTCTCTCATCGTACAGTACTAATTCCGCATCGAAAGCCAACTAGTACTAACTTGATAGTTAGCACTAAATATAATTTGCAGCATCCTGTTTGGAAACGTGAAAATTGTACTAAGAACCATATACGTACTAATAACTGTTGCATTCCTGTGATTAGAAAAAAGACTGTTCCATTCCTTACTGTCAAATTCTACCTAGTATAGTCTATTTTTGCTAGTGATTCAGACAATGGATCAGCATAGCTACATAACCTGTAGTAGCATGTTCCCTAAAGATTCCATTACAGAACAGCAGGAACAAACAGCGCCTGCTACTGGTTGCCCCTGCCATCATCATTTTCACGATCACGAGACGATGCAGAGATCCTGCAGCAAACGCACAGTATAGCGCACTGCAAGATGCCTGTTGTAACCAGTGCTACTGCATCCTGCTGCGACTGCGAATCCCATTCCCGAACCACCGCTTCCGCCCAAACACACCCGCCGCCGCCGCCGCGTGCTGCCGAACGGACTGCTTTCGCGGCAAAGGCTTCTTGCTCTGCTCGGCGGCGACATTTCTCACCCTACTACTACAGCCCTGCTCTGCTCGTTGCCATCTCCTACAGTATCCTTCTCTTGGCCTTTGCCGCTTTGCGCCATGCATCTGTGTGTCTTCCTTGATCTGCTTTTCCAAGCAGAGTGCTCTCACCTCTCTCAGCCTTGAGTTGACTTTAGGCCCTGTTCTTTCCAAGTGTGGCTGACTGCTCTGCTGAGCTGACTGAACTAGTGCAGTGGATGACGGTTGAGAGGCGCCTGAGCCCAATGGCGTCGCGGCAGGCGGCACGTCATTGTCCTTTTAGTACTGGTACTCCTGTCTGTGAATCCTTGTCGCGCCACAATTATGGCCACACCTGTCATGTTCGCGTCGTGCGCCACTGCTCTGCTCACCTCCTCGGCTGAGCCGTTGCCGGAGAAAGGTTCGACGCACGCTGCAGGCGGCCGTCACATCGTCACACCCCTCTGAACTTTGTTGCATGATGGCTGCTGATGAAATGATGAAGCTCTGGAGGACTGGAGACATCCCAGCCCCGGGCCGCCGCCGCTTTCGTATTTGGGCCTTCGCTGATCGTTCAAGTGGGCTACCGAAGGCTGATTGCTTCATTCAGTTGGTTTTATAGGCTTGTAGGCTTCCTTTCGTTGTCCGTGCTCTTCAAAATAGGAAGGAACCACTGATTGAAGGGAAATGCCCAAGTGGGGCTGCCAAATCAGGCGCGGATAGTTTCCTCGCCTGTGTGCCCCGTCCAACGCGGCAACATTTTTGCCTCCGCGGATTAGTTTAAACCCGACGTGATTGATGGCACGATGGGTTCACCAATCATCGGCGGATTAATTAAAATATTCAATGTAATAATTCAAGCTGATCTAAGAGCATCTCTAACGGAGAGCCTAAAAACTTCCTGAATGAAATTATAAGGGATATAAGTAAAAAAATCATCTTCAATGTATATCTCAAAACTACTTCTATTATTTGCCTTCCCGTAAATTCTTTCTATTTTTACCTAGAAATAGAGAAAAAATAGGCAATGCCAATTCCATCGTCCATTGACCGGACTCTTTTTTTAAACCATCGATTAGTATTAGGAGCAAAGAGAGGAGGTCGGACTCTTTTTTTTTTAAGACTAGAACTAGGATCGGAGAAAGGATGTCGGACACTAGACTTTTAGATTAAAAAAACTACTGACATGGTATAGTTTAAAATTTAATGATTTATTTTTAGGCACTCTTTTGGAGGAGAGGATAAAATTTAAGTTTAAATTTTTTTAGTTGCTCTTAAATTTTTATTTTTGGAATTAATATTTAAGTAAATCATTGAAGATGCTCTAAAGAGGGTATTTTAAGATAAAATTATACTACACTACTTTAACTCATCTACAATTATTAAATACTACCTTTGTGGTCATAGTTCAAAATTGAAAAAAGTCAAAGGTGGTAGTATTTTAAAGTATTGTCAGCTATTATGGGTATCTTGGATTAAAAAAACGTTGTCGTTAACTCCATTTGATGCACAGATGACATCCAAAATTTTCAGTCAGGTGACAATCCGCAGTCTCCGCACCCCCGTCTTCCCGGTGCGACGGCAAGGAGACGGTGGTGGTGGAGCCCTGGTCCGACGGCCGGTGCGTCATCAGGTTTTTCCAACTCGGGATAAACTAATGAAGATGGCCATGTCGAGGGGTTGAAAGAGAAGCTAAGCATATGTGTAGGGTTCAAGCTTCAGACACCGATAATGCCATCCAATTATACTAATGTGAAAAAATTTGTCATCTCACAGCGGCATCAGAAGGCCACAATCACAGCAGCATTAGTCAATGGATCGGCCGCTCTCACCGTAATGTGCGCTTATTAGTCGTCATTATACTGTCGTAGCAGGGACCTGCGCTGCTCGCGTGATTCATATTTCTCTTTCTTCCACCGCCCCGCACTCCTTTTTCTATACTCCATCACTTTCGTATAATACACAAGATACTATAAACTAGATATATTATGCAAGGTGATTAGCATGACAGCAAATCGTGTTAATTAATCAATTGGTGTTTATTATGAGCTTAAGTAAGGCATATATATGGATAATCGATGCCCACATGTGCTTATTACCAGCTTGTACTTGTACTAACTTCTTAGATTGCATTTTACTATATGTGGTCATCAGTTTGAAATTTTGTGATTAGATAAATTGATGCAAAAGCTGGCTGCTGCAACCTGTAGCCTGTAGGGTGGGGTGAGAGGCTAACAAAAAGTATACATTTATTTGAAGTAAACATAAGAAAATAGTGCATTATCCAAAAGGAGTAGTAATCAGAATTGGATTTTCTTATCACTCTTCTAGTTATTTGGTGCTCACGTGGCCTGAACTTTGGTTATAATAGGATTTTCAGAGTCATATACTATCCCCTCCGTTTTTTTTTACTTGTCGCCATTGAATTTGACCAAAAATTTTGACCGTTTGTCTTATTAAAAAAATATTTCAAATGTGTAAAACTAAAAATCAGGATTAAAAAACCTTCCGTAATAAATCAAATCCTAATAAAATATTTGATATTTTTCATATTTTTTTAATAAGACGAATGATCAAAGTTATTAGTCAAAGTTAACGGCGATACAAAAAAAAAAAAAGAAGAACGGAGTGAGTATGTCTGTAAGTTTCTGCACCTGTTCATCTTGCTGAGTGATAAGAAAAATGGATTGTGTACTTAATATGTTAAAACTTGTTATAGCTCTTGTAAAAATAGGAGTATAGCTTCTCTTCAGCTCCCTGATGTGGAAGTGCGGAGTAGTGTGGAAGCTACGCAGCAGGCACCCGTAGACATCAACCACCTTTTTTTTTTTTCCAACCTTCTTTGAGAGCTGAAAGCCACTGCATTTTTATTTAGTACAAGCAGCCGCAATGATTCCCAAAATTATTCCACACATGCAACTAAAATATGGAGGAGGATCAACGCATGCACAGCGTGATGCTATTATCTAAGCTCATTTGTACAGGAACTCCCCAAGCAATCATCTAATTAATTAGCCCTAATAATAATAAGCTAGCTACCCTTCTCAAGGGTTAGGTGATGTCTCCTTTAAGGAGTTCATCACTTGCGATGATCCGATGCTGCAGATCTCAATATATATCCTTTAGTTCGACGAATAGGAAAATAAATTGGTGGCCTGCACTTTTGCATCGTCTCTGTTGCCGTTCCAGCAGCAAATTAACTAATTTGAAAGCGTTGTAGTAAAGCTCACTAACAATATTGCGTTATCTAATTGAGATTTTATACCACCTAAACTGTCAATTCTTGATTCATAATATATATCGTCCTGCATTGCTGATGATCACACTACAGTGACTCTGCACGAGCAGAAAAGGAAATCCCAGGCCGCACGTGAAAAACCAAAATCTACGTCCGGGAACTGGTAGCAACTAGCAAGTGGCCACTATGTTAACAAGAAATGCAGAGATGCTCTGGACCCGACCATATATATGATGGAGTGGCTGTCTTCGATCACAGAGGATCCGTTCCACCTAAACTGTGAGTCGTCTGTGAAGCCGAGATCAGTCTGTTCCATGCAGCAACCAGCGAAGCTTCTGATTCCGGAGATCGCCGAGAAGATCTTCCCATATACGTCTCTACATCTCCTGTGGACATTACTAAATTGTTGCCCGTCATGTGTGTACACTTCTATATTGCCTCTGAAAAAATATGCAATCTCTCTCTTATCTTGTGGATAGTTGTATGTACATCATGTACTCACAAAGCAACGCATTAGTTGTACTATATTAATAAATTATGCTATCTTTATTTGGGACTTAAAATCGTGTTCCCAGATCCATGTCTGTACAATTATCTGATTGCATATTTCAACTTTTTGTTCATTTGAATTATGAAATGGGCATGCGAATCCTGTTCCAAGCCCAGAAACAGTCTGCTTTCTGGGACAAAGGAAGCAAGTACCAAGCAGAAAAGTATATGAAATAATATGCATTGCGCTATATTGTACCTTCATTTCTGGATACCCATGAAATGCTAGTAGCTAGGATCACAATGTCATTTTCTTCTCTCGCCTTCAGGATTGTGGTTTAGACTGATGATGAACAAGCTAGCTACATTATTAATTCTAACTTCTAGTTCACCAGACAAACATTTTTGACAGGAAGCCTTGCAGCTATATATGAACACAAGACAACATTTGCTCACACCTTCCATATCTCGTACCAATTCGTCATAAGTTTGCGAATGTTATTCTAATAAAAATGGTTTTTGCAAAATTTTCATATATGTGCATGGTTTCTGAATAATAAATATTACCCAATATATATCATCCTCGACAAAGTAAACTCAAGGAAATCTCAAATTGGAATTCCTTTTTCCTTTTGTTTTATAATTAATAACAAGAGTTGGGGCACATGGTGCTGATCATGGTATGTTAGTGAGCCTCATATATGCCACCACATATATATAATTAATAATTATAGTTAAATAATAAGGCAATCTGCTGTCTTCTTTTAATTGGGCGCGTAAGGCAATCTGTCCCCTTTCACTTTAAGAGGCTTCTTTGCACCATCCATCATCTCCTTTCCTTTTTGCTCCCATTGTTGTGTCTTCCTCTAGGTCTAGCTACCTAGCAGAGGGGCCATGAGTGCAAGCAACTCTGGGGACAGCATGGAATGGGGAAGGGGAAGATCATCTGGCTCCAGGAAGAGCAAGAGAACCGGCAACAACAGCTCCGACAAGCCGAGGCAGCCGCAGCGAGGACTCGGAGTGGCACAGCTGGAGAAGATCAGAATGGAAAGTGAGATGGCCGGGTACTTGCATCACCCTCATGGTCATCGACCGCCGATCCACGGAACCGGTAGCTTCAGCTGGGTAATTATCGTTCTTCACAGAGAAGCGATTATTTTGCTGCTTTGACCTTTGGTTATCTGTAAATAGTGTAGCTGGAGATAGTAACGAACTTGTGTCCAGAATCTCTCATTTCTTACGATTCTAGCAGGAAGATGTGCAATTGGCTCACTCGCTGCCACCATCTCCACCCTCCTTCCATGCTACTACTACCAGTGTTTCGTCGTCCTATCCTATTCATCGTCCCAATCTTGCGGTATGCTAGAATTACTTACTGAATATTTCTTCAGCAAACGTATTAGCTGACCTCTATGCACTAGTACAGTAGAGACCGTTACTTTAGTTTTCCAGATTAGTTTCAACTACAGAAGTCTTATATGGACATTCTATGATCCATATAGAGACACATTTTTATGGTCAATATATGGTGCACCAGCAAAAGTTACTAAGCGATGAAACAATCTCTCTCTCATTTTCCCTACAAAAACTATCTCTCTTTTGGTTTTATTTTCTACTATGTTTTGCGTTGTACAGCAGTACGTGTTCATTGAAGATTGCATTAACTACTTTTCAGCAAAAGCATGATATATATCATGAAGGCTAAAAGTTGAGAACAAGCAGAAAATAAATATAATTAGTCCATAAAAAGAGGGACAAGATAGTATCATTGCAGATCAAGAGATTTTATTCTCCCATGCACGTGATGGCCTTATTAGCTTAACCAGATCGAGGGCATATCTTTGCGGCTGTTGCGACCTAACTCAATCATGCATGTCCTTGTACGTAGATGACCTATGGAGAGAGAGGAGACATAAGATATGGCGACTTTCAAACGGATCCCGTCATCAGGTGCGTCCAGGAACAATTATTTCTTCTGTCGACCTTGTGATTGTATAATCGTATCAAAGATGATCCAGAAACAGATGCAGTAACTTGTATACTTGTTATCTTCCCACATTTACATATATATTTTACGTTCAGGTCTCCTTATTACAATGGCGCTATCCTTGCTTCAGAAGAACATTTCCATCAGAGCAATGTCACTTTGCCTTTATTCGAACCTGAGGTGCTTATTTAAATTGAAGAATATATGTGTGTGCAGTGTATGTATAGATAGTTTTACAGGTTTTTTTTTAATGTTTTATTGAAGTATACTCTTTCTCTTTCTTTTGCTTGAAGAGACAACACGATCTGAATCAGCCGTCAGACTCCTTGAACAACCCAGACGGCGATTATCCACAAGAAGTGGACCTTGAGCTGAAGCTGTGACCAAGCTTTGTCCCTCCGCGCCTCTCAGTTAAGCTCATTGTTTCTGTTAGCACACAGGAGAATTTATTAAGGGTTTGCAGCGTCTTGTGTTGCGTGTAATGTGCACGATGCATGGATCATAAGAAAATTAAAGAAGACGTGCGATCAAATAGCAGGATTAATTTGGTGATGCTGGATAGGTCTAGTTAATTTGTGTGAACTTCGTCCCAGAATCAAGTACCGTAGGCACAAAATCTGCGAACTGTGTGCCTACTTTTCTTAGCATTTTCCTGCTGTGGAATCAGACGTCTGAGAAAGATGAACGATCCAATGCATGTATATGGAACGATGGTTTATTGACATGCTTGCGTAGCAGGCTCATAGCTCGCTGCATCAAACAGAAGAAAGAGAGGGGAAGATATGACGATGCGCGTGGAAAAGAAGCTGTGTGTAAGATAACTCTCGGTGGAGCCAATGAAGGGAGCTTAGAAGGCTTCGGAGAGATAAGATCATGTGGGAAGAGGGGGAACTTTGAGTTTAATTGTACATAATTTCGTTGATTATTGCTTGGTTGTTTCTCTTTCTTTGTGCATGGTCCCTGCATATTTTGAAGTCGATGGTCATGATCTCTCCCATGGATGTAAATGAGTACTTACTGGATAGTTATGGATTAACACCATAGTAAATTTTCATGCTTAGCTTGTGAAAATGGAATATTTAGGACTTGTTTGGCACAACTTCACGAAGCTGATTTTATGGAGTTATTCTCTGAAATAAACTAAAGGGTTGGAAGCTGAAAAAAATAGCTTCTTCTAATTCTATAAAGTTCCTGATTGTAAGAGTTTGTCATAGATAATTAAAAAGAATCAATTTTAGGCACATAATTACTTATGATTAGAGAATCACTCAAAGAGAAGGTTTACAAAACAGACCCTTAGTTCATTTGATGAAGTTTGAGGTTTTTGTCCCGATTGGTCCACACATAATGCAAATCTTTTGCATATACCTAATCCCTTAGTCTGCTTGATTTCATGATATAGTGAGCAGGACTGTATATACCCTTTAACGCAAAGAGGAAAAATAGCACTGAGTGTTTAAATTATCACATGTATGTGTACACATAGGCATTCACAATAGGACGCACCCACGAATAAAATAAGAAAAAACAATGATTTTAATCAAATTATCAATATATTCACCCCCTACGATAATAATCTACACACCCACAAGGCGATTTTACCGACCCCGGCCTCTTGATTTGTTCATCAATCATCACACTCCTTCGTCCCAACTCTGCGGGCCAAGGTTTACATGGACCTACTGCTGGGCCGTCAATAAATTCCGTGTGTGTTCTTTTCAGGCCGGGTCGATTCAATCCAATCGTCGTCGAACTGCATTTCATACGGAGCCGCCATTACTGTAGTATATAGACTGAACGGAATGACCGGATTTTCATCGAGTATGCAAGAATGGATTGACGGCTTGGAATGAACGTTGTCTTCCTTTTCATGTTTTTTTTTATCCTCTGTAGTTTTATAATTCACATGTACTTTACACTATATCTGTAGGCCGACCTGTTCTTTGAAAACAAAAATTAGCATGACATATGTATTATGGTTCTGTTTGGATCTCTCTAGTTTACTTAAAAATGGTTTTTTTTTAAAAAAAAACTAGATAAGACTGTTTAAAGATCTGTTTCTAAAAAATTGTATCCATTTTTTGGTAGTAATTGACCTCTCTAGTCTATAATTATTATCCAAAAATAGCCAAGGATGATAGTAGGTCTTCTGTCAAGTATTAAAAAAATGAGAATAGCTTGGACCAGATTCTTGGTCAAATGAAAACTGGAAACTGAATTCTAAAAACTAGTAGTAGAAAATTATAACCTACTAAATAGTTTTTAAGAAACTGAAGTGGTCCCAACATGACTAAAAATTCTAGCCCGTTTAGAGCCATGTGAAATGCATTCAGATACTTATCTTATTATAGGACCGTTGACCAGGACGATGCAGTTTGAAGTCCTGTGTCACACCATGATCGTGGCGATATGGATCAACCTATGCATGGAAGATTGGAACGAACAAGCCATTTCCCAGCAGCAGAATAGGCAGGGGCAAATGAATGTGCTGATTTAAGTACTTCATTAATAAGTAAAAGATATACTTCTAGTATTGATCTTCACTATTATTAGTTGAATTCGAAAATGATTTTTTGGGTGGATGGTGTTGTAATGTTTTGTAAGATTTGTTTGATTGCCTGGTGGTCGTCTACCTCCTTGTTTGTTTGTTTGTTTAGGGGTCCGTTAAAAACTTGAACTGTTTTTTACTTCTAGTCGGGTAAGAAAGTTGATTATTTTTCAATAAAAATTAAAAATGATGGAAGCTATGCATGTATATGCTACATTTTATTTTTGAAAAAAGAATCCTTTGCGTACACAAAAGTCCAGCCATACCACCCAGGATTCAAAAGAAAAACAACAGCCAGGTCGCCCCCAACGTAAATATGACCCGATCCATACTCTCCTCCTGGCTGCCAAAGATTTATCAATCTGGGGCCTCAACCAATAAATGTTTTCCCTTTTTGCTTAATAATTTAGCCAAAGTATTATATGTACTCATTTATATAGTATCGTATAAAAATATCAGCTACAGGCTCAATATTTCTACCTAATAAATTATTAGCATATCTGTTACTATAAACTGCATAACAAAATTTACAAGGAACATTGAGGGATAGTTTGTAAAAATTTGTAGCGTAGCAGTACATACACCTGATGCCGCATTATAAATAGAGGCCTTGTGCCAGTGAAAAGGATTTCAAAACAAAGTAGACTTCTGAGTAGCGCTGTGCAATCCATTGTGTATCTGCAGTAAAGCTTCCTTTTTTCAGGTCTCCTCTTCTTCTCCCTAGATCTACTTTTTGCATCATCCATGCATGCATGCTAGCTGTGTCTCATATGTCTTCACGTTCTTTTGTAGGTAGCCATGGAGAATGGAAGTGGCTCTGGAGGTGGCAAAGGAGGGGTAGAAAGAGGCCCATCATCTGGGCCTAAGAAGGGCAAGATGGCTGCCAAGCTCGGCACCAAGAACCCAGCTGGGGAACCATCAAGGAGAGGGCCAGGGATCGCCAGGCTAGAGGCGATGAGGATGCATGATGAGCTGAGAATGCTGCAGTCTTTGACAAATAATCTTAGACAGCAGCCAACATCAGGCTTTCTTGGAACTGGTGGTGGCGGAATCAACGGTTTGGTAATCACGCTTGCATATTTTTGTCTCTAGTTGATCTATTTCATGATGATTTACACGTCGTTTGTGTTTTGTGTTAATATATCAGTTTGTCACCATGTCATGGTTATTTTTTTTTTCTTTGTCATTTTTTTTGGAATCGATCTATGCAACAGCTGGGGAATAGGATAGCAACCGATTACTCACCGCTGGGATCTTACCAGCAGCAGCAGCCTTACGGCGATTATCGTCCTTCATTCCCCAATCAAAACCTTTCGAACTATGTGGTAACTTCAGATCTGTATTACATGGTTTTGCATTTATATCCCCAAAGGGTTAGTAGTTTATTTTTTATTTGATATGCGTATAGTTTTCGAGTTTTGATACACAGGGAACAATAGTGGTCTCCAATGGACAACAGCAGTATTATTTCCAGCCGCATGCAGCTTACGGTAGTGAATACTACCTTGTGCATCAAAACACATCTATGGTATACGATCCTTTGCCCTTCACTATATGTTGATAAGTCATTCTTCGTCAGAATATCCTATGTTAGAACTTTCCTTGGTCTAAACTATGTATGCGTTGGTGTCCTATAACATATGGATCGGATAACCATTAACTTGTCTCATATAATCTGCGCGTTGTAGATGCCATATGGAGCTGGAACAGGCATGAATGGACACAACAACAACAACAACAACAACAACAACAACCTTCTTCCCGTCTTCATCAGGTATAAATGATTAAATGTTCATTCCGTTAAATCTGTTTTGGGGTAATTATTAGGAAGGTCGTCTTGTACAAATCCCCTGTGTTCCAAATCTGTTACATATTATATTAGCACCCTATTATTAGCTGATGATTGAAGATCTAATAGTCTGACCAATAATGTGAAATATGGAATGTAACCAGGCCTATGGGCACAGCTGAAGCTGCATCGTATGCAAATCCAAGCGACATGCCGCCTACAATACTGCCCCTCTTTGAAGAAACACATGATCATTCCAAGGTGATTATTTATTTATTTATTTATTATATATATAAAGCTCCCAAATTCTTCTTCTTATTTTCTTTTGCACGGGTGAACATTTCATTTCAACAGCACATGCATGGTATGTATATATCCAAGTTGCTAATGTATGGTTGCATTCTAATTAATTAAAATTTTGCAGGAAGGTGAAGGTGAATCTCCCTACAACGGTGACCTGAAGGGAGAGGAAGGCCATAAACAATCTGAAGTGGATCCTGTTGCGTCGACTGCTGCTGGCAAGAAGAAGAAGGACGACTCCAATGATCCAGATGACCTGGACCTTGATCTCAAGCTGTGATTCTAGCTAGCCCATCGTTCATGAGAAGCGTCTCACCGATTTATCACTATGGAGAGGGTGGTTCCAATTTATTAGACATGTCTGACATTGTTATGTAATCCTATCCCCTTTGATGCATCGTTATGGTTTTCAGAAACAATGTGAACCAAATCATTTCTATTTGTTATCAAGAAAGGGTCTACTCTATTAACCCTTTCCACTCTAATTTTCGTGGTTTACTGTTCCTTTTCGTTTTTTGCTTGTTCTTGTATCTTATTTTCTTTTTTTCATTCTATTTCCTTTTATCTATAGTTTATATTGGATGCTTTACACATTCTTAACTTTAGTTTTTCTTTTTTGGATTTTTGTTTGTTTTTTTATACTTTGTCTCCTTTATCTCTTGTTTGTTTGTGGATTTTATCTCTAGACCACTGTTGTTCTTGAGAAGTTTCTCCATTTATCACTATGGAGAGTGTTCATGAGAAGTATCTCCATTTATCACTATGGAGAGGGTGGTTTTCATCATCTTATTAGAGACATGTATGACATTGTTATGTAGTCCTTCCCCTTTGATGAGTGGTTAATGGTTTTTAGAAACATTGTGGACTTTTCATTTCTATATGTTACATCAAAAAAGGTTGTACCCTATCTCCTTAGTTTACTCTTTGAATTGGTTCATATATATGATCGTTGTGGTTCATGGGCAACAATAGGATGAACTACTGTTCCATCGAGAACAATTTTTGGTATGAGGGTTTGTTTTGTGCAGGCCATTTGGGGATGCAGCTTGACTTGCTGGATCGTGAAGCAAAGATATGGACGAGTCAAATCCCATGCAGGCTGTGCCTGAGAAGGGCTTCAATCGATCGGCGTAGTGCTCTTCAGAGAAGATCAGAAGAGGGAGCCGTCTACCAGCAATGGATGGTTGAATTCATGTACGATGTGTGCAGCATGACGGACTCGTCGGAGAATTGGAGTCTGGTGCGGAGCTGCCAGAGAGCCCGGAGGAGATGATGCGTAACGGTTGGAGATCGGAGCTGGTTTGCTCAGCATGCATGATACTTGGCTCCAGTCGATCGATCGGCCGGCTTGAAGTACCTGAAGAGAAACCCGTGGGCTGTATGTACGTGATCATGGAGGGGAACTCTAGGAAGGAGCCGATGTATATGTATGGAAAAAGATTGAGGTTAGTTTACTCTTTGATTTGGTTCATATATACGTGTATATGATCACATTGTGGTTCATGGGCAACAATAGGATGGACTACTGTTCCATCGAGAGAACAAGAAATATATATACATCTTGTACCAACTGTTTGGCAATTTTTGACATGAGGCCTTGTATTGTGTAGGCCATTAGGGTGCAGGTTGACTTGCTGGACCGTGAGGCGAAGATATGGACGAGTGAAATCCCGTACAAGCATGAGGTTCCTGAGAAAGGCTTCATTCGGCGTGGTGCTTGTCAGATAAGAGGGAGCCGTCTATCAGCAACGGATGGTTGAATTCATCTACAATGTGTGCAGCATGAGGGACTTCTCGGAGACGTGGAGTTTCAGGAAGTTAGCTAGTTTCAGGAAGTTTATTACTAGCTGATGGTCGGGAGTCAAGTTATCTTGATTGTATTCCTATCCTTTTTTTTAAAAAAAAAAGAAAAATATATTTCATCAAGTAAATGAAACCTGTCCCGGCTTACTCACCTCTAGGATGATTCAGCCTAAAATTATTACAAAGTTTTTACTATAGATAAGACTCTGGCTATCTCATAGAATGCACACACCTAATAAACCAAATAAATATTTGTCGCACTAATAGGAATTGAAGATTAGGTGATTGTATTCCTATTCTGGTTATAAATATCCTAGGTTATCTGACTGATAAGAACACAGAACAATCTAATGGACATTTTGTATAACTTCAATCTGTTGTTTTGTTATTCTTTCCTTTTTTTGTTTTGATGTGAAAATCTAAAGCACTTGAATCACTTTGCGGAGGTGAGACTGCTTTTCCATTTGTTTGCAAAAATCAGTCGTCACAGAAACACGACAATTATCTCTTTGTTTATATCTTCTTGTTCCTGATGCTTTGATGTAATGATATAGTTTTTTTTTTAATTTCTTTGATGCAGATTTTCTTCGGAGCGATTTATTGATTGTGGTTGTGGATGCTATTACAAAAGGACGTTCACAGGGATATTTTTATCAAAGCGTGCCAATCACAGGAGGTGGTAGCCATGAGTTTATTTACCACACATGGGTGGGCGTCGCAGCATAGTCTTTGCTTATAGTCTTTTTATGTCGTGTTTTGTTATTCTTATGCATGTTATCATAAGTCGTAATAATTCTATCACTCAGACCGTATGCCAAACATGCAAAAAGGCCAGAAATTATTTTTGTTATCTAAAAAAAATCTTCTTGTTCTGGCAACTTTGTCTAGGATAGGGCATAGAGATGACAATTTAACCCGAGTCCCGAAATCCGATGGGTCTCGAACCCGACGTGTGCAGGTGCGGGTGTTATTTTCCATCCGTGAGTGTCATCCGCACTTGACCTGACCATTCACGATTGTGGGTGTGGGTGTTACATCACACCACGGGTGACTCACATCTAACCCCCATCGATGTAATTAATATATTTATTCTTTAAATATTATTATTTATTAGTATAAACATAAGCTAAGAAATGTTAATATTAAAATAAAATGTTAATATTCTATTTATTATTGTATAAGTACATCTTTAGATTAATTTTTTTATATATCTATTTTAAAATAATCTTTTCATATATAATCTCAAAACTTGACGGACACCCCGAACCCGACCTCAAACGTGACGGATGTGGATGCAGGTGCCATCTTCCACTTGTGGATGCAGGTGTGGGTGTTACCTATAGGTGCGAATGTGGGTGTGTTTTTTTATCCGAACTGACCTGTTGCCATAGCTAGTCAACACCAACCAACCTTTCATCTTGAAATTGTCATGGTACATATGATGTTTCTTCAACTTGATCGAAGCGGGCCATTGGAAGCCTCCATTTCCCTGGAACAAGGCCTACTCAAAATCTCAGGTTCGGCTCCCTTTCCATCACAATATGCATATGCTCTGGGCCCAGTTTCTTCGGCCGGAGAAAATGCGTGTCCGATCCAAGCTAAAATGTGCTTTGGGCCCAGTTCATCGGTTGGGCTGGGCACTCTCTTGCTTGTTGAGTTTGTTGTGCACGAGAACCACGCGGGTAACAGCAGCAGTCCAGCAGAACAGACGGTAAGCCGAAACGGAGCATTTCGGGCTGTCTGGCGGAGAACAACGGCCATGCGGCTCGCGTCATCAGAACGGAACAGCTCTTGCTAATGCTTGCATGCGGCTTCCGCGCGAATGGAACATGGTCCATTGCCGCGGCCGGCGAGCTGGTGACATGAACACAAGACCCAAATTTAGGAGCCGGAACTGAACGGCGGCAATTTTTTTTCCAATAGCGTGCAAGCAGAGGCGGAGGAGGAGGAGGGAAGGGAGAGACATGGGGTCCCTGCTCCGCCGCGGCGCGATCTTGGCCGTCGCGCTCCTCCTCCTCGCCACCGCCGGCGAGGCGGCGTTCTTCGACCTGTTCAACATCTTCCGGCGGCGGTCCGAGAGCGACTACTTTCTAAACGCGTTCGACGGGTCGCAGGAGCAGACGGTGCCGACGGAGACGGAGGAGCAGGAGGAGAATGGCGGCGCGCTGGCGAACGCGACGGGCCTCACGAGGGTGCCGGCCGCCGGGCCTCCCAGCAAGGCGGCGCAGGACAAGATCCGGCTCCGCGTGGTCGACGACGGCGGGCAGCCGCTGGGCGCGTGGACCATCGTGAGCCAGAACGCCGGCGTGTCGGCCATGCACATGGCGGTGATGCGCCACGGCAAGGCCGTGATGTTCGACACCACCACCACCGGCAGATCCCTCCTGCGTCTGCCCGTGGAGAACTGCCGCGTCGACCCGCGCGCCAAGGCGGAGGGCACCATGGACTGCTGGGCGCACGCCGTCGAGTTCGATTACAAGACCGGCGGGCTCCGCGCGCTCAAGATCCAGACGGACACGTGGTGCTCGGCGGGCGCGTTCGACAAGGACGGCAACCTGGTGCAGAGCGGCGGATACTTCGAGGGCGAGAAGGCCATCCGGTACCTCACCCCCTGCAACAGCTGCGACTGGCTGGAGCACCCCCGAAGCTTCGCCGAGGGGCGGTGGTACGCCTCGCAGCACGTGTTGCCCGACGGCCGGTTCATCGTGGTCGGCGGCCGCCGCGCCTTCAGCTACGAGTACGTGCCCGCGCCCGGGGCCACGAACCTCAGGGCCCTGCCCATGCCGCTGCTCCGCGAGACCACCGACGACGTCGAGAACAACCTCTACCCGTTCGTCAACCTCCTGCCCGACGGCACGCTCTTCGTCTTCGCCAACGACCGGTCCGTCGTGTTCGACCACGTGGGCGGGAAGGTCGTGCGCGAGCTCCCCAAGCTCGCCGGCGGAGCGCGCAACTACCCCGCCTCCGCCATGTCCGCGCTTCTCCCGCTCGACCTCCGCAACGCCACCGGCGATCCCGAGCCGGAGGTGATCGTCTGCGGCGGCGCGCCCAAGACGGCGTTCAGGTTCGGCGAGGAGAACAGGTTCCAGCCGGCGCTCCGCGACTGCAACCGCATCAACCTGGCCCGGTCCGACGCGCAGTGGGAGTCCGAGGACATGCCCGTGGGACGCGTCATGGGCGACATGCTCATCCTCCCCACCGGCGACCTGCTCATCCTGAACGGCGCGGCCAAGGGCTGCGCCGGCTGGGGCTTCGCGAGGCAGCCCATCCTCACCCCGCTCCTCTACTCGCCGCAGCAGCCGAAAGGCTCGCGCTTCCAGAAGCTGGCAGCGTCCACCGTCGCGCGCATGTACCACTCCTCGAGCGCCGTGCTGCCCGACGCCACCGTGCTCGTCGCCGGTGGCAACACCAACACCGCCTACAACTTCAGTGGCGTCGACTTCCCGACCGAGGTGTGCGTCGAGCGCTTCTGCCCGCCGTACCACAGCGAGCATCTCGCCGCCAACCGCCCCGACATCGAGGCGAGGTCGGTGCCCCGGGACGGCATGCGGTACGGCAGCCCGTTCACGTTCCGGTTCTCCGCGCCCTCGGACGCCGTGACCCGAGCCGACGTGAAGGTCACCATGTACGCGCCGCCCTTCACCACGCACGGGTACTCCATGAACCAGCGGCTGCTGATCCTGTCCATCACCGGGTTCGTCGACGAAGGCCGGAGCCACGTCGTCACCGTCGATGCGCCCGCCAAGCCGGAGCTGGCGCCGCCAGGGTACTACATGCTCTTCGTCGTGACCAAGGACGTGCCGAGCGTAGCTGTATGGGTCAAGATTCATCCCTGAGAAACCGGCTGGCTGTTGTTGGATTTTGCAGCGCGTGTGTCGCTCTGGGATTTGTTATGCAAGGAAGTGGAAACGGCCGTCGATCCATGTAACTCGTTTTGGATCTGTATTTGCGTGCCTGAATTGTGTAGAAGTGGACACTGAAGTAGATCGAGAAGATTTCCGTTTTGCAAGCGTAGTAGGGATCTGGTGTATACACAACTTAAAAAACACATTATACAGATTGGCCAAAAAACTCTTATGATGTGGTGCTACTTGAATCGACCCCTAGTTTATTGTATCATAGTTCTATATCAATAGAAATTTAGTAAAGAATGCATGTGATTTCCATTCAGCCTTTTTTTTGGCGGGTATTTTCCATTCAATTGGACGTGGCATCCTTGTCCACAACTAGTATGTGCATATCATTTTGCCTGTGTACATCCAAAACGTCACCGAGATCAGTGGGGAAGCAGAACCGCGGGCCAGATCTCTTTAGGGAAAAGGCCGAAATCCCGCGGGGATTGGGCTTCCCAAACAAGCCTCGAAGAGGGGAAACCCAACAAAAACCCTTGCCCACAACTGCGGCGCCGGCGCGACGGCCGACTGTAGAGCACGGCGAGCGACAGAGAGACAGAGAGTGAGTGAGAAACTCCGGCGATGGAGTACGTGAACCCCCTCACCGGCTTCCGCGTCGATGGCCGCCGCCCCAACGAGG
The DNA here is from genome assembly GCA_001182835.1 of Oropetium thomaeum. Taxonomy (NCBI): domain Eukaryota; kingdom Viridiplantae; phylum Streptophyta; class Magnoliopsida; order Poales; family Poaceae; genus Oropetium; species Oropetium thomaeum. The sequence continues at coordinate 3,209,728 of LFJQ01000010.1, forward strand.
TGACGCCCTTTTTGCCCTTTCAATACTACTGCCGCCATCCCATGTTCACTCTCAGCCCTTAATCTCACTCGTTGGTGGACATTCGCACAGATGCGGCAGCTCAAGGGCGAGGTCGGCGTCGTCGCGCGGGCCGACGGGTGAGTAAATCTCCAGCTCTCATAGCTGAGGAAACAGGAACTGCTATTCCATTAGGGTTCTGAATTCTGATGGCGGTGAGGTGTTCACTTTTGATCGGATTGTTTTTTCTGTGCAGGTCGGCGCTGTTCGAGATGGGCAACACCAGGGTCATCGCCGCCGTCTACGGCCCTCGGGAGGTGCCTCCTATTCTGATTGGTGTGATTCGTGGTTTGGTGCTGGTTTGGTAGGCCATTCGCACTGCCTGTTTGAGGAATTGCCTCTCCGAGGACAATTGTTTGAGGTTTAGATTTAGGTTGGAATTAAGATGATGTAGATTTAACTTTCTGGGGCGTCTTTGCTAGCGCAGCAACATATGATGTTCTTCTGATTAATTTGGTGATGGTCCATCATGATGATTTAAATTTCTGAATTCTGTTAGTTGTTTGGGGGTGTAAACAGTATCATGGCAACCCAGCATTTTGTTCCGTGGTGTAATTTACTAGAGCCTTGTTCTGCATCTGTTTTGCCATGCCTCCTTTTTTCTCCTTTTCTTTGCCCATCATTAGTACTCTGCATCCAAACCTTTGCTACAAATAAAATCTTCTGCTCTTGGTTCTGTATACTCAGGTCCAGAACAAAGGTCAGCTAGTAAACAGCAAGGAGGCCCTGGTAATTTTTCATTAGTCAAAATGACATTGAGTCTCGAAGATTCTCCATTTAGAATGCTTTCCTCACAGTCAGCATGCAGGTTCGTTGTGAGTATAGGATGGCAGAGTTTAGTACTGGGGATCGAAGGAGGAAGCCAAAAGGTGACAGGTACATTCCAATTTGGAGGAAAAAAATTATTTTAATAATAAACAGTTCATTTATTTACCTTTACCAGTGTTTAGACTTACCACTTGGCAACCCTTTTTATTTTGTCCCTACCTTAATACCAGGCTTAGTTCTCCCATATATTGTGTTGATTGTCTTGCATGCCTTGATATCATTACTGCTTCCTAATTTGAAGAATGGTGTTCTTGGAACCATGCTAGATTTTTCCTGGAGATTTAAGCATCCTCAAATCAAAGTATAGGTTTCAGATCAATAATTTGTTTAATTTGTAACAGTGTAACCTAATGTGATATAATCAGGTATCATAGTTATTACGTTCCAAGAGTTTGTCACACACAACACTAAGCAAATAGTAGTATGAATTTGTCGATTCACTTCTGTGCTTGTTAGGTGAACTCCCAGTGTGAAAAGTGAACTGGGTTGCATGACTGCTAGCAGACATGGTTTTCATTTCCCATATACCTGTAATAGTGAACTAAAGCTACTATCATCCTGCAGACGGTCAACAGAAATTTCACTTGTTATCAGACAAACGATGGAAGAAAGCATACTAACACATTTGATGCCACGATCACAGGTTAGTTCCTTTTTACTAACCTTATCTTGAGCGACATCAGGGACAACTTCCAATCTTATTTTGCTTATTTGCAGATCGATATATTTGTACAAGTTCTTCAAGCTGATGGTGGTGAGCATGCTAACACTTCTTTGAGATTGTCATGTTTCAAAGTCTGCAAGCTTGTATTCGGTCCTAGAACCAGTCTACCATTTATTCTTATTCTAGCTGGCACACGACTGCATGTTTCATGTTACCTAATTCAAGTGCTTCCAATGCTTGACATATCCACCTTTTTCTGAAATAATATGCCTAGTTACTGGATAAAGCCATATCTTAAGCATGACATTGTGTATGACGTAACAGGAACAAGGTCAGCATGCATCAATGCTGCAACCTTAGCTCTTGCAGATGCTGGGATACCAATGCGAGACATTGTCACCTCCTGTAGCGCTGGGTATCTATGTTCTACTCCTTTGCTAGGTAAGACACAAGTCGTTTTCATGCCCATGCACCATGACACAAATAAAACTCAATAATCTCCCATTATCTAATATCGTCATTACAGATCTGAATTATGTAGAAGACAGTGCTGGAGGGGCAGATGTCACTGTTGGCATTCTTGCAAAGACGGACAAAGTAACTCTCCTGCAGGTACCAGAAGATAGCCAATTATATCTTATACTGTTAGTCACCTAATTCTCTCACCATCTATTTGCAAATGCAATACAATTATAACAATTTGCTCTTAATACTTGTTATGCACTTGTTTGCTGCATAGTGTTGTACTTCGTAAGCCTTTTATTCACCAAAAGAAAGGCTGGTGCTGAATTGTTGTTACTTTTCAGATGGATGCAAAACTACCGATGGATACATTTGAAAATGTGATGGAACTTGCAATAGAAGGGTGCAAAGCAATTGCAAACTACATCCGGGAGGTAAATAACCTTTTATTATTTTCCATTTTCTATAAATAATACATTCATGGTCCACATATGATTTGATTCATTGGAACTTAAGACCTCAGCAAATTCCCTGTTATGACACATGCATGTTGATTTCTGACTATCATACTGAAACAGGTGCTATTGGAAAACACGAAGCAGCTGGAGTGCCAGCGTGGTTAGTCAAAAAATCTTGCATCAAAGACCATTTATCCAGCTTGCGTAAATTTGAAATCTGGGCTGTGTGACTATTGATTTATCTGTACTTTAGGGAGTATCTAGATTAGTGGCATGAACATGTTGAAGGCTGCTGGACTATCAATGTAAAAGCCTTGCTGGTTGAGGATGAGTGGATTTGATGTGGAGCACAGGAAATGCCTGAGATTTGCTTGTACCAGAGCTACCCAGTGTGACATTTCCCTTGTTAAATTGGTCCCCCATCTGGATTTTTTTAATTATAATTATAATCATCCATTGCAGTCATTGGCTTGCAATCAGTGAGATTATTTCCATTGACAGTATCCTGTAAATTGACATAACTTGGTTGTGCTATTCTATTCTAAGTATTTCTGGTTATTTTGGTATCACTACGGTGGTCAGTTAACAGTAAACACGTGTGATGGTACTCCGGAACAACATGATCTCATGAAATATATGTAGAGACTCCGATGCAATGATCTTCCATAAACAAAGCTTCCAAAGCAACTCTGCAGATAACATTCGAGTATTTTTCACAATCGATTTCCATAGTTGAAGTACCCAAATGGCTACAAAGGAAATTAAGATCAGACCTCCAAATCAACATTAACCTCTGATTGAAGGGAACTAAAGTAAAAACACTGTTTGACCTTAAACAAAGCTCAAGAAGAACTGGTCTGAACTTACATGATGAATAACAATATGCAACAAATAAGAAGTAATACAACAAATGAAACGTATACACACAAAATGTTGCAATAATTATTAGTCAATCATTCCCTTCAAATCCAGAAAATTAGTTTTCAGCAGACGCTGCTTGGTTACCGACTGGGAATGCCGGTAAAGATGCATTGTTTTCTTGGCCTGGAGCATCTGCACTTGCATGCCGCGTGAACTCCTCTGGAGACATGTGAGTGCCATGGCAGGCACAGACTATTTTCACCTCATTTCTACCAACCTTGTATGTTACTCCTGATATTGTTCTGCCATTTGGTCCAGCCCCAGTGGTAGAAACCCACGGAAGATCGGGATATGATCCAGACCCTCCAAATTTGATATTCGGTGCGACACCAGGTCTTATGGCAGAACCCATAAGAGGGAATGCCCTATCAGTTTTCTTCTCATCTTCCGCCTGAGCAGATGAGGAAGCACCACCCTCTGCAGTCCGTAAAAACAAATAAAATAATACAAACAATTAGCATTCAACAGTCACAACACAAAAAATCTTGGTATGGCCTTCCACTATCTTTTTTTCTAGGCATAACCAGACTATTGGCAGCAAATGCGTATAAAGAAGGTAGCAATGCCCCTCCCAAAAAGTCATCAGAAATATTGTGAAATTTTAAATGAGCTTAATGACATTGACATGGCACTTGCTTGCATCAATCATGAGTAGAGAAGGACGAGGACCCTTGGACAAAACCATAGGCCAAATCTTCTCTGAACAAAATTATTCAATAGGCACAGGATACATTGAAATCAAAGGTTTTAACCCTATTTTTTTTGTGTGATAGGTGCATCAATAAGTCTATCCTTGTTGTAACAACTACCATAAAAGCATCATATATAAAGAGAACAATGTTCTTTCTCAGTTTAGTGCAAACTGATCAAACTAACCTTGCACTTTCTTGCCATCATCAGCTTGTTTGGTTCCTGTTTGTTCCGCTTTATCTCGTGCAGTGATGGCAGTAAAAGAAGATACAACCTGAGGCGGAGCACCAAAAGCCCATGAAGACCCTGTTTCAAGTGTTGGTAGCTGGACTGCCGGGTAACCAAAAGCAACCTGAGAGGCACTACTAGTTGTCTGAAAAGCTTGTCCACCATTTGTGGGTGGCGTCAACTGCACTGGACGTACTGGGTGGATATTTTGTGTATTAGTTGTTGTAGGAGGACCAGAAACTTGAGTTGGGACTTGATATGATGGCACAGCCACTACATTTGATGCTTGCATGGACATAGGATTTCCAGGTAGCAACTTTCCAGAGCTGGATTCACTTCCTGAGAAACTTGGCTGCCTCTTCCCTTGAAAACCAACTGCAGCATCGTCGGCAAGTCGTTTTCTATCTGATCCTTTGTTAACAACAGAGCCCTTAGCACTGTCTTCACGTTGTGCAACCAACCAAGAATTTGAACCTTCCGCTTCTGATTCTGCAACATCCTCATTTTCACCTGTTGAACCATCGTCGGTACTAATTGAGATAGGTGCATTTGTAGCACCTCCATCAGAGCTCTTACTGAATGCATCAGGCTGATCAGCAGCTGCACGATTCTTCTTCTGAAAACCTACCTCTTCAGAATGCAACTTGCGGTTAGTTGTAACTGGCTTCTGTTCCTGAGACTGATGGCTTGCGGTTTCAATGGATCCAGCTACCACCGGAGTAGATGAACCACCTGGTTGCCCCCAGAAGTTCCCAAATGATGGTGCAACAGAACTGTGCCGCTGTTCACTACTATGTTCCTGGTTCTCCACGCTATTCTGATAGTACTTTCCAATCGGAGCATCAGGGGCTTGCGAACCACCTTTGCAACTGCTCTCTTCCACTTGAGGTTCAGCTTTGGGTTCAAGGGGTGCATCTCTAGCCTTAGACTTCCCTGCAGAACCACCCAAGGAAAGGCCTAAACTAAGCTCAAGGCCATTCTCATCATCCATTTGTGATTTTTGGTGATTACCATGTATGTATGTATGTATGTGTAGATGCAGACTATTCCTTCAACCACATTGTGGTACAGTTCTTGCTATCCAAGCCATCATCCCTGAAATAAGCAACTTTGGTAAGAGAACAGCAAATATGTCTAGGACAATGCTATGCGTATGACTGACTGGAGGCTAAATAGCTACGATCAGTATGCATTCTAACAGGTCAGGATATGGTTTTCACAGTAAATCACGGTTTTGGATGTCCTGAAGGCAAAAATGTTTTTCAGGAAACATTTCATTCTTGGGCGAGACCCTAGTCCCTGCCTAGGCAACCTACCTCTGTCGCTATTGTCAACATCACCCCATCCAATCCTCCCCAATCGCTGTCCTCTGCCACCACTAGCTAGGCCGGCCTTCATCTGAGGATCCTCGTTGATGAAATCTAATGGCAATCCGGCTCCCAAATCCTAAACTGGCGCCCTGGTTAGAGCTTGTAAGGAATGAAGTTTGCGGGAGCTCAGTTTGGATCTGGCCAGAGATGGAGAAGAATCAAACGGATTTGGCTCGATTCTGGAAAGAGCGAGAGAGAACAAGGTGGAGATAAATTTGGAAAATAAATTCAGGCCGCTACGTGCAGGCTCATATATATAATAAAAGGAAGAGATATCTCTTAGAACAACCCGTTCAAGCAAAGGGAAACCCTAGAACAATTCGTCTAAACAAAACGAACAAGAGCTGCTTACCGACAAAAGAAGAAATCGATGCGAGCCCGGATCGATCTCCGCCCACACTAGTGTTGGTAGCAGTGCATGGGGAGAGCCTCGTCGGAAGGAGGCCTGATTTGTTTCCCCCACTTGCCGGCGTACGGTCGCCGTCGCTCAGCCAGGATGAGCACACAACCGCGTTGATTCTAGCTAAAATACGATACACGGTGGAATGACCTCGTTTTATTTTCTATTCCTATCCAAAACGGACACATTTACCCTCCCTCCCTCAGGCGATTTCCCCTCCATCTGTTCTCAGTTCTCACCCGTTTTCGTCCGCGCCTTTGGCACCTCCCAAAAAAAAAGAGGATAAACACAGCAGCGCCTTGTTCGTTCATGCGTCGGCCATGGAGATTCAAAAGAGCAGAACAGGCATGCATGCGGAATCAAAAAAAAAAAATCACGTTCCTGGCATAAAATAGCATTCGGGAGCCAAATCAATATCAATATTTAAGTCAAATCGAAACAAACTGCAAACTGAAAGCAAAATTAATAAGAACGTGCATCCAGCGTCTCACTTATACCTTAGGCTGGAGCAAGTCTTGGGCGCCGGGATCCCCTCGGGTTCCTTGTCGGCGCGGGATCTGGGCCGGAAGACCTGCGTGCGCGACTTGAGGAGAGTGCGGGCAGAGAAGGTTTTGGGATGATCTGGCCGCGCCGGACTTCGGGAACCGGCGGGGCAACGCGCTGTGCCGTCAGCGATGCGATTCTCCCTCGAGCGAGCAGAGGAACACAGGAGAGCTCTAGACGAGGAGGATGACGCTTTGCTCTAACTCGTTACGATTCGGCAGAGGTACGTCAGAAAGAGAAGGACAATTTGGTCAATCCAAGTGGCTAATCGAAAAACAATTAAAATAAATACTAACAAGTCATTCCGTGCAACATTTTATAGTGAGAAACAATTATCAATTAACATTCTAGCAAAGCCGCAACTCTTGATGAGTATAGTTTCATACAATATGTATTATTACAAAAAGATAGAGCAATGCCGGAGTTTGTAAACCCTTGTGTCCCCTCAATTTTGAGAGCATATATGTTTTAAACATATTGTATATATAGTTTAATATAGTTTAAAAGTATCTAACACTATCTCAGTGATAGAGATAGATCTAAAAATAGAAACAAAGTAGTCATAAATAAATATAAAATATGTTAAATATATTTTTTCTCATAAAAAGGTAGATCTGACATGTTTGGTCAAGTTAATTTTCTTTAACAAACATTTAAAATTTAACTGTTTTTCGTCCCATGCTCTAGTGTGTTTTAGCACAACAATTTTTGGGTTTGAATTTGTGTTCTTCAACTGTGCACTAATTAGATAGTGTTACATAGAGCTTGCTTGATAAAACAATCCATATCGATTGCATTGGGTTGAGATAGAAAATGAAATAATTTCCCCTCAATTCTTCTCAATACAAGTCTATGTAGAAACTATTGGGTTGGAATCGGATTACTAAGTTTTTTCTAGTGTTTGGACATTCTTACTGGTTTAGTTGTAATTTGGTAGTTTCCAGCCAAATTGTCTTCCTTTTTCGACTATTCGAAGCTAAATCGTGTCATAGCTAAGTCACGATCAGTTCAGAACACGTGCATTCAAATTCGGCAATGATTTTTCTATTAGCAGCAGATGGCCATCCAAGAGTAACTGAGGCAAGAATACCTAACCTGCACCTACTGCAGCCCTTACTCAGAGATGGAAAATCTTATGAACGTCAAAAACAGCCAATCATTAGGTTACCAACATGGTACTCCCTCCGTTTATCGATTATTGTCATTATTGACTTTAACCGTTAATTTTGATCATTCGTCTCTTCAAAACATTATGAGAAATATCAAATATTTTATTATGATTTGATTTATTACTAAATATTTTGAGATATGACGGAGCCCCGCCCCAGAAAAATACAATCCGGGATAGATCCGTCTCATCAGGACCCTGTTGGACAATGCTCGGTGAAGCGAGCATACACATGATACAACACAGACATGAAAAACAGTAATCTTTTACAGGATGAGAGAATTTAATACAACATAGTTCCATAACTTAAAATTTAGTCTTACATTATTAGAGTACGAATGAAAGTTTTAAAAACACAAGACACAGCGAAAGACATTAAACGGGGTACAGACTTCGACTCTTAGAGATTAAGCAAAGTATGAGTCTTGCCCAGTGGCATCATGCTAGTAGCCACACAAGGTTCATTACGGTAAATCACAACGTTCCCACTGAAGGTTCCCGAACTCTGGACGAGGCTCTTCTCACTGGTAGTTATCATCATAGGTATACGTGTTGGCGCCTGAAAATCACATATTCGACAAAGCGTGAGCTTCTAAGAAGCTCAACAAGACTGACCCATCAAATTTAGCTATCTACAGCCGACACCTAGACATGCTGGCTGACTCAGGGTAGGTTTACTTTTGCAAAAGAACTCGCACTACCTGAAGCTATTCTTGATCAAGTTTTAGCTCAGGTTAAGTGATTAGAATCATGACTTTAGTTTGCAGTGATCTAGTCAAACATAAATAAAAACAACAGATCATAATATTCCTCACAACGTTATTCATCATCAATCTCATGTTCACTACTTAACATATGCGATAGAGAGGTCAAGCAAACTCATAAACTGAGAGCGACAGCGGTTCGAAATGATTTACACCTACAGGGATAACCCAATCATACGACACGTGCGCATCCCAGACCGCACGTGACAACCGTTCACACCAGATCCTGCAAAGTCAATTCCCTCCAACGCTACCTTAGCAGTGCCGCATCCCACCAGAACACACGTCCGGACGGTTTCTGTGGAGTTCTCACAACTGTCCACCCCAGATCGCCTTCAAATCAGACACCGTAGGGTAGGTTCGACTTTGCAATCATTAGGCTACGTAGGTTTACTGGGTCCCATTATACCCAGCATACGATCAGTACATTTAATACTTGACCAACTGTGCCACACGGATTAGACAAGACTATGGTCACCCTGGACCTGGTCCAGTCACCGACCTACTGGTACCCTGTCTGACCCTCCAGTTTTATCTTTCTGTCGGCGTTCGTTGTGGCCGACGAGTAATTAGTATCGTGGAGTGCGTGTTTTGGTTCGGATGGTTCGCGAGAGGACACAAGGATTTATACTGGTTCGGGCAACGTGCCCTACGTCCAGTTCGATGAGGCTGCTCGTGTTACTCGCGACAGTTTGTAGAAGGGGGGTTACAAATGGGCGAGAGAGGGACGAGCTCCCAAGTCTCTGGTGTTCTACGTGTGGTGGGAGGTTATGTTCGCGTGTAGCCTAATGTTCAGCTTGCCTTACGTCGTTCTCCCGCCTCCCCCTTTTATACTGCAAGGAGGGAGGTGGGCGTACAGAGGGTCGGCGCGAGGGAGTGGGCGACGGCATGGCCGTGCGTCCTGTAGGCCGCGCTGTTGACGCCTCAGACTCCGTGCCGGCCGCTGTGGATGACGTCGCAGACATGACGATGCTTCTTCGGTCGGTGGCGCCACAGGAATGGCCGTCAACGAGGGAAGTCTTTTCAGCATGGTGGAGCGCCCTCCGACGAGGGGTTGGAGGAGAGAAGGACCAGTCGCCGTTGCTTCCGTACCTGGTCAGAATGTCAATCGTGGCTGTCCCGTCCCGGTAGAAGGGATGGGCTTTGACGGGGGTCGTTCGCATAGTGACGGCCTTGCCCTCACTGTGCGACGTGGGCGGTTACCGCCCACTTGTACGGGGGGCTTCGGTAGCCACGGGAGTCGTTGAGCTTTTATTACTCAACTACTCAGTGCCAATCGCCTTTGTTGCGGTACGCGGCGCTCCCGACCCCTGAGGGTCGGGAGGGAGCGATTCGCCCGACCCCTGGGGTCGGGCGAGGCGGGCTCTGGCACGAGCTCCCGACCCCGTCATGGTGAGGTCGGGTGCCTGAGTCGAGCGGCGGATGATCCGACCCCGGTCGAGGGGGTCGGGCGAGGCGGACCCGTCTGTGGACCCGAGCCACTGTACGCGCATCGTGGCATAGGGGTCGGGCGAGACGGAGGTCGCTCACTGCTTTATACGTAAAGCAGTCGGAGGGCCGGTAATACCGGTCATCACCGGTGTTGACCCTCAACAGTAGCCCCCGAGCGAGGTCCGACCCTCCACATAAGAGGGGTCGGGCGTCGCTTTAATCGGAGGTGGTTGTAGAAGCGTTTCCTCCGGTAAGGGGCGCGCGCGAGCGCGCACCTTACAGGTGTAGCCCCCGAGCGAGGTCTGATCCTTTCTCGGGATCAGGCGTCGCTTAAGTCGGGAGGAAGAGCGATCGTGGTGATCTTTTGTTTATGCTGTAAGGGGCGCGCGCGAGCGCGCAACTTGCAGGTGTAGCCCCCGAGCGAGGCCTGGCCCCCTCAGGGGCCGGGCGTCGCTCAGGTCGGGAGAAGGAATTTTCGTTCGCAAGAGCGAACTCGTCCTTGGGACTTAAGGTTCTGCGACCCCGCGTTGGATCTCTTTTTGCGATTCCGTCCCCGAGTCCTCTGCTCGTCGCAGTGACCGGTCGGGGGTTCGGTTCGTCTTTGTATCGTACCTCCAGCGCGTCCGTCCGCCGGACGAGGAGGTTGAGCCGAGCCACGCCTTACCTCGATGGCCGAGGCGTGACGCTCATCGAGCTGCCAACGGGCAAGTTCAAGTGGAGCCCCGGGATCCCTTCGGGGGGATCCCAGCCGAACCGGCTGGCGGTTAGCCCCAATATTCCTAGTCGCCGTCCCACGTGGTTCTCAGATGCCGTTCGATAGGCTTCTGAGGGCTCGTTGCCTCTCTGCGGGGAGATACCCGTGGGTCGGATCGGACCGGGACTCGAACGCGAATCGTGATGCCCCTGGGCGGTCGGCCGCCTGGGGGTACTGGCCGCTAGCGGACCCATCACTCTTCACCCCTCACTCTGTTTTTGCCCTGAGCGGCTGTCGAACCCATTCGCTGGGCCAGCCTTCGAACTCTTTGGGCCGTCGGGGCATGTTTCAGCCCATGTGTTTTCCTTACCTGGGCGGGCCTAGCCCGATAAGTCGAACCGTCGCTCGTTATCACGAAGTTACCTGAGCTGGCCCGGCCTGATAAGTCGAAGCGTCGCTCGGCGGCGTGCGGTGGCGCTCGATCCGGCGGAGCCTGCAGGCGTGAGCAATAAAACGTGACGAGACGTTTACCTGCCTCACCTGGCGCGGGCGTGAATGGGGCGCGCTGCTCGAGGGGGCGCGCCGCGGGCGTCGTCGTCTCGGCCGAGTCTATATAAACGGACCCGCGGGCTTCGTCTGTTGCATTTACGCTTTCTGCCTCCTCGAGCTTCCGCTGTCTTGCGCACTTTGCTCCCAAGCCCTTCGCCTTCCTTTGTCCTCGTCACTCCCGAGTCCCCCACAGCCACTTACTTCGCTCATCTTCGATGGCGTCTTGGGGGAAGTCCGACGTGCGGAGCACCCGCCTAGAGGGCCTGGTGAAGCGCGGCCTTCTCCGCGCGCGCACGGCGGCGGCGGAGTGGCTGGTGCCGGGCGACGAGACGCTGCCATCCCCGCCGGATGGCTACATCGTTTCGTTCGCGCCGTTCCATGAGCGCGGGTTCGGCGTCCCCGCGCATCGGTTCTTCCGGGGGCTGCTACACTACTACAACATCGAGCTGCAGCACCTCAACCCCAACGGGATCCAGCACATCGCCCTCTTCGTGGCGTTGTGCGAAGGATTCTTGGGGATCGAGCCCCATTTCAACCTCTGGCGGCATTTCTTCGCCGTCAGCTTGCTGAAGGCGGAGCGTGGGCCGGCGCCGATCGGGTGCGCCGGCATCCACCTTCGCAGCAACCGCTCCGCCGACTACGTTTCGGTGAAGCTGAGGACTTCCCACAGGGGCTGGCACGGCCAATGGTTCTATCTCAAGAACGACACCGCCGGTCCCCTGCGGGAGTTCACGGGGCGGGTCTTCCCGGCGGCGCCCGAGTCCTGGCGATGGGGTCCTCCGAAGAGGGAGCAGACGATGCTGGATGGCCTTCTCACGGCCATCGCGCAGCTGAAGGAGGCGGGCGTGCGCGGTGCTGGGGTCATCGCGGAGTACCACGCCCGCCGCGTCCTTCCGCTGGTGGCCCGCCCGCTCCGTCTGGACCAGATGGGGCCCGGCGTGGACGCGGAGGGGTCGGTGATGGCGGGAGCTCCCCCCTCCGAGTCGGAGCTCAAGCAACGCCTGAAGGAGACCCTCCTCCCGGAGGAGGCCGACGTCGACTTGGACGACCATCCTCGGGCCCTTCCGTGGCCCGGGAGCGTCCAAATTGTAAGTTCTCCCCATCCTTAGCTTGTAGATCGTCTTTTTTCTTTTCTAGAGTCGATATTGACTATTTTGATGTGTGCCAGGAGGGCCTGGTCTTCCGCCGATCCCTCGTCCCCGTCCCGGAGGATGCCGCGGCCAGGGAGGCGAACCGCCTCGCCGCCGAAGAGCAGAAGCGGAGGAAGGACGCCGCGAAGGCGGAGAAGGCGGCAAAGCTCCAGAGGCGCAGTCGTCGCCAGGGGTCGGAGGAGGAGGAGAGCGACGACGACGACGACGACGACGACGAGGAGGAGGAGGAGGAGGAGGAGGTCGGCCCCCGTCAGGGGGGTCAGGGGCCGAGCGGGTCGCGCCCGCCGGCCCAAGTGCTGACATCGGAGCCCCCGAGGTCGGAGCCCCGGGGGCCGAGCGGGTCGCGCCCGCCGGTGGAAGAGAGGAGGCCTGAGGCTCGGAGGCCGGAGGCCTCGGGGTCGGGCCCCCGGGGTCCGGCTGCGACGCGCCCACAGGAGGAGCCACCGAGGTCTGAGCCTCGGGGGTCGGAAGCGACGTCGAGTCGCGCCCCGGCCGTGCCCGCCGCGGGGTCCGCGACAGCGGGAGCGGCGCCAAGGACGCCGACGCCGGCGGGGCCGTCGGCCGGCACGCCCCCGAGCGGGAGGGCGGCGCCCACGGCTGCCCCGGGGGAGCCGGCGGCAGCGCGGGCGAGCGAGAAGCGCCCCCGCCCTTCGGAGGGGCAGTCGGATCCGACCCCCAAGCGTCGTCGGGGGATGGCCACAGGGTAAGTAGTTTTGATTCTTTCTTTCTTTTCTTTAAGTGTCCTGCTCACCGCCGCTCGCTCGTTGTGCAGGGTCGGAGGGATGGTCCTGGCGCTGGCCACGGCGCCCAAGAAGGCGCTTGCGCGGCGCCCGTCCGCCGGTGCGCCAAGGGCCGGTGACGCGGAGTCATCGGCGGCTGGTGAGGCCAGGGCGGTGGAGCCCCCGCGCGCGGTGGCGACGGCCGTCGAGGCGGCGCGGCCTGCGGAGCAGGAGGTGGCGGCGGCGGAGCCGGTGCGGGCGGAGGCGATGGTGGTGGCGCCGCGGGAGGCGCCAGAGGGCGCGAGCACCAGCGGGCCTGCGGCTGCCGTGGTACCAACGGCCCCCGTGGCCGAGGGGTCGGCGTCGGGGGGCGCCGCGGTGGGGTCCGTAGATCGGGCCCTCCAAGAGGAGCTTTCGGAGATGGTCGCGTTGGACAACATCGCGGCGTCACTCCGGCATCGCCTCTCGGGGGGTCTCAGGAGGCGCCAGGCACTCGAGCGGCAGCTTATCGCTGCTCGCGGCGCGGCGGCGGATGCCCGGACCCGGGAGGAGTCCGCGGTCGGCCGACTCCGGGGGGCGGAGGAGGAGGCCCGCGTTTTGAGGGAGGAGCTGGAGTCCGCCCACCAGGCTCGCAACGCCGTCACCGTGGTGGCGGTGGAGAGGAGCCAGCAGGTGGGCGGGCTTCGGGCGGTGCTTCGGAAGGAGAGGGAGGCGAGGGTGGAGGCCGAGGGCGTGGCCGCCGACCTGGGAGCGGAGCTGTCCGACGCCCGGACAGCGGTGAAGAAGCTTCAAAAGGCGGTGGCGGGTATGTGGTACCCTTTCTCCTTTGCTCTTTTTAGCTTTCTTTTCCTTAGGCAGCGTGGTCTGACCATCGGACGATGTGTGCAGCGCTCACGGAGCAGGTGGAGGAGCGCGCACGGGAGGCGTCAAGGGAGGCACTCCGCCGAGGCGTCCACCGGGCGTTCGCTATCGCCCGGTCTCATTATTCCAGCATCGCGCTGGACTTAATGAGTCAGGGGTTCGCGCCCGGGTACACCGACGCGGAGCTGGACGAGATTGAAGATGAAGTCGCCCCCTTGGCGCACGCTCTGGCGGCGAGGATAGAGGAGGAGGATCGCCCCCCGACCCCGGAGCACGAGAGGCCCCCGACTCCAAAGCCGGAGCGGACCCCCGCCCCCGAAGAGTAGGAGTAGATTAGTTAGTATGTACCTAGGGTGTCCGAGGCCGAAGCGCCCGGACAGCTTGTAAAAACAAGTTTTTGTGTCACAAGTGATTTTGACCTCGGCGGCCCGTTTCCTATTACTTGCGTGAAAAAGCGCTCAGTCCCTCACTCGTCCGTTTATGTGTCCCCAAAGAATCGTAGGTCGTAGACAGGATCGACACTTAGTTTTTGCCGGTGAGCGACGTTGCCGTAGCCTTTCGCAGGCGGTAGGCGTTTCGCAGTCCGACCGACTCGACTTCGTGTTTCTCCTATCCGCGACCTATCTTCTCTGAGTCTTAAACGTTAGGTGGGGGGCCGAGGCTCGGTGCAAAACGTAAGTCGCGGATAGGATCGATCGTTAGCTTGACTGGTGAGCGTTGTGGCCATAGCCCCCGTGGGCTCGTTAGCACTTTCGCGGTCCGACCAGTTCGATCTCAAGCTTTCCTATCTTTGACTTACTTGTTTTTGCACAAGTTTTTTGAAAACATGCGAGGGTCGGGCCGCGCACGTATTGCACATGGAATACATGCGCGCACCTTGCAGGTGTTGAGCCCCCGAGCGTGGTTGGACCCCTGTGCAGCAGGGGTCGGACGCTGCTCGGGGGGTGCGGAAAACAGGCAAGCTACGAGTCTTAGGGGTAGAAACGACGTAGCTGCTCGATGTTCCAGGCGTTGGTGAACTCTTGTCCGTCCGCGGTCTGCAGCTTGTAGGTGCCGGGTCGGAGAACCTTGGCGACGATGTAAGGCCCCTCCCATGGCGGCGACAGCTTGTGTCGTCCTTGGCTGCTGGTGACGCGACGAAGGACGAGGTCGCCGACGTTGAACGCTCGCTCCCGCACGTTCCTTCCATGGTACCGGCGTAGTGCTTGCTGGTACTTGGCGGATCGGACGAGCGCCACGTCTCGGGCCTCGTCGAGCTGATCCATCGCGTCTTCGAGGGACGTCTGGTTCCCTTGGTCGTCGTACGCCTTCACCCTCGGAGCACCGTAGTCGAGGTCGGTTGGTAGGACAGCTTCGGAGCCGTATACCATGAAGAAGGGGGTAAACCCCGTGGCCCGACTAGGGGTCGTCCGCAGGCTCCAGAGTACGGCAGGGAGTTCGGCTGCCCACCGACCGTTGAACTGCTTCAGGCGGTTGTGGATCCGAGGCTTCAATCCCTGCAAGATCATGCCGTTTGCGCGTTCGACCTGCCCGTTCGTCCGGGGGTGCGCTACGGCTGCCCAGTCGACGCGGATATGGTAGTCGTCGCAGAATTTAAGGAATCGCTTTCCTGTGAACTGCGTACCGTTATCCGTGATGATGGAGTTGGGCACTCCAAAGCGGTGAATGATGTCGAGGAAGAATTCCACCGCTTCTTCCGGTCGGATCCTTGCCACCAGTCGGGCTTCGATCCATTTGGTGAACTTGTCGACGGCCACCAAGAGATGGGTGTAGCCCCCGGGTGCTTTTTTGAGCGGTCCGACCAGGTCGAGTCCCCAGACCGCGAACGGCCATGTGACGGGGATGTTCTGCAGCGCCTGTGCCGGCAGGTGGGTCTGCCGGGCGTAGAACTGGCAGCCTTGGCAGGTGCGCACGATATGCGCAGCGTCGTTGACGGCTGTTGGCCAGTAGAATCCTTGTCGGAAGGCGTTCCCGACCAAGGTCTTGTGCGCCGCGTGGTGTCCGCAGACCCCACCGTGGATGTCTTGCAGCAGCAGCTTTCCCTGCTCGGTTGGGATGCAGCGCTGCAAAATCTTGGTGAGGCTTCTTTTGTAGAGTTCCCCATTGATAATGACAAAGGACTTGGCTCGACGCGCGATGCGTCGAGCTTCCGTCCTGTCTGTGGGGAGTTCTCCTCGGACGAGGCAGTCGAGGTATGGGGTCCTCCAATCGTTCGGAGGGCCCGACCCTGATGCGGGTGCCTCGTCTATCTCCATAACGTCGGGTCCTGGAGGTGCGGGAGTCGATCCGACCCTTTCGCCTGGGGTCGACTCGTTGCCGACCCCTTTTGGGTCTTTGAGTCGGATCGACGGTTGGCTTTGGTCGTGGGAGAAGACCCCTGGCGGGATCTGATCCCGACCCGCCGCCATTTTCGCGAGGGAGTCAGCTTCCTCGTTCTGCCGCCTCGGGACATGCTTGAGTTCTAGACCGAAGAACTTGTGTTCGAGCTTGCGTACCTTTTGGCAGTACGCGTCCATGACATCGCTGTGGCAGCTTGACTCCTTCATGACTTGGTCGACGACGAGTTGGGAGTCGCCTCGAACTTCGAGACGTCGGATCCCCAACTCGTCGGCGATCTTGAGCCCATTGATGAGCGCTTCGTATTCCGCCATGTTGTTGGAGGCGGGAAACTGGAGTCGGATTGCATACCTCATGCGTACCCCCATGGGGGAGACGAGGACGAGTCCGACCCCTGCTCCTGCGCGCATCAACGAGCCGTCGAAGTAGAGGACCCAGTACTCTTGGTCGACGGGGGCAGTGGGGAGCTGGACCTCGGTCCACTCCGCCACGAAGTCGGCCAAGGCCTGGGACTTGATCGCTGTACGGGGGGCGTACGTGATTCCCTCGCCCATGAGCTCGAGAGCCCATTTCGCGGCCTTCCCCGTTGCGTCGCGGTTTTCGACGACCTCACGCAAGGGGGAAGAGCTGACCACCGTTACAGGGTGCGACTCGAAGTAGTGTCTGAGCTTTCTCTTGGCGAGGACGACGCCGTAAAGAATTTTCAGTATCTGGAGATACCGAGTCTTTGTGTCAGACAAGACTTCGCTCACGAAGTAGACGGGGCGTTGAACCTTGAGGGCGTGGCCCTCCTCCCTTCGCTCTACGACCAAAGCGGCGCTGACGACCTGAGTCGTCGCGGCGAGGTAGAGTAGGAGTGGCTCTTTCGGGGTCGGGGGCACCAGGACCGGTGGCTTGGACAGGATAACTTTTATGCTATCGAGAGCCTCCTGTGCCTCGGGTGTCCATTGAAATCGGTCGGATTTCTTCAGGAGCTGGTAAAGCGGGTGAACGCGTTCTCCGAGGCGTGAGATGAAACGGCTTAGCGCCGCGAAGCACCCGGTCACGCGTTGCACTCCCTTCAAGTTCTGGATCGGACCCATCCGGTTGATGGCTTCGATCTTCTCCGGGTTGGCTTCGATGCCACGCTCGGAGACGATGAATCCGAGCAGCATCCCCCTCGGGACCCCGAAAACACATTTTTCGGGGTTGAGTTTGATGCCGTTTGCTCGGAGCTTGGAGAAGACGCGTTCCAGGTCGTCGACGAGCTGGTCGGTCTTCTTGGACTTGACTACGATGTCGTCCACATAGGCTTCGACGATGTCTCCGATGAGCTCGTCGAAGGTTCTGATCATGCAGCGCTGATACGTAGCGCCTGCATTCTTCAGTCCGAATGGCATCGTGACGTAGCAGTACGAGCCGAACGGCGTGATGAAGGACGTCGCGAGCTGGTCGGACTCCTTCATCGGGATTTGATGGTACCCGGAGTACGCATCAAGGAAGCATAGGGTTTCGCACCCCGCGGTTGAGTCGACTATCTGATCGATTCGTGGCAAAGGAAACGGATCCTTTGGACACGCTTTGTTGAGACTGGTATAGTCAACGCACATTCTCCATTTCCCGCTCTTTTTTCGTACAAGAACGGGGTTGGCTAACCAGTCGGGGTGATACACTTCCTTGATGAAGCCGGCTACCAGGAGTTTGGCGATCTCTTCCCCGATTGCTCTGCGCTTCTCTTCGTCAAAGCGGCGCAGGCGTTGCTTGACCGGGCGAGAACCCGGCCTGATGTGCAAGGCATGCTCGGCGACTTCTCCCGGAATGCCTGGCATGTCCGAGGGTTTCCACGCGAAGATGTCGATGTTCGCGCGGAGGAAGTCGACGAGCACGCTTTCCTATTTGGGGGAGAGAGAAGTCCCGATCTTCGCCATCTTGCCGTCGGCGTTGTCGGGGCAGAGCTGGATCTCTTTGACGCCCTCCGCGGGCTCAAAAGACCCAGCGCTGCGGTTGGAGTCGGGGGCGTCCTCGGTGACTTGCTGACGGATGACGGCGAGCTCCTCCGTCGCCACGGTGGCAGAGGCGAGCTCACCAGTCTCCGCCTCGCATTGGTAGGCGTGCTGGAAGGACGTTCCGACGGTGATCACCCCCTTCGGCCCAGGCATTTTGAGCTTGAGGTAGGTGTAATTGGGTACGGCCATGAACTTGGCGTAGCATGGCCGTCCCAGTATGGCGTGGTAGGATCCGTGGAATCCTACCACCTCGAAGGTGAGAGTCTCCGTTCTGAAATTGGACGGAGTCCCGAAAGTGACGGGCAAATCGATTTGCCCGAGAGGAATAGCTTGTTTCCTAGGGACGACGCCATGGAAGGGTGCACCGGTCGGGCGAATGCGCGCCCGGTCGATGCCCATGGCGTCGAGGGTCTCGACGTAGAGGATGTTGAGGCCGCTGCCTCCATCCATAAGCACCTTGGAGAGGCGCTTGGCGCCGATGATAGGGTCTACCACCAACGGGTACTTGCCTGGTTGCGGTACGTGGTCGGGGTGGTCTGACCGGTCGAACGTGATCGGAGACTCCGACCACTTGAGGAACGACGGGACGGCGGGCTCAGCTGCGAACACCTCACGGCGCTCCAGCTTGGCCCGACGTCGGCCACCGTGTGGCGCCGGCCCAGAGACGATCATAACGCAGCCGTCCGTCTCCGGGAAGTTGTCGTCGCCGTCGGCGGCGTCGACGTCGTTGCTGGTGTCATCGGGAGCCTGTCTGGGCTTGCCTTTCGGCTTGCCCTTCTTGGCCTCCTCGGCCAGGAACTTCTTCATCAGCGAACACTCTTTGTATAAGTGTTTCACTGGGAAGGCGTGGTTGGGGCACGGCCCGTTCCACTTCTTTTCGAAGTGGTCCGGGGTGTCCTCCGTGGGTGCCTTGGCACCCTTGCGATCCGCGGCAGCGACCATCCGTTCTCCGGACGGACGCGGCCGATTCTTCTTCTTCTTCTTGCTCGGGGGGTCGGAGGAGCCTCCGCCGGCTGTCTCGACCCGCTTACCTTTGGCGTCTTGGGCGCGATCGAAGATCGCACCCACCGCCTCCTCGCCAGAGGCGAAGCTGGTCGCGATGTCCAGCAACTCTCTGGCGGTCCGGGGACTCTTGCGCCCCAGTTCGTGAACTAGGGAGCGACAGGTCGTCCCGGACAGGAATGCGCCGATGACATCGGCGTCACCGACGTCCGGCAGCTCATTGCATTGCCGGGAGAAGCACCGGATGTAATCCCGGAGCGACTCTCCCGGTTTCTGCCGGCAGTTCTTGAGGTCCCAGGGGTTTCCTGGGCGGTTGTAAGTCCCCTGGAAGTTTTCAACGAAAACCTCCTTGAGGTCAGACCAGCAAGTGATCTGGTTGGCGGGGAGATGCTCGAGCCACGTCCTGGCCGAATCGGCCAGATACAGTGGCAAGTTGCGGATGATGAAATCGTCATCCTCCGCGCCCCCAGCCCGGCATGCAAGGCGATAGTCCTCGAGCCACAGGCCAAGGTTGGTTTCCCCCGCGTACTTTGGCACGTTGGCCGGGGGTCGGAAACGCCGCGGAAATGGCACACTCCGAATGTGAGGACTGAAGACCCTCGGCCCCGGAGCGTCCGGGCTAGGGCTTCGATCCTCATCGTTGTCGTAGCGTCCCCCCCGACGCGGATGACGCGATCGGGAGGTGCCATCGTCGAACTCCAGGCGGCGCCGCCGCGCATCCAGGGTGGCGCGGGCGTCCCTGTTCGTCCCCAGACGACCGCGGACGGAGGCTTTCGCCGTGCCATCCGCTGCTGGGGGAGTCTGGTGGACAGACGTGTTCTGGACACGTTGTCCACGCAGACGCGACAGCGAGCTCTCAGCTTGCTGCACTGCCGCGCGCTCAAGTAGCGCCTCAGCCTCGCGCTGGGCGCGTCGGGCTTCCGGCGTGACAGGCTCAGGGAGGCCCCTGAGCAATGCCGTCGCCGCGGCCAGGTTCTGGCTCGCCCGTGGGAAGCGCGGGCGGCCATCGTCACGACCTGCGACTCGTAAGTCGTCAGTGCGGGTGCGTTCACTGGACTCGCTCTGAGCGAGCTCGTGATCAATCGCCGCACGCTCCTGATCCAGCTGACGCTGGACCTCCAGGAGTTCCTCCCTCCGTGCGCGCAGTCGTTCTGACTGCACGTCACGGGGTGGGGTCCCGTCCTGCGGGCCAGAAGGCTCCGCAGGGCGTTTGCCCTCCGCAGCGGGAAGATCTTCTGCTCGTATCATGAGGCACTCTCGTGAGGGGTGGCGACTCCCCTCACTGCACCCCGCGTCGGAGCCTTTGCTCGACGCTCCATCCAGGAGGTCGAAGAAAGACTCGGACGCGCAGCCCACCATAGCCACGAACTCGTTGTTCGTGGTGCCTGGAGCTGGGAGCGTTGACGCCCGGGACATCGTGCCATCGAGAGGCGACGCACGCCCGGGGTCAAGCGAGGCAACCGGTGGTGCCGCTGCACCGGCCAGTGCCAAAGCGCCATCGGAGATGGCGACGAAATCGAGGCTCCCGAAACGCACGTGTGTGCCGGGAACCCAGGTGCTTGCGCGGCTAGCCATCCGAACAAAGAGAGGGGTTTGACGAAAACACGCACAAAGAACCCCTACCTGGCGCGCCAACTGTCGGCGTTCGTTGTGGCCGACGAGTAATTAGTATCGTGGAGTGCGTGTTTTGGTTCGGATGGTTCGCGAGAGGACACAAGGATTTATACTGGTTCGGGCAACGTGCCCTACGTCCAGTTCGATGAGGCTGCTCGTGTTACTCGCGACAGTTTGTAGAAGGGGGGTTACAAACGGGCGAGAGAGGGACGAGCTCCCAAGTCTCTGGTGTTCTACGTGTGGTGGGAGGTTATGTTCGCGTGTAGCCTAATGTTCAGCTTGCCTTACGTCGTTCTCCCGCCTCCCCCTTTTATACTGCAAGGAGGGAGGTGGGCGTACAGAGGGTCGGCGCGAGGGAGTGGGCGACGGCATGGCCGTGCGTCCTGTAGGCCGCGCTGTTGACGCCTCAGACTCCGTGCCGGCCGCTGTGGATGACGTCGCAGACATGACGATGCTTCTCCGGTCGATGGCGCCACAGGAATGGCCGTCAACGAGGGAAGTCTTTTCAGCATGGTGGAGCGCCCTCCGACGAGGGGTTGGAGGAGAGAAGGACCAGTCGCCGTTGCTTCCGTACCTGGTCAGAATGTCAATCGTGGCTGTCCCGTCCCGGTAGAAGGGATGGGCTTTGACGGGGGTCCTTCGCATAGTGACGGCCTTGCCCTCACTGTGCGACGTGGGCGGTTACCGCCCACTTGTACGGGGGGCTTCGGTAGCCACGGGAGTCGTTGAGCTTTTATTACTCAACTACTCAGTGCCAATCGCCTTTGTTGCGGTACGCGGCGCTCCCGACCCCTGAGGGTCGGGAGGGAGCGATTCGCCCGACCCCAGCGGGCTCTGGCACGAGCTCCCGACCCCGTCATGGTGAGGTCGGGTGCCTGAGTCGAGCGGCGGATGATCCGACCCCGGTCGAGGGGGTCGGGCGAGGCGGACCCGTCTGTGGACCCGAGCCACTGTACGCGCATCGTGGCATAGGGGTCGGGCGAGACGGAGGTCGCTCACTGCTTTATACGTAAAGCAGTCGGAGGGCCGGTAATACCGGTCATCACCGGTGTTGACCCTCAACAGTTTCCTTAATCATCAATAGCCATGTGTCATATGTTTTATGTGATAGTTTCAATCAAACCCTAGCAATCGCGAGCAGTGTCCACTCTGCTCGACTTCTACCGGTAAATATATCTAAGCATAGCGTACTATCTAGGGGGTACCTATACCAATATACCGATAGGGTTCCTAAGAAAATAGATGCAACTAGAATTTCAATCAACTCCTGAAACCTAATGCATAATCACGACACATATTGATAAAAGGAAAAACATTTAAACAGGTTGTGCACCTGGGCTTGCCTTGATCTCCCGTGTTGGTGATAAGAACTTCTTCGGGGGTCGAGGATGAGATGTCTACATGATGCAACTCGCGGGAACTCACCAATTTCTGTGATGAGTGGAAGCAAGCACTGGACTGACTTCCAGATGCTGTGGCTTTGGAGGCTATCAAGAGCTTAATATAAACTATGTCCAGGCACTTAATACTTTTCTTGTTCAATTATACTATTTCAGGTCATTTGTTGCGCTCTGTTGTTTGTAGTGCTTAAAGGCAGACTTAGTTTCATATCACAGTCCCTAGCAGTAGGGGGTTATGTATGTATTTTGTAATGTTATATCTATTTTGCAGTTTGATATTACTTTTCCAAGCATTCCTTGTAATCTTCTCAGTGTTGATACTACGGATATCAGCGGAGAGCAGCATCATGACATTGTACATTAAATTATCTCTATTTGTGTTAATTTTGCAATTTGTTTATTGATTTCTCATCTTATCGTTCCATTGTTTTTCCCCTGTTAGAGGCATGACATTGAGAAGAGAAGGTTGGACCACATGGTAACATTATTGAATCAAGAAAGGAAGGCACTGGTGGAGCAAAGGTTACTGATATCTGCTGCAGATTTACAGTTGCACTATAAGTGGGCTCATTAAAAAAAAAATTAAGAGTTGCACTATGCGGTGGGCAATTGTGATTCATTATGTATGAGTTTTTTTTCTCCAACTTTGTGTTCTCAATTTAGGGAACTAACCGATGCAACATCAGAATTTTGAGGGGCCCGTAGCATGTTTGCTTCATTGCTAACAATCATGATTCATGACATATAAGAGCCTGAACTATCAGAAAATGGAAGCACCTGATTGTATGAGAATGAAACAAAATATGAGTTTCCAAGCCATTTTAACCCTCTCACAGGACTGTTATGGACATCAAAACTGACCAAACTGCATTGGCTACAACATCTACAAGCGACACTACATTATCACAAATGTTGGACAGATAATGACATGTCCACAGAATCATTAGCTTTGTTAGAATGTGTAGATTTCTCAAAACTCAAAATCCAGGACCAGATTTTGTCATATTGAGATATTCATGTTAAGTAAATGTTATATTTCCTTGATACACATTATGGTCTGAATTTGTTTCAGTAAGTATATGCTCTGTCTTCTTTTGCTGTCAATTCTGACATGTTTGTTGTGAAAGAATATACAATAATAGATGTTGTACCATGTTAAATACACTGCATTTTGCTTTTCAGTTTCAAGTACATGTATTATAAACAGACAGTGCATTCATCATTTTGCTTCTTTGTATATATGTGAGCATACTCTATTTGAATTATTGTGCCGTTTCTCAGTTCTTTACAATGAATGTATGTCAAGGGCCTTATTGCGTCATTTCTCAGTCTGTTTGCTAAGTTCAGTGGGCTGATGGTTTCAATAGGAGCATATTTATTTTTATTGCTCAAATAGGTTGATTCATTAAAGGTGTGAACTTCCTCCCATTAAGGTACTTGAGTTTGTGATGGACTAATGGTGCAGTATTAAAATTCAATGGTGCTTTTGAACTTGTAATGGACTACATATGTTAAGCAATCTACATCATATTAGTGTGAATATTTGTATTTATGTGAATTTTTTCATCCGTAGTAATACACGGACATTCAACTAGTTTCTCATATTTTTTTAAATAAGATGAATGGACAAAATTATTGGTCAAAGTTAACGGCGACATAAAAATTTTAAAACAAATGGTCTAGAATCCAGATTTTATTACTTTGATCTTTAGTGTAAATTTTATTGCTCCCTAAATTTTAATTGTTGTTATTTAAACTAAATAGTTCAATTTTGGACGCAACAAGGCCGGGACTACTATCCTGGACGGAGCGAGACGTCGACCATCGTTGTGCATGTCGTACTCAAGCAGACCTTCAGGCCGCAGCTTGCGTCTGGGACCCGGCTCATCCCTGCTGCCTATCGTCGTTCAGCAGCCGACTGGAACAGATTCCCCTATTCGTGTCAACTGCAGAGTTTACTTGCTTTGTGCCCGATGCCAGATGCCAAGCATTCTCATGGATAAGAGCCGAACAGCTGAGCTGGGTTGGTGATCTGTTCGCATCGCGGCATGGGCAGCACGTTGTTCAGGCATCGGATATTGCAGCATGGTTCTTCGCGCTGCGCAAGAAGAAGCTGATGATATTCTGGGACGCGCTGATCCGGAGACGAACCGCTGTTCAGTTGTCTGTGGATAACTTGAGAGCAGTCAGCGCGCCGAGATTGGTGGCCCTCGCTGGCGTCGCGTTCCAGGAACACTGGCGCGCAGCACGCGCCTCCAAGCATGGCGTGCCACAGCGACGCATAAGCCAGGCGGGCACCACGCGGCACCCATGCGCGCGCTCGGAACGTGCGGACGGCCTCGAGCACGTCACTGGGAGCCTGATAAGCCCGTCCATTCCTCCGCATCCGCGTCCCAGATCGCCGCGAGCTTCCCTTTGACTCGTTCTCCCGCGTCTCACGCCTCTCCATTTAGAGGCCTCAGTGGAAGCTGCTGCTTCTGTCCTGTACGGTGATGGATCCTCAGGGTGCCTGCAGCTCGAGGTGACGGCGTCCCAGCAAGTCTCTGAGTTCTGACCAGCGTGCTCCATATTCCTCGATAAGGTAAGCGCAATGGCTTCTTGGCGCCACGTAGAGCGGGGCGCTGGTTACAACCGGCACGCACTTAACCCGTTTGTTAGAATGCCCGTGTGCGTGATAGTGTTGTTCTAGGAGCTCGCCGTAGAATGCGGACTGGTGCTTAGTATTTGTCTGTTTGATAAAAGAGAGCTGCGAGTAACTTCCATACCATTGATCCAGAAATAAAGCTTAGTTGATTGTCGAATCGTCGCAGTAGTGTTTGCCTTCATCGTGATCCCAAGCTGGAGGTCGGTAAAGCTTCCACCATTTCTTTCCCTCTGATACTGCTAAATACTTCAAGGCGTTGTTATGATGCAGAGTTGGCATTTCTTCGCGCCTTGAAGTTTTTTTTTTGTCTGTTCTAAATTTCAGCATACCGTGTAGTTCAGCATTGGTTATTAGTTACCCTAGACTTCATGCAAAGCGGATAATCAAAATTCTTTTGCAAACTTGTGGACCGGTTTGTCTGGCTATGTAAATATCTGAAAATATTATCTCATACCCCACCATTCTTTCGTTTTATGCCATGCTGTATATAAGAACAGTTTCTGATCTTGTATAACTGTGGGAGTAGCTCGTTAACGTCTTTGATGTTATGTTCATGAGTCCTCTTTTTGATAATGCTGTCATGCTAAATTGTTGATGTCACTTTTTTAGGCTATAATTGTCGTGGATGGTGCTTCACTGTGTCATCTGTTGAAACATAGATGGAGGATTATTTTGCACGCTTCCTAACCCTTGGGTGGAAGTTACGACAATACTTGACAGAATTAATAGGTACCAACTTGAGCTTGTCTTTCTTAGTTGACAATCCCACCTGTGATTTGGACATGAAGGAATTTTAGAGCACATAACTGTCTTCTCTCTCTCTCTCTCTCTCTCTCTCTCTCTCTCTCTCTCTCTCTCTTTCTGATGATTCTGAATCGGTAGTTCTTATTCACATAACATCTATTTTTAGTCCTTTTATTACATGGAGTATCCACTTTCTATTGTGATAGTGATATTAGATGGATTGTCATTTTGGTTTATAAGATAATAAAGACACAAATTTTCACATGTATTTGCTCGATTGAACTAGAAGAAGCAAATGTTTCTCAAAGTTAGGAGGGGTCCTGAAATAGATGTTTCTGCTGTTTTTTTTTTTGTCTTTTTTTTTCCCTTATGTTTGTGTCTTTTATCTTGGCAGAAAATTTGCTTGGGTGCATTGATTGGATTCCTCAACATCTTGAATTCCATTTTTCTGCTTGCCATAGAAGATCATTGGCTGACACCATAGAACATATTGATGAAGAGACTTATGGATTCTCTGTTGGTAGTGCTAAAGAAAAGCAGCCTGCAAATGAAGTATCTGAAGGCACGATTATCAGAAAAGGATTTTCTAATATTTGTCAAAGGTTTAGTGTTCTTGTTGCTTCATCAATCAGAAAGCTGATTCATAGAAATTTAATGCGTGGACAGAATTTTATTGCATTGCTTGAACATGTTCTTTTGTCATGTCCAATGTTCCAATGTAACTGACTATGCTTTCCGGCCATTATGGCAGGTCTTTCTATCTTCAGAATGGATCTGTATTGGTGCAAAGGTTTGCATTCCGTGCACGGTATCTGTGGACTCTCTTTTCCAATGGGATACATGCCAAACTAACCAGGTAGTTAACGCCATATGTTTTCAACTTTCACGTCTTCCTCAGATAAGTGTCACATAATGCAGTTTTTAGAATCGAATCTTTGCAGAGTAAGCTCATTGTCTCACAGTGCTAAAATCCCTTTGTATGTTCACAGGATTTTACATCGTTTCTGGACAACATTACAAGGATCTTGTGAAGATATCGGATGGTTGCAAAGAACTAGAGCATCTCTTCATTCAGTTGATGGCACAAATCGTTTCAAGGAGATTTTGCTTGATGTCAGGTGTGGTTTTCCTGCTCAGGTCTACTGAATTCACCACAAAAGTTATCTCAATGTTTCATAGGATCGTTGGCATATAGTACTGTACTAATGTTTTACCATCAGTCACCTAGTATTATGTTGTACCGATAGTGGTGAATTAGTTCAGTGTGATGCTGAAATGTGATACATATTTCAGAAATGGTGTCCACTGCCTACCCGATACACTGGTTTACCTATTTATCCCTGGTGAGACATTTTTCAACATTATATTTTTGGTTCATGAAAACAAATCCAAAATGTGTTTTCATGTAAAATTACTCACTTTCACTGTACAACAATATAAATAGCTCACCACCTGCCTTTATGCAGGGCTTTTTAGCAACCACAGTCCACTCTATTTCATCAATACTAAAAGATTTTTTTCGAAGATGGGTCTTACTTGCCATGTTGCAAAGATTCATAGCGAGGTAATTGAGATCAAGAGGGTGTGTGCATGATTGTTCTTGTTCTTCTATCATCTTCTTTTTCAACTTTTTTATGTCTTTATCAGTAGATGCTAGTCTTCCTTACCATAGTGTTACTCTGCCGCTTCTTTTGCTTACCTTTCACTTTATCTAGGCATCAGTGGAGAAAAATGCATTGGAACTGAAGCAGTACATCGAGGAGCTGTACTGGGGTTCTGGGAAGAAGGTTTTGCTCCTGGGGCATAGTAAAGGCGGAGTTGATGCAGCTGCCGCAATTTCCTTGTACTGGTCCGAGCTCAAGGGCAAGGTTGCCGGTCTGGCGTTAGTTCAGAGCCCATATGGTGGCACCCCGGTCGCATCTGATATCCTTCGAGAAGGTCAGATTGCTGATAAGGAGACAAGGAGGATAATGGAACTCATTGTATGCAGACTAATAAAGGTTCTGACTATATCTATGTGGTATCCAGTCAATACGCTGTTATGACATAGAGATTGAAATTTGTTAATGATATCTTCCATTTCATATGCTCTTAAACAAGTGAAAAAAATGCAGGGTGACATCAGGGCTTTGGAGGACCTCACATATGACAAGAGAAAGGACTTCATCTCCAAGCACAAGCTCCCTGTGAATGAGCTGCCGATCATCTCCTTTCACACAGAAGCCAGCACCGCCCCAATGGTGCTTGCGACCCTGACCCGTGTCGCCCACGCTGAGCTCCTACCATGGCTTCCCCTGCCACGGTTCTTCTTAACCGCATCCGAGTATATCGAGTCAATGCTCGCTTCACTGAAGGTCCCTGTGGTTGCGCCCGTGTCGGCGGCAATGGCGGTCACTGCACTCCACCTGCGGCTGCGGTATGGGGAGAGAAGCGATGGACTGGTGACACGGCGTGACGCAGAGGTGCCCGGATCAGTGGTCGTGAGGCCGGAGAGAAGGCTGAACCACGCGTGGATGGTGTACTCGACGCTGAGAAAGGGCAATGCTGAAGCCGATGCAAGTGAGATGTGTGAGGCTCTCCTGGCCATGCTTGTTGAGATTGGCACAAAGAAGGAATTAGGCAGACCTTCCGGCGGTCACATGGATGGTTATGCAAACCTTTGCCTGCCTGGCGTCTAGGTCCCATTTTGAACTCGAACTGACACTATAGCACTATCCAATATCCAATGTGTAATACAGTGAATGATAGAATTTTACAGGAAATAGTGGAAAACACTTACAATGTTCTTCAGTTGTAGTACAAAAACATTGTGATTTTCTTTGTCGAAACCACTTTCGTGATAGAATGGCAACAGTAGGTTATTTCGTTTGAGCATTCAATGACTCTTCGGGTTCAGGTTAATGCATTATGTACATCGAAATAACAACTTTGAAATATTCTATTTTTTTAATTGAGTATCCAAGAGACAAAATTAAGTTTTTAAGTATCCTACAGAGTGACTTTTAGTGTTCCGTGGACAAAAAATTTAAAATTTTCTATAGTTAAAAAAACAAAGAGCGCCATAATTATTTGGGCTGGTTTTCAGAAAGAAAATCATTTGGGCCGGACTGGGCCGCTACAGGCGGTGCACCATTGTTGCCTGAGACTGAGAACATGCGGGCGATCGTTCGATTTGGAATCGACGAGCGCGTTCGTCCGCCGATCCCTAAATCACATGCCAGCGCCGCTGGCGCCGCCGCTTAGCCAGCAGCACTGCAGCAGCGGCCACACTCGCAGTTGCGGCGACCCTGCCGCCGCCGTCTGGCTGAGCCTAGGAGCTGGAGTTCTCGGAGTAAAGGGAAAGTAGGGGTTGTCTAGGCCAGATTTTAGGTATGGCGGCTGCCCTACATCGCCGTATTTGTCGGTCTGCTTCTGTGAAGGTTGGATGAATTGAGTGTTTTGGAATTTCTAGTGGGTCTTGTCTTGATCCAGTTTTGTTTAGAAGTTTGTGTTGCTTGAATATCTGCAGGTTTTGCAGTTTCTAGTCCACCCAGATCATGCGAGGCCAATGTCAACAGCAACCGCATCGAAGGTGCCTGTTGGTGGTATGGCGGCTGCCCTACCTCGCCATATTGGCCGGTTCGCCTCTGCTGGCTCCCTCCGGTTCTACCCTTCGCGATGCCACTTCGCGACCCGCTCCTCTGGCGATGAAGAGGACGAAGAAGATCACTACGAAGACAAGGGGAGCGAGGACGATTGGGGGGACGAGGAGGAGGCGGTGGCGGCGAAGAAACCAAGCGGGAAGACGGAGGAGGAGAAGGTAGCGGAGGCGGCCGATATCGGGTACAAAGTGGTGGGTCCCCTTGGCTCTGACGAGAAGCCGTTCAAGCCTTACGAACCTGTCTTCGCCGTCGTTCAGGTTTGCTCCATTTCATTCGGCCTTTGGATTTGGCATTTTAGGTTCGGATCTCATGTATGATTGCGTATGCTTATCTCTACCTGCAGATTGGCTCGCATCAGTTTAAGGTGAGCAATGGCGACTCCATCTTCACAGAGAGGTTGAAATTCTGTGATGTAAATGACAAGGTAAGAGTGACACTGAAGGCAACAATTTTTTGTATGCAAAGAGCCTGTAATTGTGACTAAGTATTTGTGATTTTGGAGCATACGTTATATTATGGAGGATTTATCTTTGCTGTTTCATGTATTATCTTCCAGTAGATGAACTGAACGGTGATATTTTAAAATGTTGCTATCCTTATGATGATATTTCGAATTGCATGAACTTGTAATTTTGTGTCCACTATAATAACTATTTCCATCTCTTAATGCTTTGAGACATTGACATTTTGGTCTGTGGGAACTCTTTTAAGTTCAACATATCTTTTTTGGGGGATAAAAGGGAGTTTTGTGACCCCACTTCTGTTGAAGCCAAGTTAAAGTCACCGAGTCTCACATAGAACGAGAAAACTACTCCAGGCAATTACCCAAATTCTGTGTTTGATCAACAAACAACCTAAAACCTTTCTTTTTAGTTCCCGATCTTAAGATTGAATCCTAGCCTCTCAAATTGTTGTGGTTGCTGAAGTAAGAAAGGATTTTTAGCCTTGTTTTAGTCCATATAGTACGTGTGTACCTGATCATGATAATATTTATTTTCATCATCTCGTTCAACAAATTAAGAGACCCAATCCACTGGGTAACATCATGTGTTCCATTTAATCCTGGAGTTAGCATCTCTCTGGTTTTTTATCCGCTCAGTGTGATTATGCTGATATTTTTCTTATGGTGATGTTGTGTCTGCATAACTCTGTTGCAGTTGATCTTAAACCGAGTTCTCATGGTTGGTTCACAAACACAAACAGTTATTGGGAGGCCAACTCTTCCTGATGCTGCTGTTCATGCTGTTGTAGAAGAGCATGTAAGGACATTTATTTCTTGAACTCGATTTTTTTGTTACAACATTGTGTTACTAAGGTGAATTTATGACATGGCTATTAGGGATATTTTTTAAATCC
Source organism: Oropetium thomaeum (assembly GCA_001182835.1). Classification (NCBI taxonomy): domain Eukaryota; kingdom Viridiplantae; phylum Streptophyta; class Magnoliopsida; order Poales; family Poaceae; genus Oropetium; species Oropetium thomaeum. The sequence continues at coordinate 3,240,409 of LFJQ01000010.1, forward strand.
AGAAGTATATCTAACAATGCCATTTTGCAATTTACAATTTAATATATCTATGCATTTTTTAGAGTTATACAATGTATTTTTTGTAATAAATCTATTGATATGCATGCCTGTCCACTTATTTGAGTACCAAGTTATGTGAGCTGATTGATTCTTTTGAAATGGCTGTAGCTGATACTGTGGTTATGGTCATGTTTTATGATTTCTCTACTATTATGGCACCATGATATGATGATTGTAATTTATGTGCCTGAATTGCATCTGGTGGTTTAGCTTGCTTTATACTAGTCCTAGATTTTTCTTCATCGTATGTCCAAACATCTATAGACCTTGTTCTTTGATTGCCAAACATGTGAATGTCTTATCGACATTACCTTGCCAGAGCTTGTTTTGATCTTACTGGTCATTATAATATATTGTTGGATAAATTTGAATTTATTTTCTATTGACACTCATATCAGGCCCTAGATGCAAAAGTGATAATATTCAAAAAGAAAAGAAGAAAAAATTATCGTCGAACAAAGGGCCACCGCCAGGTAAATTTCTGGGCTTCTAGTTTTCACTGTACCCTGTTGTCAAATGAAACAATAGACTTTGTTCTTTCATCATGATTCTTTATTTCTTACTGTACTTTCTAATAATTTCCAGGAATTGACAAAATTGAGAATAACCGACATTGAAGGAATAGATAAGCCAGAGCCTGTTGCTGTTGCTGCCTAAAATTCAGATGGAAGAAGAAAGAAACTGGGCATCGGTTTTATATCCGCAATGCTGGGGCAATCCGTCAGGCTGGTCTTAGAAATTCAAATGATATTGATAGTTGATGTCACTGCAATGCCACCTCTTTCTCTTTAATTTCAAGGCTAAAATGAAAAATGAAGCCTTTGTCACAACATTCTGTCTGTAGGGCACCATATACCTGCGCTCCACTTTCACACAATGCCAATATCTTTTAGTGATCTGGCCATTCTGATGTGGATCTGCTGTTGTAGTTTCCGGCGACACTGATATTTTCATCTTTTTGGCTGCATGTTTAGCGTACATCCTTAAATTTGTTATGAACTTCTGATACATCATTACGGCTAATACCATTCCAACAATGTAATAATGGAACTGCTATGTTTCGTTTCTGACTGTTTTATCAGATACTGAAGCTGTAGCACTCTCAGGCAAGCTTACTGTGAATCTGAAAATCCCTGTTCATTGTTACTCTCCTGTGGATATGTTCAGGCGTCTACATCAGTTCTGCATTAGATCCCTGTTGGTCGAAGTTGCAGCTGAGCTGTCGCACTAGTTAGAAAACGAGAAATAGAATAGGTTAAAATAGCACTCAGTTGGAGCAGACTTGGAGATCTACCTCATGTAGCTTTCTGCAGAACACTAATATACTTTGATATGCCTTATGAAACATACATAAACCATTTCTTCTCCCTGCAGGCCGCAGGTATCCACTTTGCAAATTGCGTGGCGCTACATGATGCAATTAGCACTAAGCAACGAAGAATAATTTTAGTAAAGCTAGAGTCATAGAGTGTAATTGTCGAGACATTTTATGTGGTGGTTGCAAACTTGCATTTTTGCCACGGCATAGATTACATACGTGCAAGTACATGCTCCCTTCCCTTCTATTGGTACTATAATTTTGGTCAAGGTCAAACTCAAACGGTTTTAACGTTAAATTCAAAATGTTTAATTGTGTACGATTTATTGTAAAACCAACTGTCAACGCCCTATATTCGGAATACTTTATTTTAAAAAATAAAATTAAAAATATTTTATTTTGATCAAATTTAGAAATGTTTAGATTCTTAGAAGGAGGGAGTATCTTGGCCTTACAATCACGTCGAATGGTGTGCCTTTGCTCTCCTGCTGCTCCCATTCATCTTGCATGCGTATAGCCCACCGCCTACCTCGGCATAATCTGTATGCAAAAACTTATATTTCTACCCTTTGACAGCCCTCTGGCCTCAAATTGTTGAATATACTGTAGGTATCTCTAGAACCATGTCAGCGTGTGTCAAATCTTCCGCTGATTTACATATCAGCGTGTTAAAGAGTCTGTTTTTATGTTTTGCGAGGATTGTTAAAGAGTTTCTATTGATACTGATTCATGGAATCGATTTTATAACACAAGATTTAACGCTACACACCACACAATCGTGTGAACATGCAAAGAGTCAAATGGTGCATCCACGGGAGGATTTTGTCATTTTCAGACGAAAACAAAAACGCAGTCCGCATGGCATGGAGTTTCAGACCCCCAGGCGCCGAAACAATAAAACCCTCAAACTGATGCATGATCTTTCCAGATCTTACACTCGAATTCTGTCTCCGAAACAGGCACTGCAGGATCAGGCATTCAAGGTAAAGCTATGTTCATCTGCAATAGCCTCCTCCACCAGTCCAAAGTCGCCACGCCAAAAGGAGGATGCGCAAAGGCAACTTTGCCAAAGGTGCATAAGCAGCGCCACCATGGTGGGTGTCATCGCGTCCTGGACTGTTAATGGAGGAACTGTACTGAGCAATTATTCAGAGGATGGAGCATATCCTCATCAAGTGTCTGTTTCTGGTTCATTATAAAATCTGAGATTTAGCGTCGTGCCTTGCATCTTCCCCCTCCCTTTTTAGGTGTCCACGCTTTCTGTCATGGTCTCTTCATGGAATGAAGTAGATGGAGCTTATCCAATTCCTTCGCACAGTCGTCGTAACTTGCAATCTCCATCACAGGCCTCTTTTATGACAAGAAAAAGGCATCGTATTCATATTCCGGTTGATCCACTTAATTTCTTTTGACTCTAAAATATATCCATAGATGAAATACATTTGGTAAAATACTATTCTTATTTTCTATTTTTGAAGCTGTCACCCACTTGGGTTTTTTCTTTTTCTGGCGATTCTCCCACTTGGGTTAGAGTGGTGTGAGCATTTTTTGTTGTGTCACATTCAGAAAATCTCAACCTGCAGCTCTCTTTAGCATGGAAGGCTTGGGATTTAACAGGTCCAGCAGAATATGCTGCTATTGTGATCTGTGCCCTTTTCCAAAGTTTTGGTCTCGAGAAGATTCTGAAACTATTCTTTAGTCTGATGATTTTTCTAGCAACCTTCCATTCACAAACATTAATCTTCTGACTTCTTTGGAAAGTTGATAGAAAGAAGGGAAGCATATCTTGCAGGATATATAGTTTAATGTTGTGAAATGTGTTGTCAGAAATATTTTAGATGGAATGATGAATCCCTAATGTTGTCAGAAACACATGTACTAGAACATTTCAAATCAATTGCATTTAAAAGATAAAACATTACAAATCAAGTAGAAGAGGGAGGGAAAAGGAAGTTCAATATGAGAACCCACGGTTTACTTTTTAATTGTTTTAGTATTGTTCAAGTTCTACAAAAGTAAATATAACAGATGATATCATAGGTCCACTATAAGACATATAAATTATAATGTATATGATAATAAAAATAAGAGAATATCTATAATAGAAAGACCAAAACAAGACTACGCAACTCAGGAGCTGTAGATGTGTCAAGATGAATACAGACCACCGATGCCACATGGGCCACTAAAGCATTACCTCTATTTTTTGTTATTGTGATGACGCTTCATTACACTCGATGGTATCATGGTAACACCATGTACTGTAATAAGCAATTGAGAATATGGTTATCACATATCTGCCCAATGTGGCACTAAAGTATCAACTTTTGCACCCACCACTGCACTAGTGGAGCAATGACACACATTGTGTTGCTCTTAATTTTTGCTACTAATAATTTTAGACGGGTTGATGGCAGGTTATGTTCTGTGCAAAGATGGCCTGGAAAGGTTGCCATCTTGTTGAACATACTTAGCTCTGTTGAATTAAGGATATTTATTAAGCCACTCGGCCATGACGTTAAATAATGTAACGATTTTTCGTTCTTGAGGTGAGTGGGATATGAAAAATGCCAATATACGACAAAACGGGAAATTATATGTAACTTTTTTGCTAGGAATAAAGATATGTAATACAAAAATTGTTAATGACTACTCGTACTAGATTCGATGACTTTTGCGTAGAACGGACTGATTTGTCACATGAAAAAACGTGATTGATATTGAACCTACCCTCTTTGGGAAAAACAATCTGGATGAGACGGAAGCATATTCTGCAGATCATCCGACTCAGAATTTACTTCCTCGAGTCCCTTCCATCCATGATCTCTAGAATATCCCGTTCAGATACCTTAAAAAAGTGGAGGCATCACAGGATCCCTTGAGCTCAACACGCGGAAGCTCTTTACGCTATCAGCACCTAACATTCATTCGATTTAATATAACAAAAGATGAGGGAGAAATGGAATTTCTTTTTCCGCAACTGAAGTTCGGAAAAGGAGGGGCCTGGGCCTGACCCCATCGAAATCTCCACTTAAACAGCTGTGCTAATTGCAAACGCAAATGACAGCCATCGGGTGGCTATTTTTTAATCAGTTTGTGACCTGAAAACCCAACTAGTAGCATTTATCAGACCTCCAGTGACCTGAAAAAAGGAGTGGCTGTCACCAAGCAAAAGGCAGGACAATGGCGTGCAGAGGCCTGTGTTGTTGCGCCGCCTGCACTTCCACCGGTGGGTGTAACGGCCATGTGGATGGATGTTCTGCAGACGATCCCAGGATCCTGTAAAAAAGGATGGCTGCTGCACTTTCAGGGGCAGAGAGTGCTTGGAGCCTTACATGTGGAGACAGGGCTGGGGTTAGATTTTTACCCTCGTTTTGAGGCGAGGAACGGGCAAGGAATCCGTGCTGGACAGAGAGATCAATCAGGCAAAATTTTAGCAATATAATAAGTGTGATTTCCGGGTAACCATGCAGCCAAAAGGAAAAACTACGATTTGACAGGGCACGGGGAAAAACTCAGTCGGCAACTGCTTCCTTTCATCAGTCATCACCCGAGTAGATCGCGAACGCATCTGAAGAAAAAGAAATTCGAGAGGCCAACCAAAGCTCCAGTTCGCAGCACACATTATAAATAACAGCACTAGGAGGAAAGAGGGAAAAAAAAGATGGAGAAAGTCGAGAAGTAAAGTGGCTGGACGCAATCCCATTAGTGCAGTGCAGCGCAATTAGTCACGGCCCCAATTAAAGAAATTTAAAGAAGCCAAAAGAATCGGGCGCAGCACCGGAAAGGCACCGTAGAAATTACAGGCACCACCACCACCAGCACCAGGCACCATTTGAGCAGCCGCCGGGCACCAGCAAGCAAGCAAGAAAGAGAAACCTCTCTCTTGGCTCCACCCCTCCCCCCTCGCTTGCACGCGTTCTCACTACCACTTCGAATATCACGCCTGCTCCGGGTTGTGATTCGGTGCGGCTTGGTCTTGGTTGCTGCTTCGTTCATTCCTTGCTGAGGATTCGGAGCTGCTGGAGAGCTTGCTGGCCATGGTCTACGGATTCAGGGATGGATTGAGGTGTGGGGGAAGAGGAGGCTAGCTTCCTCTTCTTCGGTGTCCGGGTTTGGGTTCTTGGGATCGTGGGAGCAAGCATGGCCGCGGCGCGGAATTGTCACAGGTATGTATGCCATTTAACCGGTCTCTAATTTCGTTTGTTAATGGCGCCGCCACTCCGCCCTTATCACCGGTCGCTTCGGCCCATTTATTTGATCGTTTCTAGGAGCGCCTGACGTCTCAGTGGTGAATCCTTCGGGGTGGTCGTATAAATAATATTCAATTCTATACATAGACAGTTCTGTCGTTTTCCAGGGTTAAATTTTGGGTGGCCAAGGTGTTGTGCCGTTAGTTCTTTGTTTGTAGTTCATTGTAAGCGAAACATCTGAATTCTTCGTTGGTTTTTGAGACTTTGGGTTAGATAATTTTTGGCATATTTAATCATATTATCTGTAGGAAAATTGGTGCCTCTTTCTTTGTTGGGTTATTCATAGGAGAATTCAACTGGCACAGAGTGAAAGACTAATGAATTGTTGTTCTCGATAGTTTGTCAATTTTCTTTATGAAACATAGTACAGTATGGTTTTATGAGTGGCGTTACAAACTAGTGTTTCAGTTTTATATTTAATCGAAATGGCATAAGCTCGATTGCAAAGGAAGTCTATGCTATCTGTGGTAGTCATCGTTTTTATTTTACTAGGTAGGATCCAGTTTTCCTAGCCAAGTTCACAAATTGATTCTTGTTACATCAAAGCATGGAATTTCAGATGTTTCATTAGCCAGTTTTGATTTGAGCTTGCCATCTATTTTGTCTACAATGGGCATGCTAATGTTTCTCTATCTATTAAAGACCATTTTGTCGGTTAAACTGGCTTATTTAAATTTGTTGCTTGTTTGGATCATATTACTTATTTCTATATTTTCTTACAGAGCATTGATATTGCATTAGCTCTAATGATTTAGCAGCACTGGCTGTTATGTAGTTGCATCATGTTGTACCGTATTTTTTAGATTCACAGAGTTTTATGTGATTAATAGCTGAGCTACTTACTCTCTTTTTATTTGATATGCTTTTCCTTAATAACTAGGACTGGTGAAACCATTTTATTTAAATTCCGTGACCCATGTGAAAAAGAGATTCACTGCCACATCCCACATTTGCATGATCAACGCCAATTAATCTGTTTTTTTGACTGAGCATATTCCTGTCAATCTTTATTCAATTACCGTAAACAAGAATTAGTCACTCCAGGAAATAGGCTAGTATAGTAATTCCAGGAAAGTATAATCTACCTTGATCAGCAATTTTTCTGCTTGATCAGGAAAGTATCATATTATTTTATTTATTTATTTCCATAGTAAGATTAACAGTTGAACTAATTATTTCCTGCTATGCTTGCAGGGTTTGCTGATTTTGGGCTGAAAGGACCACATATTCCATCTCTTAGTGTCATCTCCATTTTTGTTCCTATTCTAAAATTACGTCCATCCCCTTGTTTTAGGGCAAATCTCCTTTGGCAAACATATTAGAGTGCGTCATCTTGTTAATCAACTATCTGGAGCATATTCCCTCGTTGCATGAACTATATATTCAGTGAAAAGATTCCAAAATCTTCTTGCAAATTCTCGTTTAATTTGATGGGAGCTTCAGAAAGTGTCATCTTTATTCGATTTTCCTCCATCCTGGGCAAATCTTCTTTGGCAATAACCTACCTATAGTTCTTTTGGGCAAATCTCCTTATCATTTGCTTCAGCTCTCTCTGGGCAAATCTCCTTTGGCACTAGCTCTCTTTAGTTCAACTTGTGTTGTGGGCAAATCTCCTTTGGCACTACCTTTAATTTCAGGTTGCTTTTTGGGCAAATCTCCTTTGGCACTAAATACTGAAGTTTAATATTTTTCTATTCTGTATTAAACTCTTTGAACAGTGAGTAATATAAACCTAAATTGCGCAAAAAAAAAAAAAATAGTGAGTAGTAGAATCACCAGCATATAAGATCTACCAAAATATCACTTCCCTGTGGTAGCATTTTCAGTGAACGACGGAATATCAAGAAATACTCTGGAAGGTAACATGTCAATTTCTTTCAGTTATACTTATAGTACCATACTACTACCTCCCTTTTTTCATTGTGGACACATTTGACTTTTAACATCATCTTTGACCGCTGGTTTGACTTTTAACATCATCTTTGACCGCTGGTCTTATTCAAAAAATTATTCCAAAGATGTAAAATTATTAGTCATGGTTCAAATACCGTTACTGGTTAATCAAATCACAACAAAATATATAATATTTATCATACCTTTTTAATAAGACAAATGGTCAAACATGACACTAAAAGTAAAAAAAATGTCAATAAAAAACACGGAGGTAGTACCTTGCAATGACCATTCAGTAATTGTAGCCTAAAAACTAGACTAACCTAGGAGGAACTAGGTGGCTTTTTAATTAAGAAGAAAAATAGGAACCCAAATTCATGTAAAAAGATTCAAACTTTGGTGCTGAGGGTCTACATCCACACCTTTTTTCCTGAAAAATCTACACCTTTAACCAAGTGAGTTTGACTAGTCTAATGTTCCATAATTAAAATATATAATCTATGGGACCGGTAATAACAACTTAGAAATTAGAATGGAGGGATGAAGAAGAATGCTTATCCAATCCCTCACATAATTAACAAGCATTGATGTCATGGCATAATTCAAGCGAACAACAAAAAGAATGATATTATGTAGTATGTAGTAACAAAAGGGGAGGCAACAGAATACTTCTAACATCATAGTATGTAGTAACAAAAGGGGAGCTATAGCAAAATTACTGGTTAAAGAGAGCAATTTTATCAACAGAGAGCAAGGATTTTGACAGAAGTTTAAGGGTTTGTATTCTTTACATTCTGGTGCCTCCCAACATCCTTCCATATGTTTTTCAGTCATTATGATCTTAAATATTGATTTTATATTTGGCAGAAGTCCTTGGCTGGCTGTCTTCCAATTTTAAAAAGTTCAGAGCATCAACTTCCTTTTGTTATTTGCTCAATCACATTATCCAGCTAGTGTGCTTCTTATTCTAAGAAGGTGACTGTGCGTTTAATCAATATCGCTTAATAATTTTATCTGATATCATACTAAAATGACCAAGCGTGGTGTTGCAGGGCTTGGAATCATGGATCTGTTTGCAGTTGACTCAGATTGTGAGTCATACAGTGGGACCAGTGACAGCGATGACCAAGAAGAACATGAATTTACTTACAGTGACCATGCCAAGAGCATTTTGTCAAGTCTGGACGAGAGCATTGGCAAGATTGATAATTTCCTCACTTTTGAAAGGGGTTTTCTGCATGGGGACATAGTTTGCCCTGTTTCTGATCCTTCAAGTCAACTGGGCCGTGTTGTCGGTGTTGAAATGTTTGTTGACTTGGAGACATGCTCGGGTGACATAATTAAAGATGTAAACAGCAAGAAGCTTTCAAGAGTGAGATCTTTTGTTGCTGGTGACTGTGTGGTTATGGGACCATGGATTGGACGGGTGGTTAGAGCATTTGACCTGGTTACTGTTGTGTTCAGTGACGGGGCAAAGTGTCAAATCCTGTTGAGGGATTCTGAGGTACTGAAGCCTATTCCTCCTATCCTTTTTGAAGATGCACCATACTTTTACTATCCGGGTCAACATGTAAGAATTATTCATCCCTCAGTTTTTGAATCAGCAGCATGGTTGTGTGGATCATGGAGGCCCAGTAGAGATGAAGGTATCGTCTCTAATGTAGATGTTGGGCTGGTCCATGTGAACTGGATAACCTCTGTAACGAATGTTTGGGGAGATAGATCACCAAATCCTCGAAACTATCAGGACCCAAAGAACCTTACTTTGTTGTCATGCTTCCCTTATGCTAACTGGCAACTGGGTGACTGGTGTGCTCTGACAGCTGATGTCGATAGATGTCTTTGGATGACTTCTAGCCGGTCATGTTTAATGCACATGGGTTTTGAGACTTATGTTTCAGGATATTCACAAACATATGTTGTTGCCAAGACAAAGAGCACCGTTGATGTTCTCTGGCAAAACGGAAGTATATCTCTTGGCTTGGAACCCCAGACACTGGTTCCTGTTAATACCCTTGGTGATCGTGATTTTTGGCCAGGGCAATTTGTCCAAGAAGAACTTACGGTGGAGGACACTGCTCAATGCCAGCGAACTGGGATTGTGAGAGACGTGGATGCTCTTCAGAGAACTGTAAACGTAAGATGGACTGTTCCAGCAGATACTTGTACTGTCAGGTGTGAAAATGGTCCCACTGTGGAGACCGTCAGTGCTTATGAGCTGGTAGAGCATCCAGATTTCTCCTTCTGCACTGGTGAGGTCGTTATGAGGTCGGCTATGAACATAGCCAATACTGAAGCAGGTACAAATGGGTCAAAAGCAAGTAGGGAATCATTGGTTACCTCGTCTGATTTCTTATCATGTATTGGAAATGTTCTTGGGTACAAGGACGATGCGATTGAGGTTCAGTGGGCTAGTGGTGTGATATCCAAGGTAACCTTAGGCTTGACTCTGCAACTAAATGTGATCATATTTGGTTAACCTCTGACTTTGATAAGCTGCATTTCATTCTTAATTCTGTTATTTTTCCTTGTTATTTCTCTTTCTTAGTATTCTTACATTTGAGAGAGATATAGATGTGGCAAACTATTGGTAACATGTATTTCTTTGTTGTCCAATTCAGGTGCAACCTTTTGAAATAATTGGACTGGATAGGCTTCTGGATAGTTCACTAGGATCAATGAATGAGGAGCATACTGCTGGTGATTTGGTAGATATGACTGAGCAGGAGGAAATGCACCATGACAATACAAACGTCAGTTTCCCTTTATATCCTCACTGTAATGATTATCAGCTTTACCTTCTAAAAATGTACAAGTGCTGACCTATTTCTTTACAAAAAAAAAAAAATCAGAATTTTCAGGAGTCTTATGCTGAAGACTGCACTGGATCCTTGTGCAAAGTCACTGCTCTCCTCTTTCGCAAGACAACTTTTGACTTTCTGGCAAATGTTGCTGCTAGTCTATTTGGTACTCATGGTCCACCAAGATCAGTAAGTTCAGTTTGCCACTAAATAAACCAGGTTCATTTTTCAGAAATTCTAAAGTGAAGTTCTTTTCAGGTTGTGGTAGATCCTCGATATGAAATAGTGACGATGACAGAACTGCAGCCATCTTCCAAAGAATTGTCGGAAGAGAAAGAGATACCGGAGTCGATGGTACACATAGAGAAGCTAAATTTTTCTTCAGAAGATTATGTTCTAAACAGATTTGACATGGTGACTGACTATTCTGATCACCACTTTCTGAAGGAAAATGGCCACAAAAATGTAATGCTTTAGCTTCTGAAGACTATGCTTTTTTTTTTTCTTCAAGCAATAACTACTAGCCCTATAGGAATTGTTTGTAATGATGATTGTTTCTATTCTGTTAGGTTACAAGAGCTTGGGTGAAGAAAATTCAACAAGAATGGGCAATCCTGCAAAATGATTTACCAGGTGTGATTTTTGTTGTTTTACAGTTTACTCAATAGAACACTTTGATGGTATATCTGAAACTTCTGTGTCTGTTTGTTAAACTCAAATAATATATATTTCTAATGTATTGTATGCACCTGTCTTTGTCTATCGTGCAGATGATATTCACGTGAGAGTTTACGAGGAAAGGATGGATCTCCTCAGGGCTTGCATTATTGGGGCTGAGGGAACACCATATCATGATAATCTTTTTTTCTTTGATATTTTCTTTCCTCCTGATTATCCTTATGAACCTCCAGTAAGTTACTCTATTCACGTATTCTCAAAAAAAATTTCCCAGTCCACAATGTCTCTTTTTAAACAATAAGTAATAACTCTAATATTCTTTTTCAGATTGTTCATTATCACTCAGGTGGCCTACGCCTGAACCCAAATTTGTACGAGTCAGGAAAAGTATGTCTCAGCCTGCTTAAGACATGGACAGGAACTGGTAATGAAGTGTGGAATCCTGAAAGCTCCACTATTCTTCAACTGTTGTTATCCCTTCAGGCCCTTGTTCTCAATGAAAAACCTTATTTTAATGAGGCGGGCTATGACAAATTTGTGGGGAAGGCTGATGGAGAGAAGAACTCCATCACTTATAATGAGAATGCTTTCCTGCTGTCATGCAAGTCCATGATGTATGTTCTACACAAGCCACCTAAGGTATATTATCAGTTATTATATGACTGATTTCTGAAAACTTCTTTTAGTTATGCATTTATTTATTGGTGCAGCATATACTGATCATACGTTTCTGTACTGATTCACTTGAGTATGTATTGTCTTCAGAATTTTGAGAAGTTTGTCAAGGATCACTTCACTTATCGTGCACCACACATTCTGAATGCCTGCGAGGCTTATCTTGGTGGTGACTTTGTTGGGCACGCGCATGATAGCGCATACGTACCAGAGGACGGCAGCAAGAACTCTTCAACTGGTTTTAAGATAATGCTTGGAAAGCTTATGCCGAAGCTTGCCACAACCTTCACAGAGGCCGGGATCATCGGCAGGCAGTGAACTAGAGCACGTCTGCCCATGTACCAGTAACATAGTTTGTAATATTGATATTTGCCACGAAATTTGGACACTATATCTGCACTGATTGTCTGTATGTGTGTGTGTAGAAATGCTTGGCAATAAAAGGCTGCCTACCGGCCTGGTGTGTGCTTAATGAAGGCAGCTGGTTTTGGGTTGTGCTGTATATAGGTGCATAAAGTTTGTAAATGTCTTTCTGTCTGCATAATTGTGAGTTGTGATAGACCAGCTGTAACCCGTGAGTGAGTATATATATAGACTGGTACAGTCGTACTACAGTTCGACAAAAGAAACAATATCAGTATGAAATCATGTTTTATACTCTATAAAGCGTTATACCCGCCCATTTCAGATCTAAATTTAAATTGTATAGTACATATCTATATGATTTTTTTATGTTACAGTTAAGTATTATAGGTACTCTCTCTATCCCAAATTAGATGCAGATCTAACTCTGTGTACGGAGAGTAAGAAAAAAAGAATAAAGTAGGTGTGTAAAAAATTAAAAGGAAAGAGATAAAGATAGAGAAATATTGAGAAAAGAAAAAAAAATGTATCTCGAAGCGAGAAAGACATGTAATATGGGACGGAGGGAGTACGTGTAAAAAATATTATAGGTACCTAAATTCACAGTGAAGTGAATTTGAACCTGGATGATTAGGGTGTACATCCACACTCTTAACTAACTTAACTAGGATCGGTTGCCCATCTTCAAAACTATTCCTCTTGAATTTCTTAAAGTTAAAAACTACATATTTAAATAGAATGAATGGTCAAACATAATTTCTTAAATGTGAAAAAATATTTATGGACAAATTGAGTATGTTTTTCAATGCCCATAAATAGGTATCTGACTCACTTAGATGTAGGCACATCCCCTAAGAAAAAAAAAATCTAAGACACCATCCTTTTTTTTTCACCCCTCCTTAATTTCTATTTGTTTATTAAGAACAAAACGACAGATACTGTAGGTAGCTTTAAAATATGTTGACTCGAACACTCAGATGACATTCTGTGAAAGACTGGGTCTCACGGTCCAGCGTCCCGCTGGTTACCAGGTCGAGATGCTGAAATAGAGGCCCCACATGGGACTATGGGAGCTGAGACGCAGGAGCATGATGACATCTTACTAATCCTAGGAGGAGGGCCCACAGGTCCCGAGCCTTTCTAAAATTCCAAAATCCAAACTGCCTTTTCGCATTTATCCCCATAGAAAATGTTCCTCTACCTCTAGTATATTTCGCCGTTCCATCAGTCTTCCATCTCACAATTCCACCCAAACCCCTCCCCCCATCCATCTCGCTCTCGCCTCAACCCTAACGGCGGTCGCATTGCTGCGCATTCGATGGCGACACACGCCTCCGAGTGAGTCTCCCCTCGCCGCCGATCTATTTGGTCGCCTTGTTCGTTCCATTGCGCCCAGTTCTGATGCCTTTTTTTTTATCGGCCCTTTCCCCTTCAGGAATTACCTATGCGCGAGCAGCTCGTCGTTCGATGATCCCGACGTGATTGAGGTTTCGCCGTCGGTCGCCGCCTCCGGGGGGTGGACCTCCGGCCATCATAAGAGGAAGCGGAGTCAGGTGATGCCAGAAGCGCTTTTCCCCTTTGTTCACTGTGCATGTTTTTCATTGGATCATTGTTATTTTCGGAATCTGGAGGTTGTAGTCCTGTGGATGTTTGGTGAACGCCACAAAATCGAAGTTGTATAGACGGTTGGGATAGTTGATGTTCACGAAGTAAATGAAGATAACCATCACAGGATGAAAGAACGGGGGGCTTTTATCTAACTTTTGGGTTGGTCTGTGATTGGTATGGTTGATGAATTGGGATTCTGCTAGAGAATCACTTCCAGTTCGTTTCAATGAATTCTTATGATTATAGAATTGTGGAGTTGTAGTTACTTGCATAGTAAAAACTATAATTCATTAGAATGTTCGAGTTGTAGTTACTTGCATAGTGAAAACTGTAATTTATTTAGGACTCAATCGTGTTTAGCCTTATAGAATGTAGCTGGTATATCTGTTTCCTATCATTTTGTCATATTGGAGTATCAATTGCTAATGGTTGCTGAGATAGATCTTTGCTAATAGGAGAAAAGTGAATCTGTTCATTTCTTGGATTCTGAATTGAATTGCTAATTAGGAGGACAAGTTTATGTTGCATACGTTTAGTGCCGTTCATTATTCATTGTTTGAAAACATAACTATTCAGAGCATACGTTTACCACCATTAGGAAATTGAATTGTGTGATGCTTTGGTGCCTTCTCAGAGTGTGCATAATACCAGCAACCAGCCTCACGCACTCGTTCTTTGAATTGGACTCATAGGAGACAATCAAGATAAGAAAGAAGAATTGCATAAGGCTTGACTGCATTGGTGTTCTTTTTTTTCAACTCTTTTTTTTTTTCTTTTTCTATAGTGTATTCTATCTGAAGGGGAGCATTGCTGGGCTGTCCTTTATAGTATATTCTATCTAAATATTGCGTTTATTATTTACATCTTGCATTTGGTAAGAAAACTACTGTGCTATATGGGATGGTGTATTGAGATCTTATAGCTTCCGAAACAATAGGTTGTTCCTCATGAAGTGATTGATATTGATGCTGATGATGACCCTGAAGGGGTTACGATTATTGGTGAGAAAACATCAGTTGACAAGAATAAGAAAGCCATTGTCCATCCTATTGATTGGCCAAAGCATTCCAAGGTGAACTTTCATGTTTCTTCCTCTTTTCATATTACTTGCTTGTTCATATTAACCATGTCATACTCTGATGGATTCTTTCTGTGGCAACAAATACAGAGTAATTTGCTTCATGATGTTGCTGGCCCGAGCACGTGTACCTTAAAGAATAAGGATCAATGGTCTGGCACTTTTTACAATCCATGGTCTGGCACTTCATATGAAACTGATCCATGTCTTGGCACTTCAAACAAAATAGATACATCGGTTGGTCAGAAACTAGTTCTAGAAAAATCAGTTTACAACTATTCTGATGACTACCCTTATGAGGGATATGAAGACGACTATGGTTATGATGAAGATGAGTATGAAGACGATGGTTATGATGCTTCACTTATCGAAAGTGAGTATGACTATAGTTTGACTGCGAAATTTGATGGCCTGGATGCACCTGGTGTAGAGGCTTCTTTGCCATCGCTGCAGAAGACTTATATTGAGAGTGCAAGTAAGGCCAAACCCACAAAGATCATGAATGAAAACACTGATGAAAAGTACAACGCATTTAAGAAATTTGATACTGTGAATGATCATAGTGATCATTACTATTCAAAGCCAGAGTTAAGAAAAGTTCAGACAGTGAAAAAGGTAAGAGTTTTGCCTGCCCTCTATATGCTCTTTTTATTGTACTCTGAAACATTTAATTAAATAAATAATATAAGAAATCTTCATCCCCTGTTGTATTAGTATAGCTCAATTTTTAAAGATATCTTATCAACAGCCATCAAAAGACTGGGCGAAACGTGTTCAGCATGAGTGGAAAGTCCTGGAGAAAGATTTGCCTGGTGAGCTGCTCTTGCCTTGATGTCATTATTTAAACTAATTCTTACTGTTTTTGGACTTAGAAAAACACTAGCATCATAAGGCTCTGTATTGATTATATTTTGGCTTTTCTCCTCCAATTTTGAGTAGACACTATATTTGTGAGGGCTTATGAGGATAGAATGGACCTGCTTAGAGCTGTCATTATGGGACCAGCTGGCACTCCTTACCATGATGGGCTCTTCTTCTTTGACATTTACTTCCCCCCTCTGTATCCAAGTGTGCCTCCGGTAAAGACTTTCTTGGTTTCAGCAGTTTATTAATGATTTTATTTCCATATCATCTTTAAGGACCGTGTATTGATTAGTTAAGTCTTTGCAGCTGGTAAACTACCGTGCTGGTGGGTTGCGTCTTAATCCAAACTTGTATGCTTGTGGAAAGGTCTGCCTAAGCCTCTTAAACACCTGGTCTGGCAGTGGATGTGAGAAGTGGAATCCATCCAATTCAACCATGCTGCAGGTCCTGGTGTCCATTCAGGCTTTGGTTTTGAATGCCAAACCTTATTTCAATGAGCCTGCTTATGCTGTGCATGCTAATACACCTCACGGGGAGAAGAAATCCCTTACATATAATGAAGATACTTTCCTGCTATCCTGTAGGACGATGCTGTATTCGCTTCGCAACCCGCCGAAGGTATGGCTCCATGCTTATCCAAACTTGTTCCAGTATGCTGAACCTTTGAGAACCATAGCTTTATCCCATTTCCGTGGTACTATGAGTCCCAAAATTATATACAATGTCAGCCATCATCTATGCTTTCGTATAGAACCTTGAAATGCCTACAAATTTAACATGGGTGCATTTCTGCAGAATTTTGAGGACTTTGTTGCTGGCCATTTCCGCAAGTATGGGCGTAACATTCTTGTAGCTTGCCGTGCCTACCTGGAGGGTGCCCAAGTTGGATGTCTTGTTGGAAACGGAATCCAGGATGTCGATGAGGGTGACAAGAGCTGCTCAGTGAAGTTTAAACAGTTATTGAAGAAGCTGTTTGAGGAACTTCTGAAGGAACTATCTGGGAAGGGCGCAGATTGCGACGAATTCCTTGCACAAAAGACAAGATCTGGATCTTCTACTGTGGCAGCGGACACCACATTGAGGCTATAAGGCCGATCTAACTTGCGTGTGGAAGTAATATACTCTTTGCCATTCAAGCTATTGGAGATTGCGACGAATTCCTTGCACAAAAGACGAGATCTGGATCTTCTACTGTGGCAGCGGACACCATATTGAGGCTGTAAGGCCGATCTAACTTGCGTGTGGAAGTAATATTACTCTTTGCCATTCAAGCTATTGGAGCTATCGCTCCTACCTTCAGTTTGATAATGTAACCTTTTCCATTCCTCTAGGAAGTCTTTGTAAATATTCTTGTCTAACTCGTCTGGTAATATTATACCTTATTTTATCAGCGGGGACCTCTCCCGCTGCACATGTCCATACATGTTTGATACTCTTTTATCTGATTCTCTGCGTCCGTCCTTGATTGTGCGGAATACATCATCAGGTTGTCATGTGGGCTCACTCTATAAGGTTGAGAGAGTTGCTCAATTATATACTTTTTTTTAATCTTATACTAGTATGTATATACTCGTATACTATTTCTTAAGTATTTATAGTTTTCTGGATGTTTGGGCAAAACTAATCGGAATTGACATTTATACTGAGTGTGCACGGGCACATGATCAGAACTGTATAAAACATGAAAATGGACCCAAATTATTGCCACATTACAAGCACCAGTAGTATTTCGTCAAATTGAAAAGTGTCCCCTTTAGATGTTTTTGTTCATAGAAAAAAAATCACAAAGGCAGAGAACTTTTTGATGTATATTTTCCGATCTGTCGCATTGCTTAAACCCCGAAGTCAAGCCTCTTCCTCTCCGCCCCAGTGCCCCGTCTCCTTCCCTGGGACCAGACGGGTGAGGGGAGGAGATCTCAATCTCCACCTCCGAAATGGTGCCACCACGCGCTAACCCTAGCAGACACCCACTCCTCGTTGTTCCCCTCCTGCTGCTGCTTGTGATCCCCGCCAACGAGGCCGTCGCGACCTCCTTTTCCACCTTCTCATACTCCACCCAGTGCCCCGCTCTCCCCGCAGCGCCTGACCTCCCCGCCGTCGACGGCTCTGCCGAGCTCCCCACCCTCCAGCTGTCCACCGGCTACTTCTCTGGCGGCGGGGTCCGCCTCTTCGAGCCAGAGCCCTCCTCCCTTCGGCGCTCCTTCTCGCTGCTCCCTTCCTCTGTCCTCCGCACCACCAATTCCTCGCTCCTCCACGTCTCCTCCACGCTCACCGTCTCCGGCGGCCGCCACCCGTTCCGCATCCCCAACCGCGGACGGAACCTCTTCGAGTACGACGGCCATGGGCAACGCTTCCACCCGCGCCTCCCGCGCTTCACGGGTCGCCGCGGCTCGATCACCTTCGGCCTGGAGGGATACTACTCGACCGCCTCCGGCGAGCTATGCATGGTCGGCACCGGCTCCGGACGCGCGGCGGACGGCTCGCCCGTGCACTTCCTCCCCGTGGTGCTCCACCTCAGCTTCCCCGGCCCTGCCAACCTGACGCGGTCCTTCGTCACCGGACGCCTCGAGAGCGCTGACTCCCACAGCCCCCTCGAGCCCGTCTCCCTCGTCGCGTACGCTGAGGAGGGCTACGTGTACGGCGAGAGCGCCTCCTGCCCGCCGCCTCCAGTGGGTAGGCTCGACGCGCTTCAGGTGTTCGAGGGTAGGAACTTCTCATGCGCCCAACTCAATTTCATGCTGAAGACGCCGTTCAGATTGCAATACGTGCAAGGCAGCGATTCAACTGCATCATCACTTGGGCTTCACCAAATATACATGTATATCAATCGGATGCATTGTGCCGATGACGGGGCCGTCCGTGCGTATATGGCGTTCACGAACCAGACGGAGGCATCGAGATACTACTTCATGCTTGGTGAGAAGGCGGTTGTGACAGAGGGGTTCTGGGATCAGAAGAGTAGCCGTCTTTGCCTCAAAGGGTGTCATGTTGTAAATTCAGGACCATCCCATGCGGATTTGGCAGTGGGCGAGTGTGGGATTGGGATGAGCTTCTGGTTCCCAGCCGTGTGGTCGATAGAGCAAAGGAGCTTTGCTGCAGGGTTGATCTGGAATGCAAGTCTCAAGAGTGGTGAGGCCATTGCTGTAGGTTCTAGTGCAATCACTCCTAATTTTAGGGGCAATCTTGCTGGCCTGAAGTATAATTATACCAAGGTTGATGAGGCAAGGAAGTATTATGATAAGTATGGAGACAAGAAGAGGAAAGGAAAGTTCCCAGATAGCAACTCATACAGGGACTTAGTGTTCCGGTTCTATGTTCAGAAAGGAGGAGGTTCCGGGTATGCATCACCTGTGACAGTTGGGTCAATGTTGTTTGATGGTAACTCTCTAGTGGTTCCAGATCCCTTCTCCACTCATCTAGCGAATCATATGAAGCAGAGGCTGATTAATGTCAGCTATGACATTTACTATGTTGGGAATTGGTCACTGGAATCATTCCATCGTCGACATATCTCTGCTGAGGGTGTTTATGATACTAAGACGGGCTCCCTGTACATGATTGCTTGTCGAGAGGTTAATGCCTCGTCGGACTGTGAAATATTGGTAACTGCTGAGTTTTCTACTATGGATGCAAAAGTAACACAGCATGTGAAGGGCACAATCACAAGCTTGAGGAAAAAGACTGATCCTCTTTTCTTTGAAACATTGAATATTGCTTCGTATGGGCTGTACATAGACCAGGTGGATGAATCGATATGGAGAATGGACTTAGAAAGCACCATGGCTTTGATTTCTATGACACTAGCATGCATCTTCATTGCTGTGCAGCTGTTTCATGTCAAAAAGGTTCCTGAAGCGCTTCCTGCTATGTCTATCACCATGCTTGTTGTTCTCGCTCTGGGTTACATGATCCCTCTTGTGCTGAACTTTGAGGCTCTCTTCAAGAACAGCAATAAACAAACAGTACCACTTTCAGGTGGTGGATGGCTTGAGGTGAATGAAGTTATGGTGCGAATCATTACCATGATAACCTTCCTGCTGCAATTGCGCCTTCTTCAGTTGGCATGGTCAGCACGTTCTGTGAATGTAAGCAATGCTGAGCCATGGGCTGCTGAGAGGAAAGTGCTCTGGATATGCTTACCATTGTACTTGATTGGGGCAATTATTACATGGGTTGTTCACATGAAGTTTAACAATGGACGAAGGATGCTAAGGCAGGTTGTCCACATGAAGCGTGTTCATGTGCATGCATTCTGGGAGGACCTTGTGTCTTATGGTGGGTTGATACTTGATGGGTTCTTGCTCCCACAGGTTCTCTTAAATGTTTTCTCAGATTCCAAAGTTGGAGCCCTTTCACCTGGGTTTTACATCGGAAGCACCTTGATCCGCGCTCTGCCTCATGTGTACGATGTGTTCAGGACTCAGCATTTCGTACCCAGCTTGAGACCATTATACATGTATGCAAGCCCTCGTGATGATCTCTTCAGCCTAACATGGGACATCGTTATACCATGTGGAGCGATACTACTGGCAGTGATTCTGTTCTTTCAGCAGCGGCTTGGAGGTGCATTCTTTGTTTGTTCAAAGAACAAGAAGTCGAGAGAATATGAAATGGTTTCCACAGTCAGCTCTTAAACAAGTAAGTAGTATATGACATCCTTGTTGCAAGAGAAAGGTTGAGGAGATGTTTACATGTAGACAATTACATAGTTGCTCTCTTTTCTGTTTATTGGTTGTTTTAAGAATATCCCTACTTGCAAAAGAATACAAATGAAATGCATACCAAAGGAGATATTCAGATTGAACAAGCACACATCTTGGTTTGCAGTGCTTGTTTCCTTTCCTATGATGCAAAGTACTGTACTTTGCTCCCTCAGTTTATCGACCTGATTTTCTGAATATCGTTGCATCCACGGGTCAAGAAATTACTCAACTTGTTCCCCCTTCGACTTTGTATGACGGTTCCTCCAAATTAACTCCCATTTCTGGGTTCGGTTGGGCCTCATCGACGCTGTTTTATGTATCTTGGCAGCTAATAGCTGACACGAAGGTTGTTGAAAAATTCTGGACACCCACGATCTCTTCTAGGTAGTGCAGGTTGGACAGGAACCCAACTTTCCACCAAGATGAGTGAAAATTGCCCTGCGTTGACACATTCAGAACCTAAACTTCCAAATCTTTTCTCTACACAAATACCATCACATCGCTGTAGTCAATTGCAAGTCATAACTACTTCAATAAAAACTTGTAAGAGACAAATTCAGAAGACTCCAAACACGTCCTTTCGGTTCCGATTCACTGTGACCAGGCTGCTTCGAATTTTACATTTTTGATTGAGTAAGGTGACCCTGACTCCGGTGCCGCCACACGTGTCGCGCTTTCACGCCACCTCTAATTCCTTGATCGCGGACCAGAGCACGGTATAGTGAACTCCTACGAAAAACCCCGGAAGGCCAGAATCTGTGCGCGACGCGACGCACGTTTTTGGCCCGTCTCCACGTCGGTTGGACCATCGGCCGGCCTCGCCCCGGCACGAAAACGACGAACTCCAGCCCACGACGACCCCGTCAACCCCGCCACTTCCCCACCCACACGTCACTCCACGGACGCTGCTCGACGTTGCCCCACCACCCGCGACCTTGACCCCGCCCACGCCGTCGCCATCACCCACCATCAGCTCTCAAAGGCTGCCCCACACCACCACGCACAGCGACCGTCCAGCCCAGAGGCCGCGCGGCACGGCAAGCTTCTGAAGCTGATGGCAATGGAACAGTGGCGCTGATTTAACCAGTAGGAGTCGGAGCAATTTATAACGCCGCGCACGCGGGTTGTCGCGCGCGGGCAGAGGAGAGGAGAGAAGATGAGGGGCTTCGGCATGACCGCGCAGGCCGCGGCGGAGGCGGCCGTGGGCGCGGTCGGGTGCGGGTACGACCTTACGACCGACCTCCGCCTGGCGCGCGCAAAGCCGGCCGGGCGCCTGGTGGAGCTCGACGGCACGCTGACGCGGGACCTGCTCCTGCCCGGCGGCGCCGTCGTGCGGGACGCGCCGGCGGGAATCGTCGCCGACAAGGGCGAGCGCTCGCGGTTCCGCTCCGACGTCCTCTCCTTCGTCCAGGTGCTGACGAGTTTCTCTCGCGCTGCTAACAACTCGAGATGATGGTTTGGATTCTCGATACTTGCGCTTGACCTGTGTGAGTGATCGATCGCTGTGCTTGCTGGATTCTCAGATGTCGGAGCAGGTGAACCAGTCGCTGTCGCTGGCGGGGAAGATCCCGTCGGGCTCGTTCAACGCCATGTTCGACTACCGCGGGTGCTGGCACAGGGACGCCGCGGCCACGAGGAGCCTCTGCTTCGACGGCCGCTTCGTCGAGCTCTACAGCGTCGAGGCCGTGCGCGCGCAGCTCGCACTGCAGGGCCGCGTCAAGCAGCAAGTGCCCACCTGCTGGGATCCGCCGGCGCTCGCCGGGTACGTTGAACTCTTTTTGTTTCGGCTTCTACTACCAATCTAGAATCTACCATGGCCGGATAGAGAGATACTCGTCGCTGACGTGATTTGTGTGCACATCTGCAATTTTGCTGCAGGTTTATCGACAAGTACGGCACTCACATCATCGTCGGCGTGAAGATGGGAGGGAAGGATGTGGTGTGCGTCAAGCAGCTCAAAGGCTCCAGTCTGACGCAGAGTGACGTGCAGACAAAGCTGAAGAAACTCTCTGATGAAAAATTGTCTCAAGATCGCACGGGGAATCCGACCGCACGAGACGGCAAATTCTCACAAGGCCTAAACGTGAGTCCTCTCTTCTGCTTCCTGTAGCTCAGATAACAACATGTTACACTATTTTCCGGTTCGAAACTTCAGTTCATAACCAGAGCACCAGGAGTTCACAACGTTGTTCTCATTGTGCTGTACAGGGCAAATTTGGTCCTGGATCAGCTGCCTGGCACTCTTTCAAATCGCCGGTTGTTTCTCACAAGGACGTAAGAAAATTTCTTTCAACAATTTATTACTGATCGCAACATGATCCCTTTAGCCGCCAGAACTAAAGAAGGGTTTGCGTGTCACTTTCACTTCATAGGACATCGTCAGCATTCACATCAGAAGAGGGGGTGTCGACAACGGCCAATGCCACAGCCAATGGCTCTCGACGATCACCGGCTCCCCTGATGTCATCTCCATGGCGTTAGTGCCTATAACGACTCTGCTCGCCGGTGTCCCGGGCGCCGGGTTTCTGAATCACGCGGTCAATCTCTACCTCAGATGTAAAGCATTTCTGATGCAGCTTCTCTACCACGTTCTTCAGTATTTGGATGGTGCGTGCGTATGCTTGATCTGCTTGCTGATCCCGTGGCCATTTTCTTCTGCTTGTGAAATCGATCAGATAAACCGCCCATCGAAGATCTTCAGCAGTTCCTGGAGTTCCAGGTGCGGCGGAACTGGGCTCCAGAGTTCGGTGAGCTCCCCCTTGGCCTGCAGAGGAGGAAGAACAGCTTGCCGTCTCTTCAGTTCGCACTCATGGGCCCTAAGCTTCATGTCAATACTGCGAAGGTAAGCATCAAACTCTGCATTTTTCTCTATGCACAACTCAACCTACCGATTGCGCTGCAGGTTCTCATGATCTGCGCGTGTGTGTCCTACATACAGGTCGATTCTGGCAACCGTCCGGTGACCGGCATCCGCCTGTTCTTGGAAGGCAAGAAGAGCGATCGGCTGGGCGTCCACCTCCAGCACCTGTCAGCGACACCGAGCACGATCAGGGTCGTCGGCGAGGCGGCCGTCTCGGGCACGGACAGCGCCGTGAACGAGCGCGAGTACATCGAGCCCATCAAGTCGCCGCTGCTCTCGCACGTCTGCACGGCGCCGGTGGAGTACCACGGCGCGCTGATCGGCGAGTGCGCAGCCGTCGTGACCAGGGCCTGGCTGGAGGTGCGGGAGACCTGCTGCCTCAAGAAGGTGCTCTTCCTGCGGCTGGGCTTCTCCGGCGTCGCGGCCATGAGGATACGGCGGTCCGAGTGGGACGGCCCGTTCGTCGTGCCGCGGAAGTCGGGCTCGCTCTCGGCGCGGCTCAGCGCGGCGCTTTCCGGCGGCTTAGCGCAGGTGCAGCCTCCGCCGCCGTCTGAGGAGAAAGTGGAGGTGAACTCCGCCATCTTCCCCAAGGGCCCGCCAGTGCCGCTCCCGGTTCAGAAGATGGCGAGGCACGTGGACACCACCGAGCTGGTGAGGGGCCCTGACGACTTGCCGGGCTACTGGGTGATCACCGGCGCAAAGCTGTGCGTGGAAGGCGGCAAGATTGCGCTCAAGGCCAAGTACTCGTTGCTCATCGCAGTGCGAGAGGACGCTGAAGTTTAAGGCCCTTCGGTGTCTCCGTTTCGTACTCGGAGCTTGAGCTTCTTTGCTGCTGTTTGTTTTTGGTGTGTTTCTTGTTTGCCATGGTGATAGTTGAGCCATGCACAGTGTACATAGTGCATATATAGGGGCAGCGAGATTGTACAGTATACAGAGCGAGCAACGACAGGATCGAGCAGTTTACATTTTCAAATCACATGATTTAAGCATCGAAGAGAGAGAGGAATTTTTTTTTCTGCTACCCGCCAACCATCCTGGGGAAGATATTGGCATTAAAGCAGGGTTACTTCTCGCTAGCATTTTACTGACAGCCTTTGTTTTAATATTATCCACACTACACGTCCTCCCCATTATCCCGGTACATACATCATAGCTGTTTCTTTTTGTTAATCATACAGAACTAACCAAGTCAGATGCAGTACGCACTCAGTTTCTTCTGTTTCAACTAGAAAGAGTTAGATCATTGTTTCCTTTCGCTTAAGAATCCAGGCAAACTTAAAACCTCTCCGCAGTGTCAACAATTGGGCGTGCCTCCATGCGCTTCCTATCAGAAAGGTAAGGGCCCCGCCTCACTGCATCATTCAACTGCAACAAAAATTTTGTTTTCCTGGTTAGTAACATTAAACATTTGAATAACCAAATTGGCCTATACTGGACCTGAGAGAACTTACCTTCCCAATGAGCTCCGAAAGGCTGGCTTCATGAAGAAGATGTGAAGATGATAAGGACTTGTTGATTGCCACACAGCAGTTGTACCGTGCTTCCATACCTACAACAGTAAATAAATCTAATAACTAAAAAAATTCTAAGTGAAAATTGGTGTAGTTCATGACTATGTCAAGGTAATTATGTATGGCTTAAGGCTTAAGCACAGCATCAGGTTTGAACTCCAAATGCATAAAAGAAAATATCATAAAGCACGGCTCCTACTGAAACAAGTTAATTCATTACCTAGTTTGGTTGTCTCCAATGTTGGATCTGTCACTAGTCTGATTATCTCTGAATTAGAACAGACTTCCCTTAGGCACCAGTCTCGGACAACCAATCCCGATATAACCCTATAGCCCTGCAAATACCCAGTAGCATTTGTTCAGATAATCTTAACAAGTTACTGAAAATACAAAAGGAGCTTCAGCAAGCATCAGCTGCTTACAGCTATCCGTATATCTGGATCCTGTTGCAGAACTGATAGAAGAAGAGCCTGATCAACAAAAAACCAGGAAAAGATAATTAAAAATACTGCTACAAATGCCAGGTCACATTCATAAGAAAATATGATAGATGGACAGAACAGGAAAAGGAGTTGGTACTGACTGACGGTCTTAATTTTGGGCTGTTTGCTGCAGCTGTGTAGACCAACCGCTTTAAGCACTCTTCAGCTTGACTATCCAGTTTCATTTGGTCTTCTTGCCTATCAACACCACATATGCTCCCAAAAGCATGTAAAGCAGCCTGGAAACACATCCCAGAGGGACTGTTTATGACTGCCTTCCTTTTAAGTCTTTAGCATAAAGTGTATCAGCAAGAAGAAAATACAAAGATGAACTTACCAGCTGTCTGCCTCTGCCTTGTCGACCAAAGGATGATTCTACCACATGCCTGATAACATTTGATGATGTGAACAAAAAATGTGCCCCCTGTGTTGCTATTTCACAAAATAAAAGCCAAACAAACAGTAGTAAGGAATGATAAAATGTCGCCATGTTTCTCCATCACAATCGATATAGAGTTATCAAGTGGACGTGTGGCTTACTTGTCCCAATTAGACCCAAGGTCTCTAACGCACTCTCAATTTCATCAGCATCACGATTTTCTTCTATCTTCAATATTTTGTCAATAGCCAGGAGCAGATCTGTGACACCTAAAGCAGAGAAATCACGACTAACACATCTATCTAACCATCAAAGATTGATAATGTTTTGATGGATAACATGTTTGTAAACTGAACCCACAACATTCTGAATAAAGGTGCCATCAATAAGAAAAGAAATGAATTGTCAACATTACTCAAGATTTCATACGTCATTGATATTGGAACACAACCATAAAATACTTCTACAGAGCAATGAAAATAGACATAAAAGGGACAAAAACCAAGATGATGAACAATCCATAGTTCAAAATCGTTGATGCCAGAAATTGTCAAATAACTGGGCAAACAAAAGTTCAACAGCTGAAATAGACAGTACTTACAAGATTCATCTATCACTGCAAAAGCGTCAGCTGAAGAAAGAAGCCTCCCACTAGTTAATGCAGCCCTTGACCGTATGATGGAATCAGCTGACGAATCACTGCACACAACGGCCAAAATATAAGGCACAATAAATGGCTGAAAAGTAACAAAAAGGATAAATAGAGATATAGAAGCACAAGCCAAGTACTTGATCATATCAATTATAAGTTGAAACAAGTTGGTCTTCAGCAGAAAAGTATTGCTGTGCGGGTGTTCCACCAGCTGCAGTGAGATATAGGTAGTTAACAAAAAAGAAAAAATGATGCCAGAAAATCCAGAATCTTGAAGGCCCTAATCATATTGAAAGACGAATGACTGTCATAACTTTGTTGCAAGTTGATGAGGTATGACTCGCAAAGAAGAAAGCTTACAATGACAACAAAACTATACCACTAGTTTCTCTTAGCATGTAATAAAAGATACTAAATATGTTTTTCAAAAATGAAGCATGGCCTCAAAGATTATGATGAATCCATCATAAGCCAAACATAAAGACATGCAAATGACCATAACAGGAGTATCCTTGTACCTCATAGAGGACCTCCAAAGCACTCAATGTTTTAAGCATATCTTTCCTATCTCTTATTTCGTCTTCAAATATGCTGAGAAGGTTTGAGTCTCGAATGGCAGAAGCAGTATAACTTGAAACAGTAAAGAGCTTAGCTATCAAAGATAGAACACGAATCCTTGCCTACAATGGAGGGAAACATGAAGAAGAGTCATTTTATGCCATTTTGATTCACCAGTCAACAATAAGAGAATCTGATACAGCATAAATGAAAGTCCAACCCTGTTACAGTAACTTGTTTTGTCAGCATCAGAGAAAAGGGAAACATACATAAGCATTTGCTAGTATGATGGCATGGAAATTGCTTAAAAGTAATATCAAAACTGAGTCAAAACTCATTTGAAAATATATGCATTTCACCCTACAATGTGTGCAATCAATTACTAAAAATGATGCTACTACATTGCCCGTTGAAACACTTCTAAGCTGTTATTATAGTATCAAACTTTCATGATATGTAGTTACAACAAAAAAGTGATGATCAAATATGCATTGCAGACTACGATGTCCTAAACAGTGGACTAGAGGCATCTCAAATAACTACATCTTGTGCTGCATGTGGGTTTTCATTTGCCCACAAAGACATATCTTATTGGTTAGTTCTGAAACACACATTTCAGAAGAATATAAGAGGCTATACCATTGAAGATGACTGAGCTGCCACTTTGTCAAGTTGTACAGGCCCTTGACCGTCCAGTGGGAATATGATTTCCTTAAAATAGGAACAAAATGTCAGTAACAGCCATGATCCCCATCAAATTGAATAAATGCTCAGTACTTCAAAGAGAAATTATTGAACTCACAGATCCTTTAGGAATTGCTGCTAAACGCTTTATGGCATCCAGAACAATCGCTGAAGTTTCTTCATCTCTGCACAATCCCAACAAAGTAGATAAAATTGTTACCTCCAACTGTAATATATGTCATGCAGCAGGGTTCATTAGACAGAAAATTGCATATAAAAACAATACCCTTCAAGCAAACAGTTAATCAGAAGAGGATACAGATTGTGTTGCACAACTGTTTCTGCAGCTGCAGAACTGTCATCAGCTTTGTCGAGAAGATGGTGGACCTGACATAACAATAATAGAATTTCAAATTACTAGAGAGTAGAGACTACTACATTAAAGTGGGAAGCATGAACCAGTCAAAAACATTATGCTAATAAAACTTGACAGATGAACTACTATGGAAAACATGCATGGCACAGGTATCACGATGTCCAAACACCCAAAACTGTATTAGAGTGGAAGAAAGCTAGGAAATTTTATGAATAGCATGTACTTAGAAAACACATTCAGGTATATTCATACGTACAGCTTTGCAGGCTAATTTTCTGATATTTGTAGAGTTCGTGAGCAATCCAGCTTGAATAAATGCCTGTCAGAAATGTAAACTGGAGACTTCAGACCACAGATATACATATGATTAAACCAAAGTTATTTACAAAAAAAAAATACAGAGTGATCAACTTGTAAGATACTTTATTAAATATAAGGAAAAAGTTCATTTACTACCCTGTGCTATTAGCAAAGTTTACTTAACCCCCTATGCTATTTTTTCGTCTACTTAACCCCCATGATTTGGAAAACCGGAGCAGATTACACCTTTCGCAGCCTCCCTAACCCGGTTTGGTTCACATGAACTGGTTTTTACCGGTTTAGGGTGATTAGGATGACATGTCACTCCGATGTGAGGCCTAGTCCACATAGCCCCCTCTCCTATGTAATTGGGTCCAAGCCGGGAGCACACAAACATCTTCAGCTTCAGTCTCACGACGTCAAGGCGAGGCACTGGCACTCTCGTGGCGACTTGTGCCGCGACCTCCCCCGACGAGTCCCAATCGACTTCCATTGATCAAACTCTAGCCGGCGCGGCCACCTCAAGCGAGAAAAACAGGGGACCATTCAGTTTAGGGGAGGGGGCAATTTATACTCGGTCTCAACTTCCACGTTACATGGTGACATGACATATTGCAAAGAAAAAACCAAAGAAAGTCAGTCCTCATTAGTAAAACCGGGTTAGAAAGGCTGCAAAGCTGTAATCTGCTCCGGTTTTTCAAATCATGCAGGTTAGTAGACCAAAAAATAGCGCAGCGGGTTAAGTAAACTTTGTCAATAGCACAGGGTAGTAAAAATGAACTTTTTTCCTAAATATAAACATAAGTTACAGTGAACATGTCTGATATAAAATAAACTGTAGGGAGACGTCACGCGTACACCATAGCTTGGAAGAAGTGACGCTCCATATTTTGAAGAAAAAACTTTGTCTAAGCACTCTGTGACAGTTTCATCCACACCAGGTACATCCAGTTCACTCTGCAACGCACTGCAAGAATATGAATTAAACAGCAGCCACTAAAACAAGATAATGCACATAATCTACCAGTAAACAATAAATGAAGAAGCTAACAGGAATAAGGAAACATTGTACACGTGAAAGCATCATGCGATGCAAACATCCATATCAAACTCATGAAATATTACAGTCACGAACTCAACACCACTAGATGAAGGAAAACAAATTACCCAAACAGCTTAGGGAGAGGGAATTGTTCCAAGAACTGCTTCACGGCATCTTCACTATGTACTCCTGTAACAAAGTAACTGTATATTAAGTACTACCATCGGTACCTAAGCAATATATCAATGTCTTCCTTGCAACTTGAGCAACTACAGAAATCTTTGAAGGGCAATGTTAAGTGTTTGGCCTTAAGATTCGAAGAGCCTGTCATCCTTCATCTACAGAGGGTACCGAAAGACATAAAACAAAGTGTCCGACGATGGCTATACACCATATACACAGCAATGGAATGTGCAAATACAGATATCCAGATTGACACATCCAACAAGATGTCTAGAACTAGCCATAGTTTCACTAGATAAGGCATGGATTGAGTAATACAACAGCACGGCACGCGATCAATTTTCACACAGAACCCAATTAACCAAAAGCTAATCAGCCAAATGTTTAGGTCATCCAACTCTCCACCATACTAATTCGAAAATACCCTACGGAAAGGATGAACTCACGGCGTGAATGCGAAACAATCAGAGCAAGTGAGCCACTAATCTGATCCGCCCAAAGGCATAGTGAACGGGAGGGAGAAGACATTACCTGGGTAGGATGCGAAGTCGGTGGCCGCTCGAAGCATCGCGTCGAGCTCCCCCGGCGCTAGCGCCGCCGTCGCCGCGGGCTCCATCCCGTCTTTGCTCTTCGGCTTCTTCCGCTTCCGCCGCTGGGGTTTAGGGGAGGAAAGGAATGGAAGCTGCGAACGAGACCAGCACGACAAGCACGCACCGCTCTAGCTCGGGTCGGAACGGAACAATCCCAACTCCTGTCCCAAGTCACAGTCACAGCGAGCCTTCCACTACAAGCCTTGCTTGCCGCGTGGGCGGGCCGCGGGCATGGGTGGGACCCACACCGGTCGAGGATTGAGCCGTGTCGTCATCTTCAATTCGAGCGGTATCAGGAAGTTTAGAGCCGTGCGTTATACTGGGGCCGCAGCCATTTCGTCCTGGCCCATATTGCTGTGACGTGGGCCGCGTCCACTTCGTTGTGGCCCATACTGCTAACTGACGTCTTGCTCCGCACCGCTCGCTCGACGTTTTTTGTCAACCAATGGTAGTAGTGAGTGAGCAATAACAGGCTGTGCTGGTACCTACTCCTACTGCCTGATAAATGTATTCTACTCCCTCCGTTCCGAAATAATTGTCACTTTCGATTTCCGTGCATAACCTAGTATTGTTTGTCTTATTCAAAAAATTTATATAAATAATAAAAATTTTAACTCACATATAAAATATGCTTTATACTCTATCAAATAATAATAGTATAATTTATAATTGCATAAATTTTTTAAATAAGACGAAAGGTTAAAATTAAGACCTCAAAAGCTAGAATGACATTTATTTCGAAACGGAGGGAGTAGCTAGCATCGTAGAGACACTGTATCCCATCGGGCAGCATCTTCAGTAGCATCAGTTCTGTTGGATTATCCCACAAGATAAGCTTGCCCTTACTGTAGTGGTGCCAAGTAATCACCTACATTATTGTCCAACCAAGATCTAGTTTATGTACGCATACAATCTGCTGAGCGAATAATATTTGCACAGGCTGTCGTTGGTTTGCAAAAACTCGAATCACTGACGACTGTAATCTCTTCAGATCACGAAGACTCTTTCCAATAATTCCAAGCTGTAACATGCTCCTGAAAGGCCTGCAACTCCATGAGTTATTCACACATTCCTGTTGCTTTTTATTTCCGAGAAAGTTATTCACACATTCTTCATCAGAAAGCCAAGCCTAAACGTGTTGTTTTTTTTTTCTGCTTTAGGATGTAGCGAGAACATTTCTAGTATGCAATTTTATATATCAACACAGTAGCACCAAACATGTGCACGCATTTCTATTCTGTTCACACATTTCTGCACAGTCAATGGATGGTTCGCTGGAACCGAAGAAGAACAAATGAGTCCACCGCCCGCCAACCCTTTTGTGCGTTGGAGGCTCTGGCCATGTGCCTGACAGAATATTTGCATCGCAGGATATTCAGCGGTTAGGGCTGCTAGTACGTCCGAATTGAGAGTCGTCCTGACTTTTTTTTTCTGTTTGATAACTTATTGAAGATGTGCGGCGAGTAAACATGGAGACACATGCAGCTAGCTCATTAGGGACGAAACGAGCTCCCAATGAGACACTACTAGTACAACGTATAGCGTAGATAATGAGACTCGAACTTGATAAAGAAGAACAGAGCCACTATGCTATGCCCGACGTTCCCTGGGTGCAAAGGCAGACCAGAGAGTACAGCTGACATTTTCGTTTTTCTAAGAAAGAAATGGAGACACTTGCATGAGAAAAGTCAATGTCGAAACATCTCGGTGCACCCTGGCATGTTTGATGAGTCTCCGTTTCTCCGGAGAGGCGAGTGCGATAATGTATGTATACGGTATAGTATTTAAAAATGGCAACAGGGCAAGTGGTGATCATGAACAATGATCGCTTGCTCGATCGGTTTACAGCCAACTAATGGCACACCGAAGCAGATTATGACGCTGCGTGGAACCAATGATGGGAGACGTGTGGGAGAGACGCACAGGAGCAGATCGTCACGGAGAAGCTGAATCGAGGCCCCGCCGGCGACAATCAAATCAACTGCCAGGAAGGGCGTTTGGTGGTGAGTGGCTGGATCGCGACGAGCCGGAGGCGAAATTGCAGGGGCCGAATCGATGCCGATGATCGCGGTGGCGGGCGGCGTCATGGTGAAGGTGCCCCAGGCAGAGGTGCTGGGCCGCACAACCGTCTCGCTTCGATGAATACCGATCGGCGCACATGTGCCAGGCGCTTTCGATCCAACGCTCCATGCTTCGCAGGACAGCGGACAGACAGCCATCACAGCCACAGCCCGCGCGGACATGCATGCGCACCTAAACAGAACGCGCCCCGCGAGATAATAAAGGACGCGGATTGAATTTCCAAAGCCATCGTGAGGCGCCACACCTCAATGATTCATCCGGCGTACACGTAACACGTATCCTCCTGACGTACACTCATCCATGCGGCGCCATGCACGAAGACGAAAAAGGACCCTTGCATCGTTATCACACTCCTGACATACATTTCCGTTCCGGCGAGCAACTTCTCGCTCCACGTACCCGGAGAGCCCGCCGCGCGTCACGTACGTGCGCCGGCACAGTCGGCGGCATTTCTAACGAAAAGCCGATCGATTGCATCAAAAGAGCCTGATCACACACGATCAGCGATCCCATGCAGCATGTGATCAGATTCAGGGTCCCGCTTTTTCGTTGTTTTGCCATCATCATGTCTTCTCGATCGATCCTCGCTTGCTCCCCCTGTTCTTTTCTGCTCGTCCGTCCATCCCCGCGCCTGTTGCCATATACTAGCTGGCTGGATCTCTGAGACCACCCTCTGCCGCCGGCGCGCGCGGCCAGCCGGTCCCTCACGCCACCCACCGGATCGCCATATCTCGGCCGGGTAGCGTCTCTGCAATCTGCATTCGTTTTATCGGGGATGCCATGTTCGCCCCCTCTCACCCCCACCACCTTGCTTCCTCCTCCTACTGTTTTTATTCGGTGC
Organism: Oropetium thomaeum; assembly: GCA_001182835.1. Classification (NCBI taxonomy): domain Eukaryota; kingdom Viridiplantae; phylum Streptophyta; class Magnoliopsida; order Poales; family Poaceae; genus Oropetium; species Oropetium thomaeum. The sequence goes on from LFJQ01000010.1 coordinate 3,273,243, forward strand.
GGTTGTTCCCCCCTCACTTTTTTTAGGCAGATTTGGTGCGCGCTAGCTCATCACTCTCGCTCACTGTGCGCCTGCGCGTGCGCTTGCCTTGCAACCCTGAGCTGTCGAGACCGACCACCACCCACAGGAAACAGTCGAAACTAGTCGATTTGTAGGAGTACGTGGTAGACTTTGGCTGGCGAACCGGTCGATCGAGACCGGTCAAGGTCAAGCGATCTTTTCCCTTCATTCTCCTGCCCAGCGGAGCGGATCGGTTTGTGCGTGTGAGGCGGCGAGCGCTGCGGCGGCGGCCGCGTACGCCACCGCCATTGACGCGCGCGCACGGCGAAGCGTGGCGCTTACGCTCGCATCGCCAAGCAGACGCGTCGCGCGCGCGGGGGCCAAAGGCTCTCGCGTCGCGTGCAGACGTGTCGCCGGGTGACGTGCCACTAGTCGGTTTCGCATGCATCAGCAGGAAGACATTCACCTAGTCCGGCGACACATGGCGGATGCGACCGGAGTTCGGTCGAAAACGTTGGTGTACGTGTGCTACCCGCTGGAAAGTGGCGATCGCCACGGTGCACGGGAGGGAAAAAGACAGGGGCACTGATCACTGTGGTGGACACGCCGGGATGGGGGCCGACATGGCACGGTTAGCGTGGGATAACGTGCACGATTTATCTCCGATAATCTGTAGTAGTATCTTGATTTGGACGTATGCAAAAGAACAATAGCAACATGTCATGGCAGGGTGCTCCTACATGTCTCGGTTCATGTTGGTGATATGCATTTGTGTTTGACTGGAGGATATCGGATTTATTAGTCGGTCTGATTGGAATCGCCCATCAAAGCTGCCAAATCCTTGCTCTTTCAACTGTGATTGGGGTCCTACGGCCACAAAATCTGGAAACAGGTTCTTAAAGAACAATAATCGTTTCAGCATTTAGGCAAGGATCTTTCTCTGAATGCTGATGGTACGCCCTCAGTTTTTGATTGAGATCCCTAGACACGCAGACCAGACTGGTAAGTGAGACCCCACAAGAACATGGCCCGAGGACTACGGCTGGGCCCATCACTGGTGGCCCACCGGGACAGGATAACGGACCCGGACTGATTCCGGGCAGAGCATGAAGCCAATCCACAACCCGGCAGCCATGCCAACGAAGCACGCACAAACCGCCTAAACCCAAGCGCGCGTTCTATCCATCCACGGGGCACGGGCACGGCAGCAGCAGAGCAGCAAGCAGGTGGCTTTATTATAAAAGAGACATCGTCGACCATCGTCGTGCCGGACGAAGCCAAAAAGCTCCCCGCCAACACACGCAGCTCCCCGGGCTCTCAAAGCTCGTGGCTCGAGGTCTCTCTCGCGCGCGCGAAGCAGGGGAGGCGGAATGCCTGCCTGGTCCTCTTGATTTGATGCGTAGTAGTACTAGCACAAGTTGATTGCATCGCCGCTGCTGCCAATTGCCATTTACCCGTTGCGCTGCCTGCGACCCCGCCCGAGAGAGGAGGGAGGGAGCAAGCAAGTGGGATAAACAAAAAGAAAAAATGGCGGTGCGCGGCCACCTGCTAGTAGTGGCGCTAGTGCTCTTGGCGGCAGTCGCCGCGGCGAGCGGCGCGCGGCACGGGAGCCGCCGGGAGAAGGCGCGGCTGGAGCTGGTCCGCGCCGCGACGGACGCGTCCCTCGCGGACTGGGCGATCGACGACCGGTACCGGCACGAGTACATCTCCGCGAAGCTCCGGCATCGGCGGCGGCGCGCGGCGGAGATTGGGGCGGGCGCATCGGCGTTCGCCATGCCGCTGTCGTCGGGGGCGTACACGGGCACGGGGCAGTACTTCGTGCGGTTCCGCGTGGGCACCCCCGCGCAGCCGTTCGTGCTGGTCGCCGACACCGGCAGCGACCTCACCTGGGTCAAGTGCCTCGACGTCGACAGATCCTCGCCGCGCGTGTTCCACCCCGCGGCGTCCAGGACGTGGGCGCCCGTGCCGTGCTCGTCGAACACGTGCACGTCGTACGTGCCATTCTCCCTCGCCAACTGCTCCTCGGACGCCGACCCCTGCTCCTACGACTACAGGTCAGTGAGTGCTCCGTTGCGTGCTTAGTACTCCATCAATCTTCATCATCTCGATCCAGTGCCGTGCCTTGCCTGTCACTCTCCTCTGGATCTCGTTTACGATGCGGCGGCGGCGGTGGTTCGGGACAGCCCCCAAACCAACCCAAGCAGGTTTGCCAGCGGCAGTGGTAGTAAGTGCTGGTTGTTGGGTGTGTAGGTCGGGCGCGGGGGATCCCATAAATCGCACGGCGTTTTTACCGCCTCTCTTCTCGTTGCATGCCGGTTGCCGTTGTCGCCGCGGCATTCATTCAGTCCGGTACTCCGGTTCGCTTGGGCGCTTGGCAGACAGACGAGCTCGGGACGCGAGTTGATGCCGCAGATGTGCTTGGTCTCTTGGGGCGTTGCCGCGCGCAGATTGATCCATCGAAACGTTCCCGACCGGAAACCAGCCACATGCCTTGTGCTTTTTTACGCTCAATCCTCTGGCCCATGTTTTACCTCTGTCCATTTCAGAGCAAGCTCAGTTCACGGCGACTGGTCCGAGTCCGACGGAGGCCGATGTCCAGGTTGCCAAACTGGACGGAATCTAGGACAGGGACGTTAATGTTGTTGGGGTGGTCTGGTTGCGGGCACATTTAATCGGGCCGGGCAGGCAGAGGCAGAGGCAGGGCAGGCACGAGACGGGATCCCTCTGTCCTGGACGCCGATCGATCATGGCGCGCACGTTGCCGTATGACGGCGTCCCAAGCGCCGATGCGCTGTCGTTTCCGGTAACCCGTTTTAAAAATCGGGGCAACTTGCCGCCGGTGCTGGTGATACACTGCCGAGCTGAGCTGGCGGAAGGTGCGGGTAGGAGTGGAGCGGCAGCCATGTGCCCGCGTCCTCGTGACTTTGTTCGTTCGTTCGATGCAACTCTATGGGATGTTGAAACGTTTTATGTCTTGTGTGCCGGTTATGTTGTTGTTAGTTTACTGAGATTTACTCTAGTGCAGTGCTGCTCTAACCAGTAGTACTCCTATTACTATCTGTGTGTGGTCCGAGGGCGGAAACGCGTTGGCTGATTCAAGCTCGTTGACCAGATGTTGGATCTCCTTGGCCAAGTCAGCTCTTGACCTGTAAACCTTGCAAACAAGAACAAGCGAATGAACATTTTACTGTCCTCGACGACAGACACTCCATAATCAACACTTGAGATGAGTTGTTACTAGGTAGTATTTCCTAGTAGCACCTTTCTGCAACTTTGGGCATTAGGTGCACTCATCGAGCTCCGCTTTACAGTTCATGAAAAGACGTATCTTTCCATTTTCCAACTGTCAAATGATTCTGATTCAGAACGTGCATGTCAAAGATGATGAGGAGTGACTTGGAAGCCGGTTCTTGCTTGCTACCTTCTGTCGCCACCCAACCAAAAAGGCCAGCTCCAAAGATCCCCACAAATTGATCGGTAGCAGTGCTCGCTGTAACATCGAACTTACTAATGTCTTGCAAATGCATTTCTGAGCAACATGTTGTTCTAAATTAGTGCTATTTTTAAGTTCTGAACTAATGCAAGACGCGACGTGTTTTAGCCGACCGAATCTTTCCATGTGCCAGCTACTCATGCTGATGTGTGTTGCTGCACGAGCTAACGTTACCTAACCGTCGTCGTGTGGTGGTCACAGGTACAAGGACGGCTCGGCGGCGCGCGGCATGGTGGGCACCGACTCGGCGACGATCGCGCTGTCCCTGTCCGGCGCGGGCGCGGTAACAAGGCGCGCGAAGCTGCAGGGCGTGCTGCTGGGCTGCACCGCGTCCTACGACGGGCAGAGCTTCCAGTCCTCGGACGGCGTGCTCAGCCTGGGCAACAGCAACATCTCCTTCGCGTCCCGCGCCGCCGCGCGCTTCGGCGGCCGCTTCTCCTACTGCCTCGTGGACCACCTCGCCCCGCGCAGCGCCACCAGCTACCTTACCTTCGGCGGCGGTGGGCCCGAGGATGCCACCGGCTCCGGCCCATCATCCACGACGCCGCTGCTCCTCGACAGCCGGATGAGCCCGTTCTACGCCGTAAGCGTGGCCGGCGTCTTCCTTGCCGGCGTGCAGCTCGACATCCCCAGCGACGTGTGGGACGTCGACGCCAACGGCGGCGCCATCCTCGACTCCGGGACGAGCCTGACGATCCTCGCCACGCCGGCGTACCAGGTCTTCGTCGCGGCGCTCAGCAGCAGCTTCGCCGGCGTGCCGAGGGTCCGCATGGACCCGTTCGAGTACTGCTACAACTGGACCGCGGCCGGCGCCGCGCCGCCAGACGTTCCGAAGCTGGAGGTGGAGTTCGCCGGCGGCGCGCGGCTGCAGCCCCCGGCGAAGAGCTACGTCATCGACGCGGCGCCCGGGGTCAAGTGCATCGGCGTGCAGGAGGGCGAGTGGCCCGGGGTGTCCGTCATCGGCAACATCCTGCAGCAGGAACACCTGTGGGAATTCGATCTCAGCAACCGGTTGCTCAGATTCAAGCAGTCGCGCTGCGCCCAATGATCGAGACCACCGTCCACCGTTGCCTGGGTGGGGTATTGCTGAAAATTTGTTTGTTCGGCTGAAATTGCGATCCAAGCATTACAGAGCAATTTCAGATTGAAATGAGTGACAACTCACGTTCGCACAAGCGCGGGTTTTTGTGTATTATTGCTGACGAATGTGCATCTGACAATGCTTAACAGTCTACTACTAGGTTCGGCACTCTGCACGCCTTCGAGGCTTTGAGCAATGTTTGCAGCATTATCCTCGCAACGAGAACTCAAGCTAAAAGAGGAACTGATTTCTGAAAACACCTGAACCATGGCTAACTGAATGTCAAAAGTAACCTTGTGTGTCAGACTGTCAAACAAGCATGACCTGTACACTGCATGCCTGCAATACATTTCGAGTCAGACCATGTTGTTCGATTTTGGAATCCAAATACTACGACTCGTACTCAATTCGTCATACCAGCACATCGTATAAAACTGCTCTGCCGCGGGCAAACCCTGCGCCTACGCTACCACAACTGCATGGAGCCAAGGTCCCATGGACCGCCAGTGACAGTTGCTACTATATCTTCAGAGCTTATTTGTGGCATGAGATCTTCGACTACCTTTTTTTTTTTGAAGAGACAAGAGGGGAAAGCTCACCTGCTGATCATTGTCTGCCTTATTTAGAGTTTATCGTAACCAAATCACAGCTTGTCAGTTGCTATACCGAGGCAGACACATGATCCCCATGGTTACGGTAATCAAGGCAGGCGTCATCCCATGGTTACGGTTTGCAGCTGTGCGTAATTACTGGTGTGTGTAATATATAGGTCGATAGACGGACGGTGCTGAAAGAGTCTCGCCTCTCCCATCGCCGTGGCAAACGTCGCCTTCTCTTCTCCGGAAGAAGTGGATCGATTGAGGGAGTTATCCCTCTCGTAGATCAAGTTCCTTTGTTGCATTGCATTGCATTGCCATCGTGGAAGGGACGACGTGAACGGGCGAGAGGAAAAAGGACGACAAAAAAATGGCGGCGTCGCAGGGACACCACCCGCTCGCGTTGCTCGTATTGATCGCACTCGCCGCTGCGGCCGCCGTCGCGAGCGATCAGCACCGTGGCACGTTCACGCCGCTCGATCTGGTCCCCGCCGCGCCCGGCGCGTCGCCGGCTGAGCGAGCGAGGGACGACCGGCACCGGCACGCGTACATCGCTTCCTCCGTACGCGCGTCTCGCGGAGGAGGACCGCGGCGCGCCGCGGCGGAGGTCTCCATGCCGCTGTTGTCGGGGGCGTACAGCGGCACGGGGCAGTTCTTCGCGCGGCTACGCGTGGGCACGCCCGCGCAGGAGTTCTCGCTGGTGGCGGACACCGGCAGCGACCTCACCTGGGTCAAGTGCCGCGGCCTCGGCTCTGGCGCCTCCCGGGCAACAGCTGGGAACGTGTTCCGGCCCGCGGCTTCCAAGTGGTGGGCGCCCATCCTATGTTCCTCGGACACGTGCAAGCTGGACGTGCCGTTCTCTCTCGCCAAATGCCCCGCCGCGGGCAGCCCCTGCGCCTACGACTATAGGTAAGGAGGACCTCCATTACGCTTACGCCAATGCAGTTGCGTTCTCGCCAGATATAAACGGTGGTGTAACCTGTGTAAGAACGAACTAAACGTGATCAAACGGATTGTGGCTGCAGGTACAAGGAAACCTCGGCGTCGGCGCGCGGCGTGGTGGGCACCGAGACCGCGACCCTCGCGGTGAACGGCGGCGGCACGACGACGCTGCCAAACTTGGTCCTGGGCTGCACCACCGCCTCCGAGGTCGTCGGGCAGAGCTTCGCGGCAGCGGACGGTGTTCTCAGCCTCGGCAACGGCAACATCTCGTTCGCGACCCGCGCCGCCGCGCGCTTCGGGGGCGGCCGCTTCTCCTACTGCCTCGTCGACCCCCTAGCCCCGCGCAACGTCACGGGCTACCTCGCCTTCGGCCGCGGCGAGACCCCGCCGCGGCGGTCCCAGACCACGCCGCTGCTGGTCGACCCCGCGATGCCGTTCTACGCCGTGACGGTCAAGGCCGTCCGAGTGGCCGGCGTCGCGCTCGACATTCCCGGCGAGGTCTGGGACGCGGCGAAGGGCGGCGTGATCCTCGACTCCGGCACGACGCTGACCCTGCTCGCCAGCCCGGCGTACAAGGCCGTGGTCGCGGCGCTGAGCAAGCACCTCGCCGGGGTTCCCAGGGCGAGACTCGACCCGTTCGAGTACTGCTACAACTGGACCACACGGAGCCGCAGTGCGCCGGAGATCCCCAAGCTGGCGGTGCAGTTAGCCGGCTCCGCGCTGTTTGAGCCGCCGGCAAAGAGCTACCTGATCGACGCGGCGCCAGGGGTGAAGTGCATCGGCGTGCAGGAAGGCGAGTGGCCAGGGCCGTCCGTCTTCGGCAACATTCTTCAGCAGGAGCACCTCTGGGAGTTCGACCTCAAAAACCGATGGGTCAGGTTCACGCCATCGAACTGCACCAAATAAGTTTGTAAACGGCCTTCGGATGAACAATTTTAAGCGGGCAAGACGAAGGAGAAGTAATAACAGTCGAGATATCTGGAACGCTTCCATTGCTAATATGGTTTCGCCTAGATTACTCTCAACTTTTTTTAATGTAGCATTAGATTACTGAACTTTAGAAATCTCATATGCGACTGAAACCCAATCACATTGAGCAGACATCTGACTGAAGGTTGACAAACCATGAAAGTATTCATAAGAGTTGGTCACCTTTTCGTTTAGCACCAAATCGGACCTGAAAAGTAAAATACATACGATTTGTGCGAACCGGCATTATCCAAAATCAAACCTACATTTGGCTGAACAAGATAGGTTCACAAACGTGTTAACGGTATAAAGAGTATTCAGGGAAGCCAAGCAGCAACAGAAAACACATTATAGAAAGTACTTGCATATCATTAATTTAGCATTAGAAACTGAGTACACAATTGTACCAAGGACCCTACATATAGATAAAGATTTGTCTCTTTAGCCAAATATGCAAAACAGCAACTTCATGACATACGGAACTACAAAATCCAGAGCCTCCTTTCCAAACTTAATGCATAATCATGCTTCGGTCTGCTCCCTCAGGCGACGGATCGTACTTCTGACAGTGACTGCACTAGCAGTGCTGAAAAGGCAAAGTAACAAAAATTAACTTCTGAGAGCAAATGACAAAAATTTCAGCAGATATGGTGTAACAAAGTTTAGAACATACTTCATGGTGTAGGCACCACCGGCCTTGACCTTCCCACAGTCCTTGCATCCCCAGATACCAACCGCTTTCCTCTTCACAGCAAACTGTAAACCAGTTGTGGCATTAAGAAAGACAGTTGACAAGAAACAAAAAATAACAGAAAATTTACAAAGGTAACACACAATTCATGTATACGTTCAAAGAATGTCATTAGGATTTATTCAACTGATAAGAAATCAACTCAGTGATAGTGCCATATAACATAGTGTGGTCATAGCAATAGCTATGCACCACTACTTCCACCAGAGCTGTAAATACATTTGACCAAGTCACTTAATAACAAACAATCATCCAAAAAAGGACAGATAAACCAACAGCCTGTGATGAACAAATGTGTTATTGAGCAGCTATTTCTATATACAACCTAACAAATGAGGGCCACCAATCCATATACCACCAGACAAATGAGAACTGGCAACAAATGAGATGCTTAACATGTTCATTACGAAACGGAGCAACTAACCACTATAAGGTTTTACAAGAAAACAAATAGTCATCATGAGCTGGAGCTGGAATACCTTGCCACAGAACTCGCAGAAGTACTTGGAGTGCTGAGAAACCTCCATCTTCTTGATCTGCTTACGCAGACTGGCACCGTACCTGGTACCTATGTAAGAGCAATACCAGCAAATTCAGCTATTAGAGTACATGCAAGAGAATATGATAGTTCAAAATAATGAACAAAGACAGAACAGTGACTTTACCATATTTGCCAACGATTCCGGCCTTCTTCGTGCGCTTCGTCTGCAAACCAATCAAAAGTAAAATAATTTAAAGCTGTCATAAAAATAGGATCCAAACAGCTATGTTCATAGGGCAGCAAAGCTCCATAATATTCCCAAATGTAAACTTTATTTGACATAAGGACAGCGATATATAAGTAAATTTAGCTTGTTCAGGTACCCTAATGAAACAAAATTGAACGAAACGCACCATCATAGATTGAATGTAGTTGAAGTTTCTTTTACATGCAAAACATTGATGCAAATGCTATTTACAAGTGCATACTGAAACAGCAAATGGTATTTACAAGTGCTAAAACAGCAAGGAAGCACCCATTTCAACAATACATACGGAAACCCCTTGACAGCTAATGAAGCGACTGGAATGGATATTGCACCTATAACAAAACAGTATATATTTTCGATCACAAAACAATATAATGATGCCACGTTTTAAAATTTCGTGCGGATCATCCCGTACAACTAACATCTTACCGGACCTAAAATTTCTCATCATGGAACTCCAGATCTACCCATGACCTGAACCAGAATTTCACAACGATACATACGTTCTTAGCACCTCTAGACTACAGCCGAGTACAATATATCTATACGACTACCAATCAAGTAGATTCAGCCACCGAACAGATTCGAGACGTCAGACTCGAAGACCGTAGGCAAGGGATCCAAGGAACCCTAAGCGAAGAGGGAGAGGAGTAGGTTGGTACGTACCATCTCGTAGGAGAGGAGCAGGTAGCGCGCGCCGTTAGCCGCAGCGGATGCCGGGACAAGGAGGAGGAAGAGGCGTCGGCGAAGGCAGGAGGCTTCGGTGTGGAGGCGGCGCGTGTGAGCCTTCTATATGCAGCTAGGGTTTCGAGGGGGTAGCATGCTATGCTACAACAAAGTGGGACCTGGGCCTTCTCTGTGGGCTTTACCGAACGTATCGGGTGTTGGTCTACAAGCATTTTGGCCCATTTGGGTTCCTATTTTTGTGGATTCTTCTCTCTCATTTCTTCCAAAAAAGCAGAGATAGCTAATAGTATCTTTAAAATTTTACTTTCAAAAAACGACTTTAATAAGTTTTTAAATAATTATTAAAAGTAAAAAACTCATATACTCCAATAACTCTCAATATAAGTTGTCAACTCTATTTAAAATATTTGTCACATATGCAATTTTCTTTGGCCCAGCCTATATATGAATTTTTTTTGATCTTCTGGGAGCTCTAATTTGATCTCTAAGAGCAACTCCAACCACTCCTTAAATTAAGTCCCTAAATTAAAATTTAGGAAGTAATTAAAAAATAGCTATCCAACCGTTCTCTATACTAGGTTCCTAAACATAGCAAGTTACTAAATAAACCCTCTCATCCTACATTTATAGACTAAATTGGAGCTCCCAAAAGATTAAAACGACTTAATATATGGGCTGGGTTGAAGAAAATTGCATAGGTGACAAATATTTTAAATAGATTTGAGAACTTATATTGGGAGTTGATAGAGTTCATAATTTTTTTTTACTCCCAATACTTATTTACAAACTTATTAAAGCAGTCTTTTGGGAGTAAAATTTTAAAGATTGGTTGGAGATGCTCTAAATGTAGGAAGTGAGAGGGTTTATTTAGAAACTTACTAAGTTTTAGAATCTAGTATAGAGGGTTGGAGAGCTATTTTTCTAATTATTCTTAAATTTTAGTTTAGCGACTTAATTTAAGGAGTGGTTGGAGTTGCTCTAAGAAAATAAAAATAAAGTACTATAATGCTTATCACTGATATTTTGTAAAACATGAAATGTAAATATATCATGGAAAGGGAAACATTTTTGACAACACTAGTCAATATATGTCCGTTATTCTCTCTCACGAGACAATGACTCTTTCACTCAATCGCAATTACTTTATCCGTGAACACAATAGGAGCATGCACGTTTGGTCGACAAATGTCAACACATGGCATATAGAGAGATACATTTTATTCGTTATTCATGATATATAGGATGACACTCCTATGAGGTGGATTGAACAAAGGTCGACTACCCGTTTGCGCGATGTGATTACTAAGCAAGCCAATATGGTGGATGGCAACCTTCTAGGTTTTTTCAATGAACCTTAGAGTGATGTGTGCTTAGTGCATGAATCCCCGACCCCTACACTATTGGAAACCGAATTATCCGTAACAGTGAATATTAAACTTTGGCGGTAATCCTAAGATCATATAGGAAAATACGTCATTTCCCTGTGTACTCGCACAAAATTCTTAGGAAAATAGAATTCCTCTATGGCGCCAAGTCTAATGGAAATTTGCATGACATATCTCAATTTCCCTGACGATTTTGATATTGTATTTTCTTGCGGGTTTAAAATTGTCAGGTTATTTCGTTTTTCAATAGTGTAGCTCAATCATATATCTGTAGCTGCAATGCAACTTCAATTAATTGTTGTTATCAGGCGAGGACGTCAATCATATATGAGCATTCTGAGCAAAACAATAGACAATTGTGCATATTACTATTTCACCACACGTACTAGATGACCTCTTAAAATAAAAAAAAAACTCACATTAGAATTTTTATGTGAGTATAAATTGCTGGCAAAGACCTTTGTTAGCATGCATGTGGTATACCTCCATATATACCGGATACCACGCCCATATATATAGTAGCTAAAAATGGCTCGACAACCCGTTAGCTGAACCCCATTTGAGAGTGTCATTTATACAAAGAAATAACAAAGTTTGCCACGATCACATCGTTTGAGCTCACTGGCTCCATTTCTAGCTATCTAATCACGAATATCTTGAGACGATGACACGAGTCCAATCACAGACACAGAGACACACACTAAAGACAAAATGCATCACCTATGATCACTTGTGGACGTTAGACGGCACATGCAAGCATGTGTGTTATCTCCGCGGAAATGTGCCACACACGTACACGTAAACGTAGCACAGATAATAGTTTGGATACGTGAATCGTGATATGGGTCTGACATGCACATCTCCACTCCCTTGAGTCCCTGACTCTGATACGGCAGCGCATGATGCTGCGCACCCTTCAATGTTGGCTTCTGTTCTTTTCACACGTATGACAAGTGTGACAAACTGTCAACACAGTTACACTTACACCACTGATCCATATCGCTTGGTTGAGACAAAAACAAACAACGTACGAAACAGGTTGCGTGTCCTGTATATTTGCACACGTAATTACTAAGCGCCACCATGCATGTGCTAGTTTGGTTCCCGTCCATTTGCCGGTACGTGTAGCAATAAGCACACCAACCTGCTCGCGTCACGGTCACGCATGTTACCCTCTTGTCCCAATGCAGCCCCGGCAAATGTTAAAAAGGATGCTCTGGCAAATGACGTCCTTGCTGCCAGATTATATGGATCGATTCACGGTAAAACAAACTCTCGGAATAGGTTTTTCTATTATTAAAACAAATGGTTTTGTATTGTCGATTGGACACAGTTAGTTATTCCATATTTTATTTGCATGATAAATAATTAATGACGATGGGTCACAAAAACTTCCTCCTTTTCTCAAAAATATTTAATATTTGATACTGTTATTTTTTTTTGTCTTTTTATATTTGTCTCATTCAAATAAGTGTTATAAAGATCACATATTTTATCATGATTTATTGAAAATATAATGTATAATTTATGATTAAACTAATTTTTTAAATAAGACAAATGATTAGAAATGAGTTAAAAATCTGCTGGGTGCTCGAATAGTTGTGAAAAAAAGCAATAGTGCGTGCTTCCCTTGGCATGACTGGTTTTCTAAGTATATTCACTTCACTAAAACCTAAAGAAGAAAAAAAAGGCCAGTGGACGGACGATGGATATGATCGATGCATGCGTTATGCAAAGCGCGAGTGCAGTGCCTGTCAGGTACTTCGGCGGTAGTACCTCAGTCCCATTGTTGGCCTCTGGCTGATGCACGAACAGCAGCTGGAAGCCACGCGTAGGCGCGCCGGATAGGATGGCCCCCGTCGGCTTTCGGTACGGTTGCACTGGCCTCCTCCTCACCGCGTGCATGCATATGCCGCCCGGGACGGCCATATGCCGCGCGTCTGGCTCACAACGGCAAACCAGGGGGGAGGGGGGGGTGGCTCCTCGGCCTCCCGGGGTGACGACGGCTTATGTAACTCTTTTTCTTTTTTCTTTTTTGAAAGAAAGTCTCTCCTGCTCTGCTTCCTTTGTCAGGAAATCCGTTCAAAGTACAGTTATTACATCCCGCGGGTCACGAATTCTCTTTGGACGTCTACCACAGGTTCAGCCATTGCACATGCATCTCTCCATCGTAATGTCGCCGGCTCGGTCCCTTTCTTCTCCATCGAGCGTATCCATGATTCCAGCGCCATCATTTCCTCTTCCTTGCATAGCACCTTCGGCAACCCCGTACCTGCAGTCCTTGCCACCCGCAAGAACATCTCCTGAACATTTCATTTCGCCAGCTTCTACCCTGAAAACAATGATCATTTCGTAATTTCCAAATAAACAATAACGCAGCAGTTGTAACATGTTTAACAATGTAGTATAACGTTTCCCCAGCACCCAGAATGTAGCCACCGACTCAAAGTCAGCACCCAAACTTTGCCCTACCACTACTTCTGAGCAGGTACTTCAAATTATTTGAGACACCAACACTCAAATAAGATGAGACACTGACTCTAATTCAGCACAGAATAACAAGTTTTATCCTCAACCTCTCTCTCCTTTTAGCTAGATTGTCTCTACTAAGGATTTTAAAATTAGCTAAAAGGCATAAAAAGACATGGATCCTTGAAGGGACAGTAATCTTCCAAACCACCGGTGTGTACACCTGCTTGACCCTATTGGTGTAATCATCTTCCCAATTTGTGTTAGCAAGGAACTATCTGAGCCAAGGATGCTCTGATCCACGGGGTTTTAATTTGGCACACGCTTTACCTTTATAACATACGGCCGGGGCACAAACCAGAGCATGTGAATGTTAGGCGAGAGCCCAATGCATTCTCGACTCCAAAAAAGAAGCAGCGTATAAAAGGCAGTCTCGTTCAGGAGAAACAGATCAGACGATGTTGCCATATAACTAAGATACACGTCTAGAAAGACAATCCACTATTCTGGTTCTGGTCAAAGTAAAGCTCCGATGCCGATATTTGAATGATTTGTTGCCCGCCTTGAGCAGTAAATAATTGCGAACATTATACTATACTGTATTGCTCTGTTTTGAAGCCTTTCTTTCCAGATACTAGATTCCTCGATAGATCCAACGCTTTCACATCCGTATTTTCCTTTCCAGTAAATCAACGAGCACTGCTTGCTTATTAATTTTCGCAGTTGTCCCATATTGGCCTATTTATTTTTGGGATTTTTGGATCTGAAAGGTTTGAACATGTGAATCGAATAGTCTTGGACGGTTCAAAACGAACCAGAATTTCCGTTTTCGTTTTACACAAAGTATAGTATCATTTTTCTTAATTGGAAGCCCAAAAATACATTTTTCTTTCTATATATAAGTGTTATTGCCCGTGCTCTACCAACCCCCACGCTTATAGATATGACTTGTTTCTACTCATTAACCCACATACCGCCGCCGCCAGCCCACCATTCACATCTCCTCCTCCTCGACGAATCGTCTGCAAATGGCAGCCACCGGCGCCGGCTCCACGGCTTCGGCGACGCGGCGCAGTCGGACGCTGCTTCTGATTGCGAACTACGCCGCGCTGGTGGTGGGTTCCGTCGCGTCGAGCCTCCTATCGAGGTTCTACTTCGCGCGCGGCGGGCGGAACAGGTGGGTGGTGACGCTGGTGCAGTCGGCGGGGTTCCCGCTGCTCGTCGCCGCCGTGCTCGTCTTCCGCCGCCCGGCCGCCATGCCGCCCCCGTTCGCGTGGTTCTCGGGGCGGTTCCTCGCCGCGTGCGTGATCGTCGGCGCGCTCATTGGCGCGAACAACCTGCTGTTCTCGTACAGCACGTCGTTCCTGCCGGTGTCGACCTCGTCGCTGCTGCTGTCCACGCAGCTCGCGTTCACGCTCGTCCTGGCCGCCGTCATCGTCCGCCACCCGCTCAGCTTCGTCAACCTCAACGCCGTCGTGCTCCTGACCATCTGCTCGGTGCTCCTCGCGCTGTGCTCCTCCGGCGATGGGGACTCCTCCTCCTCGTCCTCCAGCGAGACCAGCACAAAGGCGCACTATGTCATCGGCTACGTGGTCACGCTGGGCGCAGCGGGGCTATTCGCTGCGTACCTGCCCGTCATGGAGCTCATCTACCGGAAGGCGGTGTCGGGCGGGTTCATCCTGGCCGTTGAGGTGCAGGCGGTGATGCAGGCCACGGCGTCGGCGGTGGCCGCGGTCGGGTTCGCGGCGACAGGTGGCATCAACGGCGACGTGGCGCGCTGGAAGGGCTCGACCGCCCTCTACTGGGTCGTGGTGGCCGCGCTGGTGCTCACGTGGCAGGCATGCTTCATGGGCACGGCTGGGGTCATCTACCTGACGTCATCGTTCCACAGCGGCGTGTGCATGAGCGCCGTGCTCACCGCCAACGTGCTGGGCGGCGTCTTCGTTTTCGGCGACTCATTCGGCGCCGAGAAGGGCATCGCCACCGCGCTCTGCGCCTGGGGCCTGACGTCCTACCTCTACGGCGAGTTCACCAAGAAGGAGGAGTCCGCTCCGTTCTCGACTTCCGACCCCGACGGCATCCGCAAGAGCCTCACGGGCGGTGTCGAGAACGGCGGAGACGCACTCGAAACCGTCTGATGCAATGCAAACAGAGGCGCGATCGATCAACTGACTGATCAGAAATTCAGAATCCAGTGCCCCTCAGAACACAATGTGGGATGCATTAGGTGTAGTAGTAGTGGTTCTGTCACATGTTTCATCGATTATGCAAGGGACAACCGTTATGGGACTGTATCGAAAGGTGGAATGCTGCATATAACCCTGTAAACCTGCTGTACATTCGTCCTCTCTGGCCTATTACTATCGACAGCTTGATCTGATGATCTATTATTTCACAAATTTATGAAGTGTCTTCTCGTCATTTCTTTTCGCGTGGGCTGCCGTTGTTGTTCGTGGATCGGGATCCTCTGACGAACGTCAGACCGACGTGCGCTCGTCCATCCGGCATCGAACGGTGCTCTGTTCCAGTGCTCATACGTGAATGCTTCTCCGCTCTTGTTCGGTCCCTTGCAGCCCAGGTTGGCCCATGCAGCCCAATAGCGCGACGCGGTTTCTGTTGGAGGGAAAAAAACAGAGGAGCGAGCGGACTGGAGGGAAAAAAGGAGACGAGGGAGCAGAAGTGGAGGGAAAAATTTATTACACACATCTGCTGCTAGGTATTGTTAGACATGGAGAAAAATAGGTGATCTTTGAAGGCTAAAGTTGATATTCACAGGCTCTCGTGAAGATGGAGGAAGAGGCAAATCTTAAGCACCATGAATCCAATAAGCAAGTAGTACTTGTTCATCTTGTTCCTTTTGATATCAGTTTGATTTTGGGGGATTCATCTAGATATCCAAAGTAGGATCGAGGAATTTTATTTGTCTTGACTTTTGCATAGCTCATGCCAGCGTGCATTTGTATTTGCTATGTATTGGCATACACTGAATATATGACACTATATTCATTCGTGTGTAGTGAGCACTGAGTAGAACACAGCAGTGCAGCACCGCAGTAGGCAATCGCATGAACTATACGGCCTTATGATCATTTTATTTGCAGCTTGTACTTGCAGCTACAGCTACTATTGTGTGCACCGTATTAGTTTTTTTTCGCTACTTTGACCTCTTCAATTCATGATATTGTAGGGAGAATGTGCTTCCTAGTTTTGCACCTTGGGTTGGGATGAAATTCAGAAATCCGGATGAGGCTTGGAAGTTTTGGTTAGCCTATGGTGGTCAAACAGGTTTTGAGGTGAGGAAAAGATACACAAACAAAAGTAAGATTGATGGCAGTGTCACATCCTGTAGGTTTGTTTGTGCCAATGAGGGTCATCGAGGGAAGGATAAAAGAGATGAGCTAACAAAATGTCCTCGAGCTGAAACAAGAACGGATTGTGAAGTACGTATGGGTCTTGTAAAGGATAAGGAGACAGATGGTTATAAAGTTTCAGAAGTGGACTTGGAACACAATCATGATCTTCACTTGCCCCAAACCTTTCACTTGATGGCATCACAAAGAAGAATTTCAGATTTGCAAGCTTTTGAAATTGAAACAGCCGATGATTCGGGAATAGAGCCAAAAGCGGCACATGAGTTAGCATGTCGCCAAGTTGGTGGACCAAGTAATCTAAGTTACACCCTTTGTGACCAGAAAAACTACTTGCGAGGCAAGCGACAACGAGAGATATCATATGGTCAAGCAGGAAGCATGCTCAAGTATTTTCAAGATAAAATGGCAGAGAACTCATCATTCTAATATGCCGCACAGATGGATAATGCAGAGAAAGATTACAAACATATTTTGGGTTGATGCTAAAATGATTGCTGACTATGCACATTTTGGTGCTGTTGTTTCCTTTGACACTACTTTTGGCACAAATAGAGAGAGTCGACCTTTTGGTGTTTTTGTTGGATTCAAAGTTTAGAGAAACAATTGTTTTTAGTGCTGCTTTGATGTACGATGAAACATCTGAGTCTTTCGAGTGGCTTTTTGAGACCTTTCTAAAAGCACATAATGGAAAACAGCCCAAAACATTCTATACAGATCAAGATTTTGCAATGGAAAAAGTAGTAGCAAAAGTGTTTCAAGAGTCATGGCACGGTTTGTGCACTTTTCACATCTTGCAAAATGCTATTAAACATTTGCAACAAGCTAGTAAACGTTTGCCTCAAGAGTAGAAAAGTAAGGAATCAAGTCCTTTTTCTGATTTCAGCGCATGCATGTTTGAGTACGAGGACAAGGCAGAATTTGAAGAAAAATTTGCCATCTTGAGGACTAAGGTGCACAAGCAAACTTGGTTAGATAGTATTTACAAACTGAAAGAAAAATGGGCCGAATGTTATATGGCGAATGTTCAAACATTGGGCATGCAAAGCACACAGTTAAGGGAGAGTCTAAACAATGATTTAAAAATTCATTTCAAATCAGACTTTGATGTTATTCGATTTCTGAAACATTTTGAAAGGGTGGTACAAGGAAAAAAAATAATGAGTTGAAGTCGGATATTGAATCAAGGAAAAAAATTCCAAGGGTCAAAGTAAGGACACCAATGCTGTTCCAAGCAAGCAAATTGTACACACCTATTATATTTGAAGCTTTTCAAAGTCAATATGAAATGTCCATGACTGCATGCACTAAAGTATTGGATGTAAATAATGAGTATTTGGTTGCAGTTGGGTGCCTTGGTGAAGATCTAGTCCTTGGGAAGGAGTATAAAGTTATTGGTAATTCTTTGGACCAAACAGTTGTATGCAACTGCAACTTATTCAATAGGATTGGAATAATATGTGCTCATGCTTTGAAAATTCTTGATATGATGAATATCAAGTCATTGCCTCCACAATATGTATTAAAGCGATGGACACGCCAGGCGCGAAGTGGAACTATACAGGATAGCAATGGAAGAGACGTAATTGAAAATCCAAAATTGGATGCTATGCTTCTCTATTGATATTTCTCACATAAATTGCTTAATGTCGCACATCGTGCAGCTAGCTATCCAGAGTGTAGGGCATTTGTAGACAATGCAATCAAACATCTTAGTCAACAAATTAAAGAGAAACTCAGTTTATGCACACCTACCTGTATTGATGATCAAAGTGCAACCCAAGCTAGTGTCACTCCACCAAATGAAACATTGAGCAATGCACGCTTAAAGAAAAAAGATGTTCGCATAAGAAGTTCAAAGAGAAAGAAAAACTGGTTTGAATGCAGGTCAAGGGAAAGAAAAAAGAGTCAAGGTGCACCTCAGGTGCAAGGAAAAGCACCAATGGTATGTCAAAATTTAAACAAAGTGCATTCTATATAATGTATCATCATTCAGCTTCTTCATGTCTATCTCAACCTTTTGATTTTTTTTCCTTGCAAGGTACAAGCTGAACAAGAAGAAGCAAGGAATGGTACAGAGAAGGAGCTTGAACAATACAGGGTCATCAATTCCTTCACTGAATTACTGACCACAACAAACATCGATGATCCAAAATTTGATGGCTATCTCTAGTTCAGCATGTTAGAAGTGTTATTTTGTCCATGAAAATTGTATTTTGTTCCCGTCAATTGTATGGTTTAAGTGCATTTTCGTCGAGAATTTCTGGAAAGGCACATTGCAAGGTCCCGATGGATTGTTCAGTATTAACAGAAACATGTTCCTCAAGTTGGCTCAATGAAATTTGAATCCATCTTTTCTGAAATGATAAATAATCGATAATTGTATCACTTTCTTTGGCATTGAGTCACAATCTCAATAATAAAAAAAACTTGCTGCTATGCATGTTAATGAGTTGGCGCACACACAAATCTGAATTGAAATACAAAACTGGAATGTTACAGAAGTGTTGCGACAAAGCTCGACACGACGCAGCCTGTAGCTCATCACTACGGCTTGGCATAGACTGCATCCCAGTGGCCTTGCCCTTGCAGCTCATCGTTGTCTTGCTGTAGCTGACGGACTCGGGATCCTAGAGTAGCTGATCTGTGCTCATCGCAGCTGATGAGACCAGCGCCTGGTATGTTAATGGAGCTAGACAGCTCGCCTCCGCATCAGCGTGGCGTCTCCCAGGAAAAGGCGCCGAAGGTGGAGACAATCCCTCTCGTGTAGATCCTCAACGGCAGGGCGAAGGCCGTTGCGGCAGCGCTGCAGCTCATCAGCGGCGGCGTTGACTTCCCTGGTGCTCTACGAAGTACTAATACAAACGGGGAAGGAGGAACCTAGTTATGGGTCACGATTCGTTTGGGCCTGCAGCAATAAGGTAAAACGAGCAGGGGAATTGAGCACCGTTCGATGCCGGATGGACGAGCGCACGGCGGTCTGACGTTCGTCAGGGGATCCCGATCCGTTGTTCGTCATATTCCCCCGTTTTCGTGAAACGACACTAATCATTTATCTAACTCCATTAATATCTGACCCTTCTCTATCTCGTTTTCTGATTCAAATTCCTTGAGTCTGCATGCAGTTCAGAGTTGACTGACAGTGCTGACTGAAAGCCGAGTCGTTGGGACGGTCTGCAGTTGAGATGACTGATAGAAATGTTGGGACGGCCGAAGGCCTTCTAGGCCGGCCTGCTAAAAAGGCCCGGGGCATGAACCGTTTTGGGCTACCAGCATATCCCGGCCTGCATCAGCCAGCTGGAAAATCCATTGCAAAAAAAAAAAGAAAATTCGCTAGAGAGCCGCCGTCTCCGGCTCTCCGCCGCCTGCAGCCTGAATCTTCTCTCACCAGCAGCAGCCCCCGTCGGCGGTCATCACATGGCCGACCCCGCCGGTCGGAGGATGGAGGCCCTTTGCCGCCATCTCCTCACACCTGCATCACCACCACCCGTCCTTCTCCCGGTACGTGCCGCTCCCCGTATCGAATCTCTTCCTTCACTGAGATAGAGTGACCTCTTTCTCCCTTGTGCGCAGAATCCGTCAAGCAGGCTCGCGGCTCTAGAGGCGAGTCCGGTGATCATCGGCGGGACGGTGCTGGATATCCACGCCAAGCCCTCCGTGCCGCCACAACCTGGCACAACCGTTCCAGGGACGGTGATACTCTACTCCCATTCCCACGAATTTTTCTATAATAAGTAACGCATTAGCAGGTATTATCCACAATTGTGAGTAGAGTTGATAATTAAACTTCCCTTGTCCGTGCCAGGCTTTGGTTCTTCAGGAACTGATGTAGCTGTGGCAAACTTCTTTCCTTTTCGTAGCTTTCTCACCCTTCTCAACGAAAAATGAAGTGATTTCCTTCATGCCACTTGCCATATGTTTGTATCTGTTGGTGACTCGGTGTGCCGCCTAATTATTAGTTGGTCCCCACATTTTCTCTTAACTTATTGCTTATCTCATTAGTAGCATAATTTGGAACATTGTCCTTAAATTTTTCTGAAATCTGAAATAGAACTTGGTTGCCGGCTTGTGACTATGTAGCTTGTGACCTTGCACTGATTTATATGAAAATCATGAATTACTACATAGGTAAGTAGAATATCTTGTAATTACGAGTATGTAATCTTAGGTTAAGTACATCAAGGGGGGCGTGGCGAGAAATATTGCAGAATGTATGTCAAAGATTGGGACAAGACCCTTCATGATAAGCGTCGTTGGGAATGATATGGCAGGTACCATTTAATTTGCTTTTGAGGAATGGTATATCATAGAGAAGGTAAGTTTGGTCTTTTTTTCCACTGCAGGAGACTTCCTGTTAAACCACTGGAGATCATCTGGATTATCTACAGAAGGTAAGTTTGGTTGCTCGTTCTCTATTGTTTGTGTTGTTTCCCATTAGTGCTATCCTTCTAGTCATGAATGCAAGATCGTAGTCATATAATTTGATATACACAAACAAATGCTAAAATAACAGGCCATTGCAGATTCCATCTATCACTACCAATTTTGTGCACGACATTAGTAGCTTAACCAGTAGTCTAGTATGGTGAGCATGCAATATCGAAATTGTGTTCATTTGGTGGTAGCAAGTTTGGATTCTCTGATACGGAATAAAGAGGATACAAACTTACTGTACGACCTTTCTACAAATAGCGACCCAAAATATTTTGCATATTCACTTTACCTTTAAAGCAAATTAGCGTAGTTGTTAGTTGTTGTTTTGGATCCATAGATCCTCCCTCCCACAGATTATTGTCCTATATAAAACCAGTGTATGACCGCATTACAATGTCAGGTCAACCAAATTAAGTGTATTAGTATTTTAATGTTAATCATTGTCACTAGATTTTTTAATTGATTTAATCATTGTCAACCAAACAAAGAGAATTTGCATTATTCTTGTGATATCTTCATTGTGACAGCTTATTTCAATATTATCTCTTGCCTTTTATGATGTGTTAACACCTTTTCTTAGGATGAGTATTTCTATTTTCACATGGTACTTTGCTGTTTTTCTATTTTCTAACTTAATTGATAATAATTACATAGGAATACTGCAGGTTAATGATGCTGCAACTCCAGTTGTATCAAATACTTTTGACAAGAGTGGAGAATTAATTGCTGGAGTTGCAAGTGTCGGGGCAGTTGTAAGATTTCTATTACATCATATGTCCTCTTAACTAAAAATCTACAGTGCTGTTTATGAATTACTGTTTTTGTACCTATATTTCCTATGGGCAGGAAAGTTTTCTCACTCCTAGCTGGATATATCGCTTCCATTCTCAAATCTCTAGTGCACCTCTTCTAATGCTTGATGCAAATTTACCTTCTGATTCTCTTGAAGCGGCATGCATTTGTAAGTTATTGTACAGTAATCCACACTAAAATTTTCTTGCAAACAGTTTACTGATGATACAGTGCTGCTTGTATTTTGTTAATCTTCTATAGAATTGCTCTGCTCTTCTTGTTTTCTAATATGCTATAGAGTCCCCTAAGCTTATTTAGTTTGCAAACATAGCTATGCGTAGTTCATGCGATTGTTGTTGAGGGAACCCTGTTATAATATTGATGTTAAATTTTATTATACGCACTCCTACTCTCTCTGTTTTGTTCAAAGCATTGTTATTGCATCAATATACCTTCTACTTCCAGTACGCTACTATGCTCCCATCCAATCTTTGGGCCATATCATTGAATAGTCTTCCCAGGATGGCAACCCTGCTCTGGACTCCTAGTTGCTTACACCGTTATATTTTCCTGATCTTAATCATATTGATTGGGGTAAAAGGTTGGTTGTTACAGTATGTTGAGCTTTTTTTCCCAGTGGCATATGAATCAGGGGTGCCTGTGTTTTTTGAGCCAGTCTCGGTGGTGAAGGGTCTAAGAGTCACGCCAATTGCAGAATATGTGAGTGCGCTGGATCAGGCAGCTTTTTTAGTTATGCATTATGCCTGACGTTTTACTGCTCATAAAGTTTTTCTGTTCTGATCCAGATAACTTGCGCTACTCCAAATGAGATTGAGCTTATTGCCATGGCAAATGCATTATCCCCATCAGTGAAATATAATTTTCGTAAAATAGATCAGTGCAAGGGCAAAGCAGAGGCTGTTGAATCTTTATTTGAAATGCTTAGCCCTGCAATGTTTTTCCTTCTTGAGAAAGGCATTAAGTTGCTTATTGTGACACTAGGCCCGAATGGTGTTTTCATTTGTTGCAAAACTTCCACTAACATCATTAACGACCAGCGCAAGTGCAAACAGACACCTTTCTCGATGCATCTATTTGAAAAATTAGATGGATCTTTTTCATCCGGCACACATGTTAACTTATACAGAGAGAGCTGTTTCAGAACATGTGTTTTCCATCTACCTGCAGTATCTGCATCAGTGATCAGCCTCGTAGGTGCTGGTGATTGTTTGGTTGGTGGTGTCCTTTCAGCTCTATGTGGCGGCTTGGATATTATGTCAAGTGTTGCAGTTGGGGTTGCTATAGCAAAGGCATCTGTGGAGTCCGAAACCAACATACCTGATAGCATTTCTGCGGCAAGCGTTGCAGGTCTGCTGCAATAAAATTCTTGTTTTCTGAACTATTGATTCAATCGACATTTAGCAGTTTTAATGCCTTTGCAACTGTAACCTCTTTGGTTTACCAATTTTCTGAGGCACATGACTTTCTTTATGTCTTTCATACTGATTATCCACTTTTTTCGTATGCAGATGATGCAAGAAGGATTCTGATGTCTGCAAAGAGGCTTTGTTAATTCAAAAGGTCACTATCAGCATTTTGGTACAAATGATATGCATGGCATTCTTGTTGGATGTTGGAACTAAGATAAATTTCAACACTGTTCTTCAATAGAACAGAGGATTGTCGAGGATAACGCTGGACGCATGCAGAGACTACAGACTTTCAATCCAGGCCAATGCTATGGTCTTTTCTGCGCTTTTGCACCCTGAACAAGTCTGCGTTATTTTCTGTTTTTATTACCATTTACTGGTGATACATGCCCCGTGCAGTGTTTTGGGATTTGAATAGGTTTTGCTCCAAACAGTAATCTTATCTTACTACTATAATGCACCAAAACATCCGTTTGACGTTCACCACCCTAAAAATATACCAGTACTCCTAATCATATCCCAATAATTATGAAAAAATTATTAATTATACTCCATTCGTGAGTTATCTACTAAAATCCAACATATATGTCTCTATTTTAAATCGTAGGGCTCCTTATTACTCCCGGATCTTTAATCAGAAAATCTTATAATCCCCTCCATCAAATCAAAAAGGAAATATTATCATGTGTCTTATTTTTTTCCTCAAAACAGTACATCTCCATCGATCTCACGAGCCGCTTTTCTCCTCAAAACAGACCATCTCCATCGATCTCACAAGTTACCTCCCACGTGCATGCCGATGCCGCCGCCCATGCATACGTCGATGCCGACACCGTTGCCGCCCTTCCCGGCCGCCGCTGCGCATCCCGGCCACCCACGCGCACGCCGCCGCCACGCCTGCCACGCACGGCCTTTTGTCGCCCACGCCACCGCATCCCATGCTGCCGCACCCCGTCACCGCGCCACCTCCTCCCCTGCTGCCGCGACTCCGCGCCATCGCACCTCTCTACCGCACCACCGAGTCCACGACACCATCTCCCCCGGTCGCCGTCTTCCGTCCCATCGTGCCATTGTTCGCACATTAGGTCTGTTCTCCGTGTGGACAGGTCATAGGTTTGCATCTCTTTTTCTCTCATCAATCAATCGGCTTGGATTGTTAATTGCAACTGTATTACATAAATTACATATTTATTTAAATTATGTATGTATTTGTATTACTTTGACGTGTAGATTTTAAATAGGGATGGATGCCTCAACACGGTGTCAAACTCCATTTAAAGACCAAACCAACCAGACTGGTATGCTTTCCTCATCTGTAACATTTAACAGATGTATATATAACATATAAGTAGTATATAGGTAGGTGATCTTACGATATATTATGCAAATTATAGTTATTCTTTGTGGACCCATATATAAGATGGTGAAATTAATATTGCAGCGGCAGAGAAAATAATAAAGACGAGGATCAACTAAAAAGAGATAAAAGCAATGCATGTCAACGAGAATATCGTGCAAGGAGAAAGGCTGAAAAAGATGCAAAGTTCACTAATAATAAAAAACATAAGACAGAATCAGGTGAATATCTTCATCCCAGCCTATCCCTCAAATAAAATTTTCATCCTGATGACCACATTTAAAATAATTGTCTTAACAGACAACAAAAATACTGACCAAGCTGATTCTAACTAAAAAATAATAACAAATCAACGGGAGTATCGTGCAACAAAAAAACACCTATAATCACATCGAATACAGGACATTCTGGCATGAAACTATTCACTTTTTTAAATACAAGCCTGAAAGTTCTCATGTCTTTATTAAATAGTTTTGCCTGCGGTGTGTTATCATGGTGGTTTATTATTTTTCAATCACATTTACATATGCAAGCATGGACAACATGCACATTTCAATTCTTGATGATATTCGTGCAAGGGTTTTGAGTGCGCGTCAACATGGATTATTATTACATTCTCGCAGTTCAACGTCACCTCATGGTTAGTCTAATACCTATCATACTTAAATACCTTTAATGGCGGTGTGTTGTCGTGGTGATTTGTTATTTTTCAATCATATTTGTATATGAACATGCACACTTCAATTCTTGATGATATTCGTGCAATGATTTTGAGTGCGCGTCAACATGGATGATTATTAGATTTACGTAGTTCCGCATATGTTGAAATTCTTATGTGTAAAACACCAGATCATGCTAATCCTGTCAACTACCACCGGATCATATGTGGAACTATATTGTGTTTTATCTATTTTTTTTGTTGCTAATATTATGTCACCTCTGATAATTTTGCAACATAAAACACTCATGATCAGGTGAGAGAACCAGTTATGACAAATATAAACATAACATGCAATGGAGATATAAAAGAATAGATGCAACATCTAAAGAGAAATTATTATGCAAAAATCATAAGTACAAGCACATGATAGGCAATAAGTATATGTATCCTACTGCTATGTTTTATTTCAAACAGAAAAAACTCCTATTACTGTCATTGTTATTAAGATCGCTGCTGTTTTATTTATGATATAAATATATATTATATACTTAAATAATCTTATTATATATTATTTTTTAATAAACCGTAACGTTATCACAGAACCATTGTAATAATGTACTAGTAGTGTTTTGGGAGTATCATACTGGATGGATATCTGAAGGCGAGTGAAGTATATTAGCCCAGTCTCTCACCTGAGATAGCATGTGAGATCTGTTTTCTTTCCCTTGCCTACATTGTCAGCACTGAAACTGAAAAGGAATGCAAACGCCGAGGGTGGTGGGGCATCGTGCAGCGAAGGGTCCAGTACTCCAGTCCCTGTCTCATCTCGGAAACGAAACCTGGCGATCTGTATCCTCTTCTCATTTCGTTCCCAATGTTTGAAGTAGCAGATCCAGTATCGATCCGCTGCCAATGGCGCCGCCTTACACGCTCCTTTGTGGCAGCAGCTGGGACTGTTCCAGCTCTGAATTTCGAATCCGTCTATCGTGCATTGACACCAGGTAGGACACTAAAATAAAAAAAATATTCGTGCCTCAGACTAGTGGACCCCGTCAGTACGGACCCGGGGACGCAAGCAGCAAGGCAATTCAAATGTACCGCGCAGCGTCGAGAGGCGCGACCTTCGATGCGTACTCGGTTCGTTAGGAGTGTCCGCCAGTCGATCCGCGCCCGAGGCGTCGTGTGGAGCCGGACGCTGGGGTCCCCTCCGCCAGGGCACTGCACTGTACCGTGCCAAGGCGAGAATGCTCGCTCGATGTCGACGCGTCCAGGCGCTTCCGGTTGCCCCCGTCCCCGAACTCTCCGCTCCACGACTCCCACCACCCACCCGGGCTGCGCTAGGCGATCGCGCTGGCTAACCTGCGTGGCCCATGCCGCTTCGCTCGTGCCCGGAGCGCTGCCCACCGCCGAGGACGCTTGCGCCGCGGTAGCTCATCAGCGGCCCTGGTCCTTCCGCTCCTCCTTAACACCTCTTGCCAGCGGTTTCCGCCTTCCGGAACGCGAGGACTCGGTGCCGTCATCACCACCGGAGCAGCACACGCTCCGATCCCGGATCATTGAGTACATACAACAAGGGCTTCTTTCTTCTGTGCGTATGAAGGAGAAACCCAGCCAGCCAACCGCACGGGGCAAAGGCGAGTTGTGCTGTTGGAATTGTCCCTTGCGTGTGTTAAGCTCACCGGCTCACCGCTCGCCTGGTACCTGCCACCACCGCGCGCACAAGAGTAGCTATCCGATTGAAGGAGGAATGGCAGGTAGGCAAGGCCGTAAGGGCGTGACGCCACATGTTCAATGCAACCAACCGATGGGCCTCTGCCCTCTGTTCTGTGCTCGCGACTCGGTCCTCCTCTCACTGCCGTGCGGGCCTGTGAAAGGAGAGCCGTGGGACCATGCTGGGGCGGCCGGGTGTGTAGGCGAAGCAACCGAGAGCGAACCAAGCACCTTCCTCTTGTTGCAACTGCCAAGATCCAAACTCTGGCCGCGCCGATGATTTCGGATCGGCATCGCCTGTTAGATCCGTACACGAAACCTCTTCCCGGCGACCTCAGGAACGAGGCTGCTTTCTAGTACATTCTAGCACACGGCGCCACAGCCCGACTTGCTCGCCGGTGTCCGCCTGTGCCAGCCTCGATGCTGAGGACAGTGCCTGCTGGTATTGCTTCCAATTCCAGGTACCCTTTGGCGTTCCTATCTTGTTCGTTGATGGGCGCCTTCCGGCCATTTCCGTGCCCCATCCCATGTGTTTCCAGGTACTCGCGCCGTGTGTATGGTTCACTCACTACCTTGTGCTCTGCCTTGTTGGTCATATTCTCCGTAGGTGTACGTCTTTGCGACGGGATTGAGCTGGTGATCTTCTCGTTTGTTCTTGTTCCTCTCCAACGTGTCCAGGGTCCGCACCGTAGTCGTTATCTCCCTGATTGTTCAGATCCGTGACAAGAAACCATGTCGATTCTGCATTTTTTACCACCGACACACATGCTGAAGTTTATGGATATAGAGACGCTGAATTTTGTCGTAGACGGAACTCCGTGCGGTTTACTGACCTTGTCCACCGTTGACTGAAGGCATCGACGAAGAAAGCAGGGTCGTCTTCACGCTTCGCAAATGCCGTAGAGAGTGCATCCCAAGCTGCATTCGTTTGGTGAGAGTGAGACTGGACCGGCGACGACGCTACGCAGGCCAAAGCTAGCACCATTTGCTGGTACATTTCGTTAGTAACAATGATAAACCAAAGGCAAGATGCCGTGGGCCTACTAAAGAAGTGTTGGCGCTTGCGGGATCATACACGCGGAGTTGTAGAACTATCTGTCGGTCGCCTCTGCTGTTTCGTCATCGTTGCTTCTGAATTCTGTATAGACTAGTCTGTTTCTTGGGCACAGAAAAAATTCAGTCATCTGAGGAATATGACAAATACCAGCAGCAAGATCTGCCGAGCCCAAATTGCCATCCCGTTTAGTACTATATAATACTATTTGTACTCCACCTGAATTTCACCTGGCGAGACTCACTGAATCAGCTCAACCTGAATGCAGAAATGCACAGGCAAAAGAGAGCTGAAGGATAATATAACAGTAAAATGAGAGCTAATCCTCTTAACAGGCTTGTGTTTTCCTGTTCCTGCGAGACTAACACTATGCACAACCCGCCACCAAACACGGCGAGCACACCAACATGTAAACCATCCAATGTCGCCAAAGAGGGGGGAGAAATAAAATAGAAACGAAGAAGCCGGCTACATCCTCATCGACCGGATATAAAAAAAATGGGAATCAATGTAACGATAGCTCGGCACTATGATTAACCTTAAACCCCCAGCCGGGAAAGTTCTTGCTTTCCTTGCGCACCCAGGAGACAGCCCATTGTGTTGTCGTCTTCCTTGACTATTCTCCACCGCTGCTTCTGCCTCTCCAACTCCTCCAAACCACGACTACCAGATCTTCCGCCGCGGCTGCTGCTTCTGCTGCCTGCCCTTCGGCGTCCGCACTACAGACCCTCGCGATCAGTCCGAGTCGCTATCCATACTCTCCATCCCTTTCAGGCCCCGGTTTCTCTGCTGCAAAACAGAAAGAGATTTAAGTGAGATTTTTGCAAAGCAAAAACAGGAAAATTGAGACACTTTTCTGCGTTCCTGACGCGTACCATCAACCCTCCCTACCAAGTTCCAACACCAGTCCGTTTTGGATGGCTACGATTCAATACGTACTCTATCCTCTCCTCATTCCTTCACGGCTCATCTCATCAGTTAGCTCCACCACATGACCCATCTTGGTCACACACTCACACGTACTTACAGGCCAGCATGGCCACAGAACCCCACAAGCCAGCGAACGCTCTAGTCAACGCGCGCTGCATCCTGGGCCACGACTGGTCTTCCTGCCCCACACACGCACGCAGCGAGAGGAAGAGGAGGAGAATATCCTCCTCCGCATCGACAAAGCAATTACCAGGCGCTGATGCGAGGCTCCCACATGGACAGGCCCAAGGCCCAGGTACGACACGGAGGATCGATCCAGCCAGCATTGGAGACCGGGCGAGTCCACGCAAGCCCCCCGCGCCGGCGCAGTACGCGCATCAGCCACACACG
Organism: Oropetium thomaeum; assembly: GCA_001182835.1. Lineage (NCBI taxonomy): Eukaryota > Viridiplantae > Streptophyta > Magnoliopsida > Poales > Poaceae > Oropetium > Oropetium thomaeum. The sequence continues at coordinate 3,302,491 of LFJQ01000010.1, forward strand.
TCGGCGACTCGGCGCTCGGCAAAAAATGTGGATTAACAAGCACAGTCATCAATGAGCCGCACCTATCGCCTTCACGGGGTGGTGGGTCCCGCATGATAACAACAAGGGGACAGCAGAAAGGGAAGGCAACCATTTCTCCTCTTTCTTTTCTGTCGCTCCGCACCTTTCCCCCTACGTATAGTGCTTTTCGAGCTCTATTTTTATTTTTTTTAATTTTCAAATACGCTCAACATAATACTAGCACTATGGGAGTAGTGATTAGATTACACATGTGAATCAAATTAATTAAACAACTTAAACGCACGGATTGTGAAGGAAAAAATATTTTAAGTAAGGGCAAGGCTGGGATTTTGTACCTTTTTGGGGCACTTCTTCTCGCGCACTTCGTACCTGTTCCTCGTCACATCCGTCAGCCACATCCCCGGGCAGATAAACTGCAGCCGAAAAACACAATCATATCATCATCATCATCATCAGTATAATAAGGTGGATTACTAGCTGTATTAGTCGGATGGGTTAGCACAAGGGAGCAGTGGTGGTGTAGTACGCACATTGACCGCCTTCTCCACTGTCTTGGGCCGCTTCTTAGGTCGCACCGGCAGCTTGGTGCCCTTCATGACCAGGAAGTCCTCCTCCTTCTCCTTGCGCGACAGCGTCGTGTAGATCCGCGGCACCTCCAGCTTCGGCTTGGAGGACGACGCCGCGGCGCTCGGATGCTGCTGCTGCTGCTGCTGCTGGTGGCGGTGGTCGGCAGCCTGCTGGATCTGCTTCTGGTTCGGGGCCATCAGCCCCATCACCGGCCCCGCCGCGTGCGCCCTCTGCTTCTCCGCCTTCGACTTTGCGCCGGCGCGCTCCTCCGCCGATCTGATCAGCATCATGGCGTCAAAACAAAAAATCACAGCGAAAGAAATCGGGTCTGCTGCACGGTACTGAACTGACACCGCACGGTGGTTGTGGTTAAACAGGGGTGGGAGAAAGGGTGGGTTCCGGTTCAGTGACAACAGCGACCCGGGCGCAAAGGGCACGCACCGGCACTGGTGATGCCCACACACAAAAGATGCGCCCCCCTGCCCCGCCCTTGGATTTATACCCCGTCTTACATTAGCGAGTGGTGCGCTACGACCACTGCCCTCGTCCTCGTCACTGTTCACCATTCACGCAACCGCAGCGCACACATACTACACGGTCAGCCATTAATGGACGTCGACGAGATACGGAAAGAAGATGCCAGATTGCCAATCATATTATTACTAGATTAGATCAACGCGCGGTGGTGTATTGCTGCTAGATGCGTCTCCAGTTTCCACCGGATCCTCCTCACCTCACACGGATGCAACAGGTCAGGCTACACCATACGTTGCCTGAAAAGATCTCAAACATCTCGCAAGAAAAGAAGAAAGAAAAACAAAACTGGTGTACGACAGGTCTGAAAAGGAGGGAGCAATCGAGTGTTAGCCGATCCGATCAAATCGAAACTCCGAACTGGCCTGGGAAACCACACCAAAACCCGCTTGAAATGATATTTTTAAAAATGAATTAAAACAAGGGGAAAAAGTGTGTAGCCAAAGAAAAGACCGACCGGCGTGACAGACAGCTCACCGAGACAGCCCGAGCCCAACCCAAAGCCCAAGGGCCGAGGCCGAATCCAAAGCGCGGCGCGGCACGGCGCGACCCTAACCGGAGCACCAGTCCAGTTCGCAGGGGCAAAAGCGGAAGGGAAAAAACGGGGTGAAAAGAAAAAGGAACCGGTAGACGAGGGGGGAGTAAGACAACGGCGGCGGCGGCGGCGGCTGCCATACCTGTGGTGGGGAACGGAGCCGCGGCCCTGGTGCGCGTCGCCGCCGCGCGTCGGGGGACTCGATCCGACACGGAGGTTGGAGCCGCGGGTGTACGACGGCCCGCTCGGAGGCGGCATCAGCTTGTCCGGCGCGGACGAGCGGCGCGGGATCTTGGCGCCGGGCTGCTGTCGTAGCGGGGACGCTGCGCCCGCCGGCGCGTCGCGGCGACAACGCGTACGCTTGTTGTGGCCCCATTGGAGCAGCACCTCCCCGCCGGCGGCTGGACTGGCACTGCCGCTGGAGGCGCCGCCGCCGCCGCCGAGGTAGCTCGAGGAGCTGGGGTCGGCGAAGTCGGAGGGGTGGTGCCCGTGGTCGCGCGCCGGGCTCCGGGTAACCGTAGCTGCGACGGACGAGGAAGGCGCGGCCGGCGCCGGCGGCTGCGGAGCGCGGGCGCGCTGCTTCGGCTCGAGAGAGGTCGAGGCGAGGTACGCCGCAAGGCGAGAGCTGTCGGTGGCGACGGCCGGCGCGACCTCGTCCTTGCTCGATCTGTGGGCTGGCGGCGCCGGCGGTTGTGGCTTCCTGGTGCCGCCACTGCCGCTGCCGCTGCCTATGCCATTCGGGAGTGGTAGACAGTCCGGGTTCGACCTCTGGAATCTGCAGCAAAAATCAATCAAGCCAACAGCCTCATGAGCGATTGGATCGGACGAGAAGAAGGTCCAACACTTGAAATGGAGGATGAAACAATCGGCGACGCAAACTGCCTTTGTGCGCGAATTCGAACTAAATTAAAAAAATCACCACGCTCACAAACTGCAACCGCCAGGAGATCTGTTCATTAGAAATCAACAGAGAACACAAACAAAACACAGAACGAACGGCAGCGGCGTATGAAACAGCCGGAGCAGAAGGTCAGAACTGATCCTTAGCGACGAGACGAAAGAAACAACCGGCCCATGGTAGCGAAATCCACGGCTCCGTGGAATGGGTACGAAAGGAATTCCGAGACGACTGAGAGGAAATCCGGCCTGTGTAGCGAAATACCGCAGCCCGACGAAAGAATCAACCGAATAGAACGAAGAACGAAGAAAAAGAAGACCACCGCCGAAGGAGAACGACGGCGAGCAAGGGAAAGGACGGACTAGCTTCAAAACGTCGGCAGAAGAGGAACGCCACAATAGCCACACGAAGGGCGGAAGCGAGAACGAAAACTCGCGGCTTGATCTCAGGAAAAACGCAGCAGGAACACAGAACAAATCACGACAGCAGCAGCAGCAGCAGCGCCGCCGGCGCCGGCGTCTGAAGCCACCAGACTCGGGATTCGCGTACCTCATCATGTCCAATGCCGCGGCGGGTTTCGACGGGCTCGACGACGCCACGTCCCGTGCAACCGCGACGGTCTCCACGGCGCCACGCATCAAATCGGCCTGCTTCTGATTCTCCGCTTCGGTTCTCCAAGCGCACGCACACTATCTCGTCGCCCCTACCTCGGCCGTCTGGCTCTACAGATCAAACATCTGGGCCGAAGGAGCCGAGGAGAGATCGTACGGAGAAGAAAGTTCTTGTGAAATCTGACAGCGAGAACAGGGGGGAGCGAGCGGAGACAGCAGCAATGGCGAGGGGGAGCAGAGCCCGAAGAAGGCCGATCCTTTATCGTTTCCACTCTTCCAACAGTGCCCTCCATCCTCTGCACCAATTTGCGGTTCTGCCACGTCTGCGCCTGCAGAGGAGTGCACCTGCGAGCCAATGGCACGCCCACGATTAACAGAAAGCTTATGGGTTCTTCTGTAATTTGCGTCATGGCACATTGTGTGATTAACGCAGAACTCTGTGGATTGATACCTGAACTGGCTGGTGGCACAGAGTGTGATTACCTCGAAGTTCCCGGGGGATTTCCATAAGGCATAAGCACTCAATCAAGTGTTCCCCTAAACCTGCTTATTAATCCTGCACTGCAGGCAAGTAGAGCGCAACCAAACTGCCCAGTACCCACGACACTGGGCTATACTGATACCATGCCAATTCACTTGATCAACGCGGTCCAGAGATAAGCCAAGGTGCAGCCCTTAGGATGAGGGTGACAACCACCACGACAAGATCACCGGAGACGTGGACGACCATTACTGTTCCGAACTTTGCAACAAGGTAGGGATTATCCAGTCTGAGCACTTGAACATGCATGTGATCTACTGACATGTGGGGTTGGATATATCTATAAAATAACCCATCAAAAAATTAATTTAGGACATGTTTAGTATAGATTTTTAGAAAAAAAATAGCTTTTCTAAAAAAATAGCTTTCCTAAAAAAACAGTTACTCCTTAAAGAAAACTGTTTCTATTACAGAAATATTTGATAAATAACTTATTTTACAGCTCATAGTATAGAGTTGAATGGAGAGTCATGACAAACTATATTTTTTATGTTTTTAGTTGTAGTACAAATTAGAGAAGTCTTGAGGTGAGAGTGTAGAAGTGATATTTCTAAAATTGTTTGGCAAACTTTTTAGAAAAACTGAAGTAAAAGCAGTTGTAAAATCTATATCAAACACACCCTTACTTCACAAAAAAAAATACAGCTTCCACATAAATGACTTTTGTGATCCTTTGTTTGACTTTTGTGATGGATAATAATTTAATTGGTTTGTGAACATAATTTATAGCGACACTATTAACTTTCTCGACTAACATGGCAAAAACTATAATTGATGAGGGAGGAGGGAGGGGGGGTTGATCAAGACTCAAACCTGGTTTATTTCAGTCCTAAAAAGATCCTTTTGCCTTCAGTCGACTGCCTTTTTACCATCTGTGCAAACGTAGACCTACAAAAATTATTGTACTTTGTTGATAGAACAAATCATGGTTGTGACCCAAAAAAGTGCAATCAATCACAACCTTTGTTTTCTTCTCTAGCAAGCACATCCATTTTCAATGAAATTGGTCATCTTCACGTTGATGCTCTCATATCCATAGATCTGCCAAGCAGAATTTTATTTATGAAGAGATATAGTATTGTTCTACACCTTTTATAAAAAATGGGGCCTTAGTCGAAAAAAATGGTTGTGCCATGGGTGTTATTATGAGCAGCACTAAGCACGACTGCGGGAAGCACAACATGCAGTCGTAGGTAGCACAACACCAGGCTGAATAAAGGAAAATCGGGAAACAAAAGAAAGAGGCAGATGTAACATCCCGAACTAAATTCTCGCTAAATCTCTTGTCAATAAAGACTTAATTGTGTTCAATAAAAATCGTAAAACCCAAAGTTAATGACATCATAGGATCTAATCAACAGAACTTAAATTAAAAATTTAATTCGAAAATCCAAGCTTTATTGTCTTTCTGCTTCTCACTTCTTTCGCCCGTGCACCCCCGACCTTGCTCCGCTCCGAGCAGGAACGAGCGCCGACCGGTCTCCTCTGTTCTCCCAATTGCAAACCGCCGCCCGAGTCCCTGCTCCAACCCGGGCGCCGTTTCCCTGTTCATCTCCATTGCCTTCCCGACCCCGGCTTTGTAAGCCCGTTTCGTCCGACCTCCGACCCAGAGGTCGGATGACTTTTACGTTTCGCCGACCTCCGACCCAGAGGTCGGATGATTTTCACGATTCGCCCGACTCCGACCCCCAGCGGTCGGACATTATTTTCCGTCTCGCCCGACCCGTCATCACTCTCCGCTTCGCTCGACCCGAGGTCGGACAAGCCGTTAGCTCCGTCTCGCTCGACCCCAAGGTTGGACAAGCCGTTCGCTCCGCCTCGCTCGACCCCGAGGTCGGACATCTCGCTCCGCCTCGCTCGACCCTGAGGTCGGACAAGCAGTTTCGCTCCGTTTCGCTCGACCCCCGAGGCCGGACAGACTCGTCGGACCCGAGCTCGAAGCGGCCGCGCCATTAATGCTGCCGGTCATCTTCCCAACCGTAAAAGTGCCTGGCCGTACACAACAGTGCTGCCACCGCGCCGAAAGTCTTCGTGATGGGACGCGCACGCCCGGCGCCCATGCGCTGCAGTACACTGCCGCCGCGCCAACTTGCGTCGTCCTGGAGAGACAAAAGGAACGGAGGCTGATATTTTTCCCTGAGACGAAACACTTCACTCGGCGAGCTCCTTTGCTCCTCTGCGCGCTCGTCTCTCTGCTCTCGTCTCCACTCCCTTCCGCCATTACAGCCGAAGAGCCCCGCAGGGCCGAAGCAGAGCCAGCTTCTCTCGTGCTCAGGTGCGCTCGGTAAGCCTTGCCCTGCCGACGGTTCCATCGTCCGTCGTTATCGTCTCTAACCGCCGCCCCATTCTTCTGCAGTATTTCAGCAGTAGCGGCGCGTCGACATCTCTTTCCGACGACCGGTCTCTGTTGCTGTTCTTTTTTTTCCACCGACAGCCCTCTGGTAATCTTTGCCGTCCGACCAGTCTAGCTAGTCCCGTCTACCGAAGCAACACTAAAGTTTGTTAGAGAGAAATTCATGCATCTTCACTCTCTGTTAATACAAGATTACCTTGCATCTTCATATAGGAACCGAGCTGCAGACGGCCACCGAAGCTGAGGAGGATTTCCCTGCTGCCGACCCCGCCATCGACTGTGCTAACTTCTCCCCGAACCGAGGCAAGCCCCGGTGCATACCCATGTTTAAACTTTTACTTTCTCACTGTGTATGTAGGTTTTTGTTGTGCATTAAGTTTCGAGGCTTGTGTGGAAACTTAGTTGCATGACTTGTAGGATCTCCTACGGGTTGTTCTGTTAGAGCCAGTACGTTAGTGCTATGCTTACTAATAGGGCAACGAAGGGATTAGAGTGGTATGGAGACTACTCAGGGGATTATTTATAGGAGTGTTTGAGGAAGTCAGGACCCAACATTGTGTGAATAAAATTTGAGCATCGTGTCGGGTGCGGTTGCATTGGTCAAGTTTGAGTTGTGTACCGAATACATACTGGCATATGGGACCCAGGAAACCGACGTAGCTCATTGCGCAGTGTTTGGACAATTGGCCATCTCTTTTTCCGGGTGAACGGACCAGTAGGGTGGATGAATTCGCATTTCTGTTTTTCTTGGGCATGTGCTAGTGGGAAAGGCTTGGGGCCGTACAGGAACGCAGGACGTTGCCTGGAGGACCATGTCCTTGGAGAGATGGATGTTGGACCAACTCTGTCGCGATGCAGCGAAAGGTGGCCGCGTGTGACTCGTGGAGTGCGCACGTGTCGTGTTATTCGGGTTTCTCCTGCAGGATGTAAAATCAATTATAATTGCCGTCCCTCGCGGTATTGAGTACCACTTGCTCCTTTCTGCCGTGGCGACACTATAAAAATGTGATAGCAGGAATTGTGATTGGAGATTTGAGAATAAATTTCAGAACTGATGTATTGCACTTGTTTGCTTAGTTGCTGCCTCACTTAGTAAAAATTTCATTAGCTATTTGATAACTTGGCTAAAATACTGAAAAACCATTAGTAGTGCTGTCGTTTGCAAATACCTACCAGCTGCCACCAATATTCCAGCATTTTAGGAGTCGGCCTTAGAAGGCCTATTGACGGGTAAGTCTTGCTGAGCGTCAGTCGCTCACGGTTTGTTGATTGTTGTTTTGCAGGTATTAGTGCTGACTTTAGCCAGGGTGGTTGGGAAGAGGAGACGCCCTCGGAGTGGACCTTCGAGTGGGTCCCCGCTTCTCCCTCCCGGGGAGATTAAACACCATCGGGCTGGGGTGTTTAATCGAGACGTCGAGTGTTAGATTTTTGCTTCCGCGGAAATCCACGTGTTTGTTATCAAAATTACGTTTCCGCCACTTCCTAAATTTCTGAATCAGTTGTAATATAACCTGAATTAATGTATCTTTAAGTCATTTATGCGAGTCCTTGATAATTATTGTACTGCAAAGTCACTTGTTTCGGCAAGCGGCCCCCCCGAATGATCCTGGATGAGCAACCGTACGATTTTATCGGACGGGGTTGCGACAGCAGATCTAGAAAATGAAATTTCAAGGGAAGAAGTGCTAATATGGCAGATGGAAATAAGAATTTATAGATGAATCTAGCCATAAAAAGGGATCGCATGCATAGATCACGAGATATAATGAAAATATATGAAAAATAGAAGAACTTACAAGTCTGTTTCTCCTGATGAAGTAAGTGTACGCGACTTTTCCCATCAGATCTATGGAACATAATCATCGCCACAAGGTGAGATTGATTCAACAGGCAAATTCTTCGATCAAGAATTCAATAGGCAAGTTTCAAAAGGAGCGTTGGTGGTAGATTTGTGCTACATCTATGTAACAACGCTTCAAGAAAAGAAGAATAACACACCGATTCTAGATCTACTATAGGTATACCTTGAATCCATCTCTATGATTAATGTATGATGAAAGGATGGAGGAATGTCGATTGAGAGTTAGGATGTTTGAATAGAATAACCTACATATAAAAACCGTCGAGTCGCCAAACTTTGCGTGAACGGAAAGTAAGGAAAAATGATAGTTGACAATGCTACGCTTCACAATTTTCACTGACATGTGGATCCTCATACACATATGGGCCCATCTATTAGTAGAAATTATGTAGTACAATTTAATTGTTGTATAAAAACATTTCTCCTATGATAATTGTATGAAAAAAGTGCAAGATTATGTATTCCAAATAGAGTATAATTCCAATTTAGTGCTATCTTACTTTCTTCTAGGTGCCTTCTCGTTGCGGCAAATACGGGATTGTTTATTTTTAACTACTGATAGATATTTGATGAAATGACATCTTTTGCTATATAATTTATTTTTTTTACCCGGTTTCCTTTTATGGATTGTTATATTTTAAAGAAATAAATTAGTAAAAAAATATAACAATGGCACTACACTTTAAAAGCTAAATGAGGTTTAGAAAAATTGAATATCGAACAGAAATCAAGCTGCTGACTAGTCCTAAAACCAAACATGTAAATAGAAATTGGATCATAAAATACTTGGCCAAGTTCTTAGTGGGTAAACTTTTAGGGCAATACCCTGTCTAAGTAAAAGAAAATATATTCTCATTGTCTCAAGATGAACTGAGGTGAGGTCAGATGGTTGGAGAACGAGGACGTTCTACTGTTGAAAGTATTGACATGGTTCCAATTGCTCAACATACTCATTAAATTATTTATAATTTATACTTACTGTACGATCTGCTTACTGATTTACTCCCTCCATCCCATAATTTTCTTAATATTAGACTATGGCACAATAAACAAGAAAATAAAATACTACCATTAATTCTCTCTAGTAATTAACACATGCACCATAATCTTGCGTGCATGTAGTTACATGCAACTATTAATTTTGTTTGGGACCATCAATTTTTTTGGAATACAAGGAATTAGTCTAGGAATAAGGTACCAATAATTAGTTTAATGCTTATATAAGAAATATTATGAGATTTTTTATTTTTTATAATACTAAGAAAATTATGGGATGGAGGGAGTATTTATCTGTAATCTTCCTCCAGAATTCCAGTCTTTACTTCCGGTCCCTGTTGCCGCGGGTGCGTTGACCGGTTCTATCGCCACACTATCAGCCGGTTCTTTGTGGAACGCTAGTAGCAACCGGGTGTAACTGAAGCAATGAAGAAATGCCAAATTATCTCGATTGTGAAGCAGCATTCAATCACTGCGATTTATCGTCGACTGTGTAAAACACTGCCAAACAATGATCTTCATGTTTTCTTTCTTTCGAAATCCGTCCTCCTCGTGTCCTTGGTCGAGAAGGAACAAGTTTTTCCTCTCTCGTGTTGCGTTTGCGTGGTGGAGACGTCTGAAAGCAGAGAGGCAACTAAAGTTTTGACCCTTGACCAGACGGACGGACGAACTGGGCATTCATTGGAGCGGTGAGGTTTCTTTCTCTGCTCGGAAAACCAAGATTTCTCCGCGCCCCGTCCGCTTCTGCTCTCTCCTCTTCCTCTTCTCTGGCTGGCTGGTTGATTTGTGGCTGTGCCGAAATCACCGCACGACACACCGTTTTCTGCATCGTTTTTCCATCTCTGCAATCAGATTGTGCTTCAAAATGAGCGAGTATTATTAGTAGATTCGCCGAGAATTGGTGGCGCAGATCACCCGTGGGTCGTCGTCCCAGAATTATAAACGGCTCAGCCCTGGTACTCACTTTCCTTGCGCTTTTCAGTACTACTTGCCGAATGCGGCAAGCCGGCGACCAACATGTTATGGCATCCCGACTCCTGTGTGGTGGTCGATGGAATCAGGAACGCCTGACGTGAGGCTCCGACGCAACCGGTGACGCGACGCGAGTCGACGTACGTACTGCCCGAATTAGGCCGGCTCCGGATCAGTCCCGCGACGGGAAGCAACCGGCCCGTACCCTCCCTCCGCGTCGCGCGTGGACTTTGGTTGCATGCTGCCCCGTGCTCCAGCCTCTGGCTGCCGTGACGTCGAGCGGTCGTGCGGAGAGGCTGCCATTCACACGCGCGCGCAGTTGGTGGAATTATAGGCCGTGTTGGGTTGGGTTTCCTCCTCGCCTGACGGCTGCAATGTTGGGCTTTTTTGTGCTTAGAGTTGCTCGAGACTTCTTTTTCGTCTAGAAAAAATAAAATAGGCTTTCGGATGGAATCGTTCTTGTTCAGATGCAGCCGTGCACAACTATCAGCAGCTAGTTGTAGATCGCACTTTTTAATTACTCACAACTTGAATTCTGAAGAAGAAGAAGAAGAAGAATACACGAGCAAAAACAAAACAAAAGAAAAGGGCCCGACCATCACAGCATCGGACCCTCCAAAAAGTACGTAAGACTGCTAGGGCCGTCCCGTCAGTCATGGCGGCCACCACCACATCAATCGACGGCATCATGTCGATCTCTCTAGTACGTCGGTGTGGGAGCGCTGTTCTTGGACCACCTCGTCCACAGCATGAACTCCAGCGCGATGACGGCGGCGAGGATGACGGCCAGGTTGAAGCCGTAGCCGATCTTCCACGAGTTGTGCCCGCCGCCGACGTGGATTCCGAGCACGATGTTGACGGACGCAAAGAAGAGCGCCAGCCTGCCCGCCCAGTGGTGGTACCAGTTCCAGTACTTGCGGTACTTGGAGTCCGTGTTCGGCCTCAGGAAGAACGCCAAGATCTGCAACGTTTCAATTAAGCAACGACAGGACATTAGTTCATCTGCCGCAAACAGGGAAGACCCTGTTTCAAAAAATCCTGAATTGGTTCACTGAAACCTGCAGGATGCCGAGGAAGAGCACGAAGATGCCGAGGCCTCTGTGCGCCGGGATGTCCGCCTGGATCTTGTTGTACAGCGCCACTCCGGCCACCACGCCGGCGAGCCCGATGATGAACCCGACGAACTGGAGGCTGACGTGGAGGTAGAACCACAGCGGGTCCATCCGCCGGAAGTAGCGCGCCACGATGGCGCCGATCGGCATCAAGATGCCCCACGCGAACAGGTTCAGCGCGCCGTGCGCCCGCCTCAGGCCGTAGGGAAATGACCCGTCGGCCACGGCTTTACCTGCAATCACCAGCGGGCCCAGTTCGTTGTTTTGTTAAATGATTCGTTGGTGATCGTGAGAGGGAAAGCTCAATTGCTTTTTTACTGGTGATGTCAACAGATGCCGATTTGGCAACTACAGAGTGGCAGCTGACGACTGATGATGCTTCAAGAAACAACAACCTTTTGGCTAACCGACACCTGACTTGTGCTCTTTTTCCTTTTTCTGAGTAGTATTTTTTTACAGGCAGTATTAAGATATTTCTGAAACGAGGTTAACTATTCAGTGTGGAGATCTTTCAGGTGTTGATATTTCTTATTCGACCTTTGTTCAGATTGGTGCAGTATCATACTATCATTTGTATACGCTTGACTGAACTGGGTATGGCAAAATGTCAAGAAAGACATTTGAGGCTATATGCTGACTGGAAGCAACAAGTGAACTCGACATGGTCACTAGCAAAACTGCAAAGTAGCAGAAGAGGAACATACCCGTAGTGAAATCAAAGGTGAAGGAGGTCTTGTCCTGATGCTTGCTGAGTTTGTTCTTGGTCGGGATGCCGGGGCCGAACGCGAGGATGATGTGCTGGTTGGTGAGGCGGTAGGGGAACTTGAGCTGGAAGGCGAGGTAGATCCTGGCCTGCTGCACCACGACGGTGTGGGAGTGGTCGTTGGAGACGAGGAACCCGCGGTTCACGACGACCTTGGAGCTCGTCTTGCCGCGCAGCGAGAACTGCCGGATGTGAGGGAGCCCCTTCTTCCCCATCCACCCCACCATGGCGCTGGACCCGATCATCAGGCCGTCGCGCGAGAACCCCATGCCCACCCACCCCGTGCTGTACATCGTCGACAGGACTATCCGCAGGATGTTGTGCTTGTCCTGGTGATACTGCAAAATGGATCCGGTGAGGTGATGCGTCAGAAATGCTGCAAGTTTTTACGCTTGATCGGATCCTATTGAATTCAGAGTCTGACGACAGTGCTTGAGAAACTTAAAAACCTGGAACTTTGCACTACTGTCCTTTGCCCCCCTGGAAGTTCGTTTTCCCTATTTTACTACTGTTACCCAGCAAAAGAAGAAAATTGAAGGAATTACATACCGATAATCCAGAGAATATAACATGAAAAATTGCTTACAATCACAATTTTCTCATTGTCGCTATGTTTTCTTAGTACTGTCACCGACAGGCCACATGCTCTGCTCTATTGTTACTAGTACTGTACTACTTAGCATGCAGTACACAAGCAAAGCTGCTGGATTCCACTGTAACAATCTACCAGTGACTAGAGATTAACCTCAAAACTTGGTGGATCTCGACCCAAATTAATCACAAATAAACAGCTAGACTAAACAACGGTGCATGGAAGTGATGCAGAAAAAGACCAAGGTGCACGGAAGTCGAACTGGTCAAGATCATCGGCAACGCACGTACCCGGAGCACGAAGTTGTTCCAGACCGGCTGGCAGGCCAGCCCGGAGTAGTTGCCAGCGAGCACGGGCGGCAGCTCTACGTTGCAGCTCTCCATCTGCGCCGTCGCCGCCGACGCCAACATCCCCACGAGGACCAGAGCAGCCACCGCGGCATTTGCGCGCGCCATGTTGCCCGTCCTCGCCGACAATGTCAGGGACCGCGATGAACGAACTGGTGCGCAGCTCAGCAGCCAAGGTGTTGCTTGCGAGTTTAGGGAGAGGGAGTCAGGAGTTGGGAGGTTGCAGTCAGTTGGTAGAGTGAATTCTTTTATCGCGATGTATTCAGATGTGGTGTTCCTCAGGGCTGGGTTCGGTAGAGTCGAATAAGAGAAGAGGAGACTCAGGAGAGGGTGGTGTGTCACTGCGGATGGGAGCCTCTGCAGGCTTATGATTGGTGTCAGGGAAGCAGTTGTTGGTGCGCGGTGCGCTGGGTTGGCTATCCCTGTCTCGCCGACGCCGGCGCTCCAGATCTGGAAGTGAAAGCCACAAGGGGTGGTGGAGTGCAAACGAGGCAAAAACGGCGCGCGCAATTGTGTGCTTCCTCATGGTCCACTTGTTTATTTACAGTTCTCTGAAATCTGAATTGACAGAAATCCGAGTACCGTCGTTCAGGTGATTCCGGTTACTACTTCAGTCAATGCGAGGATTCGGTGCCTTTACACGGATTCACTCGCGCGATAAAAAGTTGTGAAGGTCCTTCCGGAAGCTGAGACGGAAAATTGGCTGCTGCCAAAAGTACAGAAGGATCATGTAAGAGCAACTTTCGTGAAAGGACTGTAAAAGTGACGATGGTATAGTTTGTAAGTGACCTGCTACCTGAAATTCTTGCAGAGGCAGGATTCTGAACCTCGCTCCTTGACACTATTGAATCAAAATGTTTGAGCACTATCGATGCAATTCGTTACGGCGTGGGATGTCGTTGCAGGAACAGTGCTGAAAGCCTTACCTGTTTTCTTTTTTTTGTTATTATTATTCAGAGATGTTGCACGCGAGCGTTCGTTGTCAGAGAGAAGCTGAATTGTTCTCGGTACTACAGGGATACGAGCCTCATCCGTGCAATTGACTGGCAGACTGGCCCGCCTTGACTAGGCGAGCTTTGCTTCTTACCGTTCGCCAGTCGGCCAAATCCATTAGTCCTCTGTCTCCATCACCAGATCCTCAGATAATCTGATTCAACTCCCGAGCTGCGAGCGATAGACGGAGGCACGACGAGCCAGGCCCCAGAACCGCAGAAATTTGACAGAGCAACGGAGCTTCGCTCGCAGAAGACCGGCGTATCGTCGAGAGTTTATGCCACCGCCGCGCCGCGGCTCGGCGTCCTTGAACAGCAGCCGGAACGAGCGCGGAGCGCGGGCGCAGCCCAGCGGCCCAGTCTTACCACTCTACGCCTCGCAGCCGCGCTTCCCGGGTCCCCACGCAGTCTCGGAGGTAGCGTTTCCGCAGCTGAAGTGCTCGCCGGAGCTCCGCCGCGGTGTCGATTTGACTCTCACGAAGGAGGATTTCTTCTGCAGATGCGTAAATACAGGGATGATTTGACTCTCGCTCCTCCCGCCGGTCTCTGTCCGTCGATCTCCCACTATTCACAGTGAAACGAAGAGATTTGCCGGCTTCACTGCCGGCCGCGCGGAAGCTCTATTTCGACTTACCACATGATCCACGACAGCAGCCGCCATCTTGTCTTCCGAGGCCTCGCGCCTTTGTTGTGCACTGCATAACTGAGCTGCTGCCCTTTACACCGACACCCTGAGGCCTCAGAACAACGACGCCGTCTACTCCATGTACAAAATTTGATGCAGTAATTCTCCTGAATTAAGTGAACAATACCGCTAAACGCACTAGTGTTTACGCTTTACAATTCGGCTGCTGCATGTCAGATTCTCTGGCGACTTTGCGAAGGATTGCAGGGTCAGGTTACCTGATCAGATGAGCACTTGCCCAGTAATGTTTGGGGATAAATTACAGATTGACATTTTAATAACCGGGAAAAAAAATAGCTCCGTTCTTTGTGTCATCTTGTTGAAGCTGCCTGCCGGATAAGACTGAGTGACTCGGCAAAGTCATCCAAAAGCTGACGGCAATCTGGAAACTGAGAGTCATCCACGGAGAGCACAACCTTGACAATGTTCATGTAACTCTGGTAATGCACAGTCAGGGCCTAAACAGATTCAACAAATTAATCATCTCGTGAAGTGGGATCAGCGTTCAGGCGATGTGCAGCTTATACTTACATGAGGATGCCCATACACAGTGAGAGCGATGTAGACAATTGGGTGGCCTTAGAACTCCACCTTTTTAGTATGTCCGACCATGCTTGAGAATGACATGGTGGTATTGGTGAACATACCGTAGTACAGAGCTGCGGCTGCCTACGCAAGATGAGCAATTAGAACTCAAGTGAGGAGTGCTCCAATCCAGGTTGAAGACAGTTCAGTTTCTGAGGGGACTGCTGTTGTTAGAGGCTTTGCAATGCGACCATGCAATTCACAGTTCAATATGGCAAGGCTGTCCACATGGTGCTTCTCTGTTTTTTTGCCTTTTCAGTTTCAGAGTTTCAGGATTGTGCCTTTCTATTCCTCTGCGCGCGCGTTCTGAATTTCGCTCGTTGAAATTCTGTTGAATCAAGCTACCTGAAATTTTTGCAATGGCAGGATTCTGAATCT
Organism: Oropetium thomaeum; assembly: GCA_001182835.1. Taxonomy (NCBI): domain Eukaryota; kingdom Viridiplantae; phylum Streptophyta; class Magnoliopsida; order Poales; family Poaceae; genus Oropetium; species Oropetium thomaeum. The sequence continues at coordinate 3,317,834 of LFJQ01000010.1, forward strand.
CGCTCGTTGAAAATCTGTTGAACCAAGCTTTTTGTGTACTATCGATGCAATGACAATGATCTTCAGGCTGGAAACACTCGAACGATACAGCAGCATGTGCGTAGGAGCAGGGAGTGCTGAAAGCATTACCTATTTTCTTTGTTTTGATTCAGACAGAGGCGTTGCACACGAGCGTTCGTTTCGTCAAAGAAATGCTGAATTGTCCTCGGTGCCAGTACAGGGCTACGAGCTTCACCCATGCAATTGTCTGGTGGACTGGCCCGCCATGACGAGGCGTGCTTTGCTTCTCACCGTTCGCCGGTCGACCGTCCATTAGTCCCTCTCTCAGTAGTTTCAGTCACCAGATCCTCAGATGATCTGATTCAACTCCCGCGCTGCGAGCGATAGACGGAGGCGCGGTGAGCCAGGCCCCAGAATCGGATAAATTTGAGAGAGCATCGGAGCTTGGCTCGCAGCTGACCAGCATATCGTCGAGAGTTTATGCCGCCGCCGCGCGGCGTGTCGGCGTCCTTGAGCAAATCAAAGGAACGCGCGCGGGGCGCAGCCCAGCCTTACAACTTTACGCCTCGCAGCCGTGATTCCCTGGTCTCCACGCAGTCCCGGAGGTGCGCTCCGCCGCTCAAGGGCACGCCGGAGCTCTACCGCGGTGTCGGCGGCAGGAGAAGTGGTCAAAGGGGGCGGGGCTTTTTTCATGGTACACCTGGGTTGGATCGCTATTAATAAGTGCCAACCAATATTTTACACATACCCCCCTAGTATGGATCGCGATTATTAATCGCGATACAAATTAGGGGGTCATCTGCAAATATGTGGATCGCGGATAATAATCGCGATCCAATATTTTACATTTACCTCCTTCAACTGTGTCAGTTCTTGCAGATTGGCCCTCGGCAGGTGGGTCGTCTTCCTCTCCGCCGGCGAACGCCCTGTGCGCCTTCCGAGAAGTAAGTTCAGATCCGGCACGCGCCTTCGAAATTATCGACGAAGGAGGATTCGTGCTGCATGTCCATTAATACAGGATCAATTGACTTTGTCTCCTCCCGCCGGTCTCTGCCCGCCGGCATCGGGTGCACGGTTGTGGAGAAGCCAAGGAAAGTCGCGACCACGGGGTTGATATCGCCGGTGAAGGATAAAGGCCGACTTGTCCTTGCTGCAACAATCTAGAAGCGCTGCTTCCAAGCGTTCCGGTGGCCAATCCCGCCGGCTCAGATAATTGAACCCGCACGTACTAATTCACTAAGAGCGACGAGATTTGCCGGCGTTGCTGTGGGCCGCGCGGAGGCTCTTCTTTGAGTTACTACATGAGCCATGACAACAACCACTATCAAGGTCTTCGGAGGCCTAGCGCCACTGCTCCGCCCTGCATAACTGGGCGTTTGGGCCGCAAGCCGTGCCCTTCGAAATTTGAACCGACACCATCAGGCCTCAGAACAACGACGTTGATGAAGCAGTAATTCTTCTGAATTAAGTGAACAACAATACCGCTATACAGTTTGATTGCTACATCACTCGATTTCTCTGGCGATTTTGTGAAAGATTGGCACTTTGGCAGGGTCAGGTAACCTGATCAGATCATATCTTGCCCAATAATGTTTTGTGGATAAATTACAGATTTAATAACCGAAAAAAAGAAATCGCTCCTGTTCTTTATGTCATCTTGTGGAAGCTGCCTGCCGGATAAGCCTGAGTGACTCCGCAAAGTCATCCAAAAGCTGATGGCAATCTGGAAACTGAGAGTCGTCTACGGAGAGGACAACCTTGACAATGTTCATGTAACTCTGGTAATGCACAGTCAGGGCCTAAACAGAATGAAAGAAATTAATCAACTCGTGAAGCGGAATCAGCGTCCAAGCGATGTGCAGTTTACACAAGCAGATACTTACATGAGGATGCCCATACACAGTGGGAGCAATGTAGACGATTGGGTGGCCGTAGAACTCCACCTTTTCAGTAGGTCCGACCATGCTTGAGAATGACATGGTGGTATTGGTGAACATACCGTAGCACAGAGCTGCTGCTACCTAAACAAGTTGAGCGATTAGAACACAAGCGTGGAGTGTTCCAATTGCAGGTTCAAGATAGTTCAGTTTCAGAGGGGGACTGCTAATGTTAGAGGCTTTGCAATAAGAGCATGCAATTCACAGTTCAATATGGCAAGGCTGTAGACGTGGTGATTCTCTGTTTGTTGCATTTCTTTCAGAGTTCCAGGGTTGTGTGTATGACCTTGATATTCCTTTGTGCATGCACGGGAGCGCGTGTTTCATATTGATTGACTTCTACTTAATAATGAAATATATGACATGAAACAACAGAAAACAAAGCTTACCTACAACACAAAGCAACTGTAAAAGCGAAAATTTGTACCTAGTAATAGTTTTTTTTTTTTTGTGAAGACTAGTAATAGTATTATTTAGAGCAGAGATCATACCTTCATGCCCAAAAGTTTGACTATTAAGTTCCCGCTCCAGTACGTGAATATTGCTTCCAATGATGACTTCTTACGATCCACTGTTCTTTTCCCTTGCCGGATGTATTCAAGAGGATCATCGTGCAAAGTTATATGGAAAGGTAGCAAGATGTATCCAATTAGGTTTCCCCATTTTGCACCACTGCTCTTGTTTGGATCCATCATTTCTGCCAACGCCTGCTCAACCCCACCAAAAAAATTGAATTGAGTGTTCCAGAAAATATATACATGTACATATTGCAAACAAGTGTCTGACCCCTAATAGTTAAACAAATCTTAAAAAGAATGAATACTAATGTAGGTTCTTCTTATGCTCACATGTAAGCCAGGCGTTTTCCTAATGTTAACTAGGAGAGTTGATCTCACACAAATGTTCTTCTGGGAATTTTTCCTCTCGCTATTACCATCACCTGATGAAAGTTAAAAGTAAACTTGAGTTTGAAATAGTATAATACAGTAGTACCAAGTAAAACATGATTAAAAAAAAACACTCACCGGTCGTCCGGAAATAGTACCGCGATAATCCTGCAGAAGTCACTCCAACGAATACATCATTGACAGTCTGCAAAAGCCATTACGAGCTGCATCTCGTTTAATCGTTGAGGAGTGGAATATGACCGTAAGATGATGTGTGGGCAGTAGAAGCTCTTACACACTTCATGGCATTCTTGACGAACTTGACGTCGTCGAGGCTGAGCGTCCGGTGCACGAACCGCTTGGGGCGGAACTCGACGCCCTTGGCGCCCGTGAACGGCGTGCGCGGGTCGCGCAGGAACCACGCCGTGGCCACGAAGCGCAGGACGTCCACCAGCGTGTGCAACGCGAGCACGAGGTACGACCACGCCCACAGAACGAGCGCCGCGAGCCCCGGCGGCCGAGCGCGGGCCGTCCGGCGCGCCACCGGCGGCAGCTCCGGCAGCCGCGCGGGGTCGGCGGCGCTGCGCGTGCACGCAACGAGGAGGGACAGCAGCGACACGCCGTCGCCGAGGGAGTGGTGCATGCGGATGGCGACGGTGGCAGACGCCTCGGAGGTCGCGAAGTCGAGGACGTGGAACTCCCAAAGGGGGCGGGAGTGGTCCATGGGCGCCGTGGACAGCGAGGACAGGTAGTCGTCGACGGCCTGGTCCGGGTTGGCCGACGTGGCGGCTGGGTCCAGGTTGGGGACGATGATGTGGTCGTCCAAGTTCACCGTGGTACGCACCCAACGTAGGTTCGCGTTCTTCTTCACGTCATCGTCCTTCACCTGCCATGGTGTGTAAGGAACAAATAAATCAGTCCAGCTGAAGACAGATCAGAGGGTTTGGGGAGGATGAGTAGGTGACTTGAAAGCCTGTTCCGTGTGGTGTTTTGCACGCGGAATCGTGGATTCGTGGTCAGTGTTTTGCTGGGTCGTTGAAATGGTGCTGAACTTGCCGGTCTCTGAAAGACCAAACGGTGCTGTAAACTGTTTTCTTGGTCCTGATTCACTATTGGTGGACAGGATTGGGGTCGCCCCTGTTCTTGAATCTAAAAAAAGACTGACCAGAGGCCACGTTGTGATTGACAAAACTCATAACCTATTAATGTGGACCTTTTTTGTGACAATTAAAGCTCTCAACATCCATGTCACACGTCTACTCCTTATTCAGATATCTGGACACTTGAGTCAGTCTCTCTCAGAGATATAATACTTCAGCTTCCCTTGGTTTCACGTAATAAGATCGCATTCATTTCTTCACGACTACCGACTGGAACCTGGCTATCGGCATCTCCGTTATGGCAAACAAAGGTAGGAGTACTCCATTTTGGTTTCCCCTACTCTGTTGAGGCCAGCACAAAGTATCAACCATCAAACAAACGACCTTACTCGAAGAACAGATCTCTTTTTTTTTTTTGTGGAGACTCGAGAAGAACAGAGCTCGTGTGACTAAAACTGAGTCAAAATGGAAAGAATTTTTGTCGGAACTTACTCAAATTTTCTACGGCAACTTTTGAAGCCACGATGAACCCAATTAGCTAGGCAAATAAACATGCCATGATCAACCCAACGTAATGGAGGTACCGCAGAAGGAAGTAGGATGAGAAGACCCGTGCAGCATCAGGTGTGGCAAAAGCACGCGAAGCAACCACCTCAAGCATCAGATGCCCCCGAAAAAGTCTCTCCAACTTCGAACCGTATACCTGTTTATGTATGCTTTCTATACCCATGTCGTCCAACTATAACCGGCTGCGCGAAGTATGTGGGCGCCTCGCATCGCATCACGCCGCCGTACCTGCCCTGGCTGGCGGGCCGGCAGAACCCGACATGCCGCCACCATCTCGTGCCCATAAGATTCGCCCCCAAAAAAACCAGTAGTGCCCCGCACGTGAGCTTCGAGGCTGGAGCCGGTCAACGACGGCATGATCTCCGGACCCAAGACATGCCCATTGCCAACACCGGAGAGCACAAATTGCGATTTGTTGGGAAAAGTAGTAGGAAACAAGAACCGATACACCGCGGAGGCGGAGAAGGATGGAGGGGGACTGCGGGAGCAAGGCACGTACCTGAATGCTGCAGAAGCGCGGGTGGCGGACGAGTGTGGCCTCCAGCCCGGCGCGCGCCGCCGCGATGTCGACCGTCGAGCCCAGCCCGATCATGGCCACGATGTAGCAGTTGAAGTGCCGCTCCCGGAACAGCCGCCCCGCCGGGCTCATCGGCACGCCCGCCTCGACGTCCCTCCCCGCCTCCGCCTCCCCCACCATCGACTCCTCCCCCTTCTCCTGCCGCGCCGCCTCGCTCGCGAGCTCAGTCCCGGGCCTGGCGGGCTCCCGCGAACGCGAGGAGGTGTCTATAGGGACCAGCAGCCGCTTCCGCAGCGTGGACTTGGTGTGGGTAGTAGTTGAACCCGTGGGATATGCCGTTGCGAGAGGATCCATCGGCGTACGGCCCGTGGCAGCGCGTGATCGGAGCGGCGGTGGCGAACTGCCGACAGCGACAGCGCCACAGCGGAGGGAGTTTGGGAGCTTCCGGATTTCCGGCCCTCCTGGTCTGGTCCTGGCTTGGTTGGGAATGCGAGCTGACGATTAGCGGGAGAGGTGGTTTTTTTATGCAGGGAACGCGAGCGAGGAAGTTGTACGGGTTGGCTGGCGCGCGCGCCGCGTGGGCGTGGACAGCTTTCGTTCGCGTGGGAGTCGTGTGTGGCCGGCTCGGGCGCGCCCGCGACCAAGGCAACAACGCAGCCGGTGTGAGTGTGACGGATCGTCGCCCGCGAAAGAGGTATCGTTTGACTATGCACAAAAAAGATGATTTGATTTTGACCAAACGTTTGGCGTGACTACTACTAGCAGTAGTAGTAACAAACACAGCCAGGTAGGAGTACTTCCGTAGCATTTTAAATTAAACGATGACAGCGGCGGATGACCAGGACGCCCATCGGCCCTGACGAGCGGGTAAAGCCGGTAAGGCCACAAGTAGAACGACTGCAGCGTGCCTGCTCATTCGGGTCAGTTTAAAGGCATGGCAAGACATTTATGCTTCATTGTGTGACTTGTAGATTGAGATTGTCTGTCTATAGCTGTCTGTCATTTATGCTTGGAGACTGACGCCGGGCCGCCTAGTTCGTTAGGTGTCGCTCTTACCAATTCCTTACTGTATAGTACTACTACTACTATACTATTCTCCGTAGCTGGACGACCAAGCTGTGATGCGCAGTAGTTCCGTACGGAGTTGAAACACTCCAGGTACGACGATTCCGTCAGCATAATGGGGTTAGGGTCCGATCTTTTTTCGAAAGTTCGGGTTAGGGTCCGATCGTTTGTGTGATTCCTGCAGCTGTTTCTGCAACCGGGCACAGTAAATTTCACTGCTCAACCCGTTTTCACGTGAATCGTATGACTTCTGAAGGATCCACGAATTTAGTACAGTACTAACACGGCACTGAACGTCTGAATCGATGGCTTTGCAGTGGCGTGTAAAGTTTCAAAACAGTGAGGCGAGAGCGCGACAGGTTGGCGACTTGGTTGAGGATCTCAAGTTGGTTGAGCCGCCTAATTCAAGGTATCCGCCGGGCCAGGTACGTTGAAACGGACGCGCCGGGCCAGCTCGTTTGCTTTCGGGAAGAAAGCCCAAACTCTCGTCGAAAACTTGTGTACGGTTCACTTCTAGCCCAGCACTCCATATTCGGGCCGAATGTATCGCAAACCCACAACTGCTACTTGCTGTTCAGTAAAATAGTTGGACTCCTTAAAAAACTGATTGCGCACGTGGAAAGACTGAGGTGAGTAAACTGTAACGGTGTAACCCCTTGGAAGAGATCAAAAGGTACTGGTGCTGGTGTACCCATCCATCAAACGGCTAGAAGCAGAGAAAGCTCTGGTTTTCAAATTTCAAACGGGGAGCAGCGGTGGGGAGCGAGCGACCCCACATCGGCCGCCTCCTCATCGGCGACGGTGACCAGTCACCTGCGACCACGCACCAGAAACCTGGCCGAGCACATCTATCGCTAGGCTGCAACTGCAAAGCTTGCCTCCTGTTTCTGTGGAGAAAATGAAGTTAACCATTTCGGCATTTCTAGTTCGGCATTCGTTTGTGAAAATAAATCTGATAAATCTCAAAACAAAGGCTGCGGATAAAAGGTTACTCAATCCGGTAATTAAGTTGATCCAAATACTACTAATACGGTTTTAACTGCCGAACCATTCCAAATTACGTCGTCCAATCGAACTAACGGGTCCTCAGATAAAAAAGAGGCTGGCTATTCATCCAACGCGCTTCCCTCCCGACTCCCGAGCAGCATAGCACGACCGCGACGCCCCGTTTCTTCTGCGCGAAGAAGCCTTTCCAAAATCCAAATCAACTCAGCGCAGACGCCCACCAATCCAGAACACAGCTCGAGGAGCTCCGACCGACGCCTGGACGCGGCTGGGCGGTCGGCCTCACCCTCCTCACCACCTCTCCCGCGCCTTCCTGCCCCTCCGATCTCGCGTCCGCAGCCGCCCAGCGTGAGCCGACCAGATCTCGCGCCGCGGCCATGGAGAACCTGATCTCGCTCGTCAACAAGCTGCAGCGGGCCTGCACGGCGCTCGGCGACCACGGGGAGGAGAGCGCTCTCCCCACGCTATGGGACTCGCTCCCGTCCATCGCTGTCGTCGGAGGCCAGGTGCTCGTCTTCTTCCTTGCCCTCTCGTGTCTTATGGTTATGGTCGTTACCGATTGGATCTGGTGGTGGTGCCTCAGCTGCGCGCTGCGGATCTCGCGAGTTGCTGGTGGAACCGTGGTGGGTGGTTGTGAATGGCCGCTTAGTTCTCACTATGCTTGGATCTGCGATTGCTGCGAGCGCTGGCTGCTAGATTTGGGGTTGACATGTATGAATCTGGAGTTACTGACACGCCTTGCTGCCTGTATCGTTGCTTAATTGTTGAGGTTGCAACTTCCTATTCGTGGGAAAGCTAGTTACGAGTGGGATCAAGTAGGGGATACCGCTCTGCTCATACTCTGTTTCGTAATGACAAACCGGTGTTCCTATGTTCTCCTTCACTTGCTATTTTGCAAACCGGACGTTTAGCTCATTTCCATTTCTCAAACAATGTTGCGGTTTGACGTTTGGACCTGCTTTGATCAACAGAGTTCCGGTAAATCCTCAGTGTTGGAGAGCGTGGTTGGGAAGGATTTCCTGCCGAGGGGTTCAGGTATGGTTGTTGCAAGCATTGCGAAATTGTTGCTGTTGTAGTTTCCTGGTACCTTATAGTTCTATGTGTTCTGAAGTGTTTGTTTTGTGTGGGTGCTAATCTGTAGGCATTGTCACCCGGCGGCCGCTGGTGCTGCAGCTCCATAGGATCGATGGGGACAGGGAGTATGCCGAGTTTATGCACCTTCCTAGGAAGAGGTTTACCGACTTTGGTAATTCATCTGTTCCTTTATATTTGTTGCTGCATGATTAATGCATGAAAGATGATTGAAGTAGATTATCAGTTATGGAATGTACCAGCATGCTGTTACATTGACTTTAGTTTGTTGGATTTTCTGTAAACACAATGAATTACACCTTGCACTGTTTTTCTGGGGGAACTGGTTGCACTTTCTTTTTTAATCAATATTCTTAGTTTGTCTGAATGACAGTTGAATTCTTGCAGCTGCTGTGAGGCAGGAGATTGCTGATGAAACTGACAGAGAAACCGGACGTTCAAAGCAAATATCACCTGTCCCTATCCATTTAAGCATATATTCTCCATATGGTGAGACAGCAATACCTTGCAGTTTATATAGTTTCAAATATTGGTGTTGCCGGTTTGTTTGGATGAAGTTGTTACTTTCGTTACCAGTCTGTGTTAAGTTTTCTACTGAAGAGAAGTTGGATAGCAGTTCGATATTTGAATCTTGTCATGTAACTTACTGATATAGTTCCATGGCTGTAATTTTGTTTGCTGTGCCTAACAATTTTATATCATTGCAGTTGTGAATCTGACTCTTATTGATCTTCCTGGACTTACAAAAGTAGCTGTTGGTGAGTGATTATCAGTTATTAGCTATCGATTGTTTCCCATTTGTTCATTTTAGACGTTAGTTTCTTAACTACCTCTTGACTTTACATTTTTTCAGAGGGTCAACCAGATAGCATTGTTCAGGATATCGAGAATATGGTTCGCTCATACATTGAAAAGGTATTTGTTAACTGCAAGCTGCCCTACATTCTGCATGATAATATTATAACTGACCATGGTTGCTCTAATGGGACAAGATACTCATTCTAATGTTTGGTACTTTCAGCCAAATTGTATCATTCTGGCTGTCTCCCCCGCGAATCAGGATCTTGCAACTTCTGATGCTATCAAAATTTCACGGGAAGTTGATCCCAAAGGTGTGCCTTTATTGCATCCAGTTCAAAGTGGAATTTATTTTTGTTAAGTGGCTATTTATTAAAGGCTTGGTTGTTGTTGTCAAGTGGTTATTGCCATATACTTTTTCGTACTAGTAAATGCGCACATGAGCTCACTTTAAGTTGCCTTCATATATGTTTGATTAACTTGTTCTTATGTCTACAGCACAAGTATATAGATCATACACATTTTCAATCGTATGATTTCATGTGCTTTACTTTTGGACATTCAAATTTCAGAAGCTTTATCATGATATATTAATACCAATTGATTGGACAGAAAAGTGTGACATGGAATGCCAATTATGTCATTTCTGTAAACATAGGTCTTTTTGCCCATCTTTGTTAATAAATACTCGTAGCATATTATTTTGTGTGTGTTTTTCAGTTGGTTCCATTTATAGAAATGGAAATTTCAGTATATTAGTTCTCATTTATTGTGTTGTGTCCTGGTTTTATGAAAGTTAATTTGCTATTGCTGTTCAGGTGAAAGGACCTTCGGGGTGCTGACAAAAATTGATTTGATGGACAAGGGTACCGATGCTGTTGATGTAAGTGTGTATGATTCTAAAAGCGTTTACTTAATACTTTATAGTATTTGTGTATGATTCTTGAGTAAACCCTTGGTTTGAATAGGTATGATTGAGCATCAAATTGCCAATGTGTAGCCATTCTATTAGTTGCTTGACTTAGAGTCTTATCTCTCACCTTCAGATACTGGAAGGAAGATCCTACCGGCTCCAGCAGCCATGGGTTGGCGTTGTTAATCGGTCGCAGCAAGATATCAACAAGAATGTGGACATGATTGCAGCTAGACGTAGAGAGCGCGAGTACTTTGCAAATACACCAGAATACAAACACCTTGCCTCAAGAATGGGATCAGAATATTTAGCGAAGATGCTCTCGAAGGTTTCCTTTCTTTAGTGTAGATTCATGCACAAGTTGACTCTTAGACTTTCTAACCTTTTTGTGTATATGCAGCACTTGGAGCAAGTGATTAAATCAAGGATCCCGGGGATTCAATCGCTCATAACCAAGACAATTGCAGAGTTGGAAACTGAACTTAAGCGACTTGGAAAGCCCATTGCTAATGATGCTGGGGTAGGAAAGCTCATTGTGTATTCTTAGTAGACTAAAAGCTTGCATGCATATTATAATTTGGAGTATCCTGATGAGTATTTATTTGCCAGTGTTATTTATGTATCAGTCATCACTTCCTTTTGCATGAAAAAAAGAAACTCGACCAACCTTTTTTTTGGAAACACAACTCGACCAACCTAGGAGAACTTGGTGGTATTATATTGAGAAGAAATACCCAAATTCACGTCAAAGAATACTCAAACCTAGGTGGTCAGGGTGTATCAACACGTTTAGCCTACTGATGTAGGCTCAGTTCCTCACTTCCTTTGCCATGTAGTGACTAGTGAGATAACCTTAATATATATCTCAATTGATCAAATCTTACTGGTAACATGCAGGGAAAGTTGTACACAATTATGGAAATATGCCGTATGTTTGACGGTATTTACAAAGAGCATCTTGATGGAATGTATGTTCACAATATTTCCCACTGCTTTTTTTCTTTCTTATATATCTTTATACTTATGTTTCTCAACCAAATATTCTTCTTTACAGTCGTGCTGGGGGTGAGAAAATTTACCATGTCTTCGACAATCAGTTTCCTGTGGCTATTAAACGGTTGCAGTTTGATAAACAACTCTCGATGGAAAACGTGAAAAAGCTCATAACAGAAGCTGATGGTTACCAGCCTCACTTGATAGCTCCAGAGCAGGGATATCGACGCCTAATAGAATCTTGTCTTGTTAGTATCAGAGGTCCTGCTGAGACAGCTGTTGATGCGGTATGCTAATTGTACCATTGTATCTGCTTTAATTTTTCTTTACGAGTAGCTTCAAGAATACATTAAAGCCTTTTGCTTTGAACTGTATGAGAAACCTTTCCATTACTGTACCGCTGAATTCATTGTAGGGTTGATAGTTTTACTGTTTAGGTTTTCCCATCATTTCAAACATGTCATTTGATTTTGCTTGCTCAAAATTAGCTTGTCTCTTACATGGATGAAATATTGGATCAAAATGATGTGTATTCACCCTTGGCCAGTTGCCATGAACTGTACCGTATTTCCTCTCATTTGCTTTATTTCCTTTTTTTAGTAGTGCTGTGGTATGAACCCTTATAGTTTCATAATATGTGTTGATTTCGTGTTACATTGCCAGGTCCATTCAATCCTCAAAGACCTTGTCCGCAAGTCTATCAACGAAACACATGTAAGTCTTCCTAATGTTCCTGTCATACTCATATCTTGATCAATATATTTTAGAGCACAATTTGCTCTCTTCAGATCAGTTATTTTAAGAGGGAGTGAATTATTCAATTGGAATTAAGTCATGATTGATTTGTGTTATAAAAAGTGGGATATGGACCAGCAATATCATTATATCAGAGCAAACATCTTTCTCTAAACTTGCACAATCTGTGAGCATTTTGAAATTGCACCAAATATATAGTTAGGTCATCTAAACAAGTAAATAACCTTTCTGCAGGAGCTGAAGCAGTTCCCCACCCTTCGTGTGGAATTGGGCAATGCAGCTTTTGAGTCTTTGGATAGAATGAGGGATGAAAGCAAGAAGAATACATTGAAGCTTGTTGATATGGAATGCAGCTACTTGACTGTAGATTTCTTCAGGAAGCTTCCTCAGGATGTTGAGAAGGGTGGAAATCCAAGCCACTCTATTTTTGATAGATATAATGACTCTTACCTTAGACGGATTGGTAAGGCCTGTTAGCATTTTAGCTCAATCATTGCATTGCTATTTTCTTATACTTAACTTCTTACTGTACTAAAATGATCAACAGGTCAAACTGTTCTTTCGTACGTCAATATGGTCTGTTCGACCTTGAGAAACTCCATCCCGAAATCTATTGTTTATTGCCAAGTCCGGGAGGCAAAGCGATCGCTGCTTGATCACTTCTTTACTGAATTGGGAGCGAGAGAGGTGAGGTTCTTTCCACCAAAGGACTTTTTTTTCTCATTTTCATGAAGTCTGAGTTGATACCCCACAGCCCTTCATGGTTTGGTTGAGAAAAAAACATATGAAATCTAAGCTGATGCTTCCATTATGTTATACTAGCATTTACAATAGAGTGTTTGCTTCATTTTCTGTGGCATTTACTGCCCACCCCTGGTCGAATGCCTTTAAGGTCCAACGAAATTTATGTATCTAATTATTCTAATATCTGGTTGTAGATGAAGCAACTTTCCAAACTTCTTGATGAAGATCCAGCAGTCATGGAACGGAGAACGAACCTAGCAAAGAGGCTGGAGCTTTATCGGAGTGCCCAAACAGAAATCGATGCAGTTTCATGGTCCAAATAATCTTGATGACCAACTTATCCAGCACTTACATGTTCACTTCGTCATTTGGTGATTGTCTCTCCTATTTTGGGGCATATATAGCTGATTTTTCCTGTCGTAGGTCTATAGATCGCTGCAGCTTTATGGTGTCATTTGGTTTGTTTTTGTTCCTTGTGCTTGAGGATCTAGGGTGACGCCAAGCTGCTGTACTCTTGTACCACGAACAAGTTCATATATTTGTGCTTTGTTGCCATGCATTCTTTTATTCCATCTATGTGCAGATACATAGTTGCAAGTTTTGCAGCTCGGCTGCTATTCAAATTTTGATGAGGTAGAAATCTGTCACAGTAAAAAAAATCTACAGGCTATATCAGTAATTTAAGAGCTGTTATTCACATTTTTGAACTACCACCTCTGGTTTTTATTAGTGACGTTTGTTAGTTTTCTAAAACAAAAAAAAAGTAACGTTTGTTAGCATAAATTTTGCATTAACAATTTAAAACTCTAGGGAGTAGTTACAGATAGCTATACATAATACTACTACATTGCAGTACTATGATAATATTGTTACCGTCTAAGGACATCGGTTGTGTAACGTCAACGATTTCATAAATGCAAAGGTAAATCTAGTAAAATAGCGAACGAAAATGGGTCATCTAAACTATCCTCGCCTGGATCGCCAAGATAAATTTAATAACATCAGATACCACAAAAACGAGCTCAATTGGCACATTCATTTTCTCATTTTCTATAGCTGTACAGAGCGTACAAAAGCTAAAAGAGGCTGCAAATATCACAGATTGGACCATATGCTCGAACTAGAGCTTTACATGGGGCGCGCTTCATGACCTTGCCTGGTAATACTTCGTAACCAGTCTTTCTGAATACTCCCCGAAAGTAAGCGTTCCGTCTGGTGGAATCAACTGGCAGGATTTAAAATATAAGCTGGTTATTTGGAAAAGGGGACCTGCGTATTCTATATGGGGTATTCTTTCAGAGTTCAGACAAACCTCTTGGTGATATGGGATTTCTCTTGGAAACTTAAGCTTCTCATCCCTGCCAAACGTTTCAAAACAAACGATTGGTTCAGGAGCATATGCGGAATCAAGAATAGCAGACACAATCACCAGACAGAGCACACCAATTCTTATAATAACATAAATGACATAATAAGGCCAGGAAGATTATTAGGTAAAAAAAAAAGAAATGCAAGTTCATAGTTTTATTTATAGATGAGTCATGAGTGAGCTAATATCTTGATAAGAATATGGTGTGAGGAAGATGGCATAGACATACCAATCTGGTTGCATGAACATTGCGAAAGTAGAGCGTTCAACACCAGACGCATTTTCACCATTGGGTGCCTAAGCAATTGCAGAAAGTTAGATACCTTGCCAACTGTAAAGAAGTAAACTAAAAGAAAAGTATGCCCAATTGGATGCTCCAGTGTACAATGAATGCTTGCCAAATACCTGCACACAATGTGGTGTTGCACATAAATGACCTCTTGAGAGTATTTCAGTGGTTTCTCCAATTTGGTAAGCCAACTGATCCTCCTCAAAAACAGCCTAAAGCATCCAACCAAAAAAAAAAAAAATGGTAGGCCTTGAATAGACTATTATGGTTTCCAATAAATTATTTAATTGACAATCAACAGTGATGTTTCAGGGGTGCCATTATTTTCAGTGCAGAAATCCCTTAACATTGATTTGATTGATGTAGCAAAGAGCTCCCACAACTCGAGACCATAGCTTATCATCTGCACAAATATACCTGAAGAAAATTCAGTTTACAGAAGAGCTTACTTTAACGACACGGTTATCACGAGTGCGAATGTATAGCCCAGCTGCAGTATCAGGACATGGGATCTCCATAGAATCTTTTGTAAACAAACCACATGTGAGTCCTGTATTTGCAAACAGACTATTAAACACAGTAAATGCTGCGACCTAGTACTTGTTTGGTGATAACTCACACTTATTGTTTAACTGAACTTTTAATCATAAGGATGATATGAATTTACCAGTCAAAGATCCATGGTCAGTGTGCCATCCACACCACGATGACACAGACCCAACTTCATTTTGTTTGCTGCCACAAAAGAAAAACTAATATCAAATTGAAAATTGAAATTCAAATATATCTTCAATGTTGCTACAAGGGAACAAAAAGGGAATCCAGATAGAGGGTGCATGCAAAATGCCTTTGCACCGGTAAAGTGATAACATTATGTTCAGGCTCATATGCTGTCACCTGTGATGGATGCCATCTTTTGTCTTTTTATTAGTGGAACTATATTGAGCTTCTTTTTGCACACCTAAGGCCATCCTATACCTAGAGAAATTTAATATTTCAGACATGATAGTACACTCAATGCTACAAACTCACCTAAATTGTCGAGGGAAGTAATACAACAGACGTCCCTTGTGACACCTCGAACGTGCAATTGTCTGCTCAAGACTGGCACTATCATATGGTCCCACTCCTTGCTTTGTTACTGAAGAGCAGATATATGTTCATCCAGTTGATTGATTGGTAAGCAGAATATTAATATGGGATACATGATTTTTGTTTATAATGATTGCAAATCAAGTACAGTGGTAATCTTTTATCTAAAGAGAATTATGAACACTATCTTTGATTCACAGGTCAGACACTCTCCGATCAGAATAAGTGTTTTTAGTGATGTTAATACAAGTTCTGAGAAAAGATTTGAAAAACAAATATGATTTTAATATGATTGTTCGATCATGGCTGTATTTCCATCTATGCATTGCCAGTTCAACATAGCTGATCTATACATCATGCGATAGGATGACACTTGACAGTTAGTTAATTTTTGCATTTTGACATGTTATTTTGTATCATTACTCAGGCAATAGGATGACACTTGACAGTTAGTTAACTTTTGCATTTTGACATGTTATTTTGTATCATTACTCAGGCAATAGGATGACACTTGACAGTTAGTTAACTTTTGCATTTTGACATGTTATTTTGTATCATTACTGTGTTTTTACGGATTCAGTGCAATGTAAAATTAATTCATTGGATAGTGGATTTTTACGGATGAATCGCCTCCATGCTGAGAAGTTGTCACTGCTAATTAAACAATTCAAGCAAGCCAACATATTTCTGGGTTTATAACACATACCATAGCGATCACAGTGATGAGCCAACATTAAACCAACTTCCATTATCAGCTTTCCAAGAGCTTTAAATGCTACAGAAATGAAAGAAAAAAATGCCATAAAACTCTTGGTTGACTGGTGAGTGGTGATTATGGTTATGAAAAAATGAAGGAAGAAATTTCAAAAAATTCGCACATATTTAAACTGATATCAAAATGTCATATGTCAAACTTATGAAACAAACTACATGGTGGACACTGAATTAGATATATGATGGCTTCATTCATACCTGTCTCAAGCTCAGGAAGATGATCATTTGGCCATATATTTGGTCGACAGTAAGATGGATATCTGCAAGTCAAATATCATTAGGAGGCTAGAAGGAAGCAAAAAGGAACTAAATATTCACCATGAATAATATGCAACAGTACAACTTAATAAGCACCAAGATAATGTTATATAAGAAATTATAATAATCTATTCTTGAACAAATGACACCAAGTACGAAACATGTCAGGATCTCAGGTGATATAACAAACAAAGTTGGAATTGTATGAAACAAGTTTCGCTGCTGCATCCTACAGTAAATCAAAATTCCAGTAGAAATATTTTACCTTCTTACAAGCACCTCATCAGTGGTAGGGACATCCAAAACTGGGTTTGCATAAAAGGAACCTTTGAATGTGTCTGCATGAAATGACCGTAAGGCATCTTAGGGACAAAGAGATGCCATAATTACAATACTTGAGGAGTAGAGTGCAAAACGAAATGAAACTCAACGTCCCCAAACTTCATTGTTCTTTTGCAATATTCATTCATTCAAGAGTGTATAATGGCTTATACGGCCATCTACCTACATACTACATGATGAATGATTAGCAGAACGGTGAACTAGTAGTGTATACCAAGTTTCCCAGACTCAAGTTTCTCCTTCCCATGGCTCCACCCAAAGCTATACCTGCGATGCAACAGGAAGTGTATATGCTTCATCTAAGCCAACGAATATGACGCACAAACATCAAGCCTAACTATGACTGTTCGAGTGAGGCAATCACAACGAAATTCTTGGCCAAAAGCACCACCTGCTTTCCGGGTCTTCAAGTCCTTTCTTCACACGTTCAGGAAGGTTTGCAATTCTGGCAGATTAAAAAGAGGAAATGCAGAACACAAAGATGTTTTTCATCAGTACACAAAAGTAACTCGAAAAACGCCCGGGAACTGAAACTGAAACTTAAGTAAGAGGCAGTATATGATATCAACAGAACAACAACGACATGCCTTGGTGCCAAGCGCAGCAGCCTTTTCCTCAACTCGGGAAGATCAGGTACCTGCGTGCAGAAAATGACCACACTAATTCCTGTAACTCGGTTCAAATTTCCTCCGCCATACACAAATCGCACAAACAATCAGTCGCAACTCGTGCTACTCACACCCGCAATGGAGATGATCCCGAGCCCATGGGGCCCGAGCCCTTCCTCTATCTTGCCGCTCAGGTCCTTTTCCGTCTCCTGCACGCGCCCGATCGCCGCCGCCCAAAGCCAAAACCAAAACACGTCGTTGGAGGCAGAGGAAACTGGGGGGTAGGTCGACCGTGCAGGCGCGGAGGGTCACAGGGTTACCTTGAGATCGGCGAAGGGGATTGTGACAGTGCGGACGGACGGCGGCCGCTCCATCGCGCAGCACCAGACACGGCGGACTGCGGCGGAGGCGGCTCGGTACGAGGTCCTGCTACTGCTGCCTGGCGCTGCTGATGCCCAACAGTGTTGTGACCGCACGGCACTGCCCATCTCGTACCTCGCCGTCTGGCTTATTGGTGGACTTGTGTGCCGCGTTACCTGTTTTTTGGCGGCACCGGCGAAGATGATGGGAACTTGGAGAGAACGGTTCAGCCCTGGCGTCACGTGCGGTGGCGCTGCACGTCTCTATGCCGCCGCTGCGTGAGCGCTGATGCGGATGGAGATGTGGACTGTGGCCAGTGGGTGGGAGCTGACAGCTGAGCTGGGCGCCCACCCCCACAACGACGACCACGAGGAGATCTGGGCCGCTCGCAAGTCGCAATCGACTGGGCTTTTGGCCGTTATGCTGCCAAAGACTGGCTTCCTTGCTCGGGTGCGACTCTGTGAGCAGCGGCCTTGACCATCGTTTGCGTGCTGCCTCTCCCTTCCCCCAAATAGGCAAACACGTTTCAACAGCTAAACTAAGCTGACAATGAGCATGCTAAGTAATTGCAGGTCAGCACAGCCACGGCCCACGGAGAGTATTACTCCGATCACGAATGCAGCGACTATGGTACAGAATATCAATTTTCCACGGCTCACGAATACAGAGTTTGTGTTATCTATGATTACAAATGTAAGCCATTTCAATGACAAAAATCACACCAGTAAAGAACATGGGCACTACAACCAATTTCATTTCCAACAACAGGACTGGCAGTCTCTCCATACAAAAGGACCAGAGAAATTCATGAATTTCTAACAATGAAGTACGAAATGATGCAGAACAGAATGAGTGAAACCACATCCAACGGTACCACCCTAGTACCGTTGAGAATAACTCTTCAAAATCTCCAATAAAATTCTACAAGCCATAAACTTGAGAATACCTGCATACAAAAGAACCAGAGAAATTCATGAATTTCTAACAATGAAGTACGAAATGATGCAGAACAAAATGAGTGAAACCACATCCAACGGTACCACCCTAGTACCCTGTGACAACTACTATCAACCTTCAGTTGCCCTGTGACAACTACTATCAAACCACATCCATGAATTTCTGGATAGCAAAGAGCAGACTTAGAAAACCAGGAAATACAGGATTAAATCAGTTAGTATTCCATTTTAGCGAAATATACAATCAACATGCCCTAGGTGAGAAGGCGGACAATAAAACATGAAAAATTTGTGAAAACAAATATTGTGGCCATTGGAGGCAAGGCTGTGAGGAGCTGGTAGATGAGAGACCCATCCACCAAAGCACAGCCTCGTACTATGAAACCACTATATTTTCTCTAGGGTCCCAACGTCCGAGCACCCCGCAGAGAACCTGCAGGTATTTCAAAGCTAAGAAAACAGCTTTCCCCAATTGGCATGGGACCCTTGATGAGAAACAATTAAGATCACGTCGTCTTTCTACTAGACTAGTCAATTCACAGTTCGCATCATGGGACCTCTAAGAATAAGGATTCGGGAGACAGCAACAAACAATACATTTCGTAAGCGCAGAAAAAGTGAACTGTGTACACCATTCTACCTCAGATGCTGCAGAGGTACGTGAAGACGCGGATCTGCTTTGCTCTGCATCCCTCACAAACTGACAATCAGAAATGAAATGGATCAGAAATCAACATAACGTAACGAAATTACAGAGCGCGGCGCCAGCAGGCGAGGATCACCATGGCGCTTGGTGGGAGATTGGAGCGGAATTTGGCGCGCACGACGCCGGACCTAGCCTCGACCCTGCAACCAGATGCAGCCTAACGCGGTGCCACCACTTCTACACCCTTCCCGCCGTTCCACGCGACATTCGGCTCGCAGCGCAGGATGGCGGGAAGCCTGAGGCAAAACGAATTCGAATCAGTCAGAGAAAACCGGGGCCAGCATGAGGTTGATGACCAGGGATCTAGTGGGCGGTGGCGCACCTGACGTGCAGCACGTTGCGTCCCTGCACCATTGTCGGCACAGGTCGCCGACGAGGGAGGAGATGCGGTTGCGCCGTTGATGTGGCGGCGGCAGAGGGTGGAATCGTTTGGGGCAGCGAATGAGAAATGAACCCTAGGTCGTGCGGGTTTTAAAAGCTTCGGGCTGCTATTGCGTCGAGTGGTACTGGTACGAGACGTCATATGACTGCTAGATGGGCCTAGCCCACGTGGAAGAATCGTTTCGTAAGCCCAGTAAGGCCCACGAATTCTCCCAAGTGGACGCGCTTGGATGGTGTCGGCCACGCGCGCGAATGTTCTCCGGAGCAAAATGCAACCTACATGCTGTATCTCAAATTCTCAATGCTGATATTTTTGTAAGTTTATTTTGGTGTAAAAATGCTTCCACATGATCTGCTAGATCGCCAAGTGTCTGCAAGATCTTACTACTGGCAAGCCACGCCGATCGAGATGTTTGGTTTTCCCATAATAACGCGTGATGTCACCAGAGCATGGCAAAACCTGACTTCAGCCCAATTTCTCAATTCCAAATACAGTATTTCATGTACAATGTAGCCAGCACGTACTCGTAGAATAGAAAAACAAGTGTTAAAAAGACATCGCTGTTGTCTGTGAATGGGGGGGGAATATGCTCGTGAACTTCAGACAGCACAAACAGACGCAGGTTTTGCAAATTGCAAGCAGCCGGTTTGGTACAGACATGTCGTCGGGTTGCTGTCTGGTTGGTTGCACTGCATTCCATCCCTTTTTAAATTGTCATTCGGAAAACAACTTTAATTTTAGAATAAATAAATTAAAATTATTATCCTAATGAGAACAGTTTGAGAATATTTACTTTTGCCACTAAATATAACTGATATTGTGTCCAAAAATTTGATTAATTGATGGTAAAATGTTGCTGAAATTCTATCAAGTATAATACATCATTTTTTCATACAAAAGAGGGATAAAATCATATCACTAGAAAAAAGTAAGGTAGATTTCAAGTGTATTTCTATCTTTTTATATAAAAAATTTAACACCGTTGTTAAGTAGCTCTACAGAGTCAGGATGAACTTTGCCTTCGATTTCGAAAACCAGGGTTGATCAGAAAGATCTAATTGATGTCACCTCTTTGCATAGTTCTGAAAGTCTGAACAAGGTCGAGCAGACATATCACCTTCTGAAATCAATAGAGTTATTACAGGGCAAAGGTTGTCAAAACCCAAAACTTACCCTGATTCCGGACAGTAGCACGTACGAATACGATACTTTACACAAACACAAGCACAAGGTAGAACTACACGTGGAGAAGTGAACTCTCGTAGAACAACTGAAGCGAAGACATGCACACATGCATCGATTGCTAGCTAGTTCTCCGGAATGCTCGCGAGCCGCGGCTGCCACCCGGCCGGCCGGCACGGCGGGCACATCATAGTGACGGCGGCGGCGACGAAGCTGTTGCCCCCGCCGCCGAGCTCGTTGTTGAGCTCCTCCATCCGGGCCTTCCTATCCGCCGCGTCCCGCCGAACCAGCCTGGCCACGAGCTCCTTCGCTTCCTTCCTCTTCATCACGATCTTCACCCGGACTCCGCCGCCGCCGTCATTATCGACGACGGGCTCCACGTGTAACCCTGTAGGCCACGCCGCCTTGGTATTGACTTCCTCCGGCGGCATGTCCACCGGAACCACGTGGCTCGCCGCTGCCCGCCTGCCGGTGTTTCTCCAGCAGGCCGTCTTCTTCCTCTTCCAACTCCTCGCGTCTCCGGCGGCGGTGCACACGCATGGCAGATGCAGGCTGTTGCCCATGCTGTTTTAGCTAGAGCGAGGAGGAGGTTGGTGTGTTCAATCGATGATAGAATTGTGCTGGAGTGGCATTCTGTGTGTGCTCATCGCAATTATATATATAGGAAAAGAGGTCACAGGTCAGAGAGGGAATGAGACCAGTTCAGAGTAAGCGTGAGCGTGGACGATGGGGCGGGGTGTGGAATCTCAAGTGCTGCTCTGCTCTTCCGCCTCTTTTAAAAATTGTTGCCGTTTCTGAATCAGATTGGCTATGGTTTACTGTAAGACCGAAGACACGTACGCGCTCATTGGCAATTTGGGGTTGACGTGTTATATGTTGCCGCCGTCAAGCACGCTAAAAAGGACTGCGGTTTCCGTTGGGCTGCGCAGGGACTGCCGGCGAAAGCACCTCGCGCAATGATTTTTTGGTCCGGGTCACTGGACATCCTGGTACCTGGTATCACGCACGAGGCACCTCATCCGCCATCACGAAGTTAATTTATTGTTGTTCCCTTTATTTATTTGAACTCTGCATTCTTTTGTACTTTAGTTTTCTAGAAGGTAGCTACAAGTTTTATGCTATATAAAGAATTATGTCCCACCACATGTTGCAATGAACACAAGGTGCTCCCTCCGGAGTAGAAGAAGTTGTGCGATTGTGCTTGTGGTTACCATAAGTGGGTTCAGCAAACTGAACATAACTGTGTTGTTAGCCTACTGACAATTTTTTAATAATTTATTTCCTAATATTTCTCTTTTTCTTTGTGTGAAAATTAAAGGGCTCGACATGCTTCATTATTCGAAGGTCATATTTTGTGACCTGTTTTCTGTATGTTTCTTTCAACTTACTTCTATAATGAAGAACAGTACTTTAAGGAATGAAGACTAGTCAAACAAGCAGTGCAAACTCAAATAGGACTGGATGCGGTACAATTCCTGCTACCGCATCTTGTTATTTGAGAGCAAAAACACAACTCATGTCACATTGTCCGTCTTCAAAGTAAGAATTTGACGGCAAAGCAGCCAGGCATTATTATACTTTCAGTTGACAATGACATCTTCTAGATTAGCGATGCATGACTTCGACCGATCATTCAAAGCACAAGACAGTTATACCTGACCATTTCATGTAAGGATGCTACGGATATATATATATATATATACATATATTTTTAAGGAAACCGTGAGGAGAGCTAGTTCAAATCAGAGCACGGTTGTATTTATCTGAAGAAACGTTGATTGCTGCTGAAAAGTTGTGGTACAACCGTACAAGTACAAAGTCTAATCCGTGACGTAACGTTTATGAACCCATATTCGTTTCTGATATTGACCTGATGAAGTATCCAAAAAATAATCTCCCATATAGTGTTGGTTTGGTTGTTGATGTATAGTAAACGGGACAAAATATGCGTTGCGGGAGTCACAGAAAATGGGGGTCCATGTAAATCTTACTGGTACAACCAGACCACCAAGATTCATATGCAAGAACAGAGCGAAGAAGTACTGTATGGAGGAAGGCGACTATTTTGAGGCAGCCAAGCCAAAGAATGAATTAATGGCAACAAGATGAACAGCTTCGACTTCGACCGACCGATGCAAGGGCGCAAGCGGGCCGCGGCACGGGGCCCTGAAGCGAAATGGTGGCATGAGGACGGCCCGGCCTGACTGGCACCGCCCGACGAAACTCCTCGCGGCGGCTGCGGCCCGCGCGCAGAACGGAAGAACACACGGGACGATTCCACCGAGACCGGGGCCCGGGCACCGGACGCGCGAACGCGACGCATACAGCCACCCGTGTGGCCTCCTGCTGCGTCGCGGTCGGGGTTCGCGATGAGGCCGGGCCTCCGCCGCCGACCCCACGCGCGCGCGAGCCACACGCCGCACCCACCGCACCTTCGCGCCACGCCTGCAGTCCTGCAGTCGTCCCGGTAACCAACGCCTACGCGGCCACGTCCGCACCGAAAAAGCGAGCCATGGCGGCCACGAGCTCCTCGGCGGCAGTAGCGCTCGCCTCCCTTCCCTTCCCCGCCACCACCACTTATTCCTCTTCCCGCGTCTCCGTGCGAAGCCCCCGCAGTCCTCGCTCCGGAACCGGAAGGGTCTCCCTCATCAGATGTACCAACGCGTCGCCGAACCTGTCGGCGGCGGGCGCTCCGGCGGCGCCGCCGAAACCGCAAATCGAGCTCGAGTTCGTCGGGGTAAGAAAGAGTCTGCCTGGAGCCCGGCGCCGCAGCCCGACGCGTGACTCTGATTGCTAGTACTAGTTCTCTTCGCTGTGCTGTTTCTGAGTCTAGTGCTGCTATATTCCACTATATGGTCTGTGTAGCCGAACCCGGGTGCGGACGGCTCGTACCCGGTGGACCAGGTGGAGGCGGCCAGCGGCGAGAAGCTCCTTCGGGACATCATGAACGAGAACAAGATCGAGCTGTACGCGGCATACGTGAGGAGGCTTCTTCGACTCACTTTCCTGGGATTTTGTCTCAGCGGTACAATGGGTAACAAAGAATGGCTTTGCTGTGTTTTGTAGGGTAAAGTGATGAACTGCGGTGGCGGTGGCAGCTGCGGCACGTGCATCGTAGAGGTACATGCTCTCCCCGCCGCTTCAACAGCCGCGCTTTGATCCCCGTTTGTTTTAGTTTGATCGTTTCGGTGCTACTCCATGAAATTGTCAGCCCTCTGTTCACAATGGCCATTCTGAAATCCAACTGAATAATCTCAATATCCTTCATGAAAAATCCCAACTGGACTGGTGAATAATCGGCGGGTGGGTGTGGTTTGATTCTTACAGATACTTGACGGAAAGGAGCTCCTGAATGAAAGGACAGGCGCTGAGAACCGGTTTCTGAAGAAGGTAGGAATTATACAGCTTGACTCGATCGGCACTATACTGTTTCTGAAGTTTAAACGGTCTCCTTTCTGATTTTGTTTCATTGGAAGAAACCGGAGTCATGGAGGCTAGCTTGTCAGACAATTGTGGGAAACAAAGAAAATTCGGGCAAGGTAAGTGTGGTCAACTCGGCACTTTTTCATTCTCTTTCAAGTTGACTAGTGATGTTTATTTCTGAACATGTATCAAAAAGGGAATAAAACTGCATGCGCTGCGGATGCTGAACATCTAACTATTCTATTCACTCAAAAAAACACCAGGTGGAATAATTTTATCAAGCAGAATTATAGTTAATCATCATTTAGTTTTGACCTGGAAACAGCTAGCGAGCACCCCTGCTTTGGTTGATCATAAATTTCAGTGAACTACTGATTCCTGCATACTGTTATATCTCCTTTTAGGTTGTTGTCCAACGGCTGCCGCAGTGGAAGAAATGATTGCGTCCCGCACTGTGGACGTGCTAATGATCATCAAGCTGTATATGGCTGTCTTCCATGCCATGTGCAATTATCTCATCGTTTTGAAGAGTTCTTTTGTACTAGTTTGCAAGCTTGGGCGCATGCCCACATTGCTATAAGCTGTAACATGGGTTAAGTCAGTTCACGTTAGTGCTAGAGTACTTTCTCGATCAGGAATTTGAACAAACAAGCATTACAGTATATAACGTGTCCGATTCTTTTCTCCTGCTGAGTTTCAAGTAACTCCCTTAGTTCTCTTTTTCATGTGTTTAAACAAAATATGGAAACTATTAAATAGAGTCGAATACTCGGCCGAGTGGTAATAACATTTGGAACACTACATATTTAAAATAACATATGATCATCGTTTTGGCAAGCATCCGTTGTAGTCTAGTTGGTTAGGATACTCGGCTCTCACCCGAGAGACCCGGGTTCGAGTCCCGGCAACGGAACTTTTTTTTTTTTTGGCCTCAACTGTTTCTCTTTCCACTATTGTTTTTTGTAGGGTATTCGTAACCGTACAGTCAATGTAGGCAAAAGAAGAAACACTATGCCTGTCAGCAAAGAACTAAAAACTGCCCGTATGTGAAATGGAACGGAATAGAAGGAAGGTGAAATTGAACTGCAGGATATTTCCCAATAGATAAATAGGCGAAGATACTGGTAAGGACTCAGCACTCAGGAGTTCAAGCTTCAGATCATAAACATACATAAATAGTTACAGATTGACAACACTGATTACTCATGCCAACACGAAAAGATAAAAAATGGACAAAATAGTGGATGCCGCACCTAGCACACTTTTGCCAAAATGGCGAAGAATACCATTTGCATCAGTTAAATAAGTGTGGCGATCAGATTTGTTGATGGCTGGCGACCTATTAGGACGGCTGCATGGCCTGTCACTGGCTTAAAAGCTGCAGCTGACTCTAGCTTCTCCCAGGTTAGCTTCCGCTTTGCCTCCAATTGAGCTCGTTTTTCTTCATCCTCCTTGCACTTGGCCAGGCATATTGAGAAGAGATCCTCATCCATCTCAGAGAACATTTTCTTTACATTAGCAGTCAGATTCAGGACTGCTTGGTTCCAGTGGTTCTGACTATTCTGTTCTAGCGCTGGAACAACAATAGGCATAATTGCCTGGCGGTTTTGGGCAAATAAGCTGATAATGTGATCATTGTTCCACACGAAGAGTGCTCTTTCAGCAACCTGAAACAACTCAACTGTTAACATATTATACTAATGAGAATTAAAACTAAGAAGATGCAGCAAAACATTTCTTATATCGAGCTCATTCTAATAATGTTGGACCATGCCTCACATTTGCTAGATTAATATAGGTCTCCAGTGAGCACATTCCAAGTGATGGCATGATTCATGGTGGCTTCCAATTGTTGTTTGAATTATTCTAGATTGTTAGCCATTTATCATTCATTTGCCATGTCCCGAAGTTAAGGCCCTAAAGGGACAAAAACAAACCTCAGTGACAACCAGTGAATGTCCTTTTGTGATTATCATTACTCTTTTTAAAGACTTAATGGACACTCTTCAGATTAAGTTTCTACTTCAAGTATACATCAATACCAGATAGAAACTTTAGACTGAATACAATTTAATCTTCAATTGTGTTTTCCTTTCTGAAGTGTGTGCTGCAAGTTTTTTTAACAAGCAGCAACAGACTCTATTTGCCTTCAATAGAGGGCAGGGCAGTTGTTTAACTGCACTATTTTCGTCTTTTTTAAAAAAAAATAATATGCATGTTGCAACAAGAAACTAAAATATATACTAGAAAGTCGGGGCAAGTTACCTGGAAGTGTGAACTAGTGATGCAATGTGCAATTCGCTGAAATAATGGAACCATGCATTTCTGGAATTCGATCTGGCTTGTAGACTCCAAGATCTCTTCAATCTCACTCAGAAACATCACTTCCTTCTGACAATTTGTGATTGGCCAATATCTTAACAGACCAAGTATCACTCCGCTTGCAAGCTTTGGGTCCTTCTCCAGAAATTGTGTCACACAGTACGTCAGCTGCTGGAGATAGAGCCCAACTGATTTGGGTTTGTGTAAAGGAATAAGAACCCTCCAAAGAAACATTTTGTGTTCTTCCTTCAGAGGCAATGCGAAGCCGCTAATGACACTGCCAAATACCTCCAGCAGCTCAGCAATCCCGTTATGGCGGTCAGTCTCAAACACAAACTGGTAGAATATATTGCTCACTGCTTTGCGGATGAAAGGACGGTGTACCATGAACTTTCCATATATTCTGTGCAGAATTGTTTTCAAACAATCTCTTTCTCTTGGATCCTCGGATTCAAGAAGATTGAGAAGCTTAACAATGAATGAGTGATCAAAGTGCTTCTTCCCTACCTTTGCATCCAAGGATGAGGATCCAATAAATTTCAGTAGTAGCTCATACACAAGCTGCAGATGGCACCATGCGGGGTCAAACATGGGTTCATCCTCGTCACCCTCACCACCACCAGATGAACCTGACCTACAATTAGGAGGGAACGCCCGGAACAGGTTGATGGCACACATCCTAGAGCACGCAGCAACCACCGCCTCCGAGAAACGGGAATTGGTGGATTCCACGTACTCTATAAGATCCAACAACGTTTGCCTCTTGATATCCTTCTCCACCGAGCTCTTGTTGGGGTCTGAGAAATCAAAGACGACGCAGCACAGGCTCAACTTGCTCACAAACAGGCTCTGCTTCTCCGAGTTGGGGACATCCTTGAACGAGAGCAACGGCTCAATGCCAGCCACGACGCTTGAGGGGAAGACAGCGGACGACATGCGCCTGATGACGGAAACCGGCCGGGCAGGGGGGACGCTTCCACAACTGCTCGTCCGCTGTATCCCGTTGCCATTGCTGCTCTGACCTGACTCCCCGGAGGCCGAGGGCTTCCGGGGAAGCTTGCTGAGTAACTGTTTCCACATCTTCCACAGAATCTCACACCAATACCATGGCCACAGTTAAGCTCACCACTAACATAACAAGGTTTGCACAATCAGAAAAGTAACCAAAACTTCTACTAGCTCATGCAGCAGAGTGCACAGAGACTAGTTCTGACGGTACCAGGGGACACAAAGATTAGATTCTCGTCCCAGAAGAGCCCCCAATCCGAGCAAATGCAGGTAAATCTGGAGCTGGCAAATGCAAACTGAATCGAAGACCAAGACCAGCCCCCTAGACAACTCAGAATGTGACGTACCAGCCTTGAAATGAAATCTTAGCCGAGATGAGGAGAGATCGGCGACGGCCAATCTGAAGCAAGAGCAAAGAGAGGAGGCCACCAAGCTCTGTTCGGTTTTGCACGGATCTGGAGTTCCGGGCACGCGGTCACCCGGATCCAGGCACCGTACCGTGGCCGCCGCTGCGAAACGAGCAGCGGAGAAGGAGGCTACAGGACGGTCCTGTCACGCATTGGGAACCGGATCGAAACCTGCAGCGCCGTGCTTCGTCCACTTCTCGGGAAGAGAGAGAGGGCGAGGGACAGTGAGATGGGGAGGGGAGTGAGATGAGAAGGAGAGTGGAAGGGAAGGACCTGTTTGCTGTTTCTTGCGGGAAATGGTTTCTTTACCACGAACATGGTACGGACAATATCATTATGCAAACATTGTGGTCCAGTACGGCTCCTGGAGCCCATGTGATTACAGAATCATCCCAAATCTGGGGCTTTTCTAAAGCTAAGATCTCTGCATTTACGTGGGAATTAGCAATAGCAGAAATTAAGCAGAGCATAACAGGGCCGCTGACGCAAAATATCCGGGAACGCAGGGTCGGACGTGCAAACGGCGTGCTTTAATCGGCGTCCCTGTCCTGTCCTTGGACACGGGACAGGCCGGCCACCCCGCTTTAATTCGAAAGGCGTGGTCACGGGCTGAGAGATCCGGGCCGTCGGATCGGATGGCAGGCCAAGCCCGCACCGCACGCACGAACGCACGGACCGAGGAGAGTCGGGTGGACTGTCGCGCGTCCCGTGACGCAGCACACGGCCGAACGGTGTGGGGGCAGGGCACCAGCACCACCGGCGGTGACGGCACGGGTACTCGCCGGACCAGCCGTGCCGCTCCGTCGCTGTCGCGCGACAGGGGGGCTGCCGGTGACGGGCCGCGGCGAGAGAAAGCAAACGGACGGTTCGGGCTTCCGGCGTGTCAGCAGCAAGCATGTGCCTTACGAATGGTTTGGTCCATGCTGTTCTTCAATTAAGCTACTACGGCGGTACACGCATTCACCCCGTCATAATTTAGGCACAGTGCTCTGACAATTTGGAACATGGTTCAAGCAAACGCGCGATTAATGGGTTGCAGATGATTGGACACATGCAAAATCTTTCCAAGCCGAAATCAAAAGTACAGGAGGCCGTTACGTTGGGGTCCTATAGGGCGACCTAAGTCTGCGGGACATGAAAAATATCAAACAACTTTAAACGAAGTGTTCATATATAATAAAATAAGAAATTAAAATGATAAAAAAATGAAAGCATGAAGATAGCATTGGCTTAAAAGTTAAACGTTCATGCACGAAAAATATATGTCACAGGGCCACATCGTTTTTCCTACTACATAAGATGAAAATTGTATTAATGAGTCAAGTTACAAATGTATATTGAAGGAAGAACATAACAATGTATAAATAAATAATTCTAACATAGTGTATAACCGTACATTATGCATGACCATGGTGGGAAGCTTTGGAATGAAATCAAAATTAGAATTGCAAAAAGCACAAATTTGCCCCCCCAACCCGCCCCCCCCAAAAAAAAAAGAAGTGAAAAATAGTATAGGACAAGACACCATAGCACTGAAACAGACACGGAAAAAGAGTTTAAAAAATAGCAAGCTCGGATGCATCCCTGCTGAAATGTTGGTGTGTACTGGAATGGGACGTGAGATTTGGAATGCCCCTGTGTGACTTTATATAGGGTCAGAATTTGGGAAGGTTAAGAGCTAAATGAGTTACACTTTTGATCCGTGTTAATTTTGCTTTATGATGCCCATTTACTCATCGGTTAACGAGTAGTAGTGGCAGGATGAAAAACAGCTGATGTGCATCCATATAGGAAAAAAAAACAAAAGTAATTAAATAAGACCAAGGAGATGTATGGCAACAAATATTCTTATAATGTTTAATAAAAATATTAACTTAATGGGATATTTATGTTGCAGAAGTTTAAAGACACCATGTCATGCGTGAGTGGAGGAGAAATAACGTTGGGTCAATAATCATTAAGGGGTTATTCAGATTGAGGTGATTAAGTAAAAGATATTAGTAAGGATATATTGTAAACTCATAGATAGTGGAATGAGAGAAATGTCCCTTGCGCTCGTATGAGATTTTGCAATTAAATATGCTATAAGTAAATGGTAGTGGGGATGGGGTGAGGAGGACACTTGGACCGATAGATCTTATTAGAAGTTTTTGATCTAACGGTGTACATATTTAGAATGATGTGGCTTTATGAGAGTAGAGAGAAATAGGAGTTAATGACTCTTAGTGGGTTGTACTTATAAAGAATACATAGATAGGTCAGCTCATTAGGCCCGATAAAAGAATTTTTGTTGTTTTGTCTTAACATTGATCAAAAAAGATTTTAATTTCAATTGTAAAAATGTTTTGCCTTCATCGAAAATTGTTTCGGCTTAAAACGAAAAATGTTTCAGTTTCAAATAAAAAATGTTTCAGATTTAATTAGAAAATATTCCGACTTCAATCAAAAACATTCTAGCTTCAATTTTAAATTGTTCCGGTTCGAATCAAAAATTGTTTCAGCTTCAATGTTAAAATGTTCCGACTTTAATCGCAAAACGTTCTAGCTTTAATTTTAAATTGTTTCGGCTTTAATCGAAAAGTGTTCCAGCTTCAATCTTAAAAGATTCTGGCTGCAATTGAAAAATGTTCTGAAATTTAATCTCAATGGGATCAATTCAATTTTTTGAATTTGAAAAATTCATAAAAAAATCAAATTTAAAATTTAAAAAACATATTCATATGGGATCTTATTTTGTTGCATTAATTCTAAATAATTCGATGGTTCAAGGGGAGTGAAAAAACGGAGTTGGGATTTGAGAGAAAAAGGAGTTTGAAGTTCTCAATTCAAATTAATTTTAACCGGACCCACACGCGTCAACCCAGCACAGCTTGTCCGCACCCGCACGCTCTAGCTGGCCGTCCACTTCGCCGGGCGTGAATCTTAAAGCGCCAGGGCGAACTACATATAGGAAGCGCGGTTGCGGTGTTGCGCCAGTTTTGTCGTTGCCTACAAGTAAACAGGGTGGAACGGCCCAAGCTTGTTCGGCCCAACTATTTTTGTAAGCATTGCCTTTTGCCACAGATGAAAACTGTAAAAGCGATATGAGAAGAAAATAAAAAAACGCCGTTGCCGGGGATCGAACCCGGGTCGCCCGCGTGACAGGCGGGAATACTCACCACTATACTACAACGACTTTGGTGCCTACCGGGAGAATAAACCTTTAAGAGTAGTAATATTTAAAACCTTCTCGTTCCTTTTGGCAACCAGGACCACCCATGCCATGATACGTGCCGACAACGCGCAGCTCCTCTGGCTCACAAAGCGGCGCGGTGGTCTCCCTCTCGTAGAAGTAGTCTTCGTCCAACGCGGCCGCCCAGGCCCCGATGCCGGCGAATTCAATTATTCGGCGCCGCAGGGAAGGGCCGCGCAGCGCGAGCAAGCGAACCGCGCCGCACGGCACGGAGCGCACGCGCGCGCGGGATTGTGGTGGTGAAGGCGTGCCGCGCCTCGGCTAGGCTTGGAGCCGCACGCCACGCTGCGCCACGGAACGGTCCTCGTCGGGTCGTCCCGTCCCGTCGCGCCGGCGCTGTAACGCTGCGGCGGCGGGAGCAGGCGAGCGGCAACAGCATCTCCCGTATCTCACGTCTTGTCCGCGCTGCCGCTCCCTCAGGGACGTCCCATCTGTGCCGGCTGCGGCCGCACTGCTGGCCTCTGCTGCTCTGCTCGGTCTCCTTTTTTTTTGCTTTCTTTAATTCGTACCCGTGCAGCGCTGTGTACGGCACCGTTTTGGGGAGCATCGTGGCTGGTATAGAATGCCTTGGCCTTTACTACTACTAACCCATTTGACATTTGTTTTTCTTCGAACGGTGGTCCGTAACTCGTTATGAACAGAACACGATGAAGTTCATACTTGTATTCGAGGTCTGCTGCGACGAGCGCAGTGCGCTTCGGCTTCATGGAACGCAACGCCGCTTGCTTGGCGCCGGCCGCTGGGGATACACGATACAGAAGCCAGGCGGCGCAGGAGCAGTGGAGCACAGCGGCCTACCAGCGGGGACGGCAGCCGGGTAGCGCAAGCAGCACTCCACGGCTCCATGTCCTGCTGCGTGCCTGCACGATTGTTGCGACACCTATCCTTTTTTCCCGTCCTGGATGCCTGCCGAGTGTTTAATAAAGGCCTTACTCGTTTAAACCGTTGACCCTGCTCAGAGAGCGAGGTAGGTGCACCCATCCCTTTCCCATGCACGCGTGATCTTTCGTGGATCCACCACCTCACAGTACACCAAGAGTGCAGACTCGGAGCTGATGAACAGAGAGAGAGGAGGCTGTCCAGCTAGCGACTTTGCGTTTTGTCCCCGAGAGAGGGTCAGTCAAGTATAGCACACAATGCGTACTCACTGCTAAAGCAACAGCATGGGAGTTTTTTTTAAAAAAAAAAGATTTGAGAAAATGGAGGGGTGATTTTGCAGGATGGGCGATTGGGGGGCCCTCGGGTGAGGGAGAGGGAGGATAACCGTCGGCACGTCAGCAATCGCCGTACGTAGTTGACACGACAGGATACGTTCAAAAAACGATTGCATCGGCTTCTTGTTTCGTAGCGCATGGAGCGGCAGCAGCGGTGTGCGATGCGATGCGAGCCAGGGCAGGACATCCCTCATCAAGCAAATAAGGGCCCCCCGTCCGCTCCGTGAGTTAGTGGTGTCCAAGCGTCAATCTCCATCGCCATCGCCATCGCCATATGCATGCATGCTGATGCTGCCACCCCCAAGCTCTTGCGACCGTCAATCCTCCGTAACATCATCGGGAGAAAAAGGAGAGGCGGAGTTGTGTTCGTCGTGCTTCTGCCCCTATCACAAGCGCGGTCACTCTGTCTGTCAGTGTCAAGTTCAGCAGTACAGCAAGTCAGTCAGCAACAGCGCCGAAAAACTGCACGGCGTTTTAATTTATTTCGGACCGGTAGGCGTGTTCGAGTTCGACGAGCAAAGCTTGGGATCGTCCACTCTGTTTCGTACTATAACTAGTAGTACTACGGTCGAAAAACAGCTATGGATCCACGAAGAAGAAACCAAAGAATTATCCCCGCGTCCCAATGGATTTGCCATGCGGCCCGTGCTTCTCGTCAGCACTTGGCAGGCGCGAGCGAGCACGCGCAAGGACGCGCGTGGCAGCAGGGGCAAGGCAGGGCAAAAGGGCAGACAAGATAACAACAGGACGGACCGGGGGCATCAGAGAGGACGGACGAGCAGACAGCCGAGAGAGAGAGCACACGGCGTATTGCAGGATTGCTGCTGGCCTGCTTGCTGCTTCCGCTTCCATCCATCGCCTCCATCTATCCGCCGTCCCAGCCCAACCAAACCAAGGCCACCAGTGACCAGTCCACCACCACCCGCATCAAGCGACAGCAGCAGGGCGAGGCGAGAGGCGAGCCGAGTGCTGTCACAGCGACGAAAAGCAAAAGCGTAAAGCGGCAGCAGCAGGATGAGAGGAGGAGGAGCACGGGCGTCGCATGCAGGCAGGGATGAGGACTGAGGCACCAGGCAGCAGGCAGAGGCCCCCGCCCGGCGCTGCGCAGCCGCTGAATATTCCCTGCACCGGCCATTAACAGCCAGAGTTCGAAGGAGGCCACGACAAGGCCACAGAGTGATGGTGCCCGGTTGCCTACGACTGTGAATTGTTGTTGCCTACTGCCTGCCCTGGCCCTGCTGCCTTCGCGCCTTCCCTACCGCGTGTGTACCGTAGCCGGGCTGCCGGTGCTGGCACTGTTCTCCTCTGCGGCTACGGAGGAGCGTGAACGCAGACGAGGAGGTAAATGCTCGTCTTGAATGCATCCGCGACCAAACGCATTCTTGCGTAGAGTACTGCTCTACACTGTCTCAATTTCGTTGTTCATTTGATTTAGGATAAGGAGGTTAATAATAATAAAAACAAGATCGGTACGTAAAAAATGAGAAAGAAAGATATATATATATATATATTGAAAAGAAAAAAGTGTATTAAAAGACGAGATAAACAAATA
Source organism: Oropetium thomaeum (assembly GCA_001182835.1). NCBI lineage: Eukaryota > Viridiplantae > Streptophyta > Magnoliopsida > Poales > Poaceae > Oropetium > Oropetium thomaeum. Next base: position 3,351,684 of record LFJQ01000010.1, read on the forward strand.
AATTAGAATTGAATACATATAAAATACTAGATAAACAAGTTAATTAAAACGGATGGACTAACGTAATAGACGCGGGCACTCTGAATTCTGGAACTGCTGTGGCGAGCTGGCTTAGCACAAGAGTAAAAATTTACATATTCCGATTCGGGGCACAGGGTTTTCTTGTTTTACTTTTTTCTTTTTTTTTACGAAGCTGCAGCCACACTTGTTGCGAGCCACACGGCCACATGCCATCAAGAAAAACAAAAAAGAGAAGGGCACTCAAACTTTGCGTTCTGCCCTCGCGGAGAATGCTGGACGGCAGCAATCCTTGGTGGAGCCTATTTATGATTTCATGCTGAAATATTCGTCTCGAATTTACAACCAGGGATGTACAGAGACAAAACGAGAGAAACCAGGCACATTTCACTTTCGACCCAGACGACTCGGTCCTACTAAGTGCGTCTGAACTTTATTACCAAGACAAAGTACTAGTATTAGATTTGCGCTAGTTCAGGACGTTGTTGCTGTTCCGCACTTTGCTCTGCACCTGTGAGTTCAGTTAAATATAAACACGAATGCAAAAGCAACTTTCTCGAGGAAAAAAAAAACAATATGTCTGCATTCATTCCATCAACCCATGCAACTGACTTCTGTACCTGAACGTGAGATAACCAAAAGCACATTGCAGATTACTACGGGTAATAATGCCGTACCCTTATCAACGCATTGCAGATTACGTACAGTCAACAAAGTGTGCTTCCGTCTTTCAAAAAAGAAGTGTGTTTCCTGTCAAGTTTCAAACGACTAGAGAGTAGAGATACACAGCAAGATCAGGCACATTTCAGGCATTACAAAATGTAAACCGGTTCATTCCAAGCTCGATCGATACTGCCTCTAACAGTATTACTACTATTACATTACTCGGAAGATTACTGAGATGACCTCTTGACACTAAAAGCACCTAGCCAAGAACATCCCACTTGCAATCCTCCCAAAATAGCAGATAAGAAGCAGAAGAAAAGAAGGAAGAGGAGTTGGCAAAGAGAGAAAAAGGAAAAATTAGTACGTAGCTGGTAGTTAAGATACCTAGTAGAGATATTTATATCTCGGACCATGAAGCCTCAATTCCCCACGAGCTCACACCATCTGCGTCGTCTTCCTCCTCATGCTCCGCTCGCGGAGCAAAACAGAGGGGGATCTACCCGGCAGTGGGAGACAGACAAATGCGCGCACTTCTCCTATCTGTGCGGCGGCCTTCCTTTCGTCCGCTCTCCTCTGTCGCCATGCATTGGCGAGGCACTACTTCGCGAGCTCGTCCGCAACTCCATTTGGACATCAAAGAGAAGGCCCTCTTCCAACCAGGGCGTGAGGGAAGCTTGCTTGCAAGAGACAGAGATAGAGATAGCACAGGAAGCAAAGACACTGAAGAAGAGTGGTGCTTATATACAAACCCACTCACATGGTTGCAAGGATAGAGGAGGAGAAAGCGAGTGGTTTAACAATGGCTGTGGCCTTATGGGAGCATAGAGAATGGGAAGCATGTTTGTGGGGAACGCAAAACGCACTTGCACGGCTTTCAAGACATGTTGGGGGCGGTAAACCAGAGAATAAACTGAACTGGATGGAGTGTGTTAGTATTATACTGTATTTATTAAAAACTTTTTATATATATGTAGCAGCATGCTGTGATTACTGAACCGCGCTGGCCCATGCGGCTTGCGGCATGTGTTCTTCTGTTCTTTGGTACAGGGAGAAATGGACATTACATGAAGGAGGACAGGGGAAAGGAGGCAGACCCGAATGGAATGGGCTACTTTGACTGCCCTGTCGAGCTGCCTCCTCCTCCTCTTTGTTGATTTCTTTTCTAATGCTAAAGGGAAATATACTTTTCTGTCCTTGCTCGCTGCCAAGATCAAAATGATTGAAGAATGAGGAAACGAAATTATGGCACCCGGAAAAGCCCCTATGATTGCAAAACTGTGGTCAAAGAATTGAACTAGTAAAATATGGAATGGATCATTGGAAGGGATCTCCTTGTTCGCTTCTACTAGGTCGCTGTCAGCATTCTGAACATTGTAGTAATACCACTGAATCTTGGTGTAGAACTAAGTAAAACTGTAACTGCTGAAATCATCTAGGCTTAGTTTGGCCGGTCAGGAGGTTTACAGGTAACAATAAGTTTTACTTTTTGACACAAAGAAACCTGAAAGCTACTTTGTGCTTTAAGAAGAGCAAAACTACTGCAAACTTATGTGAGGATTGCTTGTGGTTCACTTCTGTATAAACGCTCATCTGCTACTTTACTGAGTGTGAATGGGGTCACTCAACCTACCAAGATCGCCAGACGTCTCGGTATAACTTACCTGTCTACCTATGGTTAACTAGGTGCAGCATGCAACCAAGATAACAATAAGTAATCCATGATTCACTTTCATGCGGACAAAGATCACTGAATTAAGGATAACTCATTGGCTTGTCAACAATAATGGCTTCCATTTGTCGGAGGCCTGAGGGGTTAGGGTCTGTTAAAGGAGGTTTAGGGACAAACTGAACCGCACTTTCCATATGCACGTCACTTATTCTTACCATCTCGCTGACCAATACTATTAGTCCCTAATTAATCTCTCAGCCATGGATGGAAGCTTCAGCTCCTTCTCTCTCTTAACCCATCTCCCTTTTTCTGCTAGTAGTACTAGTATAGCATGCAAAGTAGAGGTAACGTGCCTGTTAGCTTGTCAGAGAAAACGGTCCCCGTCGTATGTTAGCTTTATAACCTTTCCTCTGCTTTGTTAATGGTTTTCTCTGAAAGTGCAGTGTTGGCATAGAATAGGATTCTCCCCATGACAGAAGAGAAGCGCCGTTTTTGTTTATGGGCAGTTTTGATGACTTTCATGCAACCGCATTGAGGAGGAACGCAAACTAATGGTATGTAGTGCTTCTTTGCAGGTCTCGAGAGACGATAAAACAAGACTATTGCCTATTGGGGGCATGGGGCTAGCTGCTTGGCATGGTGTACTAATTAGGCAGAACCAGTGAACCTCAAGCTTTTTCAGAACTGAAGAAACAAAATGGCAAGTAAGGATACAACAAGTCTCTACTACACCTCACAGTTGCAGTTAATGCTTGAACAAGGCAGCAACAGTGAACCCGTCCTTTTTGTGAGATTATGCAGTGCTTGTAATTAGATGCATTCGTCTGTATGGACCATTGCTGCATTAGATATGAAGGACGATGGAAGGAGAGGTCTCTATCAGTGGACAAAAAGCATCAGCCGCTGGGCGCTGGTGGTCAAAATTGACACTAGATTCTCTTGTACGCTCTCTTTTGGGCTCTGCTGGTGCTAGTGCTCGCCGCTGCCGGCCGGCACTCGCCTCTGAAGCGAGCTGTGAGGTGAACGTGTTCTGTGTTCGCTTGTCAATCTTTGTAGGCGATCGACTTTATGCGTGACAGGAGGAAGCGGGAAAGGAGAGAAGCTTGTTTCTTTTTTTTTTCTTTCAGAAGAGAAAAGGGTCCTCCATTGTCTAGCCGGCGTCGTCACTTTTTTCCCGGTCTGGTGTGCGAGGAATGTGCACGCGAATTCCTTTATTCTCCTTTTGTTCGCTTATGTCTGGTGCTCTCCTTTTGTTCGCATTTCATGAGAATCATTATTATATAATTCTTTGAAGCAACATTTCATCAGAATCATGGCAGAATGTAAAAAGGTTTAGCGCAGTAATAAGACCAGCGATGTGCCAAGCTATATCCCCTTCACGATTCGAGTTTGTATGATTAACGGGTGTGGCTGTCCTGAAGAGCGTGGAAAACAACGGAGAGGGGGGAGGCAGATACGACGGACGGAGAAAGAAAAACGCAGCGAGTTGGCAGTTACGGCAGAGTATACTGTAGAAGTAGATTATTGCGCCTTTTGCTGAGCTCGTGATCGGCAAATCTGTCTGTTTACCGAAAGGAACGCATCATACTTGTCTGCCACGCCCGTCCAGTCCAGCGAGTCCTCATCCTCACAGCCGTCGCCTTTTTATCACCTCTGCTAAAAGCGGCGGCGGCAGCAGCAGAATGCAAAGCAAAACATTTCGTTCAAATCCGAGCACCGAATCGCGTCGCGCTCCGAAGGACGTCGTCGAAGAATTCGAGTGCTACATGCTACTGTCCATCACGCTCGACATACGTTAGGAGCACGTCACTTTTGCGGACGTTCTCTTGGAAGCAAAGGAAAATCTTCCTCCAAGACCGGGGCACGCAGCAACGGAAAAAGGTTGGTGGCTTGGTCCTATGCCTGTGCGTGCGCGCGAGGGAATGGGGGAAGAAGAAGAGTATAATAAGCTCAATCATTGGGCACTCAACCGCGGTCCACGTCCCCGGCCCGGGGCTGCCGGCTCGGCGCGCGACACGGCGAGCGGCGCGTGCGGCGTCGCGCCGGGCGGGGCCCGCCGCCTCCTACCGCGCACGCGCGCGCGGCGGCGTGGCCGTGGTGGGCGCGGCTCGGCTGGGCGTCCCGGCTTTTGGTGGGCTGGCGGTGGGTGCCCGTGCCCGTGCCGCGCGCGGTCTCACCTCTTTGCCCGCGCCGAGAGCGCAAAGCAAAGTATATCTTGCACGCACGCACGCCCCAAGCCACCAGGGCGAACGCCGTTGGCTCGCGAATCGCCAGGAAACCAACGGCAACGGCAACGGCACGCACGATGCTTGCACGCTGCCGCCAAGACGGACATCCGGCCGGCGGCGCCAGGTATGCCTGCGACAGGCTGGCGCGGGGACAACACGCCCGCCGCGCACTGCGCGCCCATCACCAGCGCCAGGCGCACCTTGGTCGAAACGAGTCGTGTCATGGGCCGTACTCTGCAAGATGCATCAGCTGGATGGGTCGAGTACGGGTAATTCACAAGGGCCCGTCACAGTAGCCACGACTTAAGGCAAAGCAAGCTGCTAGTACTAGCTGATTGTGGTTAGTACCACATCGTGAAGCGGTGAATGATGCCATCACGGTTGTGCTACAAGAGGAAGGGCAATGGCTCACATTAGAGGCACGCAGCTGCGTGGTGAGCACAGAGCGAACTATTCTTTCGCCTTTTACTAAAGAATACCGTGTGCTCGCCACAATTAGCAGCATACGCTAATTTTTTGAGGGTGTCTCCTACACGAGGAGGGACCCAACAAGTCAATTCAATCTGTGAAAGTTGAACAAGCTCCGCTTGAGGTTAACTGTTGAAAAATATTTTTGTAATGCGGTGTAATGTTAAATTGTTGTTGGGCGCAAAGTGATTTTGCTGGGCAGTGCGTGATCTTCAATTAACAGACGCAATCGAGAATGCTAACATATACCTTGCACATTTGGTAAAACTTTTAACAGTTGCTTCATCACACCATAGAGGTTTCGTGAACGGCACTTTATAAAACGGTCATAAGACCACAGAGAATGAATGCAATGCTGACTCAAACAAAGCATGTTTCTTCCCATCAATTGCACAAATCAGAAGAAATGTTGTACTTATAACATCGCTATGACAGATCTGGACATTTTCTTATGAATCAGAACAGGCTATTGGCTAATAGTAAGATTTTCCATCTCATCCACCACATCATCTCCGAACTCGGCCTCGAGAGATCCAAGGCACTTCTCGAGTCCGTCAAGGGCAGCAAAGGCACCTGCTGGTGACCCCCCAAGGTTCCCTATCTCCTGGCGCATCCCCTTGATGCCATCATACAGTCTTCTTACGATGAGCTTCATGTCTGACACGTCTTGTGGTGGATATACGGCAGCCCCAAGATCATTAACCTGGTCAGCAATCTCCCGGCAATAGATCAACAATTTTTCCATTGTATCAACCTTGTCCTCATTAGCCCCGCTTTGGTTTCCAGAGCTCTTGAGTAAACCAGTAATAAAACGAATTGCCTCTTTCACTACAACCAGGGAATCAGATACCACAGTGATAACCAACTTGGCAACGGCAATCTCCTCCTTGCTGAAATCATCGTCCAGATCAAAATCAAATGACATCTCATCTCTATCAGAACAGCTTGCAGTATCAGCAATACCATCGGAAGACTTTCCAGCAGTGCTATCACTAGAATCACCAATAGGGAGTTCATTCATCTCTCGGAGAACGTCCTTTAGATACACGCCAACCTGGGTCATGGCACGTCCTATGGCAGTACAGTTGCTTGTAGGCACCTTCTTGAGTGCAACACATGCTTCCCAGACAGTTCCGGTGACCTGAGGTATAATTGTCTTTCGGTCAGGGTCACGAGATTCTGCACATCAGATCAAGTAAAAAGAACTATTATACCAGCTTCAAGTATCCTAACGGGTTAGTTAGGAAAAGAAAAACAGGAAATTGAGTGCAAGGCTTAAAGGCTTATGAATGTGCTAGACTACATGCTAATTGTTACTTCACAATTCTTTTACAACTAATCTACCGATGCACCAGAATCTGAATACCAGTGCACCTGAAAACTCACATTTCATATTATATGGAATTCAAATATCCTAATGTTTGTCGTTGCTGTCAATGTTGCTTCATTTAAATTATATATATGGAATTTCATCGACATTGTTTTATCTAAATTCTAGCAAACTTCATTATATCTATATATATAAAAATCAGCAGGGATTCCATGTTGCTAAATACAAATGAGAAAATTTTGCAATTATTTTTAGGAGGACTTTTGCATACCGTATGCAGAAACAGCTTGTTTGAACAATGAGAAGCTAGAGTCTATCACATTCTTTGCAGAACTTGATATAGACTTGTGAAGAGTAGGACCGGAGCCAACCATGCTTCCATGGCAAACCAAAAGGAAACCTTGTAGGATATTGAAGTATGCATCAATGTTCTCCTTCAGTGTCGCTACATCAGGCAAGTCTCCGCTCCATAGCATCCCAGCTGTGGCGAGAAACCATTAGCCACCAAAGCAAAATTATTACATCATAAATGATACAGTTTTACTTTTACCTATCACAACAGCACAGTCTGGATATTTAGTATAAATACTAACAAGATCATGATCGAATTGTAAATGGCTCTCTAGGCTACTGCATGTCTGCATCAGTGAATATCGATCGAATTGATGTTGTTAAGTTTGACAGCCCCCGTTTTAATTTGGTGGTCGGTTGAGACAAGAAGCTAATAAGAAGACAGGTTTTAACGCATTTCATAATAGAATGTTTTGATTGAGATAAGCCCCCGTTTTCCAAATCTGCAGTAGTGCAGTGGTACTGGCTAATTGTTTCGACTCAAATCAAACAACTCATGCACGGGTAGGCTCGGAGAGAAAACAACAATTCAGCTTTATATGCACAGTTTGAGCTCTAAGCACGATGAATTCTAGGAACCGTTTAATTCTACACTTACCAACGGTGGCCTGCCTGGAGACCTGGTCACCGAGCTTAACGACCTCAGACCACTCCGTCCGCTCACCTCCGGGAGCCGCCTCGGCCATCATCTGAGAGTCACGGAGAAACAATTATAACCGACGCATAGAGGTTTTTGCTGGGATCGGAGCCGTGACAGGACCTTGGTTCGTAGGACCGTACCTGGAAGGTGTCGTCGATGGTCTTGAGATGCGACTCCAGGAAGCGGGACAACTCACCGCCTCCAGCTGCTTTCTTCTTCTTCCCTCCTCCTTTTTTTGACATGGCGCCGACAGACGTGGCGGTGGCGAGTCGTGCTGGGAAGAAGAGAGCGGCGCAGGCGGCGACGGGGACAAGAGGCGGCGCGCCGCGGCGGTGAAAGGGTTTAATCGTTAGGGCTTGGGTTTGTTTCCGTGTTGTCTAAGCCGTACGAATCGCATCGAGATTTGTGCTGGAGGGAAACACAAACACTCCTGTCTCATTTAGCTTTAGCGACGCATTATGAGGAAAAAAATAATTGGAGGATCATGGCCATCTCGAACTCTTCGGCGTCCTTGGAACACAGATGCGAATTACATAGGAATCTTCCATGAAATTATTCTCTCCATTCTTTTTTTCTTTATTGCTATTAACTTTGTTTAATAATTTTGATCATTCGTCTTATTAAAAAAATATAAATAATATCAAATGTTTTATTAACATTTGATTTATTACTGAAGGTTTTTAATCCTAGTTTTAATTTTCTGAATAAGACGAGCAGTTAAAGTTTCGATCAAAGTCAACGACGACAAGTAAAAAAGAACGGAGGAGTATTTAATTTCAAAAAGAAAAAATAAACAGCACTCAGGAATATTACTATAATCGAAAGTAGGCTTGAAACAGGTTCAATATTGTCTTTCAATTTCAATGGGTCAAAAGCATCTTTATTGGCATAATAGCTTAACAAAAAGAAGCTGGGATAAACGACTTTGCAAATAAATTATAAGACTTCTTTGAAACTGAAATGATGGGACAAAACTTACGCTATTCATGTAGTACTTGCCTAATACTGAAAACAGATAAGAAGCTCCACGTAATGATCTTACTTTTTATTGACTATTGTTACATCAGGGTTCGAGACGACGCTGCAGTTATCTCGATTATTCATCAATATAATGCTGACAACAATGAACTAGTGTGGTAATCCAAGTTCCTGCCAGGAGAAGCAGTAAAATGGGCTTCCTAACACATACATCACATATGTACAGTGCCTATATAGTATGTATCATATCAAGAAAAAAAAAGAAGCTGAGTTTGAAGACATTCTCGTAATCAAACTATTAGAGCTGCTTTCTCTGGAATTTTTGGCGATTCCTCCATGACCATGCAAGCAAGAAAATCACGAGTGCTATCCCCACCGAGCTCCAAAAGATGATCAACCAGGTAGGCATTGGCTCGTGAAACAAGCCTGTTAAGAATGCAGAATGTTAAGCACGGGTGCAATTCATCTGAGACTTGGCATTTCAACAATAAGAAAAGTGAAAAAATAGTATACTTGGCATTTGGACAGGAAAGGTGAAAAGAGAGCTTACCACGCCCAAACTTGATGCAGATAAGCAACTCCACTATGCATATAGCTAGAGAGAGCCAACAAAAGGCCCCGACCTTCTTCACCGGTTTGCTGGTAACCAAAATTATAGCCAAAGCCAAGTATCAGTAAGCCGTCCGGAAATAGAGCTCAATTGCAGCTGATGCACGTAATATGTTTTAATGAGCACGCGCAGGATAGTTGAGATGACCTGTCTTGCAAGTAAGAGTTGTACTCGCGGATGGTTGGAATGGCAATGAGCCACCAGAGGATCAACCTGTATACGACCAAGGGATTCCTCGGAGGAATCCATAGACAGAATTTGAGAAAGAATGTGTTAAGCTCCACGGTCATGAAGACGACGCAGAGGAACAACACTTGGACGAACCGCAGCGGCCCCATGAAGGGATGCCACTGATCCTTGTCCCACTGTGCAGGGGTGAACTGGCTCAGTGATCTTTTGACCTGCAAGGCAAAGGAACGGAGTAAACCAGCCTGCACAAATAATGTTCAGCTCTTCCTAGTAACTACGTAACTGTAACATTCCAATAGAAAATGACAGTCTCTCGTGGCTCTCGACCTTAGGGTAAAATGTTGAAGGAACCGGGCCTTTTAATTAAGAAGAATAAATTGACGTCCAAATTCAGAACTCAACCCCTGTTGGTCAAGGTGTACATCCACACGCCTTTTTTATTTTTTTGAAGTTGTACACCCACATGCCTTAAACCAACTGAGCCTGAGCCTAGCATAGGCCTTAGGATAAAATATGGGCAACCTGGTTAGATAATTGGTTGTCTGAAACATATGCAACTATGCACATGTCGGTACAGTATTTATAACATAACAGTGCACACACAATTGTATGCAGAAAAAAAAGTTTCTGAAGAAATTTCAGGGATCAATAATGACAAACGGCAGATTTGGACAGCGCAACAGAAATGTGAGCAGCCCCACTGGAAAAACTCACATGTTGTCTGGCATCTCACATGCAAGAAGTCAAAGCAATTTACTTTTGCTCAGTTAACCCTATTGTATTGGAGTTACTAGTCTTGGACTATCCTTTAGTAGATGCTGTCCTAAACCAGGACAGTATCCCACGCTGTTTGATTCTTATGAAAAAAACGCATTGGACAAGTACAGATGTTCCAGGAATTTGGACCATCCTGATAAAAGAGCAGTAGAAAAGGACCAGAATTACTCATCTTGTTACAATATACGACAAAATGTCCTTCCCCTGTTCTGTTATTTATTTCACACATAATTGTGAAGTCACTTAATTGTGAAAAACCTTTTATCTGAAGTACATTTTAAATATAATAACATAACCTTTGTCTGAAGTAAATTTATTTCCATGAGATAAATCTTTTTATGCAGGGATCAAACAAGGACTACACCATCCAAAACTGAAAATGGAAATTCATTCTTTTATTAATGTTTTTTATAGTGAACATACCTTACCCATGATGCTTGGTTGGCGGCTCAGTCCAACCCATTCATAGGTTTTGGCATCGAAGTAACGTACCGTGTGCATTCCTGCCCAAATACCTAAACCATAACAGCAGTTTCAGTCAAAAGGATAAAGTAGATGACCATAAGTTCAACAATCGTTTTTTCAAAACATAGAATATTTACTTTCTAGACATGTATTTGTTTTCATTTTAAAACGATACATTACAATATTTTATTTACAGTTGATAGGATCCTGATGCAAAGAGCCAAATAAACAATATATATAACTAATCAGGCAAATGGAGAACCGGTCAATTACTTTATTTTGGTTAGCTCTATTTATGAAAGAACTGATCACATTAATAGCAAGAAGCTCACTGATGTATTAAACATGCATCAACCATAATTGTCTTCAAATGTCTCACCAAACCAATTGCAGATCAAGATATCCAAGATAATGCTATCCCACCAACACTCATTAAAGTTTGGCAACATGTGCCTGAAAGTAAGCTGCAAAAGTCATAGTAAGCATATACTTCCTTTATAGACCGCAAGTGGAAAAGAATAACATAAATTTCGTTTTCGAGAAGGCACCCAAAATCTAACCTCCATTAGCTCAAATCCAATTGATAAAACCCAAAGAAGAAGTTGATTTCGTATCATAACAGCTTTGCCCCACCACCCCAGGATATGAGCCACAACAAACTCATCAAATAAGGTCTCCTATACATCGATTAAAAAAAAGAGAGATCAGATTAATAGAGTAATAACAATGATGAAAATATAAAACTGTTCTTCTTCACATAATAGTAGGTTCATATGGAAAATCATACATAAACATTTATGAACTTGTTTTTAGGGTTTTCCGGAACATACAGACGGCAATCCACTCCATAAGACCGCTCTGGCAATTCTGCATTAATACAGGAAACTTATTTATTAGCAATGTACTTTTTTGTTAAAAAAAAGATATTGCTCAGCGTGAAACTTTTTAATACAAGGATTTTACCAACTCCAAGATCAGGATGAAGGTGTTTAAGGAAGTGGCGAGCATCGTCACGGTTCTGGAAAATGAGCAACAATAAGAAGCACAATGTTAGGAAGTGAGCCCAAATGCCCTTTGCGAGAAGAATCAAAACGAATACTCCTTTGGAGATAAAGGACGACAGTGGAAAATACAAGTACCCAACAACAGATGTGGCAAACCTGGAAAAGAAGAAAGGTAAGAGCAACGAGGTAAACGACAGCCAGTCCATGTACCAGGCGCCAGACTGCAGGATGGGGCCTAATAAGTATCCTGTAACAAAGTTGCCAGAGCACTGAATTAGTACCCTCCAAATGTATCCTCACAAAGCCCTGTACCACTGATGTTCAATAATTTACCAGAACTCCAAATTTTTGGGAGTGATATTACTATAGATAGTGATTTCCTCCAAAAAGAAAACAAAAACTACTAGTAATAGATTGTGACCCGATACTACAAGGGCAGGGATACACAAGATTTGCAAGTATAAACAGGTAGCAAAGGTGTTGTTAGCGCTGCATCCATCCTCCTTGGTATTTTATCTTGCGACTTAAATCTGATGAACAAAACATGCTCTAATTTAATAAAATTTCTGAAGACCTGTATTGGCTTTCAATAAAAGACGAGAGTTAATCTCTTTTCTTAAAAGGGGAAAAATCTTCACTAGGCAACGCTAGTCCCATATACAGTTAGGTCTTAGGCAACATGATAACAGAAAGCAGTGCACAAAAACAGCTCCAATGTTTGATTTCACATAAACAAAGGACTCACGTTGAAGGTGCTTGAAGCGTGCAGTAGGCGAGGAAGACTGCTATCATAGCCAAGACACCCCTGGAAAGTTTCAGTAAGAAGATGAGTCATTATCACTCACTTTCTCCAATCATTGTCTCAATGCTCAAGTCCAAAAGGCAGCACAAGGATGAAAGTAGTCTGATTACTCTTCAGATAAATGGAACACATGGAAGTAGCCCTTTTCCAGAAGAAAACTGGAAAAATAAAGAAAAAAATCTCCATTTTTTGCGCTGTGAATGTATCCATTTCCACTTTTGCAAGTTCAATATATAGAGTAAAAGCATTATCAGAGTATACAAAAAACTCGACGTTATCAACCATACCTCTTGATAGATGTCACACTGCTGTGATAAGCAGCACCTTCTGGGTCGAGTGCTCCGCTTGCCCAACTGAAAAGGAAGAGGAATGAATCTGGGATCAGACACCACGACAAAATGAAAAAGGCAAGCGCCACGCATTTGCTCATTACGGTTGGTATCGACCGCCTTCAAGTTACTGCATTTGCTTGTCCCGCGTGACACATCATGCATCTCCCGGATGGATAGCTTGGAGCTCGGTTTAGAGACAGCTAATGGTCTCTTCCGTAGATTTAGTTCTAAGCTTAATCATTGTTTGTATCGTCCTCGACTGAAGCAACAGTAAGAAAATTCTTGATGATAGGTTCATGGTTGCTAAACTGATGCGTGCAACGTGTATCCCAGGCAAACAAGTACCGTTGACACATGTTTTTACGGCAAAAGAAAACAGATACGTAGTATATTGTCATGAGAAATACTAGTACATGAAAAGGGTTCTGGTCCTCCTCGGTCACTCGTGATTGACCTATGGCAACCCACCACCTATCACACCCCAATCATTCAAAAGCTCGATTCTACTCGCACAAATTCAGTAAAAAATTTCCAGCCAAAAAGTCTCCTTTTCAGAAAAAAAAAGAGAGAGAAAGAAAATAAAAGAATTTCACAAGAGTCCATGGCCGCCTTTCAACTCTGACACTGTTGGCAGCACCTGGCATCCCTGCTATTGTACTTCCGCCCAAACACACCGCCTTTCCGCACCAGTAAAAAACTCGCAGCATCGATCAACGCAGGGCAGGACACGGCAGCAGAGGCGAAACGAGACAAGTCTTCCTTCGTACACGCGGTGAAGAGAGAGAGGAAGAGGAGGAGGGGGAGAAATCGAGAAGGCTTGGTTGGTTCCTTACATGAGAAGGCAGGCGCCGACGAGGAGCACCGAGATGGTGTGCGGCTTGTACAGCCACGCCGTCCACGGGTCGTACTCCTCGCCACCGTCCGTCGTCGTCGTGGTCGACGGCTGCGGCCTCCTCTCCTCGCCGTGCCGCACCGCCGCCGCCCTCTGCTGCTTCGCCTCCATGGCGCCGGATCAAGAGGAAAGGCAGGAATCCTGAAAGCAATCGGGACCTGACTGTCAGGGAGGGCCTCAGCGGGGAGGCATCGCAAGCAGCTCGCCAATTTGACAGGCCGGGTTACCTGCGCGGGATTATCGCGCGCCGACCGGGTCAGCTGATATCAGGTTTGCACCTCCTTGGTTGAATAAAAAATGATGCGCGAAAAGCGGGAGGTGTGGCGGTAATCCTCCGGCATGCAAAACAGTAACGTACCGCCGGGTTTGAGACCTCGTCAGGGGATCGGGGGTCCGATTTGAGGAGTTTGGACTTGGATGCCCTACATGTGATCCAACAAGCACGACCGCTGACGCAAATTAACGGAATCGGCGCAAAGGAGACGGAGAATTAGGGAGTGCCGTGTCGCGACGGGTTCGCGGGATAAAGGGATGGAACGCGGCGGAAGTGCGGCGACGGCGCGAGGGAGGAAGAAGGGCAGGGGAGGGAGACGTGCGAGAGCGAGCGGTGGTGGCGGTGGCGTCTTTAAAACCGGGCGCTGGGCGCGGCGCAGCGCAGCCAGGGAAAGAGAGGGAGGCGCGACGCGACCGCGAGACGAAGGAAGGAAGAGAGAGAGATGGGCGGCGTCTCCTCCCCGGTCCTGTGGTTTCGGCTTTTGACGTAACGCGCGTCCCCAACTCCGCTGGGAACCCGGCATGCACCGCCGAAGACGCGCGGCGGCCGTCCCTGCCCCATCTGGTACCCCGGACCGGACGCTCTGGCAAGGGTCCCGGGTTCCTGGGCTCTGCTCTCTGGCTGGCACCGCCCCGGGCACTATTATTCGTCGACGCCTCCTCCAGCTACTTTTGTTTCTTTGTATTTGTGTGCTTCTTTGCTTCCGCCCCCAAATCTAATCTCCTTGTACCATCTGGCTTGTGATAAACATTTTCTTCTGTTCCAGTAGCAGCAAAGCAGACATCGTTGAGGAGGTTCGGTTTGATCGGAGAGCTCGATCTTCACTCTCGACTCATTAGAAAAAGTTATCTGCTGGTACAACTCATAACTTGGCGAGACACGACACGGATGGAACGAAGAGATGGGAGCTTCCGTTCGTACGCGCGCATGGGGGCGTGGGATCGCGGCCGTGCAAGTGCCAGCACCGCCGCCGCACGAGAGGGGGCGGAGCGAGACGGGAGAGCTAGCGTCCAAGGAGGCCGCACGCACCCACGCACGCACGCCACGCACGGGCGGCCGTGCCAATTTGACCGGCACGGAGGGCCGAGCCGTTTGATGGTTGGGTCGCCTCACCCAACAGCATGACCTGCCGCCGGACGCCTTTTGGTCCGCTCCGGTGGTGGTCAGTAGCAGTAATTAGGGATCCCTAGTAAGTAGGAGTAATAATTAACACGGGCCTGCTGACTTGACGACGACAAAAACGGCGGGGTTTCGGGTTCAGATATTCGCGAATCCACGGCCGAATTGTAGCTGTGTAATTAGATGATGATGATGATGCCGCGCGCCGCGCGCCGCGCGCTGTGGTAGACTGGTAAAGCACCAAACCATAGGATATTCTTCCTTGCCTCTTGGCACGGCACCAGATTCGTCCATATCACCAGTCACCACCTAGTAGTGCTAGCAAATTAAGATTCTCATCTTCTACACAGCGCATCGCACGGTTATATCCATAGAAGCCAAAGGAAATTTGTTTTTAGTCTACTTGTAGTAGTGGCTTGTCATTTGCTGCTCATAATGATACAGAGCGTGAGCAAATAAACAAAGCGAAAAGTCAAACCGGCGCCCTGACAGTAACTTGACTGTAGAATCAATCAGTTTGTCATGTCGATCAGACGATCACAGTTATAACATTATACTATAAGATGCTGCATGCTGAGGGAAACGGGCGCAGGCAGTACGGTCCACAGCTCACCAACAGCGTGGCCGCGCTTCGATTTGCTTGCACCAAGGATTCGATTCGATCGATGATCCACACGGCAGTATAGTACGTAGCACGAAACCGTCCACCGGATGGATCTCTGGACCACGTCACCGCGCGATCCCAGTTGGGACAGGGTGGGCTTTGAGAGGAGACGACAGAAGAGGAAAGCGTTCTTTCACTGGGAAGAGGCAGACGTGGTAGGCGGCAGCGAGATGCTGCAGACCCGACGCTGGCATGAACCGACGAAGGCCTGCCTACTCGTAGAACCAACAAGACCAGCCCAACCCATTGAGCTACCTCTCGCTCTCGCGTCTCGCCAAACCACTCAAACCAGCCCAGCCCAGGCCATCCCAGCCCAAATCTCGCCTCCTACGGGGGTCGGATTGAAAAACCTCCCTAACTATTGCATAGGAACCGGTATCTTGAGGTTGATTGTGCAAAATACGCGTCAGCATCCCCTGTGGAGAGAGTCGAGCCGCCCGTACCGAATCGCTGCCGCCGCCTCCCAAATCTCGCACGCACGGGAAGAAGAGAACGACGGTGATGGCGGCGGCCGGCGGCGACGATGTCCCGATCATCCAGGCGGAGAACCTGATCAGCAACGTCAGATCCACCCACTACAGGTCTCTCCTCCTACTCCCGTCCCGTCCCATAGCCATGATCCGATCTCGGCTTTCGGTGGATCTCTTAGTTTGGTCTGATCCGGATTTGGCGACATCTGTTGTACTAGAAAGTATAGTCGTGGAGATTGTAATATACGTCGCCCAGCGAAATAGGAGCTTTTGCCAGTCAAAACCTTGCAGTCTTTAGGTTTCAAGGTCGCCGCGGCTTAACGTTACTCTTACATGACACTGACTTCCCACAATGCCTGATGAATAGTAATAAAGTTGATTGAACGGCACCTTTTATTTCCACAAACGGTGATTCGTAAAGCTATTCTGCTCGAGGTATACGATTGTGTAGATGCATTTTGCACTTTTGATAGGAGTAGGATCCAATGAATTGGTGGAGCCCTTGTTGTATTTCTGTGTGATAATGTACTCAACTATTTGTTTTAATTCTTAAAGTAAGATCTTGCCAACTCAAGAATAGAGATAATTGAATTGAATGGTGTGCTGTTCCATTCAAGGCTACTAGATGGTTTGCCCTGAACATGAGTTTTTCTTTTCACTTTACAGTCGAACATTCTTGTCGATTATTGGTGGAGTTGTTGCTGGAATCTGGGGATTCACCGGCCTGATGGGGTTCGTCTTCTACTTTGTTATAATGATGGTTGCATCTATTGGGCTATTGGCCAAGTCCAAGTTTTCAGTCCAGACATACTTTGATAGTTGGAGCAGGATTTCTATTGAAGGAGTTTTCGGTGGCCTTATGGTAAGAACTTTTCTGCTGCCTTATTATTAATTTGGGGACAATCATTTGCAATCTTCAGTCATATAGCTAAGATTGTCCTTCATTTACTATTAATACATTGAAACATAGCACTTTAATACATGGTCTAGTAATCTATCAAGAATATCTGTTAATGGTTCCATGTTTATCTTAGCTCCCCCGGCAATGTCTTATAATTTTGAGACTGGACGCATAATATAAGATCTAGTTTCTACTCAGTTGTCACATGCATTATCTGATCAAACGTTTCATTGCTGTTGATTCTGCCTTGTTCAATCTTCTAATATTGTGCATTTTGTTTTGCAGTCCTTTGTGCTGTTCTGGACGTATCCTTTGATAAGTAATGCCATGTTTCCTAATTAGTTTCTTACTTGCAAACCATGTTTGTTCCTTCCCTTTTCTGCTTTCAGTTCATCCTTGACGAGAAACAGATTTGCTTATGACATTGTGCATATCTTCTGATTGACATCGGGCTACAGTTCGAAGACAAAAGTTGCTGTTAGTTTGTTCCTGACATTGCACATGCCAATGATAATTTTACTCAATTTTGTGTACGTAATTAACGAACTTTAGTGAGCTGAAACATGTAAGCAAATCTGTTGGCTGTGAATTCTTCAATGTACCTGTATTTCAGCAAGGATCGTATTATATAAATGCTTTCTTGGATGGTGGCATGAACAGAAATGACATTTAAATTCAGCAAGTTGGTATTGTATGCCAACTCACGTGTCTGGCATGATTATATGAATGTATCTCTTGTTGTGATGGTGTATTACTTCATTACCTCATCTTCCGTTTGTTGATACTGGACGTTGTTGTCTCAATGATTGGAATGGCAATTTGATTTATTTGTTTTTGAGCGAATAGAACGGCAATTTGATTCTCCATCTCTCTCCGGATCAAAGTGAGGTCAGTAAGAGCCTGCTTAGCAAGGCCCACTAGGAGCCGTATTGGGCTGGACCTTATACATGGAGGTTCAATCATTCTTCTTCCAAAACCCAACTCAAGGCTGGATCTCGCAGCCAGAACCCTAGCCTCGCCACCATGGCCTCCTCCGTCCTCCGCTCCGGCCAACGCATCCTTCGCCGCAGCCACCATCGCCACCGCCTTACCTCTCCTTTCTCCACCGCGGCAGCTGAGGAGCTCTTCGACGTCCGCAAGCTGCCTACCGACTACGACCCGTCCACCTTTGACCCTTCTTCACCATCCCGCCCGCCTCCGTCCGACCGCGTGTGGCGCCTCGTCGAGGAGGTCTCCAACCTGACTCTCGCGGAGTCTGCAGCACTGTCCTCCCTACTCCTCCGCCGCCTCGACATACCGTCCGCGCCCCCCATCGCCATCCTCAACTCCGCTGCGGGGCTGGGAGGCGGCGGAGCCGCGGCGTCCGCAGGCCCTGCGGGGGAGAAGGGAGCCGCGGCGGCCGAGAAGACGGTGTTCGAGCTGCGGCTTGAGGCATTCGACGCCGCGAGCAAGATCAAGGTGATCAAGGAGATCCGTTCCTTCACAGACCTGGGGCTGAAGGAGGCCAAGGAGCTGGTGGAGAAGGCGCCTTCTGTGATCAAGGGCGGCGTATCAAAAGAGGATGCAGAGGCGATCGTTGAGCGGATGAAGGCTGCTGGCGCCAGGGTTGTAATGGGCTGATAGAAGATGCATTTTCGATGGTGAGATCCTGACATTTATGCTGTTCGTATTTTTCATTGATGGTGCATGGTTGGAGTGGCATAGTGAAATTGTGAAGAAACCAAAACTGCATGTACCAATAGATTATGGGATTGTCGATTGAATTATCAATTGCCATAATTTTGGTAGCTTATCCGATACAACGTTAGTTGGGACAAACAAATGGATCTTTGGTATATTTTCTATTCGTGAGAGAATATTATTGGCTTTCGACAAAGATGTCCGTGTACCTATCATATTGCTTTTTTTTCTGTAAATAATAGACACAATGGCTCCATCTTGACCGGAGTTATTATTCCCTTTTAGTATTCCTGTGATATCCAAATTAATAGGCTTTTGTTGTGTGCAGGTTCTGTTGACAATCTTAACAATATGATTTTCATGGTAAATGTCTCTGTATGCTTCTCAATTCTTATGATTGATGGCTGCATGTAGTTTGGCTCAGCACCACAGGCCTCAATTCATACCATCATGTGTTTCACATTCTGTTGAAGAATAGCCTATCGCCATACGGAAACTGCAGAATAATGTTTCTGAAAATTTAGTCCACAACACCAGAATTTAAGTATTACAGCATGTGTGGTGCTACTTTTGATTGCCTTTTCTATTTATAACATGCAAATGTTTTTTCTCGGTGATTCAAGACTGTAGCTGAACCATGCAAAGATTTATAGACATATGAATTGTTGTCCCGTATGACTTCCCAATCTTTTGGATTATATCAGAATTTTGAAACAGAAAGCTATGCATTCTTTCTAACGTATTTCCACCATGTTCTTTTTTTAGTGGAATCCTTTTTTTATGCCCGTTAGCTTATATTTTAGCTAATCAGCATCAAGAAAAACAACAGAGGGGGTATCACACATGATTGGTGCTGCTGGTGATTCCAAGTTTGATGTTTGCCTTAATTCTTAAACGTTCAGTCGCTCTTCGTTAATCACACTCCTCGGCAAAAATCTGTTCATGGGACAACCCAAAAAACCCAGGGTAACTGGGTCCTTGCCAACCCAGGCACAGTTCGTGTCCTCTACGCTACACTGAAAAGATTAATCTGTACTATATCTAATGTACAAACAACTCACATTCGGGCTAACAGATTACTCGATGCATGCCAAAATTAGAGTAGACCTAATCCATTTGATTCCAAAGCTTCCTTGTCTGACAGCTCTTCGCTAAAAACTCTCCCTCGCTTTCTCAGACTGCAAAAGAAGCGACATGTCAGTGGGCTAGAGTTCAGTTCTTTATGTGATCGAAGGGAACAGACCATTTTTTGCCAGTTACTGACGAATGTTATCACAGCGAAGAGTAAGAACTGCAATACAGAACCGCAGGAAATGCCCATCCATAGCCCTTTTCCTTCCATCTTCAGGACAAAGCCGAGGAATAGTGCCACTGGAATCCCAACCAGATAGAACGAGCAGAGGTTCACATAGGCGCCAAAGTGCTGCCATCCACTTCCTCGGGCAATACCGGATCACATAAAAACAATGTGCACCAGCATTTAGCCTACAAGGAACAGATCATTTTTTTTTTTAAGGAAACAATGAACAGATCATGAAAAGACAGAATACTTCTGAACAACAGTTCAGAGTTAGCCATCATTCAGCAGTAGAAATGCCAGCACACGCATGCATTTTGTTTAAGTTCAGGCCATTATTAGCTCTTCACAAGATATGTAGTAGCAAACAGTAGTACCAATATCTAGAAAGAAGGTGTTATTTGCATACATAGTGATCTGGAGCCTGCTTCAAGTAACATCTGTGTTGATGTAAACACCGGCATCCATGTTCTCATAAGAGCACATTTTGTAGGAACAAGGCCCCGAGCAACAAAATTTTCTTCCAAAACACAAAATAGCATTAGTACCGTGGAAGAAAGGATAAACAAGGAGCGGCGCATTACCTGATATGTCCTATAATAGCCACCTGTCAAAATTTGCTACCAATATCCAGAGTACCAAATTAAACAGATTGAATTATGCCAATCAAACTACGAGGTGAAAAAACAGTTGTTTGGTGTAATTGGCCGGTGAGCGGTGCTAGAGCATTCAATGCAAGGGACAGGTAGATTAACAGCTTAATGAGGTCAAGAGAATGTAACCTGTAAGAACTCCTTGAAGGCTATCAGCAGCGACTGAAATGCACACAAAGGGAACCATTGCATTGACATAAGCGACCACCTCCTTGTCGCTGCTATATGCATAGCCCACAATGTGCTCTGATGCTAACAATGAACTTGTACCGATACTTGCCTCCAGCACCGCAACAGTCATGACAATTCTAACAGCTGATCGAGCACCTTCAGGTTTGCCCGCACCTAATTCATTGGCTACTCGAGTGCTGTTTCATTGAGCATCGAACACAGTTATTATCAAATTATTAGTCCGTACGAAAAAAGAAAGTAGCATCAGGGATGACTTAATCTTCTCCATACCTTGCCGCCGCTCCAAGCCCATAAGGTATAGTATACATCAACGTGATAGTCGTCAGGCTGATAAAGATAATGTATACAAATACTCTTAGAAAGATTGTAATATGTTGCAGGGCGGGTGATGTTACTATGCATCTGAAAATTCTTACCAAATTGAAAGAACTGAAGTTTGCAGCTCCGGGTTGGTCAGAAGTCCAGAAACAAGAATTAGAATCTCGAAGGACCACCATTCGAAACTAGAAGATAGTGTAAGAATTTCATTAGCCCAATATGAAAAAACCTCCTACATAATATATGGAAGTGCTGAAGCACGTGACTGTAATTACCACAACATTAGTGCAGATGGAAGAGCTAGGTGCAAGAAAACACCAACTCCTTTGAAGGCCTCAACTGTAGGAGGCGAGCGGGTGTCTTAAAAGCACTCGAGCACCGGATGTATGCAGCAAGCATAATCACATTCAGCCAATATGATAAGCTTATCGCCAACGAAGCTCCAATAAACCCCAGGCTTGTCCTGAACACCAACAACCAACAAAGAGGAACGTGCAAAAGCAATGTCGCTAGGGAGGACCAAAACATAGGAATTATCAGACTCTGAGGCTGCAAAAAACTTTGTGAGGGGCTGGCTGACTGCGTACGCAAAGAGCCCTGGAATCAAACAGGCTATGTATTTTCTCAGCTTCCTCTGAGATCAACGGATTTTGCCCTATGAGGATCAGCAGTTTGCCCATGAATAGCCATAGAAGTGAGATTGGGATGCTCACAACTACGAGCGTGACTATGGCTCTGTAGGTTTGCACGCCCAGTTTGTCGTACTGCTTTGCCCCGTAAGCTTAGCCGCATATAGTTTCCAAACCACTTGCCATCCCAATCTGTATTTTGAGGACAATGCTTCAATCAATTACTCATATCAAAATAAAATAAAGGAGAAAGAAATAAACTCTAGTGATTGTAGTAATATGGAAACACTGACTGTTGCGTAACGTTTAATCTAAGAGGATCATAAAGGATAAAAACAGGGTACTGAAACTGATCATGTAACGCTTCACGCACCAATAGGCTGAAGCCCGAGACGGTGGCGAGGGAGGTGGCGATGGCAGAGGCGGAGAGCGGCAGGACGCCGGGGAGGTGGCCGACCATCATGTTCGACGCCACCTGCACCGCGTACTGCGATAGGCTCACCGCCGCCATCGGCGAGCGCCACGCGAGCAACCTTGCCGCCCTCCCGCGCCAGGTCCCTACAGCACCACCTTGTTTTCTTCTTCTCCTCATCCCGGCTGTCCTGCATCATTTGCCGCGGCAGAAGCGGCACGCTCTCATCCATGGCGGCCGCCATCGCGCTTCTCTCTGCCCAGCTCTTCTTCTCTTTCGAAAGGAGTCGTGTTGGTGTTCGCGATTCGCGCGTGCCTGCTCTGGGTCTGGGTGCTATGCGGCGGCGCCTACGCGGGCTTCTTAACGAGGGCGGACTCTCTCAGCAAGTAAACAGGATTCCATACGGTCTCCACTATCACGAGTCCCCATCCAAAATAATTGCAATTTGCAAGAAAAGCCTAAAAATTCTTATAAAAAAGACAAAATATCCAATGATCAAGAAATTAAAGTAAAATACAAAATAACTTTTAGGTCTAACCACCACTGCCATTTTAAAAAAACTTACACAATAATGCCTTTACTATCTTTATATAAATGATTACTCTCCTAGCTATCATAAGTCCACAAATTGTTATTTTTTAAGTTAAGTCCACAAATGGTTAAATTCAGATTAAAATTTTAAAAGGCGAAACTGATGAATACATCAAGATAGGGGCAGGTTGTCAGCAAACCATTACCGTTTTTTTTTGTGCAATAAAATCCATTGTCTTTTCACTTTCGCACGCCAAATTGTCGATCCGTGAGCTGCAGATGACGGATTGATAGGTCCTGGAAAGAACGAACTTTTTGCCATAGCGGCGGCGCGCATGGTTAATTGGTTACATTCAAAGCCCAGGGTGGCATAACCTAGAAAAGGCAGCAGATATGCTCACCATGTTATGCTATTAGTTCTAAATCCGTGCCAGATGACTATTGTTTGCTCTTTTGCTACGTTTTTATAAGTTGTTGTAGGGCACTATAGTACCCACATTTCCCACCAATTCAGACAGAGAGCTTTAGAACATTGTGAAACAGATAAGATGAAAGAGACAACTTGATTTTTGTGCAAGTAGAAATAAAAAAGTTCCCAACATTTTGATGAACTGATAGAAAATCATCGTCTCATCGGATGTACTACTGTTTACTATTTAGTTTATCTCTGGTGTTCCACTGGAGTCTGCAACCACCGGCGTTCGCCGTCAGGAATTTCCATCGTCAGGTCTCCATTCACGCATGTTAGTCCAAGTTCTCTCAAGCTTGAGAGAAGTGCTAGTGCTATAGACTACAGCTAGTCACTAGTCAGTTTCCAGTTCATGGTGCTGTTTTACCTTCGCTCGGCTCGGCTGCGTCCATTCTATTCCACACAGGTTGTTCACTTTGTGAATCATGGCAGAGACCAGCTTAGCTTGCATCGTATACGAATGTTGTCCTATCTTTCAGGATGTGCTCTGTTCGTTCAAAAGACAAAAGGCTGTTAATATATATGCTATGAATGAATTATAACTAAATTCACCAGCATCCACTAACCTGCTGCTTCCCCTTCCTTTCTGTTGTACGGCACATCCTGCTCTCCTCTGCATTTCACGGTAGTTTTACTTCCCTGCAAACAAAAAACAAGACCAAAAACTGACACCCGTAGGCCGTAGAGATGAGTGTGATAGTGTTGGAGATCACGGCAAAACCTTGCTGCTTGGTGCTTGCTCCGCAGAGCCCGTACCGAGATCGCGGCGCGTAAGTCCATGCCCGCCACCGTCTCCATCCTTTCCTACACTAGACGCGGCGGGGATCAGGATGGTTTCAGGACCGCGAGACGAGTGCACCGCCGATAGGGCATCGACGGAGGCGGTGGCAAACTCGAGGTCGCCGCGCCGGAGCTGCCACGGCCGGCGTGGAGAGGTTATGACGGCGGCGGCGGCGCGCTGTTGATTCTGTTCGCTCCCCGTGAACCCACTCCTACGTGCAGCAACCGCGGAATCTTAATCCGACGGCAGCAAATCGCCCGCGTCATGGATTTACTGCAGTCAAAAAATTTGCAAAACCTCCCCAAAACGGATCGCGACTCTTAATCACGATCCGCATATTTACACGTTACCCCTAAAATAAATCATGATTATTAATCACGATACATATATTTATATATAACCCCTCAAAACAGATGGTAACTATTTATCGTGATCCATAAATTTATAAATTGCCCCCTAAAATAGATCGTGATTAGTACTCGCTAGTCGCGATCCCATATTTTACAGATAACCCCCTGATTCCCGCCGCGACGGCGAACGCCGCCTCGTCGCGGCTGCGGCGAGTGGACTTCCGCTCCTCCGCCGGATCTCCACCGAATTTGAGTTCCTAATGTGGGCGTCCTCACCTGCCTCCTCGATGTGCCGCGGGCCGTCGCATCGCGCGTCCTCGACGAGCGTGCCGCCGGAGCTCGCTAGGCTGGGGGAGGCGCTCCCTGGACGACGCCCGAGAATTTGACGCGTCCCTCCTGTGCCATCCCGCGGGCGCTTGTCGAGTCCATCGCAGCCGGTGGGCCCTGAATCGGCGCCTCTGCAGTTGACGATGCCAATGGCGTCGTCGCGGGTGAGCCACGCAGCAGGTCGTCAGCTCGATTTGTGAGAATTCCAAACCAATTAGGCACTACTACCTTCTTACAGTTTCACTGTAAACCAAGTGTGCTGCAGAATTCCTCTGAAGAAAGGTCGGCAGCCCAGCACCGGCAGAGGACACGAAAGTGGAGGATGGATGGGTGGCCGCAGCCTGCAGGAACACCTCGATCATCGTCTCCGGAAGCTCACCGGGTCCTATAACCGTCCTCTGCTAGTTGCTAGTTGCCATGTTTATATGGGTTAGGGAAGCAACTACTCCAGGAAGGAGTCTCAACAAGACAGCTCTTGTGGTAATGGATACATCAAAATCTCGAAACCGAGGACAACAAGCATAAGAATAACAAATCCTTAGACCACACTTGCTCCAAGTGACCAAAAGGAATCCAGTTAGAATCTATACCAAAATGCCGTTGACCAACCAGTGAGAATTTCAGGGTGAAACACTACTCTAAAGACCCGTACAGAAATTGCAACAGAATAGGCTCAGATGCTCTTCTTTGTCTAAGCAAACATCCAGGCACCCAGCATTACACGCTACAGAACAAACAGTTTTAACAGATGCTAGAACCAGAGGTGCCCAGGATAGCACAGAACTACTAAACCCCTCTCAACATTACAGGGCATTTTGAAAAGGCATGCGGATCAAAATATTAGCACACCAACTCCGATCATTGCTCAGCATCAGGCTTGTTTCCCTCCCCCGTGAGATTTTCTGGTGAAGCCGTCTGTGGTTCCTGCTGCTGCTGTCCTGAACTCGTGCTGGGTTCAGGATGGAAGTTGATAGGGAACTTGGTGACGCGGGGTTTGTCTGCCAAAATATTTCTCTGCACCCTGTCGATCAGCACCTTTGCTGGAGGCTCTTCTCTCAGCTGCTCATCATCGTAATCATTGTTCACATAGTAACCGACCCTCATGAACTCTTGTCCCATGTAAGAGCATGTCAGTAGCAGCACTGTCACACCAATTATGTCTTCCTCACGGATCTTTGAAGGATCTGGTGGGTCAGCCTGCATTAAAATGTCACATCATTTTCAAGATGGAAGAAGCAAGACAAGATTTAACAAATGATAAAAGAAATTCACAAGGCAGACAAATGTGCTTTTATTCTACACGAATATCAGGAACTACGTATCATCAACGTTTTAGAATATAAGTTGATCAGTGGAGCAGCAATGAAATGTAGATTACCTGAAGAACAAAACGGTATGTGCCAACATTGACAGGGCCAACTAGCACACTCTCAAGTTGCTGATCATAGTTTTCATCTTCTGCTGAGCCAACATAGATAAGTTTCCACTCTAGATCTGAAATGCAAATGGAAAAACCTCTTTACTCATTGAATTCAAAGCACATTAACAAAACAGTTAAGATGTAGAAGAAATAGCAACATGTTGCATATTTGCCTTCCACATGAGGTACATCTATTAATGTGTTTAGCCAGAAATGGAAGCACTGAATGATGATCAATCCTGGGCAGATTCAAACAATTTTCATTGAATAAAGACATGAATCTAAAAAACTCAAGAGGAATATATTTTGTGCCATTATAAAAAAAAAATCTGAAACCAAGATAGCAAAAAAAACACCACAGAATGGCTTTTTCAAAGGGCAAGATAGTATGAAAGGTAAACATTTCTGAATCACACTTTCTTGATAATGACCCACCCACTAAAGTGGCTTTTCAAAGCTACAGTATCCCCAAGGATCAAGCTGTTTCTTAAAGAGATCAGTAAGTCTATCACCGCAGGAATAAAGGATAATCAACACAGGTACAACATTGTAGAAAACTACTGGCAACAAAAGAAGTTTCCTCATTGGAAACCTCAGAATCTAGCAATTCTGAGGCATAGCATTTGATGATGCAACACTAAAGTCGAGCAAAAAAAAATGCAACAAGTCTTTGTGAAGTATTGGTATCAATAAACTGAGATTTATTCATTAATCATTCAACTATAATTAGCCAAACACAGATGCTACTCAAGCAAAAAAAAAGCATCCGCACCATGGCTAATGTTTATATTCAACCATCGCCAGGTTGTAGCATTAGGGAAACTTCAAAATTATAGAAGGCGTGAGACTGAGACTTATTCGCCATTCACTCAAATCTAGTCACCCAAAATCAGATGCTGCTGAAGTATCTGCATCATGGCTAGTGTTGTATGCCCTCCATCGCTAGTTTGTAGGCAAACTTCACAATTATGGAAGGAATAATTTGATTGAAGAACAGGATATGGCGTAGCATGAGATGCTGAAGAAATTATTCCAGTCGATTTAGCAACAGAATATAAAGATTTACTGATATCCTGGTGCCTCGAAGCAGGATGAATGAAGTATATAGTATCAGGCTACATTAGCAGTATGGAACATATTTTGCATCATTAAGCTGATCCTAAGATTAATACAGAAGAGTATCCACATCCAAACAAGAAAGGTTCTAGTAACACATTAGGTTTTTCTCAACTAAATCCTCTCTACCTCGATCCCCATTCGTTCTGAATCAACAGTGACATACCATACTAGACTTCAGAAGAGTATTCCTCAGATTCGTCACTCAGACTCTTACATCCACATCATACCATGTTAGAGTTCAGAAGAGTATTTCTTCATTGTGCACAAAAACAGCGTTCAGCATCCACGCATTCATTGTTCAGAGAAGAAAACTTATGTGGATGCCGATTGCATATGCAATCGATGCAGCGATGCTCGACTCCCATACATTTCCAAATCCCGGGCACTAGAGCGAGCGAAATCCAAAGCCCTCCAGGTTTCCCCAATCCAAAAAGATACCTAGGGACCTCACGAAACCCTAGCCCGCTGCCAAGCATCAAAGAGGACCGCGCTAGGGAGAAAGGAGAGGCGCAGGCCTTACCGTCGTCGAGTGGCACGAGGCACTCGTAGGAGATCTCGAACTGGAACGGGTTGAGGAAGGCGGTGGGGTTGTCCAGCACAGCCACGTTGGTGATGTTCACCGCGCTCATCGCCGCCGCCGCCGCCGGTTGCAGCCGTGCAGACACGAGCAGAGAGAAAGAAAGACGAAAGCGGCTGGTATCCCCGGGTTAGGAGGTCGCGAACTGCCGAGAGCTCGGCCTTTGGGGTGGGTTTAGTGCGGGGGGCGTGGGGGATTCGCGGCGGGAAACGAAATTGTGTTGGCGGGAGATGCCTTAGGCACGAGGTTTGGAGAGGAGCGAGCGCGCAGCCGAGGACACGACGGGGAAGGGATGACCTGGCCGCCTTGGCGACCTGACCTGCTGCTGAAACCGAACAAGTACCGAGTAATTAGTACAGTGCCACGGTTGCGGTTGCAATTTGTTTACATTTTGGAAGCGTATAGTCCTACAGAAATTCTAGCATTTCTTATTTGTGCTGAGATAAATTCTTTATTTTAAAATCTTTTATATGTAGAACTCTTGCTTCGAAACAGGACCAGTGTTTATGTTGGGTACGATACACGACGCAAACAAATTCGTGTGCTAAATCCCTGCTGATAGCTGCCCTGTATCCGTTGGGAGACAGTGACGGTGAAATATGAGATCAAGTGAAACGTACTCTGCCAGCATCGCTGTTGGAATCAAGACTACTATTCAAGATAATGGTGGAGAGGTCGACAGAACTGATGGAATATACATAAAGCATTTCACATAGTTACTACTTACTAACAAATGATGTTGTACCCTTCCTACGAAATTTTACTCCCAAATTTACAGCAGATAAAACATTTCCGGGTTCCCCTAAGTTCATGTTGTGGACAGGACACCATATAACAACAATACAGAGATAGACAACACTAATGGCACATGTGCGCACACATCTTTAAACTCAGTCACTCTGAAGAACCGATTTGTAGAACAATTCAAACAGATGGACGATGAAATGGGCTACCGAAGACAGGACCTTCCCTCATTTTTTTAGCACACTGCATCACAAGTAGAGAAAGCAAGAAGTTTAATATACTATCATGTTACAAAGAAGTACTCCCTTTTTAAATTGATGTCATTAGGACAACAATTTTAGTTCAAGAAACAAACTAAACTAGTTGTCCTAACAAAGGGAGGAAGCACACCGCAGTATAAACTATGTATCATCAGCAACGGCATAATAACAACATTCTATATATCTATCTTCATTCTGTGGTCACTCAATCCCCAGGGTTTGTTCAGGCCCTACCATTTGCTAGTTATGGAAAAAATTGAATTTTGTTGGAGAATGAGAATTACTTACTTGTAAAGGTATGCTGCAATACCAAGAATGATACAGAGAAGGATGATATCGATGCAGAAATTGCGACTGGATCTCATCTGATAGAAAGTCAATGGAGAAATAATAAATATGAGCAACCTAACAGCATGAATTAGTTAGGAAGTGTACAGATTTAAGTGATAGATTGCACCTGAAGAACAGTCTCCTTTAGTCTCACGTTAGTGTTCTTCAAATCAGCATTGGCTCTATCCACCTGAATTAACATTATGTATTACAGAGTAAGCTTTTCCAGACAATGTGCAGATAATTTTTTTAAAAAAAAAAACTGTCAAATAACAGACCTTGTCATCCATTTCATCCATCAAAGGAACTTGCCTGTCCAATTCCTGTCCATCAAAGTTATCAAGTCAATTATCGACCCTTATGGTGATAATATAACAAGAATATGAAAGCGCAGAAGGGAACCTCATTCATATCAGATGCCATGTTTTTTAGAGTTTCCAGCCCTTCACCAATTACATCCAAACCTTCATCCTGGAAAATTCAATTTCCAAAGGCAAATCAGCAAAAAATGAAACAGAACTAAAGAAGAAAAATGGCTTGGTGAATTTACCTGTTTCATTTTGCGCATCTCATATTCCTGACGAAATTGATTTGACTCTTCTGTCCCCTTAAAATACTCATTGTCAAAGTTACCATCTGTTTATGTGGTATATACAAGGCAGAATGGTCAGACGGTCATAAAAAGAATAAGGGCTAAAAGTGATTCAAAAGGAACAGCATAAAATGGTCTCACAATCGCAACTAATACCATGAAAAAAAACAAGTGCAACATTCATTACTCAAAAAAACTTTGCAATCAGGTTCAGCTGAACATGATAAGTAGAACATATTCAAAAGTATGAGGATTGATTAGGTGGCTTTCCCAGAACTATAAAGGATTGCAACTTTTTGAATTTGATTCAAAAGCAATACGACCAAATATTTCTCCAACAGATAGCACATAGTGTTAGTTGTTACAGAGCACATATCGATGAGAAAACAAAAGATAGTAACTTACCGGCAGTAGAGTCAAATTTAATGGCTCCTCCAGTGCGGGATCCTGAGGCTCCCCAACTTCCATTTCTCTTTGCGGTTGAGCTGCCATCTGGTATTGATTGTATTCTTTCAGGTAAGGCAGCCACCAGATCACTACGGGTGGCAATTTCTTCTTTTGTGAGCCCTTTCACCTGTTGAAAGTATTAAGTATTATATTACATTAACATACCAGCAGACGGAACTATATATAAATAATTGTGCCAAAAGAAACGAAACATGAAACAAAAAAATACACGTAACACCAGAAAGGTGGTTACCGGCTCAGCATTTAACACTCATACAATAAATGTGTTTATATTATCAAAGAGAGATGGTAACTAAGGACATTAGATTGTCAAATTTAAAGATGTAGATATGCAAAGCAGTCCAGATCCAGACTAAAGGAAAAATAATTTCACTGAGTCAAATGCATGGGCTGCCATGTTTAAAGAGAAGGAATAAGCGGAATGTCACGAGAAGATGAAGTTGCATGATAACATAGGAACATCAAGAAGAACACTTCGTTTACATCAAACAAATCATTGTACAATTGTATAAACACAAGCACCAATAAGACAATAACAAGACCTTACAAACTGATTAAACAAACATATAGATTATTCAACGTGATTGTAAAGAAAAAAAATCAATGAAGAACGGACAGACAATGATCCCCAAGGATGGTATCTCTAACACTAGCAAGAATCTATAATATGCATTAAGGAACCAAATAAAGGCAGGTATACTGGTGTACTGCACAATATATCAACATAACAACAACTAGTTCCCCCCTTGCAAGCATAGGCTAAAGTTTACCAATCAGCATGTGACCTTTTTAACATTATATACAATCAACCATATGGATGTTCTCCGTAATGGCTCGGTTCCAATCAAAAAAAGATAGAGATCACTTGTACGAACCACCAAATTGCCACGAATTCGACAAAAAGGCTAGTCTCATCAATACTAAAAAGTTCAAGAAATGGCCTAGCGAGTCAGTCTCAAAGACTCCCCAAAAGGCTGGTTTTCGCAGAAGCAGCCAAGCAAGCTCTCAAGGTCACTCTGCGCGCAGATCTAGCGTACTAGTTCACAAAAAATGCAGGAGGCAATGCAGGTACGGCGGTGACCTTTTTAAGCGCAAGGCGCTGCAGCTTGGGCAGGTCCTCCTCCAGGAGCTTGGCCTTGGTGCGCCGGATCTCAGCGTTGAGCGCCACCACCGTAGCCCGGTTCTTCTCCTGCTTCGCGGACTCCGCTTTCTGTTTCAAACACGGCAGCACGGCATCAGATTCAGATCGAGGGCTTCGCGCTGCCGACGCGAAGAGGCGACGGAAAGGCGGCACAGATCTCACCTCCACGCATTGGTTGATGTCGGCATCGACGGAGGCGTAGAGGCGGGCGAAGGGGTCGTCGCCGGCGACGTTGGCGCCGTTGAGCTTGTCGACGTCGTACTTGTCGTACTTCTGGCAGATCGCGTCCACACGCGTCAGGAGGTCGATCACCGTCATCCTCGCACCCCTCGATCCGCCCCCCTGCCGCTGCAAGCGAGCTCGAGACGAGGATTGCGGACGAAGGAAGCGAGGAACAACTCCTCAAGCAGCGAGCCAACCGAAACTGAACTTTGGGAGGGGAAAGAGACGAGACGGCGGCGCCTGCTCGAGTCTGGGCACAGCCTGGACGGCCGGTGGCGACGCTGTAGACCGGGCCCCACCAGCAGTTGGTGGATTAGCTGGGCCGAATCGAAGCAGATTTGGGCTTGAATATGGACTGTGGTGTGAACTTTCGTTACATGCGACAGTGGCAGTTTGATTTCCATTTTCATTCAGGACAAAGATTAAAAAAAAAAATCTTATTCATCCTAATGGCAGTGATGGTGTGTAAGGATGCTGCAAAGAGTCACTTACTCGCTATATTTTTTTTCCCAACTACAAAATGCAGAAAATACAAGGGTGAAGTCATCTCTTCGTCATCACAAAGGAAACGGATGAAGTCAATGTCTCCTCAAGATACCAAAGATCCCCTTCCACGTCATGCAAACTAGAGGAGCTAAACATTGGCATCGCACCAAGGAGATAACAAGAATAGTATAAGGTGAACCTTTTTTTATTAGTATCTTAATCAAAGGCATCAATTATTCTGGGTCATATGAGACTTGGCATCCCTGTGGCCTTAAAAAAGATGATACCGATGATCATGAAGGTTGGCATCTTGTTGTTAAGGAAAATAAACAAGTTACACCAATCAAGAAGATAGATATGGCTACTCTTTAATTTGTTAAGGTCCACACTGTTTATCAGTTTTTTATTTTTATCAGTGTTGGCTTTTAACATCAGTTTTGATCATTCATCTTATTTATTCTGATGTATAAAGTTATAATTTATATAGTCCAAATATCTATAGTGTGGTAAAATATGTTGTAACAATAATATATGATATTTATTATATTTTTTTATATAAGATGAATATCAAAAATAATGTAAGGTTAAAGGTGAGAATAATTTAAGTATGGAAGGAGCACATGTTATGCAAGACGGTGAAATTAGTCCGCCTCGGTAATTACAGCCTAGAAAGAACTAGCTAGGAGTCGATGAGAAGGCTATCACGGGACGGCATCGGCTCATGTCTCCACGTTTCATACCTAGAGCGCCACTTATTCTAAAGGCAAGTACACTAATTTCAACTCACGTTCCCTCCCTTTGATTACGTGCTCGGGATGACGACCACACAGTATAGTAAACCATGACATTGTTAAGATTACGGCGGGCACTAATCATTGCCTGCGGTCTTAACATTCCGCGTGTTACCACCACGACTTTGTTCATGTCTGCATTTACTGCACCCAGAAATCGATCTGAATGCGACAACACAAGCTGACTGCCGACTGATTCGGCCGTTTCCGCCCAAGACACGGACTGAATTCTAGTATATTCTATCGTGCAGTGGTCACGGAAACTTGCAGAAACAAAAACGTCGTCGATCGGGACGACGACGACCTCGCCGGCTCGCCGAAGCAAGAATTCAGAGGGCGAGACAAACGTGTGGACAACGGACGAGCAATTGCGCCGGTTGAAATTACTCAACGTTTCGGGTGCCGTCGAAAGCACTCTCCGGCGGGGCCGCCCGGTTATTGCCTATCATATAACGACCTTAATCTACTTTGTTCGGCTATGGATGATCGAGGATAAGGGAAAGTCGACCAGTTTTCAGGCACGCAGGGAACGTTCGCGTCCCGGAGGGTGAAAGCACACGACGAGAGGGACGGTGAAGTCTTCTCGTTCCAGAACCAGTTTTTGATTCCTGCGAACGCCGCATCTATTGTCCACGAGAGAGAAATTAACACGTTTTCACCTTGTGGTCATTAATTAAAATGGAAACATTTGACCAGGCACATATAAACCTTCCGATAACGTCAGCTAATTTTTATCTTTTGAAAGAAAAAAAACGTCAGCTGTTCTTTGGACTCCGACGAAAACAAGAGCATGCTTATACTCCGTCTGTTTTTTTTTTTGTCGTAGCTGATTTTAATCATTTGTCTTATTAAAAAAAATATAATATTAAATATTTCATTAAAATTTAATTTATTACTAAAAATTTTTAAATTACATATTCAACCTGCAGACCCACGCGCGCGCCTAGTGTGTGTGAGGCACGCTTCGTGTTTCCAGTCGATTTGGTCGTCTGTGTGCGGCGCACAGCCGCCTCCAAGTCGCTGTCACCTTTTTTCATTATGCGAGCGAAACTATGGCTGGAAGAAGAAGGAAAAGAAGAACTCGCGGCACGGGGACGACGACGAACGAGGACAAGGGCGTGAAAATAATGCCGTGTGAACCCGGCGCCGGCTGTCGTAGATCCCCCCTCCCTTCCTCTCCCCTCGACCTAACAGGGGCTCCATCGATCGGCCATGAGTGCGAGCGAAAAGGGGTCAAAAAAAACAAATGCGAGGCCGAGCCCCCCGGTACTACTAGTAGTAGTAGAGCCTGCATTTCAAAGCAAGTGACCCAGAGACTCCTCCTTCTCCTCGCAATAGTAAATAAACTGCTACTACTAGCTCGTACGGGTGGCAAACAACTTTTGACTTGCTGGTGCTGGTACCTACCTGCAGGAACATTCACGGGTCCTGTTTGAAATTCCGGGAAGACATGAAAGTGATTTTTTTTTTCCTTCGCTGTTGTTGGCTATACAAGGGAAACTTGCTGCCTCAGGGGCAAAAACAGGCGGCGAGAATATGCCCGTTATCGGAAACAAACGAAGAGAAATACTGTGTAGCGGCCAGACAACAGGACATGGACAAGATTCTCTACCTGAAAATCACTGCACTCTAGTGCTACCTAGTACATGCTAGTACAGAAGAAGGGTGGTAATTAGCCACGTTATTAGCAGGGTGGTTCGGGACTGACGCGGATGTTTCTCTTAACTGGACTAGACATGCGGCGGTGGTACCTATATATCCACAACCACAAAGTCACATTTTCTCAGGTGCACTGATTAACCAGAAAGAAAGAAAGAAAGAACAAACGCTGGTTTGTGGAATATTCAGGTCCCGGGTTCCGACAAGCGCTAGGGATTATCTCAACCGGGGATTGGATCGTTTCCTGGCATCCATCCATCTACAGTTGTTAAAGGGAGGAGAGAGAGATGGACAGGTGATTGGGAAAGATCACCGGCCGTTGTTGGGTAGAGAGAGGTCTGTAGGTCCCCGCCCCCCCCCCCCCCCCCGTCCTCTGTTATGCTCTGCATGCATGGGTTGTCAACCTGCCTAACTTTCTTTTGTTTTGCAGTGCCTGTCACAAAGTCAAACGCTCGAACTTCTGCTGCTGCTGCAGATATTTGTTTATTGCTTCTTCTTTTTTCCCAGTTCAAGCAGCCAGCACTGGTCACCAACATATTTTTTTTGAGGCGGCTGTTAGTTGTATACTACTACTGTAGACGGTAAGCTGACGAGATCCATACGTAAAGGGGTGAGAGACTTCGTTCCGAGAGAGACAGACCAGGATTCGGGATTGTTTCCTCTTCTTCCGAGATGTGAGTTCAAGAAGTCGATAGCTTCAGGAACCAGAGTTCATCCCGAGAGTCCAGAGAACACCCGTGGTGATGCTGCCTATAGTAGGACCTTGGTCTCGTCTTCATCATGTCACGCTTTGGTTGGTACCAGACTACCAGTCGAGCGAGAGAACAGAAAAGAGACAGCAGCTGGCCTTGCAATAGCATCGCGGGTCGCTCTCCAGCTCCAGCTTTTGTTCTGCTTCGCGGGACCTGCAAGCCACTCTCAGCTCATCACTTTACTTGCTGCTGCGGCTGTAGCGCGGTGTCTCGTGGAGGAAGGATAGCCACCGCCGCATGGCCATGCATGCGTCGTGAGGAGGGAGGTCACCACTGACAATGCAATGCGTGCAGCTAGCCGGGGCCGGGCGGGGTTTGACGTTGGGAGAGGCAGGTGCGTTTCGGCTACTTTACGAATTAAAGGGGACGAAGAAGCACCTGCTCAGATTTGTCGGAGATCGCGCAACGGGTTGAGCATCAGTTAGACGGAATTCTTCGTTTCAGGCGAAAGGTTCAGTGGATTTGGTGAGTAGAGAAGTATAGTAGTTAGAGAGATGAACGCAAAGCGACGACATGTGCCGTGCGTACCCAACAGACATATGCTTGTCGTTTCTTTATCATCGTTTTCCTCTTAAACAGTACGGAGAGAATCCTCAACAAACTACTGCCGGTAAGAACTAAAATCCCAATCCCAGTCCTAGGAAGATCAAAATCAATCGTAACGTGACCGACATTTTATATCTCTCAAAGTCGCATTTTTATAACAATTAAGATTAACATGTAAAAAAATTTATTTTTACTACTAAAATAATATGCAATTAAAGCTATAACATTTAGTATTTTATATGGAATAATTTTCAGATTTTCTTTATTAAAAATGTTCTATTGGTCCGGTCAATGAACTAAATGTTCCGCTTTTAGTTATAAATTGTTTCAACTTCACAAATATAATGTTTTACGTATTGATAATAATTATTTTAAAAATATGACTGAGAGATATACAAAATCTCAGTCAAACATGAGAAGTAAATACACCCATACAATAAATGTCATCCGACTTGCTGCGTACTGCACCGGCTTCTGATGCCTAGATCTGTAGTAGCATATATAGCAGAGCCGCTTGCTAAAGTGAACCCAGAAGAACGACGTTGGTGAATTTCCCAGCAACAAATAAAATGCAGAGTGTAGAAAATTTGTCAGTTGGAGTGGGCGACGTCAGTAAATCGCCATTGCAAAGACTTTGAAATTAACCCTTTGCTCCAATAATAATGCAGACGGCATGATTTTACCTACTGTAGCTCTGTTTATACTTCTTCAGTCAACACACGTTGTAATACCGCTCCTGCATTTGAAAACTAGGATACTTTGATGACGTCCGTTCATCAGTCAAGTATAACAAGCTGAAATTGGATGTTACATTATTCAAATTTCGTTACAATATTGTTTAGCAGGACTTGAGCTGTGAAAAAACAATCTGAATAATTAGCAATGCGGTGAATCAGTCAATCCAAAATCTTCGATGCAAGATCCTCGGATCGACAGGGAAGCTTCCCGGAAACTGATGCTCTCGCTGCGTCTTGCCATGGTCAACTAGGTCCCCTTTTCGTCGTTCTCGTGAAGTCTCCCGGTCACATTACGAGACAGAGATGATTTGATATAAGGGGGGTTCATATATAAAATGACATGGCCCGATGACCATGTGCTGCAAGATCGATTTACTATTTTTCTTTGGTGTGTGTGTGTGTTGGGGGGGGGGGGGGGGGGTTGGAGGGAGTAGATTGATTGATTGACTATGATCAAGTTGTGGTAGGGTAAATCATTTTTCTTCTTGCGAGAACTAGGAAAATGTCAGTTGTAAAGGCAAGGTACCATGTCACTTGCGATGGATAAACAGTTGTAACCTAAGACACGCAGGGTCGTAGAGAATCTTGCCAAGGTTCCTTGCGTCCACACGGTTCTCGCGAGAGATTATTGGTTTCTGGAACGGAGGAGCCACAAGTCCTGGTTTTGCAGCTAGCGAATTAAAGATGCAACTGCAAGTCTCCTGTGAGCTGGTCCATGTCCTACTACTCTCATGGCGGCACGAGTTCCATCTCTCATTTCTTCCAGAATTTCAAATGCTCTCTCGTTCCTCCATTTTTTCTAGAAACGTA
The DNA here is from genome assembly GCA_001182835.1 of Oropetium thomaeum. Classification (NCBI taxonomy): domain Eukaryota; kingdom Viridiplantae; phylum Streptophyta; class Magnoliopsida; order Poales; family Poaceae; genus Oropetium; species Oropetium thomaeum. The sequence continues at coordinate 3,388,824 of LFJQ01000010.1, forward strand.
AATTTGCTTTCAAATACAACCATACTACCAGCTTCCGCATGAGTTTAACGGCCAATAATCCTACGTGGCACTCTTCCGTTGTACACTCAACATCCACTGCTGTCGCTGGACAAAAGCTGATGCAGACGCGGGCGACGACGGTGAGTCACACCTCAACTGGACAGAGCCATGTCGTACTTGTTTCTGCCTAATACGGTGTACGTACGGAGGAGTGTGCATTAGCCGTGAGAAAGATCAATCACAATCACATTCACAGTACTACAGTAGTATACCATAATTTTGTACATGTAACACTACACAGCAAAATTAAACACCAGCTGCGTGACTAGAGTATATGTATATATCCACGCGAATAAAAAAAAAAAGAAGAAAGAAAAAGAGAGGGAAAGGGAAGAACTACGCTAGCGGATGGCGGAGCTTTCAGGAATCAATGGAGCAAAAGCAATCTCTTGGCGTAAGAGAATCCACGATCGATGAGTTAGCTAGCTATATCAAGGTGTTGCAGAGGCCCTGTGGCTTGGCGTGGGAGTGATCGGCGGCGGCGGCAGCACCCCACATCTCGACCATGTTGGGGAAGTAGCAAGCCGAGAGCTCCAGGGCCCTGTCCTGAGGCGGCGGCGGCCCGCCGAAGAAGTCGCCGTACGACGAGAACAGCTGGTCGCCGCCGACGAGCTCGGACAAGAACGCGTCGTCCATCGCCGCAATGGAGTCACCCGTTGCAGGCGCGGATGCCCAGACGCCGCCATCCAGCGCGGGCGGCGGCGCGACGAGCTCGGCGGGCGACCTGCACGGCGGCGCGTCGAAGCGTACGACGAGCCCCTGTTGAGCCTGCGTCTGTGGTGGGAGCGTGGCGAAGAACCCGTCGCCGCTCGAGCCGCTGCTGGTCACGGACGAGGAAGCGGACGACGCGGCCGGCGAGAGCGCCTGCGCCGGAGGCGTGCCGGAGCACGCCATGGCGGCCTTCTTCTTCAGCTTGGTGTTCCAGTAGTTCTTGACGTCGTTGTCTGTCCGGCCGGGCAGCTTGGACGCGATGATTGACCACCTGCATGGTAGCGGCAAAAGTAGCAGCAGAGAAGCAAACGTGAGTCCGGCGGGGGGGGGGGGGGGGGGGGGGGGGTGGGTGGGAGTCGTTTGCAGAGGCTAGAAGAACGCGCGGCCGGCAGTGCGATCTTTAGCTCTAGTCTAGCTACCTGCTTCCGATGGAATTGTAGAGCGAACAGATTATGCGATCCTCCTGCTCAGTGTAGCCCCCGTGCCTGATGTCCGGCCTCAGGTAGTTGAGCCACCGGAGACGGCAGCTCTTGCCGCAGCGGTTCAGCCCTGAATCAAACCAACGGAAGAAGAGAATTTACGGACAAATTCTGCGAACTGCGAAATTACTAGTTACGGAGCAATCTGAACTGAACATCAGGATGGCCGCGGGTTGACGACGACGAGGAGGACTGCAGCGGGACACTGCCAAAATGTCTACCTGCTTTCTGCGGCAGGGCGATCCAGTTGCCGCCGATGCCGTGCCGATGGACGTAGCTCCTCAGCTGCTCGTCCTCCTCCGGCGACCACGGGCCCCGCTTCACGCTTGACTTGTCGCAGCACGGCGCGCGCCCCATGTCTGCACTGCGCACACTCGCCGCTCTCGACCACCGATGGAGGAAGAAGCGACCGGTACTCCAAGAGACAGCGCTTAACCTCAGACTGGCACAGCAGTGACCGGCAAGTAACAACAAACTAGGCGGCAGCGAGTTCTACGCTGTCCTGCTCATTTTATAGCGGATGGAGTTTTCCAATGGGGCCCTTCGGTACGGCACGGAGTTCTTCACACCGCATGATGGCTGGCTCCTCCGACTAGCACCGTGGCCCTTTTGACCGATTGACTCGTCGGCGGTTACACTTTCACAGAAAGGCCCTTTATCCGTTTAGCGTCGAATACTCTTCTCTTGTGGCTGCGGCGGATCCGTAACGTCTGCCTTTCGCATCCTATGGCAAAGTTTGCCATGAGCCAATATCAACCGCTCATCACACGATCAACGTTGCCGCAAATCACATGATTAAAGATGCTGTTTGGAGGTAAATAAATCCAGAACCAGCTGGGACAATCCAAAACCCATCATTAAGGAACCGTAATTTTCTGCCAAACCGACCTTTTCATTTCCTTAATGAAATATAGATCCCCTATCAAAAAAAAGTAATATATTATATTTTCTCTAAACAGAATGAGTTCTGTTTTTTCTCGTATGACCTGAATTGCTCTCCACCAAACAGCCTCCTCAATCTTAATTTATTTTCTTAATCAGACGGCCACGTTGATCGTGTGATGAGTGGTTGATATTGGCTAACGGCAAACTTTGCCATAGGATGCGAAAGGCAGACGATACGGATCCGGCCGTGGCATTCGACTCAGCTGCGCAGGCCACTGCTGGGCTGGCTAACGGCTTTCTACCGCCGGCCGGTGCGCCGAGTCTTTTGCCCTGCCACGAATGGGCCGGCTCACAATTGCGCTTCAACGGGCCGCCACTCTCTTGACAATATTTCCGAATGAGAAGGAAATGACTTGGAATTTGTTTTTCGGCGATAGAAGTGACTTGGAAATTGTAAAGGAACAGTTTGCTCTACACTGCAATCTTCAAGTACCGCATCGCCATCGCAATGGAACAAGCACGAGACGTAGTGTATGAAAATAACATGTACTCCTTCCATTCTTAAAAAAAGTAATGTTTTAGTTTTTAAGGTCTCAACTTTAAGCTTTTGTTTTATTTAAAAAATTTTTAGAACTACTAATATATTATTATTAGTTGGTAGAATATAAAACATATTTTATATATACTTTTAATTTTTTATTATTTATATAAATTTTTTGAATAAGATAAATAATTTTAATTAATGAACGGAAATCTCAAACGTCAATTTTTTTGAGATAAAGGTAGTAGTAAGCTGCTCTCACTCGGTGAACCGGCTCAAAGGAACATATTCCAGCTGCAAAACCAAGCAACAAATTCGTTCTCGAAGAGCGCACACACGCCATCACTCGGTGAACCGGCTCCATGCACCCGGGAGCGCGGCGCACGGGCACCCACCAAGCAGTACATCCACGCTTCGCGGCGCCCGTAGACGAGGTCCACCCGCCGATCCCTCTTTTCGATATCTCCTCCACCCACTTATTCCCCAGCGCCCCCGGCCTCACTCCCCCCTCCTCTCCTCTTTTGTCGCCGCCGCAACCAAGCGGAAAGTCTAACCCTAGATCCCGACCGCGTCGCCGGCGATCTCCGGCCATGGCGTCCCGCCGGGTCGTCTCCTCCATCCTCCGCAACGCGTCCCGCATCCGTGGGGCCTCGCCCGCCGCGCCGCGCCCACGGGCGCCGCCGCACCGCCCATCGCCGGCCGGGTACCTCTTCAACCGTGCCGCCACCTACGCCACGTCCGCCGCGGCCCAGCAGGCGCCGCCCACCACGCCTCCATCCACCGGGAAGACCGGCGGAGGCAAGATCACCGACGAGTTCACCGGCGCCGGCGCCATCGGGCAGGTGTGCCAGGTCATTGGTGCCGTCGTTGACGTGCGCTTTGATGAGGGGCTCCCGCCCATCCTCACGGCGCTCGAGGTGCTCGACAACAACATCCGCCTCGTGCTCGAGGTGGCGCAGCACTTGGGAGAGAACATGGTGCGCACCATCGCTATGGACGGAACCGAGGGGCTCGTCCGCGGCCAGCGCGTCCTCAACACCGGCTCCCCCATCACTGTAATGACACCCACCATTTCTCGTGTTCGATCGTACATTCCCATTTCTAAGTTTTCATCTCGATGCGATCAAATGTGGATCTAGTAGCGTTAGATTTGATCCGTTCCCGCTGATCTGAAGGGCTCGTGATGGGAAATGGACTCTTAGATCGTCAGATGCAGTTTGTTTACATGTAGCAGGTTATTATTTTTGCCATATGGGGTAATGGTTTGTCGAAGTATATGCATTCGTTTGATGTTGTTTTGAGTTATTCCTCCGTTTATAAATTGTTGTTGTTAGGACAGCAAAATAGTTTATCGTGCCATGTACATGTATAATGCAGTAGGTTAATGGTGACGTTGTGTCATATAAGGTGCTAATTGTACTGGTGATTTTTACAATTTCTTTATCCTACATTTGTTGTAATTTTCTTTTATTGACTTGAAGTTAATCCTCTTTGTAGGTTCCTGTTGGCAGGGCTACACTTGGACGCATCATGAATGTTATTGGTGAGCCGATTGATGAGAGGGGTGACATATGTAAGTGTCCTGTGCTTTTGATTTACTTTGATTCTACAATTTCGTTACAGAGCTTCTCTAATTATGCTATGTGTTTTCCTGACTTGTAGCCACAAACCACTTCCTCCCCATTCATCGTGAAGCGCCTGCTTTCGTTGAGCAAGCCACTGAGCAGCAAATTCTTGTTACTGGAATTAAGGTATGTTTATTCCATTTTACTTCGGGAGCTTTTGAATTGTTTATGTTTCTTCAGATCATTGTTGTGGTGACAATGTGTATATTTTTCCTTTGTCCTGAATAGTGATTCTAATATGATTATTCCATTTCTCACAGGTCGTGGATCTTCTTGCGCCCTACCAGAGAGGTGGTAAGATTGGTCTTTTTGGTGGTGCAGGAGTGGGTAAAACTGTCCTTATTATGGAGCTGATCAACAATGTTGCTAAGGCCCATGGTTGGTAACTTGGTGGTCAATTTTGCCTATTTTCTTATTTTATTTAGGAATTCACTTGATACTGATAACTGTTTGTTTTGTGTGTAGGTGGTTTCTCTGTGTTTGCTGGTGTTGGTGAGCGTACCCGTGAAGGTAATGACCTGTACAGGGAAATGATTGAAAGTGGTGTCATTAAGCTAGGCGACAAGCAGGTGAATTTTGTACTTATTATTATATATTTTTTAACTTTGCGTATCAAAGCTACCTTTCTCTGACATTAATATTTGTGGCAGAGCGAAAGCAAGTGTGCTCTTGTCTATGGTCAAATGAATGAGCCCCCGGGTGCTCGTGCTCGTGTTGGATTGACTGGTTTGACGGTTGCTGAACATTTCCGTGATGCTGAAGGACAAGATGTGCTTCTATTTATTGACAACATTTTCCGTTTTACCCAGGTGATTTACGTTCAATAACATATTTCTTTTTTTCGGAACTCTGGATTTTAATATGCTGCATTAAAGGAATTGGCTAACAACTTTAGCAATCTTCTGCCCAACTCTTATTTTTATATTTCATTGACGATCTGATGGCTTTGTTGTCTCGTGATATTAGGCCAACTCTGAGGTGTCTGCTCTTCTTGGACGTATTCCCTCTGCTGTGGGATACCAGCCTACCCTTGCCACTGATCTTGGAGGACTGCAAGAGCGGATTACAACAACAAAGAAGGGTTCTATTACATCTGTCCAGGCTATCTATGTGCCTGCTGATGACTTGACGGATCCAGCCCCTGCCACTACCTTTGCCCATCTGGATGCCACAACTGTGCTGTCACGACAGGTTTGCCTACTTGGCCTGGCCTAGTACATTAGTGTGCTGTATACATGGTGTGCTTATTATGACTTGAATTCGGGTCCCATGCAGATTTCTGAGCTTGGAATTTATCCTGCTGTCGATCCATTGGATTCCACATCCAGAATGCTTTCTCCCCATGTGCTTGGAGAGGATCACTACAACACTGCTCGTGGTGTCCAGAAGGTTCTTCAAAACTACAAAAATCTCCAGGATATTATTGCCATTTTGGGTATGGACGAGCTCAGTGAGGATGACAAATTGACGGTCGCACGTGCAAGGAAGATTCAGCGTTTCCTGAGCCAGCCTTTCCATGTTGCTGAAGTTTTCACGGGTGCCCCAGGGAAGTATGTGGAGCTCAAGGAGAGTGTTACGAGTTTCCAGGTAATGTTTTAGGCTTGGGCTATATTATCCTCGTTCTCTTTGTGGATTTGATGTATGCACATGAACTCTATTTGCTTACTTGGGCTTGATCTTTTTTTGTTGACATTGCTGCTGACACATTAGTATCTACTCACTTTGCAACTAGATAATGCTTAGGCTCCCATTGTAGCGCTTTGAAGCCTAAAACATTCTTAGCCTGTTCTGCATAGCGCTGAAGCTTTGTTTTCAGTTTACTTCGCAATACTAATCTTGTTGTTGCCTAATGATGCGTTTGTTCCTTATTAAATGTTAGCAATGTAATGTTGAGCCAGTTTGTTCTTGCTAAGGAATTTGGTGATGTGCAGGGTGTTTTGGATGGGAAGTATGATGACCTCCCTGAGCAATCATTCTACATGGTTGGAGGCATCGAGGAAGTCATTGCCAAGGCTGAGAAAATTGCCAAAGAATCTGCTTCATAAGGAGATTTCTGGATTGTCAACCCTGTACAAGTTGCATTTTTGGATTCAACCTTTCATGCTTGTTCGCAGTTAGGCAGTGCGAGCTGGAGAGCCATCTCCTGCCTGAGGGACGCTCCTTTTTTGTTGTTTTTTTTTTCATCCACATTACATCCAAATAAGCAACTGCAGTGATGTTGAGTTTGGCTGCACCAAAATTACTTGACACCTGAAACTTGTGCCCCTTGTAACGGAGATCCATCAGACCATAAGTATGGCATCTGGTTGGTACATTGTATTACCTTTCAGGTCCTGAGATCGTTATACGGCATTGTGAACTGAGCCCTGTCTTCTAGTTCCTGAGAGGAATGTTGCGTACTGGATATCAAGCTCGCAGTCGCAGCAGTGTAGAACTGAGCCCTGTCTTCTAGTTCCTGAGAGGAATGTTGCGTACTGGGTGTCAAGCTCGCAGTCGCAGCAGTGTAGAAATGTTGTGGTTCACGTGCAGTGCAGCCGGCCCAGCTTCGTGAGTCTGCGCTATCTGTTTTGGAAAGTTGCGTGTGTCTACTCATTTGAAAGGTTTAGGAAGTGCTCATCTCACTCGCATAGAAAACCAAAGGGCACAAATATCCTGTTCCTTTTCTACTTGTTTTCTTAGTCTCAAATGTCCATTCTCGCACAAGAAATGGTCAAATTCCTCTTATATTATACTAACTCTTTTTTTAATTGTTGACACTTGTAGTACAAATTTATAATAAAAAACATTAACAATAAAAAAATATAGATGGTAATAAAAAGAAATAAAAATGCTTGCTATACCGTCTCTGTCGCCCAATTCAAAATGAAGGGTCCACGTGATCGTTCGCGATGAGAAAGAGCAGGAAAGGAAGAGGCAAAGGGTATTCAGAGTGTCACACCGATAGTTTTTAGCAATGTCATACACCGTTTTCTTCTGTGGACAAGATCTGATATCTGATCAACTACAGGATCACGACAAGTATTAGGAGTTATTCGGTGGAGCAAAGCCAATTCCTTCAAAATCCCACAGCACAAAAAGGATACCTAGGAGCGTTACGGGCAGTACCTATGGAGTTTCAAAACAGCCTCAAAAAATTGGGACAACTCATTCTGTTTGTGCAACCAAGAAAACTGCTGATAGTGACACTCTACCCCCATGCAGGTTCGACTTAACTATGACAAATACAACGTTCTAAACTTTGAATTTGACAATCTCTAATTCAGAAGCAGCACTGTCAGGTAGTAGATTTTCAGAATTTGGCAGGAAGCTATATTCCAACAAAAGTACACTTTGTGAGGTAGAGACACCTCGTAAACCTTTCACTCAGATCACGCTGGGAAACTGCACTCCATCAACCGCTGTGCAGCCCATCTACGATTATTCCCAAGTCGAGAATTGGATGCCCAATACAATCGCAGTGCCAACTGTCAACTTCCAGGACGTCGATGACAGTGAGCGCCCCTATGCAAACGGCAACGACTCCTGCTCTGGTAACAACAAAAACTTCTCCTGTCAGCCTTACCGTCTGTCACACTGATTGTATTCAGAGCTCAATTTACAACATGACGTTTGCATTCATTTGAAGTATGATGGGAAAAGGAGGACAGTTCACTTATACTTCAACACTCCCCCTCACGTGCAGCCTCCTGCAGGGCGCAAACGTAGAATATTGGAGCGGAAGACTTAAATTGCGGAAAATTGCTTTTGTCAGGATTCGAACTCGAAACATCTGGCTCTGATACCATATTGAGTTTCATGCACCTAATCAGTTCACTATAAAGCCTAAACTGATGAGAAAAGGAGGCAATTCACTTATACTTCAACATGAAGAGCTCACTTTGCAACATGACGTTGAGTGCATTCATTTGAAGAGAGACGCCTTGCTGTCTACCGTGCTGCACAAATCGCTTGATTATCATGATATGTCAGAAACGAGTTTTTTTTTGTGAGTATTTTTTTATTATATTTTGAAACCAAATCATAGCAGGTGTTTTTGTCTAGACCGGACCGGAAGCAGCCTTTTCCGATCCAATCCACATGCGTGCTTTATTTTTGTGACCACTGTTAATGGAGTTACATTGGACGCTACTGTCCTTTGTTAACTTCTAATCTTATGCTGATAATTAGCTTCTTGCTTACGTTAAGAGCTCAGCGTTCATCTACACGTTTCTCTTTCCGGAATCTGTCCAGCAATGAGTTGACGGACTGGCGCTGATGTGATTTGGAAAAGGGATTTTTTTTTTATAGTGGAAGTGAAGTCAGTTACAGTTTTTTTTATTGTGATATCTGCAGCTGGCTAGAGATTGATAAGAGAGCTGGCCGTTAGCTTTTATTTTTGTGTCGGTCAGTGATCGTTACGTCAAGGAAATGAAAGTTGTTCGATAGTGGATGAAGCTTTGCATCGCATCCTTATATTGCCGTTCTATCATGAATCTGATAGGATTTTTCAAGTAATAACTTAACTGAAATAAAGTAGGAGCACCAGATTACACGTACCGTATGGGCAGTGGGACTGCCAGGTGTAGAGAGCACTAATGAGGTTGACTAAACATATACTAGTACTACTATAATCACAGGTCAACCATTTGTCCATTTACAGACAGGCGCTAGTTATCTGCCATCAAGTCAAACGACGGTGGTGCCGATTTGGCAATTCTCCTCCATCCACTAAGGCCATAGCTAGAGAGGGGACGGACACGTGGTAAAGAACCGATGGAATGGAACAAGCGGTTCAGGTTCGTCATCTAATTGTTCGAGAACAACTGGCTCGTGCAACCCACGTCTACAACGTGACAGATTGACTCCATAGGGTACTCACAAGGTTCAGTCCACGCGCCGCCGCGTCCATTGCGTTCTCACTCGGCTTGGTCAGGTTACTACGTATTCTGTTCAAGCGAGGCTGGTCACCACCACTAACCACTTCAGTCTTCAGGTGCAGGTTCCGAGCACCTTCGTCGGCGAACTTGTCGTACTGCAGAGCTGATCAGCTTGAGTTACTGATAGAATACTAACTAGTTCGCGCTGTTTGTTTCCGTGGTCGACCCATGCTTATCCTTTTCGTCGGTCTCTGTAGTCCTGGTCATTAGTTTTTCAGACAGGGGTGGGTGTCTCTGTCAGTGTAAATAGTAGTTCAGACTTTGAAGTCCAGGCATGACGATGTGAGGTCGGGAAGATTTTCTTTTGTTTTGGTGGAAACGGTCGTGTCATCCTGTGTGATTGTGATGCAGCATGGGTTTTATCAAGTCGTTTTGTCGGCCGCTTATATTTATTTATTCGGCGTTAGAAATCATCGGCTGAATTTATTTATTTTTTTGAACAAAAAAAGAGAGTAAATTGCGAAGTAACGCACGGACTAGCTCGCTGCTGACAGTTTATCCCGAAACTTTAAATCGAGACTCTTAATTATAACCGAGTTTCAGTTCACTTTCGGTTGTTAATCCTTCTTAATCGGTGATGTGCCCTGGTTACGAGAGAGTAGTAGTATTAGGTCAGACACAAGCTCCGTGAGGAGAGGATGAAGACGTGCTCCGAACTGATCTTCTTTTTTCTTTCTTTTTGGTATTTTACAGAATGTGTTTGGGACATATCGCTTTACTCCTGTCGCTCTCCATCGGATAAAAGCAAGCTTTGTCCTTGTGTACGATTATAATATATATGACGAAGACGGAACAGTCACGAGAAAATCGTGTTGCACGGTGCTGACTTATCATCGTACACCCACCCCCTCACCTGTAATTTAAGCACGTATTTCCTGTGAGATTACCGGTGGTGTTACTTTTCAAACATTTTCAGTTAAATGAGTCATACGATTTTTTGAAAAAAAAAATGATCTTGTAGTAGTACTACTGAACACATTTTAAACCGAGGCATCAAACAATCATAGTACATCATACATTTGTCGGTGTTACTGTAGTAGTCGGGATAAACCGAGAAAACTTTCCATGAATTTGCAAGCAAAACATAACGCAATGCGTGGCCCAGGTGTCGGCATTTGAGTGGATATCCCACCCAGCCAACAACCTGGAAGAACTAAAAAAGAAAAGAAAAGAAAAACAGCGTGTTCAATTTGTTGCAGCACACGGTTTAACCCACGGCAACCTGGAAACCCGCTCCTGTACAGCGAGCCAGCGACCCGACCATCAGGCATCAGCATGGCAACACCGGGCAACTCTGGAGCCCGGGAATGCGCGGCGCTGACGGAAACCAACAACGCCGCCCCACCAAACCAAACTGCAGCAGCTTCTTTTCCTCCGCATTGCCACCATCCATCCATCCATCACCGTCACCTTCGTCCACACGCGTTTCCAAGAGCGCTTATTGTCTCCCCCAGCTCCCGCGCTTGCTAGCGAATCCACGCAAACGCGCTATATACGATAACCACGCGGCCGCACCGGCCCGGTCCGCCAAACTCCTCCTCAGACTGACTGCTTCAACCAGCTGCTGGTTTAACCGATCGCAAGAAGATAAGGCGGCGGCGTCCGTGTCCGTGCTAGCAACAACAACAAAGGGAAGGGAAGGGAAGGGAAGGGAAGGGAAGCGAGCTTTCGATCGGATTCTGCGCTTCTGCGGCGGTGCTAGTAGCTGCTTCTCGCGCCGCTATGGGCAACTACCTGTCGTGCACCCTGGCCAAGGCGCCCGGCGGCGGGAGGAGGAGGTGCGCGCGGGTGATCCTGCCGGACGGCTGCGTGCGGCAGGTGCCGCTCCCGGCGACGGCGGCCGAGCTGATGCTGGACGCGCCGGGGCACTTCCTCGCGGACGCGCGCGCCGCGAGCCTCGGCGCGCGCCTGGCCGCGCTGGCAGCGGACGAGGAGCTCGAGCTCGGCGGCGCGTACGCCGCGTTCCCCATGAAGCGGCTCGGCACGCCGGTCGCCGCCGCGGACGCCGCGCGCCTCGCGGCCGCGGCCGCCAGGGAGGCGCGGCGGTCCGCCAAGGTGGCCGACGACGTCGTCGAGGCGGTTGCGGTTGCGGTTGCGGCGGCGGAGGAGCACGCGGCCCCGCCGCCGAGGGTGCGGCTGGAGGAGATGGTGGTCGACGACGACGCGGCGGCCGCGGAGATCGGCGTGTTGAAGCACCGGCTCAGCCATGCGCGGTCACGGAAGCCCGCATTGGACACCATTCAAGAGGAGAATTACCATATATCGTCCAGAGCCTAATAGACCATTGTGTTCGTCGGAGCTTTTTTGACCTGTACATTTGATTTCAGTCTCTCTTTTCGCTTGCAGGATTTGTGCTGCAAATTCCAAATTACTACTAAATACCATACGTACTGCAAGTAGTAAGTTGTACAGATTTTTTTTTTCTAGTTTTATAAACAACCACGCGTGTATAATCGCCACGCCGTAGGTCTGGTTTGTGGATACCCAAGATTTGATCTTCTTCTCTGTTTCATGCCACGTTCTCCTGTTTAGCGTGTACTACCTCGGGATTGTTTTGTTTTTTCTGGTGTACTATGGTTAGTACAGAATTGTTGTCAATGAAATGTCTTAATCATGACCTGAAAATGAGCAATGTCTTTTTTGAAGAAAAGAATGGGAGTACTAACTTGTTATAGTAACCAAAAAGAAGAAAAAAAAATCAACTGAAATAGAAGGACATACTGAAAGCCCACACAAACAACGTCGGGTTTCATTTTAAAAAACAAAAACATAGTACGTTCTGGCGATACTTGATTTATCCAACTTTTCAATAATATTACTCGTAGAATATTCTTATAACTTTACTCAGAGAAATGATATAATTACGTGGCAAATAAATAACATAAATTTTGCAAAAAAAAATGAAAAAGAGTTTGGTGACCCAGAAAAAATCAGAGCATAAGTGATCCTGTAATGATAATCATATCGATCGGTTGCTCTTTCAGGCAAGCAAAAGTCAGGAAAATGATACGGACTACCGGTGCTGAGAGCTTGCATGTTGTTGTATACTACTACCTGTACCCGGCGTTAATTCTTTTCCGTCAGCTTTATTACTTGTACTAGTAGTACCTCGCAGCAGTTTATTGATATTCAGGCGCGCGGTTCAAGCAGCGCAGGTAAACAGAGCAAAAGAGGAATAGATGCAACGATGTTCCCTTGTGGAGAAGGATACAATGACGTCCTCCCCAAAGCTAGCAGGGTAGAGAGGAGAGCAGGTTGACTGACGAAGAAAGCAAAGAAAGCTGGCCCAGCATAGCATAGCACACAGGCCCAGAAATTTGGCTGAAGGGGGGGGGGGGAGGATTGCGTCGTTAATAAGGCGAAGAAAAGCATTCTTGTCACCAAGAAAGAAGAGCGCGCGTGTGGAAATCCCGTTCGATTTTTTTCTCTTCCCTGGATTTGAAGGTAATGAAATGACGCTGCCGGGCTGGAGACCTAGTTCTGTCTTCTGTGCGTGCGGTCGGTCATATGAGATGAAGGCAGAGCGCGAGGCGTGAAGCGCATGTCACCTGGAAGAAGATGGGGCACGGGCGGGCACACGGTGGAATCTTGTCGACGTGCGGTGCCGGCGTTCCATTACATGCGCGGCTGCACTGCACACGGGGCACGGGCACGCGGACAAGATCGGCGGCGTACACACGTAGTGGGGTGCGGGCGTTCCATTACTATCGGCCGTTGCAGAGATTTCATTCCGTGGGCTGGCAGCCCTGCTGGTGCGAACGAACCTGCGCAGGATCCAGCCCACACGCTTTCTAACGTGACGGATCAGCCCATGCCAGCGCATGGTTCAGCCTGTGTTGTTTGTGTCGTTTCCCTCTATGAGAACCAGAAAAAAAAAAATGCCACCACACTACCTGATGATGAGAAACGGAAAAATGACTCGATCGGTCGCGTCGTGCTTCAACGGTGGATGGATCATCGTCGTCGTCGTCGTCATCTTCTTCCCCCAGCGGAACAGGACCAGCACCGCTGCACGCGAACATTGGCCAGCTCAGCAGTGGATAAGGCACCGAGCACAATGCGCATGCAGCCATTTTCATTTGTCGTCCGCGCGCCCGGACATACGTGCTACTGGGAAGATGTGGCGCTCTGCATATAGGACCTGCTGCACTCGATCGATCCCTGTTAACTGACAACGCACGACCAACATGACTTGACGAAAGTACAGTAAGTACTTAATGACACATATGGTTTCCTTTTCTTTTCTTTTTTGAGGACGACGCTACTTCTATAGGGTATAGACTACTACGTGTCTCACGAGTGCCGTGGTGCCGGTCGTTGATTTGTTCACCAACAACTCCCCCGATTTCGTGGGGCTGAAATCTGAAGCGAGTTGCATTGGTCGTTCGTAGCAGGTGTACATCATAAAGTGAGATGTTGATGTTCGAGTACGTTTGACTGCTTAGCCCTACTATAGTACTACTAGTAGTATCTTTTTTTTTTTTTGGGTTTATAAATGTATAATTGTGCAAGGCGTGTTTTGTCCGACACAGATTCTACTAACTACGAGAAGCAACAGTACAGCGCGCCGGCCGGTAAATGCACAGGACATCTATCGTGATGTGCTACAGCGTACGTCTCGCTCCTTTCATATACAGCACACGCAAACATGGCGTGCTGATGTCCGTTCCGTTCCATCGAGAGGGCAAAGCACGCACGCCCCACCCCACAGACCGACAAGAGAGGACATCATGCCGTCGCAGCAGCCGCACGTCCTCCTCGTGTCCTTCCCGCTCCAGGGCCACGTCAACCCGCTCCTCCGCCTCGGCCGTCGCCTCGCGGCCAAGGGCCTGCTCGTCACCTTCACCACCTTCCGCCACGCGGGCCTCCGCGCCCTCCGCGACGACGACGACGTCGGGCCCACCGCCGCGGGTGGCCGCCTCCGGTTCGAGTACCTGCTGCTGGACGACCACCAGTGCCAGCTGCTGGAGGAGGTGGAGGACCCCACCGATCTGCTGCGCCACGTGGCGGACGCGGGCCCCGCCGCGCTCTCCGGGCTCGTCCGGCGCCAGGCCGACGCCGGGCGCCCCGTGGCGTGCGTCGTGAACAACCCGTTCGTGCCGTGGGCGCTCGACGTGGCCGGCGCGATGGGCGTCCCGTGCCGCGCGGTGCTGTGGATCCAGTCCTGCGCCGTCCTGTCGCTCTACTACCACTTCTACTGCCACGACGAGGCGGCCTTCCCTTCCGACGCCGATCCCATCAGGCCCGTCGCGCTGCCCGGCCTCCCGACGCTGGCCGCGGACGAGCTGCCGTTCATGGTCCGCCCCGAGTTCGCGCGGAACCTGTGGAGCGACATGCTGCGGGCGCAGCTCCGGCAGTTCGGCAAGACGGTGTCGTGGGTGCTCGTCAACACCTTCGACGGGCTCGAGCGCTCGGCCATCGAGTCGCTCCGCGCCCGGCACGTGCCATCGAATATCACGCCCGTCGGCCCGCTCCTGGATCAGGTCGTAGAAGCAGAAGAGGACGACTATGACGTGGACGGCTGCGTGGCGTGGCTCGACGCGCACCCGCCGCGGTCCGTGGTGTACGTGGCGTTCGGCAGCCTGGTGAACATCGGCCGCGCCGAGACGCGGGCCGTGGCCGAGGGCCTGCTGGGCACCGGCAGGCCGTTTCTGTGGGTGGTGCGCGATGACGACACCCGCCGGGACCTCCTCCTCCTCCTTCCCGGCGCCGGCTGTAACAACAAGCAAGGCAGCAGGGCCAAGGTCGTGGCGTGGTGCCCGCAGGCGCGCGTGCTCCGCCACGCCGCCGTCGGGTGCTTTGTCACGCACTGTGGCTGGAACTCCGTCGCCGAGGCGCTCGCTGCCGGCATGCCGGTGGTCGGCTACCCGTGGTGGTCCGACCAGTTCACCAACGCCAAGTTCGTCGCGGACGAGTTCCGGGTCGGCGTCCGGTTGCCCAAGCCGGTGACGCCGGGCGCGCTCCGCGCGCGCGTCGACGAGGTGATGGACGATGCGGCAGCGTTCCGGAAGAATGCGGCGGCGTGGAAGGAGGAGGCTGAGTCGGCCGTCGCCGGCGGCGGGGCCTCGGACAGGAACCTCGAGGACTTTGTTGCCGATGTACGATCCAAGTTCCGTTCCAGAAATGGTAAAGTTGACTGCTAGCTAGCTCGCTAAAAACAGGAGCTCTTGATCTCCATTATTGAGGAACTTGGGATGATGTTGTCGCTGTCCAATGCAAGTAGTACTGCTGTAGTACTAAAGTCGTTTGAATTATTTAAGCATGGGATGTTGGTGTTGGCTGTTACAGTCAGAGGACACAGGGTGTAGTACTGATATACTAGCATGTTGAATCACTAACGTTGTGTTTGTTCTTGTACACTGATAATTATTTCTATGTCGTTGAGGTCTTGTTACTCCTTGCACACCACTCCACTCCGACGCCGCTGAGGCCGGTGGAGCACTTGACGCCGGTTTAGGCGACAACCACATTGGCGCTGCCGCGGTACCGCGCGACAGCGCAGTCGGTGGCGAAGAGGTCAGACGAGACGAAGTCCCTCTCGCCCCCCATGACGGGCATCTTGGCGCCCACGTCGAGCCGGTTCACGTACCCGCGCTTGTACGTCTGCCCCAGCACGCCGTGCACGTCCTCGGTGAGCGCGTAGAACTTGAACGCCAGGTCCAGGTGCGCGAGGCAGTCCTCGCCGGTGCGGAGCCCGTAGTTGTGGGCCCTGGACTCCTCCTCGGTCACGGGCACCGCGTTCGCCGTGATCCTGAACACCCCGGCGAGCTCCACGACGACGCCGTTCGCGGCCTTGGTCCGCGTCACGGATAGGGACGACGGCGCGGCGGGCACCTCCCACCTGGCATTCGCGACGCCCGGGACGTGCACGTCCTCGCCGTCAAAGACGATGGCGAGGCGGTCCGCCTCGTCGTCCCACGCGGCGGTCCTGCGCGCGCCAACGTAGAGGCGGTGATGACCGGAGAACTGCACCGCGATGGCCTGCACCCAGGTCGGGTCTCGCTTGAGGCCCGGGACGTGGCTGCCGATGAAGTGGCCGTTGATGTGGAGGTCGGCGTCCGAGAGCAGGCAGAAGTCCCGGTCCCGGCGCCCGTGGAAGTAGAACGTGTTGCCGTCGCCGCCGATGAAGCGCGGGTCCTCGCACACCGCTCCTGGCACGTTGCAGTCTGCACGCACAACAAACATTATTAGCAGTCGTGTAATCGTGCATGTACGTGAAAATGGCATGCTTCCTGGCGCGTGCATGACTTATTACCGCACACAGGTTTGCAGGTGGCGCAGTCCATGTGGCATGACTGCCGGCACCTCTTCGGGCATGTCGCCGGCGCTGTGCAGGTGGGGAACGCCATGGTGTTCTTGCAGTAGACCACGTCGCTGCTCGGCGGAGGTGTCACAGGCACTGGTGACGCAGTCTGTGGCGGTGGAGGTGAAGCAGGCAACAGTGACGGTGGTGGTGGCGACGAAATAATAACCGGAGGAGGAGGTGATGCGGGCAATGGTGAGGGTGGCGAGGGAGTTTGTGTACGAATCGACGGTGGTGGCGGTGATGAAATAATAACCGGAGGAGGAGGTGCCGCGGGCAACTGTGGTGGTGGTGGGGGAGGTTGCATGAGGGGTGGTGGCGGTGATGGTGGGGACTTCTTGTTTTTGTCCTTGTCCTTCTCGTTTTCTTTCTCCTCGCTCTTGTCCTTCCCCTTTTCTTTCTCCTTGTTCTTTCCTTTTTCCTTCTCTTCGTTTTCTTTGTCGTTGCCACCGGCAGCTAGCCCACCCGGCGCTAACAATGCGAGGGCGAGGAGGAGCAGTACAGCCCAGAATTTCACCGACGCCATTGTTGTGTGTTGGTTGAGAGGTGGCCGGCCGGCGTGCTTTGCGTTTTGCATGGCAGGCCTCTACTTATAGGGACCGGACGGCCTGTTGCGGAGTTTGGTGTCGTGCTCTCTACAGGTACGTCACGTGCCCAGCTGGAGGAACAGTGCGAACCGGGGACATATGTTCCCGGCGGCGGCAGGAATGGAACGGGACCTTTGCTTGGCTGGGAAATTAACACTAACGCCCTAGTAATAATATTTTGATTGGCAAAATTACGCTCCAATATCACTCAAAACTAATTGCTTTGAAATTATAGGATTTCGAAAATCCATAGTGCCTGTACGTGAAATTAATGATGTTTATGTGGCAATGAGCATACTCTGCCGTACGTTGAGAACTTATCCAAAGAAAATTGGAAATTTATCCGGCAAAGTATCATTACGCGAGATGTAGTATACTATGCAGTTTTTCATCTTGTTCAGTCGTCTGCTGCTTCCGGAGAGCTGACGAGATTTTACTAAACTCATCGTTCTCTGTGATTTCCGCAAACAAATTGGATGGGGACAAGGTATCTAGACTTCTATTCTGGGTTGATTGACTTCGACTAACGCAACGCAAAAGATTAGTATTGGCATAAACGAATTGAGAGTGATAGCTTCGGGTTGGGGTGAAAATCGTTGCATTGCATGCAAGCTTCCCTTACAGGTTGTGCCATTTGCAGTAACAGCTAGCCCGTGAGAATTGCTGGTGCCCGAAATTATTACTCCTACATCCTACAAATTTATAAAAAAACGACGCTTCCCCTCAAAAAGAAAGAACACTTTCAATTTTTTCCATATCATTAATTTTGAAAACACAATCATTGTCAACACATGCATCCAAGCAATCTCTCAAGTGGAAAAAAAAGCAATACTACGTGAAAATTTATTAACACCAGTTTTTTTTTTTTTTTTGTAGTGCAAACATCCGCCTTCTTTGAAGGCCTTGTAGGCACCAACTTGACGGGCTTTGGACCTTCGAAGACAAAAAAAAAAAAAGCTCTACCTTCGGAGCTATGCGCCTTTCCCAATTGACCAACATTCAGTTCCTTTAAACACCAAATTTAGAACTTGTACAAAATCAAACACGTCATATCGAGAGTGTGAACTACCAATGCCATAAACAATGTCGTCGCCGCATCGGTTGACCTGCAAAACACCAACCTGAAAAATTCCAATATACTCTCACTGGGCTGGGCCATAACTTCACACTTGCTTCTCCGGGTCCCACTTTCAGTGAGCATTTGGCAGAAAAAGTAGTGCATTTCCCTTCCAGGCCAAGCATAAACCAAACCAATAAGACGGGAGCACCCCCCAGAAAATACATAACTACACCAGGAAAGAAGACGTAATTATGCAAAAAGCTTTTTGCATAGAAAAAATCATTCTAAAACCCAGCCTGCTAATCCCAGCACCGGGAAGCAGCAGGAAGGAGGGGGCAGGTGCTGGTCCGGAAACGGATCACCGAATCCCGTAGCATCCCGCCCCCACGCGTGAGAGATCAGATCCCGCCACGATCCATGGCCGGCACGGCGGCGACGGCGGCGCGCCTTCTCCTCGTCCTCGCCATCGCCGCGGTCTCGCTCCACGCAGCTTCCGCGCTCCGGTCTCTCGGCGTCCGCGATGGCGCGGGTGGGGCCGACGGCGACGCCGCCGTCGACCTCAACGCCACCAACTTCGATGCCTTCCTCAAGTCCTCGCCGGAGTCGTTTGCGGTCGTCGAGTTCTTCGCCCACTGGTCTGGTTCTCGTCTCCGCCTCGGTTGTTTCGTTTTTGTTTTTTTCTCTCTCGTTTGCTTCGATGCGGCAGGGTTTGTTCCGATTCAGTTATTGAGTTAGTCATAGAATAGAGAAATGGGTGGACAGTAGACTAGCATGATGTGTTAGTGACTATTCGTCGACATTTGGGTCCAATTTTTTTCTCAAAAAAAAGGGCTCCAAATTGAAATTCTTAATTCAACGCCTGAATAGGTTAAGCTCCACATAGCGTTTTGTAGTTGTCGGGTGTGATAGTTGTTTGGTGGTATGAGGCTTACCAGGTGGAATGGATCGATGCGTCATGTGTGTATCTATCTACCGTATAAAGTATAAACTGCAATGCAAATATCAAGTCAAAATGGCGTGAAATGTACAAATTATGTTGAACGATATGACTTCGTTCCTCCATACTGCTACACCCTCAATGATCGCTGCAATCACTTCTGGTTCTGGTACATATCTGCTTTGTCTTAGTGTTATCGCAGTACTGAAAATACATGTTAAATTTTATTTTGGTGGAAGGGCAATTGTTTCGCAGTATATTAAAATGATAATCTAGTGCACTTTTTGAGTTCCATATATCGGGCTGTAAAACTGTATAGCTGATTCCCGATGTATATTTTAGTCTTACGCCATTTTTATCTTTTATTTGCCCTTTTTTACTTGTTATAGTTTCTTTCTGAAGTTGCACTTGTCGCTGTGAAACTGAGCCTGCATATATACTGTGAAATTGACAGAAAGATGATAATTTGATCAACTCATAGGAAGTCATGATATATGTACCAAACATTTGAATGTTCTGCATCTTATGTTATGACATTCCCAAGATACATGATCTAGATATGACCTGCCAATCGGCTTTGGATACTCATTGATGTGACCAGGTACGAAATCATCCGTGTCAGGGTGTGCAGGGCATGCCGCACATGTGGTGGATTGAAACCACAGCGTGAGCAACCCTGGTTTCCACCCATTTCCAGAAAAAAATCCTTATTGATATGGGCTATGGTCATGACCACTGTTAGTCCACACTCTATACCATAAGTCACTTCGTTTGCCCCTTTTCTCTAAGATTCACTTACGAAGAGTTGTTTTAGCCAAGTAAAATGCTGACAACCATAGAGCCAACCCCCCCCCCCCCCCCCCCCCCCCACCCCCCCTCTTCTTATTGAAGTAGAGTGGAATAACACCATTGTAGTTTGCCAACTGACAATGGACTGCAGTGTGTTGCTTACTTTTGTACTGCCAACTGACAATGCACTGCAGTGTGTTGCTTACTTTTTGTACCCATAAACTCTTACTATTTTCCTTTTTGCTCCTTTTGTTTCGTTCCTTTGTCATTTGAATTCATATTATTTAATTGTTACTAATGGAAATGGCTGTCTTGTCCACTCAGGTGTCCGGCTTGCAGAAATTACAAGGTATACAACATTACAACCTTCTTTAGTAGACTACACTTCGATTTGAAATGCAACTTTTCCTGATATAGACTCAACTTACATGCAGCCTCAATATGAGAAGGTTGCAAAACTTTTCAATGGTCCAGATGCTGCACATCCAGGGATTATAGTGATGACAAGGGTGGATTGTGCATTAAAGGTACAGTGATCCAATGAATGGTGGATATTTTTCTGAACAATTTGCTCATCTAGTTAGCTAAACAGCAAACATTTCAAAAAGGATTGTGATATAATGTCTAACCTTCAACTTGATGATGAAATCTCATTAAGAATTATTAGTTAATAACTCAACCTTCTATTTTCCTACATATTGGCATCCAGTAGTGAGATTGCCTAGAAAAAAGTTCTCTGTTATGGAGCATATTACTAGTTTCAGTGTTCTAGAAGATCACTAAGCTAACTGTTGATATAATTATTTCAAATATAGTGGTGTACATGTGCATGCAGTAATACCGTATTTCTTTCGAATGTTTGACAGCACAGGTGAACATGGATCTTTGCAGTAGATTCTCAGTTGACCACTATCCTTTCCTATTGTGGGGTCCACCAACAAAATTTTCTTCAGCTCAGTGGAAACCTAAGCAAGAAAATAGTGAAATAGAATTAATTGATGATGGAAGAACAGCAGAGCGCCTACTAAAATGGATAAATAAGAAGATGGGAAGGCAAGTTTCGTGGATATAGAATCAGTAGATATCTGTAGTCTGTACACATATTTTTATCTTTTTGTTTTCTACATTTGTTCATTTTGAAGTGTGCTGGTGGGTTTGGTTTGACCTAATTCTGTTAGATCACTCAAATGCTTTATTAATACAGTTATCTTAATTTTTCAGCTCATTTAGTTTGGATGACAAAAAATTTGAGAATGAAAGTATCCTCACAAAAAATGCTTCAGATCCTGGACAGGTGCAGTTTCATACTAAATTTGTAATTTGATGAATTGGTTCAAACAAAATATAAATACATACTAATATAAATCATTCTTTTAGATTATCCGAGCAATTTATGATGTTGAGGAAGCAACAGCTCATGCACTGCAGATCATTTTGGAACATAAGGTTCAAGTTGAATGACCATAACTCATAGCATGATATTTTTCCTCATGTATTTTTTTTATTATTGCTAATGTTTCCTGCATACTTTAGATGATTAAACCAGAGACTCGTGACTCACTTATTCGGTTTTTGCAAATTTTGGTGGCTCATCATCCATCCAAGAGGTAAGAAATGATTCTTTTTTTAAAAAAGTTCACTTTCAAATGCATAGTTACTTTGTATTATGCATTATTTTGGTTGGTTGTTAGGTGTCGGAGGGGATCTGCTGATCTACTTATTAACTTCGATGATCACTGGCCTATGAACCTCTCACTGAATTTGCAAGAGAGATCCAGATTGTTGGAAAGTGTTGCAGCAGATAACCATCAGATCTGTGGAAAGGAGGTGCCACGTGGATATTGGGTATGCCTTATGCCTGAGGTTTCTTGTAATGATATAGGTTCTCTTTTCAATCCTTTTTGATATATTTCCTACATGTATTATTGAATGGACTAGAAAATATAGAATCTGGAATACACTATTAGGGCTATTCCACATGATTTCAGTTTTCAACAATTGCAGATTTGGCTCCAGATTCTGAGAATTGTAGCATACCCTACTCTGGACTTGTGACTCACCTTATAGATCCCATGTTCATAGCCCATGCTTTTTTTTTTCTTTTTTCTTTTTAACTTCAAGAATCTTGAATTGGTTTTAGGAATATAGATATTTCAGCCTTCCGGTCTGCTTGAGTAAAAGGGCAGCATGGTGCACACTTGCGCAGGGTCTGGGGAAGGGCCAAGCATTTTGAGTCTTTTTTACGCACCCTTTCCTTCGATTTTGCTTCTGCAAGAGGCTGTTTCTAGGGCTCGAACCCGTGGCCAGTGAGTAACTTATATATGTG
This sequence comes from Oropetium thomaeum, assembly GCA_001182835.1. Classification (NCBI taxonomy): domain Eukaryota; kingdom Viridiplantae; phylum Streptophyta; class Magnoliopsida; order Poales; family Poaceae; genus Oropetium; species Oropetium thomaeum. The sequence continues at coordinate 3,411,043 of LFJQ01000010.1, forward strand.
TAACAATATTGCAGATGTTCTGCCGTGGAAGTAGAAGTGAAACAAGAGGATTTAGGTAATTATCATGCTCCACATATGTAAATACATTTTTCATGGTCCATTTTGTTTTTTACTATAGTGGATGTTTTGAATACTTTGTTGGTGAACTTAATTGTTCGAGAACTTTTAACTATCTCAGCTGTGGTCTATGGGTCTTGATGCATTCACTTACTGTACAAGTTGGGGATGGAGAGAGCCAATCAACATTTACATCAATATGTGATTTCATACACAATTTCTTCATCTGTGAGGAATGCCGTGAGCACTTCTATGAAATGTGTTCAAGGTATAGAAAGCCACTTGGCTACGTTGCTGACTTGTTGTTAATAGTAATATGTTTTGCATCTCTAATTGTTACCTTTACCTGTAGCGTATCAGTACCCTTCAAATCTACGCGCGATCTTGCCCTCTGGCTATGGAGCACACATAACAAAGTTAATGAGAGGTTGATGAAAGAAGAAAAGGAATTAGGGACTGGTGATCCATCATTTCCTAAGGTCATCTGGCCTCCAAAGCAGCTCTGTCCATCGTGCTATGGTTCTTCTAATAGGACTGTGGATGGAGCTGTTCAGGTTGACTGGGTTGAGGATGAAGTGTTTAAGTTCTTGTCTAACTACTATGGGAAGATGCTTGTATCATCCTACAAGGAGAGCTACAGGGAGTCCCTTCTTCAAGAGAAGCAAGTAGGATCAATTTATGATGATTCTTCCGCATCCAGTGCTGCAACAGTCCCGATAGGAGCTGCCCTGGGTGTTGCCCTTGCTAGCTGTACATTTGGAGTGCTTGCTTGCTTCTGGAGGACCCAGCAGAAGAATAGAAAGTACTACCATTTACGTTCCTTAAAGAAAATATGACTAGAAACATATTAGGTTCGTAGGATACTATTGTTAGTTTGTGTTACATGCATTCATATCATAGTAATTAGGCTCGTTTTGTTTCATTTGTTGATTTTACAGGCAAAGAAAGAACTTGAACTGAAAAGTAGTTCACCCTGCAGCATGTCTGCATCAGAAGGAGCCTCTGTGAATGTATATTTTCCGGAGGGGTTTTCCTTGCAACGACCCGAACAGTTAAGAAGACATCATCAGATGGGGAAAAAAACATACTGAAGTATGAAAATTTGGTCACGTTATTGTTTGTGCAACGACGTGAACCTTGTTTCATATCATTATAGGTTAAACGTGTAACCTCTGTTCTTACCATAGTCTTTTGTTGATATGGATGAAATTTTACCAATTGAATGAGTGTAAACTAATTTAAATCTGGCCGTGTATCTGTCTCTATACCTCAGCCGCTCAGCTGATGGGCGGTCTTATTCCATGTAGCCGTAATCCCGTTCTTAAACAAAAGAAACAGTGTGAACAAACTTGATTACAAGTGTATAATATTTTCTGCGCTTCCCTCCTTTTTCAAGTGCTTGATCATCGAGTTCATCCTGGAGCTAGTTTATGATATATGGGTGATCGTTTTACAGGATGCTGCCAACTTCATCTTCATGACTTTTCAAGAGAGTGGCCTGCGGCCATGTTCGATGATCGTTGATAGAATCTATATATGCAGGTGTTCTGAACCGATGAAGGCATACTATTTCTAGCTGGCAAATTACATCTTCTGTATATCTAAACTGCTTTCCGCAGAATACTACTGGATGCTGATGACGAGGTGCTGCGTTGGTGGTGGCAGGGGCTGCGTTCTCTCCGCTCCTGCAGGCTCCGAAACCTGGTCCCGAACAGCCTGCTGCATCGTCACACGCTTCACTTCTGCTTCAAACTACATATGAATTTTGTTTTGTAGGTGTTTTCTGTCGAAGGATTTTGACAAACCTGCCGTTGCCTGCGCCGATGCAGCAGCTGCGTGACGGCAACCAGTATGATGTACACTGGAATGACGATTCCGGCAGTTCGAAGCAGCAGCAACTGGGTTTTTCAGAAACATTTTTGGTCAGTCAGGTCGGACGTATGTTACGATGCGTCCAGGTTGGGTAGGACCAAGAAAGTCTGTACAATGTAGTAGTAGTGTCTCAGAACTCAGAGCCTTACAGTGACCATCGCGACGGTATAAACACTTTGGTCGCCGAAGAAGACCGAGAAGCCATCATGGAGCAGCAGGAGAAGCATCAACTGAAGTTGAACATTCAAGAATGTTACGGTACAGTAATAGGAAAACTAAAAAGTGTAAGAATGACACCGGTGCTTACAGTTAGAGCAACTATGCGACAACAGATTATGCCGGTAGGAGTGGAATTTGGGTGATCGTATTCATAGCTTGTTGAAGTTTGATCTGCAGGCCGTCCTTGAATGTAACCATGAGTGCTGCAATTGATAAAGATCATCGGATCGGACGGTAACTGATGACCGAGCAGCTTATCATTTTCGAAAGAAGAGGGTGTCGTCAAGTAAAGTAGTAGTATTTATTAGGTACCTGAAGAAGATTGTGTTCCTCCTATCTCGAAAGAACTTGGAAGTCGCAGTGTAGTTTGGTGTAAATTGCTGTTTCAGTTTAAAGACAGTCCATCAATAATTTATTCATTCATTCTACCGTGTTGGCCGGTGTTTTGAAATGGTTGAGCACAGTGCTGAGAGTTTCACCTGTAAGCATATCTCACATATGGTGTCTCCCTTCTCATCACACCATCTCTGAATGCAGTTACGATGAGCATACTGCACGAGAACACGATTTAATCCATTTTTTTTCTTTCGAATGACCTTGACATATTTCAGATTGCTGAAAACTCTTCTCAGAAGAATTGTTGAAACTGATGTGGAGTTAGCATGGAGCAAAGCTTTACCTTTAAGCTGCCTTTGCAAGAGCAAGGGGCCTCCATGTAGGTCTCATCCTCCTCATCCTGGCAGATTCTGCATTCCGCCAGGACACCGCTTCTTGTTCTTGGCCTGGCATCTGGGCTTGCCTCATCACGTGCAGTCATCGCCGTAGAAGGAACATCAGAGACAGAGGCATCGTCAATGACAGATTGCAGAGTTGACTCCGTAAGCAATCGGCCTGCCATCACCGCGAAATGGTCTGGCATGCCTGAAATCTGGAGGCGGCCATCGAAAACATAAGAACGGTGAAATCAAAATGCTCCGTTAAGGCATGAACATGATTAGATGAAGGTGTATCGTCTGAACTTGTTGAGCAGGCGCAGAAGGATCAACAGAAGGGCTAATTACCTGCAACTGCTCTGCTCAAACAGAAAATCTGAGGCGCAGAATTTTGCGCTGTTGTCAAATGCGTCGATGGCATGGAGGAGGAGACTAACAAAGGGCAGGATCGAATGGAAAATAGCAGAAGAGGAAGGAGGCCAGAGGAGGAGGCTTGCAGTGTCGGGTTTGGATATCCGAAGCAGCGAGAGAATGGTGTAGAGAAGCAAGAGATGGAGTAAGTGCGCCCTGGTCATCATCTGCCGTTGCTTGCTTCTGAAACATCGTACACTCATATGCTTGATTGCTAGTGCATATATAGAGAATAAAGCACCGGCTAAATTCGAAAGCAAACATGCAAATTGTTGCTTATTGGCTCAAAAAAGCTACATATTCTTTTCCACTGAAATTCAAGCAAAGACTTGGTCGCAAAATTGTTGGCTGAAAACAAAAACATTGCATCCTGAAACTGAAGCTTTAACAGATCGTTTTAAGCATCCAGCTGACCCCTTCTTTTTCAAGAAAGCTAGCATTATTCCGCTATGTTACGGCAAAGCTGCATGCCATGCTCAATAAGTCATGCCATGTTCGCGTAGCGATACCGATATCCTCCCATTGTGTTCCTCCACTCCACCCCTGCGTTTGTCATCGATTTGTGATTCTGGTTAGGAATGGAGACTGAAGAAGTTGGCGAGTGTGGCCGTGAAAGGTGTTGAATGATGATGATGATGGGTTAGGCACTTAGGCCTCTATCTACGCATGATTTAGAAACATTTAATCCTCCTCTTCGCATACGTTTCCTTGCCTTGTTCCGATTCTGGAGAATCTCCTCGTGCCACTGATTTCATTTTGCTTTTGCCTGCATGCATATTCCACGACACGGTAATTACAATTGAAAGTAGGGGTAAGACCGTAAGAGGAATCGCAATGTTTATCTGACGATTTTTCTATAGATTAGATGCACACACCGGTTTCTCACTAACACCCTTCGGCTTAGCAATAAATGAATTTCGGTCATATCCTACCGAACGGCCACGATCTTCCATTCCTCTTCTAGCGTCAGATCAGCCATCCCGCAAAACCCTAGCCGAGTCCCCCAGGACTATAAAGTCCTCCACCTCCCTCTTCCTCCCATTCTCTCCAATCTCCACTCCGCCGCCGCCGTAGCCCCCCAGCCACCAGCGCAGCCCCAGCCCCCTTGCCGGCGACATGGCGCAGGAGACGCTCACCCTGGTCGGCACGATGCGCGGCCACAACGGCGAGGTGACGGCGATCGCCACCCCGATCGACAACTCCCCGTTCATCGTCTCCGCCTCTCGCGACAAGTCGGTGCTGGTGTGGGATCTCACTAACCCCATCCAGTCCACGCCGGATGCCCCCAGCGAGTACGGCGTCCCCTTCCGCCGCCTCACCGGACACTCCCACTTCGTCCAGGACGTCGTCCTCAGCTCCGACGGCCAGTTCGCGCTGTCCGGGTCCTGGGACGGCGAGCTCCGCCTCTGGGACCTCTCCACCGGCGTCACCACCCGCCGCTTCGTCGGCCACGAGAAGGACGTACTCTCCGTCGCCTTCTCCGTTGACAATCGCCAGATCATCTCCGCGTCCCGCGACAAGACCATCAAGCTCTGGAACACCCTCGGGGAGTGCAAGTACACCATTGGCGGGGACCATGGCGGTAGTGAGGGCCACAGCAACTGGGTCTCCTGCGTCAGGTTCTCCCCCAACACCAATGTGCCCATCATCGTCTCCGGATCCTGGGACCGGACTGTCAAAGTCTGGAACCTCACCAACTGCAAGCTGCGCGCCACGCTCCAGGGCCACAAGGGCTATGTCAGCGCCGTCGCTGTGAGCCCCGACGGCTCGCTCTGTGCCTCCGGCGGAAAGGACACAGATACTCTGCTGTGGGATTTGACTGAAGGAAAGCAGCTGTACAAGCTGGATGCCAATGCCGTCATCCACTCACTCTGCTTCTCCCCCAACCGCTACTGGCTTTGTGCTGCGACGCAGGACTCCATCAAGATCTGGGACCTCGAGTCGAAGCTCATCGTGCAGGACCTCAGGCCTGACATCCCGGTCTCCAAAAACCAGGTACATCTCCGCTTTTTGGTTGGATATGCTTCGTTTAATATATATTGTGTTCACTGACTAGGATATCCATTTCTTGCACTCCGTGTTTGTAGTGGCTATCATACTCTGCTTAGAATACATTTTGATTTTGTTTTGTGCGTGAAATTTTAGATAGCAGTGCTTGCGCTCTACCTGCATGACCGAGTTTGTGTGAACATTTCACTTCACGGGATGTGTACTCTGTTAATTACTCTAATTCGCATATTATGTCATTGACCCAATGTAGGAATGTAGACTGTTGTTTTTAACATGGCAAATAACTGAATGACGCTGCAATATAGTTTTGGATAATTCTTAAATATATCAGGGTACACCTGATTTTTCTGTTCTATTTGACATGTGTAGTCTTGGCTAAGTCTTTGCTATCAGCATTCTGGTGTCAATATGATTTAAGGTGATAGATGTAAATGGTAACATTCTCTTGTTACCGTAATTGCTTTGTCATCGTCGAGCACTATTATGTTTAAATTGATTAGTCGATGTTGAATAGTATTGATTCATGATGGAGGACAGCACTCCAGATTCCAGATTAGTTGCTTTAAAGTGTTTGTTTTTCTGCTGTATCCTTTTGAGTGGAGCTCTGTTTGTGGAATCAATATTCTGTTTTGGTGTATTCACTCTATCAACGTGGCTTGTCATTTGATGTTGTTTTATGGCTAGCGCATCAATCTTTGTAATTCAGGTATTGGATATTGACTGTTTTGTTACACTTGTCCAGATTCTGTACTGCACAAGCTTGAGCTGGAGCGCGGATGGAAGCACACTCTATGCAGGTTACACTGATGGAGCTATCAGGGTCTGGAGGATCTCTGGGTTCGGCTATGGTATCTAGAGGGTGAATCACTTTCAAGGGTTAGGATGAGCCTCGTTTGGCAAAACTTTGTAATGTTCGTCGAGGTTTTGACTGTCGAGAGTTATATTATCTATTTGGTACTCTGCTTGCTTTATTATTTCTATTTAGCTTGGTTAATGAGCTAAATCGGTAGTACTATGAAAGATCTGTTTTGCATCATGTCTCTTGTATCCTCTGCCTTGATGATCTTTTGTTATCTCGTGGGTGTCTTTCTAAATTGTTTGTTTTTGGTTATCTGTTATTATTTCATACTATCAATCGCATAGGCTACCGTTGAAGAATCTATTTGTGCCATAATT